>JAVMKO010000002.1:195126407-195726407 GCA_032164245.1 Sternotherus odoratus | reverse complement strand
GTTTAGTCCTGTGACAACTTCTAAGGCACTGCTTTCCCATACACACTGTCTGAATGGGACACCATTAAGGTTGACATAAGCTCAAAATTGAATATAACCTAAAAAAATTTAAATGTTTTCTTTATTCCAAAAACTTGATCAACTCCTTCAAACCAAGATCTGCAACACGGATTCAAAGAGAAATTAACTGCCTTACATTAAGTTGAGTTCTTAGAGATATTTAGTGCTTGTGGGTTCTCCACCATAGCATGTTCACACACCTAGGCATCCTTGACCAGAAAATGCAGTGCAGTGTCTATAGGCCTATACCTGTGCAGAGCAATGCATCCCACCTTCAAGCAAGGGCATCTGAGAAGGGGTGGACCAACCACCACTAAGTTCCTTCTAGATTGCAAAATAGAGCCTCCACAGCCCAGGAGAAGGTGGACAGGAGGTGAAGAGCCCATAGGGACAAAACATCTTCAAGAACTCAAGTTATTGGAAGGTAAGTAATCTCTCCTTCTTGAAGCCTAAGTCCCTATGGGTGCTCTGCTGTAGGAGACTCCTAAGCAGTAAACTCAATGAGAAGGTGGTGCTAAGGAGGCAAGTCTAAGACAGTTCAGAGGACTGCATCACCTGGAAGCAGGAAGGATGGTGTAATTTTTGACAAAGGTATGAATGGAAGACCAAGTTGCAGACCTATACATTTCTATTATCAGAGTATCCTTCACTAGAGCTACAGCTGTGGACTGACCTCAAACGGAATGGTCTGCATCCCTGTGGAATAACAAATAGGTTAAAATGCAACCTGAAACTCACTTTGACAGTGTTTAGAGTGGAAACAAGTTGATCATTTCTCCTCTCCACAAATGATGCAAATAGCTTAAGTGAGGCCTAGAGCTCTTAGTCCTGCCATGGTTGATGGCGAGAGCCCTTCTGACACCTAGTACATGCAAGCTGGTCTCCTCTATGGAGGCATGATGTTTTGGGTAGGATACCAGCAGATGAATCTCTTGACTAATATGGTATTCTGAAGAGGCCTTCAGAAAGAAGGAAGGAGGGAGATGCAATCTAACTTTGTCTTTATAAAAGGTGATATTTGGTAGGTCACTATTGAGGCAGAGGTGGAGGACAGGCAGACCGGTTCAAAGAGGGATTTTGTCAAGCCATTGAGGTTCCACTGGCAATCCAGATTCCATATGGGGGGAAACAAGTTGTGTAAATCCTTAAGGAATCTGACTGTCATAGGGTGGACAAAAATGGAGAAGCCCTCAATGGGTGAGTGGAGGGCTGTGATGGCGCCAAATGTTCTCTAAGTTCACTGATAGATTTTGCATCTTTAAATCCAACAGGTAGTCCAGGATTTGGAAAGCAGAAATTCTGAGGCTTGGGAAGAGAAGAGAGAAGAGAAAAGAAGAGGACAAGACAACAGAACACCAGGAGCAGAATACTTCCACTTCTACAGGTAAGTTTTGTGAGTAATAGGTTTCTTACTAGATAGGAGAATTGACTGGACCTTATCCAAACAAACTAGCTCCATACTTGAGAACCATATAGGAACCATACTCTCAGAGTCAAGGTGGAGGTGTTGGGATGGATCAGGGTTCTGTGACAGGTGAGCCTCCTTGAAAGGAAGTTGGAGAGGTCTTGCACAGAGGCCCCAGTCAAGATTGGGACCAGATTGTATGAGGTGCTGTACAAACACATGAGAAGAAAGAATCCTTGCCATGAAGAATTTACAGTCTAAGAAGACAGAAGACATGATATGTGAGAAGGGAAACACACAGAGAGGTCTGGCAGTCCCACAACAGGTCAGTACCAAAGCCGGCAACTGAATCCAAGTATCCTCAGTCCCAGTTTAGGGGCCATGTCCACTAGATCATTTTGGCTCTATGAATATATAGAGCATATTATTTATACATTTATACTTACATTTCTAAAACTAAGCCCGCCATCCTGGGCTTAGTTTTACATGAAGAATGGGAAGGCAACCGGCCCTGATGATATTCCAGCCAAAGCCTGGAAGACCCTCGATCACCAAGGTACCACGATTCTTGCTGCCCTCTTTAACCGAATTATCGATGAGGGTGCAGCTCCAAAAACTTGGACAACCAGTACTACGGTGCCAATTTGGAAGGGCAAGGGCAACATGACCGAATGCTCGAATTATCGACCGATCTGACTCCTGTGTCATGCCATGAAAATATTTGAACGGGTTATCGATGCCAGGCTCCGCAAGATTATCTCCATCACTCCGAACCAATGTGGCTTTGTCAAAGGAAGCGGAACGACAGACGCCATTCACGCTGCTCGGCTGCTTTTGGAGAAGCATCGTGAGAAGAACAAGCCCGTTCACATCGCATTCCTTGACCTGGAAAAGGCCTTTGCTCGCGTCCCACACAAACTCATCTGGCATGCCCTACGATCCCACAATGTTCCCGAAGCATACGTTCGGTGGATTCAACTATTGTACCGTAGCGTCACCAGCATGGTCCGATGTGCAGTGGGGACATAGCCTCCCTTCGCCATCAACGTCGGAGTACACCAAGGGTCGGCGCTTTCGCCCCTACTGTTCGTCCTTTGCATGGACACTGTGACGTTTGACCTCCAATCCCCTCATCCATGGTCACTCCTCTATGCCGACAACGTTTTCTTGGTGAATGAACAATGTGACTACCTCCAAGAGCAAACACGGCAATGGAATGAACGGCTGGGCGAATTTGGACTTTGGCTGAACATCAAGAAAACTGAATATATGGAAGGTGGTCCCCAAACCAATGGAACCATAAGCATTGGTGGAGAAGACCTGAAGAAGGTAGAGCAATTTAAATATCTCGGCTCCCTTATATGCAGCAATGGCGATAGCCTTCTGGATGCCCGCACTCGTGTCAACGCCGCCTGGATGAAGTGGCGTCAGGTGAGTGGAGTCCTCTGTGATCGCCGGATGCCCGTACGCCTCAAGTCAAAGGTCTACAGAACGGTCGTGCGCCCAGTCGCCCTCTATGGATCGGAGTGCTGGCCAGCGATAGCAAAGCATGAGCAGGCCTTGCGCGTGATGGAAATGCGAATGCTCCGATGGTGCATTGGACTAACGCGATTCGACCACGCCATGAATGACGACGTCCGGCGACGACTGGGAGTCGCGCCAATCATGGCAAAGCTGCGAGAAGGAAGGCTTAGATGGTATGGACACGTCGTACGCGGCAATGAAGACTCGGTGGCAAGGACAGCCATGCACCTGGACCCTGGTGGCCGGCGACCCCATGGTAGACCCAAGAAACGCTGGATGGATTGCATCAAGGAGGACATAAAATGCCTGAACGCCACCCCTGAAGATGCCCTGGATCGAGCCAAATGGAGACGGATATACCGACAAGCGGACCCTGCCATAGCGCGGGAACAACGCTAAGAAGATGATGATGACTTACATTTCTAAAACTGTCTCAATTTAACATGTGCCTCTCACTGGTTTATCACTATGTGGAAGAAAGCCTCAGTAGGCATAACACTAGCAAACTATATTTATATGTACTGTAGCACTTTTGATCCTTTCTAAAAGTATTTTTCTCTGTCTTGAACCTTTGTAGAAATGGCATGTACATTTTTTCCTCAAATGTCCAACAGGAAAATAAGGATAATTTATCTGCTAAAGGTGTGAACTTGTGAGGAACTGAGGAGGAGCTGACAGTGTAAAATACAAGAGGAACTATAGCCAGAGTCATCGGTGACTGTGGAAATGCACGTAGTAGGTGAAAACAACAACAACAAAAAATACTCTTTTTGCTTGTACAAATGCTAGTCACATGCTTAGCATTTTCCAAATGTAAGTGCACCCTAACTGGCTGTATTTCAGCAGAGCAGCAATAAAACAGCGGCTTGAAAGACGACATACCCATGCTTCAGCTATTTCATTTGCTAACAACTCCCCAGCTCCTTAGCCAGAATCAATTAACCCCTTTCCATTTTCACAAAGGGTATTGAGTCTCAAAATGAAAGAGAGAAATGTCAACTCAGAACTATTTTGATTTTTTATTGTATTTAGGCCAAACTGTTTAGTGCTTGGAGCACAAGACTGAGAATTGGGACTACTGGATTTTATTCCTAGCTCTACTATTGATTTAGTGTATGTCCTTGAGCAAGTGTCTGAACTTCAGTGTAACTTTTGATAGTGTGAGCACTATTTTGAATCCACTCCCTAACAAAAAAAAAAAAGAAATAAAAATATAAACCCTGGCAGAAATCTGGGGTGGCATGTGACCCTGCCTGCTCCCCCCCCCCCCACATTCTTCTGCTTCATAGTGCCTACGTTTCCCCATCTGGCAAATGGAGATGATACCTATCTACTTCTCGGGGGCATGTGAGTTTTGTTTGTGGAACAACCTGAGAGTGTCATTTTGAGTCCTCTTCCCCAAAAAGCTACATGATCCCAGAGAAAATAAGGCCAGAATTTAAGAAACATTTAAAAAAATACATTTGGGGCCTTATTTCATTTCAGCTAAGGACTGATCTACTGGTAAAAAAAAAATCTATATTGACAGGGGAAGAAGGGGGATTTGTCCCAGTGAGTAGATTTTTTTTTAATTAAATGGTGATTCAAGCTGCTCTGAGGTCTGGAATGTAACATGTATATTCAATGGAGATGGAGTAGTACACAGAGTGCAACTGAGGTTGCCAAAGCTGCCTGATAAATATACAGTCCATGTTCCGCATGTTATCATGTGTGCATCATATATGTACGTGTATACACACACACACACACACACTTCAAAAGCAGGTCAGATTTTAACAAAATATGCATGGTTATATCCATGTGTTCACCAGAATTACTAGTTATCTACTATGATTTTTTAAAAATGAAAAAAAAAAATCTTATTTTGTGCTGCATGACCTTCAACTGTTCTAAATTCTCTTTCTTTATTGGCCCTTCTGTACATACTCCTATTTGCAACTGTTTTAATATTTTATTGGAATATTGCTTAATGCCAATTTAAATATTTTTCTTGTTAACTGGGATGAAAAAAAAGCAGTTAAAAAGGCCACATGAGGTCTGACAAATAAGATTTACATCTGGTGAGAACTATTAAAAAGAAATATAAACTAAAGGTGGCATAATTGGTATGTTACAGCTGCCAACACATACAGATAAATAGTCTGATGTAGAACATGGAATTTTATGGAAATTGTATTTTATAGGCTTCTGATGAAGTCTGAAGTGACCCATGAAAATTCCTATCTTTAATATATTCTAAGGAATTTCAGATAATGATTTCAATGAAAATTCCACAGTTCTCAAGAGTATCTATAAAAATCTTCTGTATTCTAATACTTGTCAGAACATAATTTCAGTGTTATAGAGTTCATAATGCATTATAACCTTCTAAACTTAAAATATTCTATTTTAATCTGTTAGTCCTAGGTGCTTTCACCAAGCAAAATTTGAATTACTGTGATAACCATTTTTCACCAGTTTTATTTTTTTCTCTTTGTAACCCAATGTTCTGAAGTGACTGGGCATTAAATCAAGTTTGATTTCATTTGCATTCACTATGTACTATGTATTCCAGGCTTTATTTTTAGAAGAATATTTTATAGATGAATAATAAATAAGACACATCAACTAACAAGTTGTTTTAAAGTTACGTTCACTACTTATTTTTGCCATTTTTAAACCTAACCTTCATTTCTCAGAGGTAACAAAGTCCTGTGGCACCTTAAAGACTAACTATAAAGTTTTGAAGCATAAGCTTTCATGGGCTAATACCCACTTCGTTGGATGCAAGCAGTGGAAGTGTCCAGAGGCAGGTATAGAAAAGTAGGCAAGAACCAGGTGGGAGGTAAAAAGGTTAGTCCAATTAGGCTGAACCAGCTTGTTATCTCCGATCAGGGAGGGTGGGTTATTCTTCTAGCATTTGAATGGGGAGGGGGGTGAACATGGAGAGAGGAGAAACTATTTCGGTAATTAGCATGCCATTGTAGGTCTTTGTTCACTCCGAGATTGTTTGTGTTGAATTTGCAAATGAATTGTAGCTCTGCAGTTTCCCTTTGCAGTCTGGATGAAATAGTTTCTCCTCTCTCCATGTTCACCCCCCTCCCCATTCAAATGCCCTGTGGCGGGCGGGCTGCTGCTCCGACAGCTCATTTTTAAAAAATTATTAAATAACGGACTTTTTGATTTAACGGATACCCCCTCGCCCAAATTAGTCCATTAAATGGAGGTTTTACTGTAATAAGGAAAATAAGAATAGAGGTCAAAGCAAGGAGGAAGGGATATAATAGCACTTGTATTAATATTGTGGCTGCCCTGCATTCTAGTTTAAAATTGGAGGGGGGGAAAACAAACATACACCAGAATATGTACAAAACCAATGATTTGATGGAGCAGGTTTGCAGGGGTTTGGCAGAGTTCTTTGTTGAAAAATCTGCCACCAAATTAAAAGTTGGAGTGATTTCCTTGCCTCAGATGGAATCAACCCCTCTCTGGTTATTGCCAGAAATGACTTAATCCTAGGTCTCATGGAAAATACTTCATTAGATTAAATGTCTTGCCTTTGGAATATATTAGATTGAGTCAGGTAGCAAATATTTTCAAAAAAAAGTTTCCCCTTGACTTATCCAGAGGGCCTTAGCCTCCACAATCCCCTTCTTCAAATTCAGTGTTATGCCATGCTAACAACATGCTCAGTGCACTATTCAGAAACTGGTCAGTTATGCAGGTACAAGTCTCCCAGATATTTGGAGTCCCATATGACTACATAAATGATATACACTTGAGGGAAACACCATATACAGACATGGTGGGGTAGTACACAGGTTGGGGGTAGTAACAGATTAGTAGATATTCAGCTTTGTATCTTTCCAGCTCTTCCTCAAACCTGATGGTGGCCCTTATCACACTGCACTTAACCAATCCAGTCCACTTAGCTGGAAAGGGAAGGAAACATTATAGAAATCATAATCACTGTGCTAAGAACGTAAGAATGCTGGATGGAATTATGAAACTGAAAAGAGTGGGCTAACAGTTTTTACAGTCAGAATTTAAGTGGGATGCAGCCTGTCTAGTAGTTGTAGAAAGGAGCAGCCTGTCAGGAGTTGGGGTTCTGTCCCTAATTCTGCTGTGGGCTCATTCTGTGTCCTTGGACAAGTCACTTAACTACTCTGTTATCCAGTATTCCAAATAGTGAAATCTTAATAGCAATGATAATTACCTACCTTACACAACTAAGCCACTGATGTTCAGGGCCGGCTCTAACTTTTCTGCCACCCCAAGCACAAAAAAAGGGCAGCGCAGCCGGAGGAGCGCCAACGGAGCAAAAAACAAAAGGGTGGGATGGGGAGGAGTGCTGCCCTAAGATTGGCCAGAATGCTGCACTTGGCACATGCTTCCTTTGCTGGTGCCTGGAGCCTGCCCTGCTGATGTTACAATACCGTTGATAGGTACCTGGGATAGAGGGATTTATACATCACTTTAACATCCTCAGGTGAAAGACGCTATACAAATGAAAAACCTTACATATATCAGGTAGGATGCAGCAGGAAAGAAAGCAAGAAGGCAAGAAAAGAAAAAAGCAAGAAAAGCAAGAAAGAAAAAGCAAAAAGCAAAGAAACAAAGAATTCATAAACTGAAAACTCTTTGGGGCAAGCACTATCTTTATTCTGCATGTGTACATTGACTAGGAAAGTGGGGCTCCAATCCCTGGCTGGGATCCAGATGACAATGCAATACAAATGAATAAATAAGGAATAATAACCCTGCTTTTCAATTCCATGTCAGAAGAGTGGTGGAAGCTTTTTGAAATAGTAAAGTAAAATATTAGTTCTAATGTAGCAAAGATACATCCCTTGAGATAGATAATGTGGGTATTCACACACGGATGCAGAACATTCTTCTAACAAAAAGAACTTCAGTATGGCATTTGTCTTCTTTGCACCTCCATGTTTGCCTGAAGGTTTTGATAATGTTTTCCACAATAACTTATCCATCTCATCCCTAGTCAATATAATACATCATGTTTCAATTTAGCAGATGTTTCCTCTTATTCTTTTCTTTAAAATTCATTATTTATTCTACATTAATCTGTATTGCACTGCATCTGCCATCTGTTAACCTAGGCACATAAGACAGCTACAGTCTTCTGAATTTGTCTGAATTGTTCCTCAGAACCCATTGTTTCTTGTAGCTGAATGGACTGGATCTTTCCCTTGGGCACAGATTTGGGAACCCTTGCTCAGACCGAGTAGTATTTATTTAGGCAAGTATTCTTGATTAGTTTACAATAGTTCAAAAGACTATTCAACATTAGCAGGGGTTGCAGAACTGGATTCTTAATGGGAATGTTGCTTTCATGTCTACCTTCAAGCTTCCTCATCTAAAAAGAAAAAAATCTAAAGCAGAACATCGTGAAATACTCATATTGTGCCAGTCACTCGAATACAGTAATAATGTCCATGGCATTAATGTCTGGATTGACAAATAATATAAATTAAAGGTTCTAATCTAATTGAAAAACTATTACAATGTGGGTTGTCTAGGTTCCAAGTTTTCAAACCTTAAGAGTTCACATAATTGGAAAATTTAGGAACCCCACTGGAATACTCGACCCCCAGCCAACCAACTAGTCTTCCTCTTCACCCTCCCCCCCCCACCTCTGTCACCCAAATTGGCTTCCCCTCATTGCCAGAAGGTTCCCAAACACCACAACTCCTATTTGCCATTTTTGTCTCTTGGGCTTGGTGGCTTAACCAATGGGTCTTTTGGGAGCATGGTGAATAGAAGGTATCAGAACACTGGTCTTCCAATTTATGTCAATTCCAAAAATAATGTGCGAGGGTGGGAAGCCTAGCCCCTCCCCCCAACCATATTAATTTGGAAACCCTCCCTGTCCCATCTCATTGGCTCCTCACTAACCTGTAGGGGCAACCTACAAGCCCTAGTGCTAAGCATTGCAGATTCTCCAAGGCTACAGAGCCACCATTCATTGAGAAGGGAAGCTCCTTATTTACTAGTGTATGGGTGCTTGGAAAACCTTGAAAGGTCTTGAGCTACTGTACTAGACCTTGTGGTATGGTAGCTTGCCCTGTGACTTCATGCAGTCAGATGAAGCAAGAGAGGGAGGGTTTCTTCTCCTGTTATTATGTCTAAAGTTTTTTATTAGCCCCCCAGAGAGCAAACATGTCCAACTGTCCGCAAGCCCATCTCACCCACTCCCAAAGACAGCAATATTAAATAGATAGACCTTGTGGTTTCACGTGGATGATAAAGAAGAGGAAAGAGTGGGTAGGATAATCTTCTGGATGTCTTTGACCTCAAACCTCCCAGCAAACATGTAGAGTCTGGGCTGCTGCCACACCCGCATGAACCAAAACTATAGGTTTTGGCTTGCAAACACTGTGCAAACCAAACACACAGCTCAAAAGAAGAATCTTCTCAACAAATTCCTAAAATGAACAGTATGCCACTAGCAACCTCTTACCATCTGGGGCATATTATATTTGCAACTAGTGCATTTTGCAGAATGAAAAAATGTGTGTGTCATCCCAGAGGAAAAGGAGCTGAAAGTCAATTGGTAAATTCCAACTGCTGCTTTTAATACATAATACAGACTAACTGTTAAACACGTGATGATTAGCAGAGCCTAGATTCACAATGAGAAGGCCAGGAGAAGGGGGGAAAAAAAAGACATGAAGCAAAGATCAGTGTGAAGAAGTTGGCTGGGGAGGTAGGGGAAGGGAAAAATCGAAGTTAAGAGGCTATAACTGACATAAGTAATTTAAATTAAGTTTTAAAATGTTGATGTAGTAGTATGAGGGACAAAAGATTCATCCTCAAAATCTATAAAAATCTGAACTAAAAAATACACAAGGAGGTCCACAACCATGCAAATATACAGAATTTAATATGGCTGCTCCATAGCCTATTGTCTCCATCCAAAAAGATGCACACAGAAAATGTGATTTCAATCTGAATACTGAAATCAAGAACTTTATCTCAAGATTTCTAGGCTAATTTCTCAACCCGTGAGATGATAAGCAGTCTCTCTGTGTGTATGTGTGTGAGAGTACGTGACTTTATTGTATTACCTGAACACTAAGCGATAACACTTTGAAAACTAGGAGTTTAAGGTTTCAATCAAAATTTAAGTTATAATTCAATCAACCATTCTTCTTCTAGAGTTGAAGTATATTTCAAGCCATGTCAATATTTTAAAAGCCTATTTGCATTATCAAAAAATAAATTAATTTCAGATGCTGTTTTTCACTAAGTAATCTTTTATTCAATTTTATAAAAATGAAGTCTCCAGAGAACCAAAGTTGCGGCTGCTTATTTCTCTAATTTATAGCTACAATTTTACCTAGATAGCTGAATTTGTGTATCTGCAATTTTGCACTGTATAAGTAAAATAATCAGTCAGAGAAATAAATCCACAACACGTTATATGTCAAAGAGACTAAGTCTTTTCTTAAATTAAATTAAATGCATAAATATTTCCAATCAGTAAAACACAGTTTGAACCATCAGCTAATTAACAGAACAGTGAATAAAAACTAGTTCTATAGGCTTTGTTCCTTTGACTCAGGTGAAAATTCCAAAGAATGTAACTGTTTAACAAAATAAACACAGTAGGCAATTGCTATGCTCATCTACTACAAAACTCCCTCACGATAAGGCTTCCTGTTACATAATCCTTATATTTCTTGTTTTCAGTTCCATTCAAAACAGTCAAATCCATATAGCACACAACAATTTTATTTTTCATTAGACTTAAAACAAATAACCACCATCTTTGCAGTGTTTTGAGTTTATGGGAAAAGTTCCATAAACTAGAAATAGCAGGTTGGGGGGGGGGGGGTTGTGTAATGGTCAAAGATACATTTCCGATTTATGCAAAATCTTGGAATGCTTGCGTAACTCGGGGAGCATCTGTATAAGATCCTATCTAAACCTTCTCCAAGAATGGGAACCATTTTTTTATACAGTTCAAAGAGCATTTAGCTTTAAAAAATGCTTCTCTGTCTGCACTAGGGAATTTCCAGGGTCAATGAAGATTAAACATACTGCAAGACAAATGTGCTTGGGCTTCTAAAAACTTGAGTGAAAAGGGAAGACGATCATTCAGACTCCTCTTGTGTACCTCCCGGCTTGGTCCTGTACTGGAGGCATGTATTCTAGCCTTCATGGAGACTTTCTGTTCCATCCTCCAAAATGTGAGATAGCAAATATCATCCTTCAGAAAACATGGAGTTTGGAAGTGTGAGCAACAAGGCTGATGTCGTGGTGGAAGTCTGCTATAGACCACCAGACCAGGAGGATGAGATGGATGAGGCTTTCTTCCAACAACTAAGAGAAGTTACTAGATCACAAGCCGTGGTTCTCATAGGAGATTTCAATCACCCTGATATCTGCTGGGGGAGCAATACAGTGGTGCACAGACAATCCAGGAAGTTTTTGGAAAGTGTAGGGGACAAGTTCTTAGTGCAAGTGTTGAGGAACCAACTAGGGACAGAGCTTTTCTTGACCTGCTGCTCACAAACACTGAAGAATTAGTAGGGGATGTGGAAAAAGAAGTGGTTCAGGACTATTTAGAAAAGCTGGACGAGCACAAGTTCATGGGGTGCTAAAGGAGTTGGCCGATGTGATTGTAGAGCCATTGGCCATTATCTTTGAAAACTAATGGTGATCGGGGGAGGTCCTGGATGACTGGAAAAAGGCTAATGTAGTGTCCATCTTTAAAAAAGGGAAGAGGGAGGATCCAGGGAACTACAGACCAGTCAGCCTCACCTCAGTGCCTGGAAAAATCATGGAGCAGGTCCTCAAAGAATCAATCCTGAAGCACTCTGAGGAGAGGAAAGTGAACAGGAACAGTCAGCATGGATTCACCAAGGGCAAATCATGCCTGACTAACCTAATTGCCTTCTACGATGAGATAACTGGCTCTGTGGATGAGGGGAAAGCAGTGGATGTGTTGTTCCTTGACTCCCACAATATTCTTGCCAGCAAGTTAAAGAAGTATGGGCTGGATAAACGGACCATTAGGTGGATAGAAAGCTGGCTGGATCGTCAGGCTCAATGGGTAGTGATCAATGGCTCCATGTCTAGTTGGCAGCCGGTATCAAGCGGAGTGCCCCAAGGGTCGATCTTGGGGTTGTTTTTATTCAATATCTTTATCAATGATCTGGAGGATGGTGTAAACTGCACCCTCACCAAATTTGCAGATGACACTAAACTGGGAGGAGTGGTAGATACACTGGAGGGTAGGGATAGGATACTGAGGGACCTAGAGAAATTAGAGGACTGGGCCAAAAGAAATTTGATGAGGTTCAACAAGGAGAAGTGCAGAGTCCTGCACTTAGGACGGAAGAATCTCATGCACTGCTACAGACTAGGGACCGAATGGCTAGGTAGCAGTTCTGCAGAAAAGGACCTAGGGGCTACAGTGGATGAGAAGCTGGATATGAGTCAACAGTGTGCCCTTGTTGCCAAGAAGACTAATGGCATTTTGGGCTGTATAAATTGGCCAGCAGATCAAGGGACGTGATTGTTCCCCTCTATTCGACATTGGTGAGGCCTCATCTGGAGTACTGTGTCCAGTTTTGGGGCCCACACTACAAGAAGGATGTGGAAAAATTGGAAAGAGTCCAGAGGAGGGCAACAAAAATTATTAAGGGCCTGGAGCGCATGACTTATGAGGAGAGGCCGAGAGAACTGGGATTGTTTAGTCTACAGAAGAGAAGACTGAGGGGAGATTTGATAGCTGCTTTCAACTACCTGAAAGGGGGTTCTAAAGAGGATGGATCTAGACTGTTCTCAGTGGTAGCAGATGACAGAACAAGGAGTAATGGTCTCAAGTTGCAGTTGGGAAGGTTTAGATTGGATATTAGGAAAAAAAAATTCACTAGGAGGGTGGTGAAACATTGGAATGGGTTACCTAGGGAGGTGGTAGAATCAACTTCCTTAGAGGTTTTTAAGGTCAGGCTTAACAAAGCCCTGGATGGGATGATTTAGTTGGGGATTGGTCCTGCTTTAAGCAGGGGGTTGGACAAGATGAGAGGTCCCTTCCAAACCTAATATTCTATGATTCTATGGAGCAACCTGGCAGGGCCGGCGACAGAAATTTGGGGGCCCCCTACTCTGATAGTTAGGGCCCTCCCCAGCCCAGCCGGGCCCCCCCAGCCCAGCCACCCCCCCCAGGCCAGCCGGCGCTCCCCCCCCCCCAGCTGACAGCGGCTGGGGGGCCCCCAGCCCAGCCGGCTACCCCCCCAGCCCCGCCACCCCCCCCAGCTGACAGCGGCTGGGGGCCCCCCAGCCCAGCCGGCGCTCCCCCCACCAGCTGGCAGCAGCGAGACCCGAGAGCCGGGGAGCAGCGAGAGCCTCCCTTGCTGCTCCCTCCCCCCCTCCCCTGGACTGAGCCGCTGCCGCTGGCCGGGCTCTGCTCCGGCCGGGGACAGGCGCTCGTCCGGGGGAGAGCCGCCCCGGATGACTACCGGTAGAGCTGTACCAGGGCCCCCCTAAAGTCGGGGGGGCCGGTACAGCTCTACCCGTAGTACCCCCCTGTCGCCGGCCCTGCAACCTGGAATATCTAACTCCAAATGATCAACTGTATTCGATATCATGGAAACATATAATGAAAAAATAAGTTCTAAGGAGGAATTTGAATGTACAGGTGGTGGTAAATTGGCATGCACAAAGTGAGAGTGCATAGAAGTGGATGCGCAAATAGTGGAAGAACCACTTTAAAATGTGAGACATTCATGAGGATCTGTCCTCTGCTTTCTATGTTTCCTTCACAAAACTGGAAAAGAAAGTCATGTGAGTATGTGACCATATGAGTACACTCACAATGAAGAGTGGTAACTTGCCTCTATCCCCTTATAGGTAATGAATTTTACTAATTCCTTTACAAAAAAGTAGAGTCCCACCAAACAAAATTGTATGGGGATGAAACAATATCAACAAGGGAAAGATTGAAGAAATTAAATTGAGTTAAAATTTTACAGTATTGGAATTGATAGCGCTCACCCTAGTGATGTTTCTACATATATAAGCGGAGTTACAGAATGTGCTTGTGAACTGTTCTTTCTTATTGTTAATCAAGATCATTCAAGATTGGCATAGTCCAAATTCTGGCTAATGTAGCATTAATCTGGTGTCCCCAAATCTCAAATTTCCTGGGCCCTGGCACTTTGTACCCTAGAATGCCCTGAGACCACAGGAGCTTAGGAGATTTGAAATACAACAGGTTCATAGGGACTCCAGCTGAGCTGTAAGCTCCCACACATCTCAAGCCCTCTTCAACCTGCTCTAAGACAGGCTTTCAAAATTAATCCCTGGTTCCTCTTTCCCACTGGATCTCATGCTCCCTATCTGATATATAAAACCACAGCAGCACATCCAATAAGTGTATATATATTAATTCTTATATTTAAAGGATTATACACTCTATAAGGGACCATTATGATAATTACAAAGAACAAATCTCTTCCTCCTGGATCAAAAAAAGCTTTTGTTTTGTTTATTTATTTAAATCTCAAAGGAAGAATACATTTGTTCTGTGACTGATTGTTTTCCCTTCATTTGCCATTTCATTTGCTGGTCTTTTGGAAACTTGCATGTTAAGTCTCCACAAGAGACACCCCTCACTATTAGGCTCTGATTCTGCCCGTTGAAGGGAATGTCAATGCTTGCATTGACTTCAATATTGTGGAATCAAGCCCTAGCAGTCTTTTGTACACATCAGATGTTTATGATCATTTAATCAGATACCTATTTCATCAGATAACCCTTTATATTATCGATATATAGCTGAGAAAAAAGAATGGAATAGTAAGAAATTACTCATCCATGACATACTTAGAAGTGGGGGGGAAATTGCATAAAGATCTTATCTCCCCAACCCTACACAACTGCCTTCAGGGTTGGCACACACAGCAAAGCTCACGAGGCCAAGTCAGGAACTGCATATGAAATTATGGAGCTTTAACCACTTGTAGTTTCACGTCAGGCCACATTTTCCCTTTAATATCCTCATCCATCATTTCACAGAAAACTGTTCCTGCCTAACAAAGCAAACCACCAGCTCTCCTTGAGGAATATCCCAAGTCCCTCCTGCATAATTTTTCCTGTCATGTAAAACATAAAGCATATGTTACACATTATATTAACAGTAGTCCTTGTCTAGTGAGACTAGGCCCAAATGTTACTCTAGAGTTGACCTCAAATTGATGTATGCACTTTACAATTATACAATTAATCCAGTTATAAAGTTTAGAAGATGCATTTAAAATAATATACTATAATAAACTGACTGCTACAGTTGTGTGACTATCAGATAAATGCACATACAGCTGGATTGGAATGCAGTCACGTACACTGGCTGAATAAGAGGAAAGTATTCCTATGAGGGACAAATAATCTCCCTGATTATAGGGTATGAATTACGAGAGAGAGAGAGAGAGAGAGAGAGAGAGAGAGAGAGACTGTCCCTACTGCAAAGAACTTTCAATCTAACTAGCAGTAACAAGGTGCAGAAAGAACATCAGTCAAGGGAAAGAGGAACCTTTACACAAAATAAGGTTACGAGGTTGGATTTTTTTAAAAAAAAGCAAAGTATACATTGAAAAAAATGTTAGTTAAGTAAACCTGTATTGGATTGGGGGCACTGTAGTGTCCAGTCAAGTCCTGCCATTTCTTGCACTAGAATTCTTCTCCAAGCTAACAGCTAAAAAACGTTTCCACACCTCATTCATTCTCAGTTTCAAATTACAACTTTCATCTCAAACACACACACCTTCAATCTCTACAAAATGTTGCTGCTGCAATCATCACCCTATCACATCAGTATGATCAAGCTGTGACCCTCTTTAAATACCACCACTGACTTCTCTCATCTTCTGTATTAAATTTGTTCTTCTTCCCTTTTACCTTCAAGGCCCTGCACAACTCCAGTTACCTACTCTCATTTTCCCTACTTCTGCTTACAACAGCAGGCACACCTATACAAGGAGGTGAACAGGTCATTCCCCCACCTGTCTTGCCAACATTTTAGACAAGGTTTCTTGTCCCCCAACCTGCTTTTAAGAAGGTCCATTGCTCATATAAACTGCCAAATCCTGGCCTGCATGGAATAAAAGATTCTGTCCTGGTGACCCTGCATTGTAACGAATGAAGTTTCTTTTGCTTCAAAGTAGTCTGTGCTTGGGGAGAAATAAAAGCTTTGAAGAGGGCGATGGTAGGGGGAAAAAATTAATTGATTCTGCTTCAGATGTTTATTCTTTTCTGTGATTTTCTTACATTTAATATTTGTTTGTTTTGTTCATTCTGTGGCAAATAAAAGCATCAGCTTTTGAAGGTCTTAATATTCTAGTTTTAATAATCTGGCAATATTACAGAACAAGAAGTACAGTGCGAGATCTGCTTTTTCATGTAAATTTGCCCTAAGAAAATCTTAGAAGAAAAATCCACTACAGAACCAGCAACATGCTAGGTGGACAGTAGAGTGCAATCTAAAAGCACCTTATATTATTTGTGCACTATAGAATGCAGCATGTGAGCTGGGTAACAACAGAGGTAATGGGAGCTTCAGATATGATCTGCAATACTGACAGAATGGATAAGGATGAGGGCACATTTTGCGACTGGTCAACACATTTATCTATTTAAGAACATAAGAACAGCTATGCTGGGTCAGAGGACCAATGATCAGTCTAGCCTAGTATCTTGTCTCTGACAGTGACTAGTGCCAGGTGCTTCAGAGGGCATGAACAGAACCGGTGATCATCAAGTGATCCATCCTGTTGCCCATTCCCAGCTTCCGGCAAACAGAGGCTAGGGTCACCTATCTGCACAGGTCAAAAACATCTCTCTGTGGAAAAACAGTTCCTGAATCATTTGGCTGTTTGTAATATATATAAGGAGAAACTGGACCTTAATGATAATTTTTAAATGCCAAATGAATTTTTACAAAAAAAGTGATGCCTAGCATGCTACTGTTGAAAGTGTCCAGCTAGAATTTCAGAGTATTCATGTAATAACGCTAACTGTTTACTGAACTGGGTTTTGCTGTGCTTTAGTATTTTTGGTATAATATACTGAAATACCAGCCTGAATGACTAACTGCATTGAATTGGATACTGTAATTTGCATTTGCTTTACCAGCAGTCAGTCCTACATACATCATCCTTGGAGGTTTTTTATGGCACAAGGTAGGTCTTCACTACTCCACACAATCACACCTTCATGCAGGGGGCCAGTATAGCACATGATGGTTATCACTACATCAGTCAATCCTACATACACTTCTTGTAGAACTGTATGATGAAAAGTAGATCTCATATACCCTTCACATGCAAAACTCCATGAATCCTTCTTGTGGGCCCTATATAGTTCCCAAGTGAAAATATTTGGCATTTTGTAAATCACTGCAGATATTTTTCAGTGAGTTTAAATACCAGGAAAGGGCCATTTTAGTCTACGGAGCAGTTATTTACATTTTTTTTCTTTATGCAAAGTTTTAAACCTAGTATAGAAAGCTGGTGGCTACCATGCTCTCTCTCACCACCCATTCTCACTCCCCCAAATATTTGATACGTGTTATGCCACCACCTAGATAAGCACTTCCTAGGTCTCCCTTGTATATCCATGTCACTACCTGGGAACTCCCTCCCATTCCTTTTGCCAATTTATCACCTCCTCTTAATTCACACTTTTCCTTAAAACTCATTGGAACACTTTAATGACAGTCCACTAAAAGGGAAGACAATTTAAAACCAACCAACCAAAAGTGGACAAGACTGCTAACTGTACATCATGATTGTTTGAACTGCCTAATGATCCATCAGATCAGGTCTTAGGAACCAATGTTCCATTTTCTCTCAATGAACATTAGTAAACCTGTGACATGGCTGGTGAGAGTAGTAGCTTACCAGAGTATCCTTGGCTAAGAGTACAGGCCCTGAACAGTTGAAAAGTTTTGGTAAGTGAGAGCCTAGCTTGGCTTAGAGACTATTAGGCTCCTAATAAAATATATTTGAATGGAGGGACTGACATCGTATTTAAAGGACAAAGTCTTTACAGGCCTCACACAGGAAAAGCATGCAACTTGCAAGGATAATCCTATGAGTGGAAGCAATTTCTCTGATATTTGGGTAATAATGATGTTTACTGTTGCCACTGCAGCAAATGCACTAATGCAGAACACTGTTAGCAGACACTAGTACAGAAATGCACAGTCCCAGGGTAATCTACTTAGCAGCATCCAATGTGACAATTGGAGAAGTTATCAATAAAGGCGAGTAGAATTCTGCACATGCTCTAGATGTCATTTGAAAATCTGGCATTCAGGATTTCTTCCTCTATTATTTATATTCAGTGGTTTATATTCACTTATGCTAGATTAAAGAAATGGCTATTTCATAACAAGCCACATTACCCACAACAAACTACTTTATTTGTTTCTGTGAACCGGAAAGTAAATAGTTTTGAAATACTTATACTAAATTTAACATTGGCTCTTGAACAAACAGAAAAGCAGATACATTGTATTCATTTTTCTCTTTGATGTTTGTTTTGATGAGAATTCTTCATAAGCCCCTTTTTCTGCTGAAAGGCAATATTTTTTCTTACCTCTTCTATAGCAGAAAGTAAAATTATATTCTCACTAACCAGCCATATTTGCTCAGTCAGCACAGTGCAGATAATTGACCAAAGCCCAGTGACTCCCTCAATCTAACCCTCCCGCCTCTGGTTTGATTCCTTGCAATCTGAAAGAACTCGGTCAGCCTCCTCTACTTTTCTAACTAAGGAGAAGAGTTCATTCATAACCTGTGCTTGGAAAGCCCACTAGGATAAGAGTCTGCACTCACCACAGACAGCAAATTAGTCAATAAATGAGGAATGTTGTTTGCAGTATTCATGATGGTTCCAGGACATTACAGAGACAGGGTGGGTGAGGTAACTATCTTTATTGGACCAACTTCTGTTGGTGAAAGAGTGAAGCTTCTGTGGTTACACAGAACTCTTCATCAGAAGTTGGTCCAATAAAAGATATTAGAGAAAAGGTGGGTGAGGTAATGAGTGAGGAATATAATTTGGCTTTCTGTGATTTGGCCTGAAGCAGAACAGACACTGGGCTGTGCACAGCAGGGCCCTCCCACCACGGGCAGGAGAGCAAGTGATGAGCCTGAGAGCTACTGAAGGGGAAGGAGGCAAATAGGAACCTTTGGTCCCTTCACCCTCTTCTCTGAAGGGAGAGCTTCTCACAGAAGTCCATTTTTAAGCACCTTGCAGTTAAGGGCTGTATCCTCAGGTATCTGCACGTTCAGCCAATAGTGCCTAACCTAGGGAATACTGAACAACAGCTTTGCCAGGTCTGTCCGCTGACACTTCCCTCTCTGGCTCAAGGAGGTGGCTGTCAGTCTAGTGGAACATACACTAAGTTGTATTGGACTGGGAACTTCTGTAGCACTGTAAGCCTTTGGGAGAACAGATTTTCCCCCTTTTGGCATGATGTATGTGGATACACTTAGGCCTTTCCTTGACACTTGGAAGAGACCAAAAGAGGATCCATTCCCCTGAAGATGTCATCTGATCTGTCAAAGGCTTGGGCTTCAGAAAAGCCATCAAGATGTCCTTGGTTTGATCCTTCCTGGCACAGAACATGGAGGTCAATTCAGAAGGGAAGACTCCTATGTTATTTAAGAAAACCATCAGTGACTGCAATATATTTTGAAACAAGTTGCTGTCTGAGGCCATAATTAGTCTTGCTGGAAGCAAGTAAAACTGCGGTGAGTGATTGCCAGATTACTGCTCATGAGTGAGGAAAGGGAGTGACATGTCTTCTCACAGAAGGTTCCACTGGGAACCCTGAAGTTTTCGAAGGGCAAAGCAACCTCAAAGTGATTGGAATCATAATATCCAGTTTCTTATTGTGCATCTGCACGAGAACTTAGTCACTACAATTATGCCATGATATTTTAAACTTTTGGAACAGATGTTATTCTTATTTATCCCCACTCACACATAAATTTAATTCATACTATATCATAACAGTCCTGTGGGGAAATCAGTGAATACCCATTTAACATTTTATTATTAAATGTAGTGCAAAAGTGCAAGCCTCTGAACTACAGTAGCCACAAAAGAGACATACTGACATAAAAATAAATTACTTTAATTCTTTTGTAGGTCACTGAACATATTAATTTTGAATCGCACAAACATGCAGACTAAATTTTCACTACAGAGTTTAGAATATCTGCTTTTCCAATGCTTTATTTTAAAAGTATGCTTACCTATTCTAGTACTTTGACCCTGAAGTTCCTAGACTGTTGTTAAAAAGGTACCAACTTTTACTACACTATGCTGCGATCAGAAATTTAATTACTTTCTTCCAACTTTTCATTCTAAAAAAAATAAAAGCCACTACCTTTCACTTATGAGAGTTGATGAAATAGAAAAATTGAAGTCACTTAAAATAACAGTTCTTTTCTTTTTCACTCTTGAATTTAAATATTCAGTTTGAGTATGGAATTTTAAGTTACTTTGTTGGGAAAAGGTGAAAAAACCCACCTCCAAAGTTTTCCATATTGTCCCTGCTCAATGACATGGGTCATCTACTGTAATCAATGTTGCTTCAATCACAGCCTGAACTATTTTTTCCCCCCCAAACAAGCCAATTTCGCCACCCAGTATAAATTAATAACCTCTTTGCATGTCAGCCAACCATAAACTGTTTATCATATATGACTCAATCCCTGAACAATTCAGTCTTTTAAAATAAGCAACCCACATTAAAGTCTGAAACCTCAAAACACATTGTGAAGTGATCAACTAGAAAAAAAGTGATTAAAGTAAATGGGTTTGCATTTTTAAAAGAAAACAATATTAAAAACCCTCAAGTTACAGACACCCTATACACTACACTGATTGGACACTATACATATTATAAATTTAAAGTCCTCTGCATGATTGCTTCAAGATAGACAGCACACATGCAAACTTTCTTCTTACCTGTAGGCAAGCAGCTTACTCACCTATGCACTCTAGTGTGCTTCCATAAGCAAGGTCATGATTTTGCTGTAAAATTGCTGGAAGGTTAAAGGAAACACACTGTGCAATTTGAAGGAGTTGAAAAAGACTTCTTTATGAAACTTTGGAACTGAAGTCATGCCTTTTCAGACCTATTTACAAGTGCCTTTTGTTAGGCCTTGATGTTTGTAGATATTTTGTAAAATCACATGCGGAGTACTCTTATTTTTAAAAAGTTTTAAAACAAAGTTATTCGAGATTATTCATCATTCCTATTCTCTTTATCCCATGATATAAAACAAAATTAGACCCCCAACCTACAAAGACATGTATGAATAATCCCATTGAGTTTATGTATAAGGAAAATAAATGAAGTCTCTGTTCACCAGAGGTTCCCTCAGAAACTCAGAAGGTGCAACAGGGAAAAAAGGATTTCATGTAGAAAATGTTATAATTCTATGCCTAACATTTTTAAGCCAAAACTCTACCATAAACTTTAAGGTCAGAAGGGACCATAATGATCATCTAGTCTGACCTCCTGCACAACGCAGGCCACGGAATCTCACCCAAACATTCCTGTAATAAGCCCCTAATCTGTGTCTGAGCTATTGGAATCTTCAAATCATGGTTTAAAGACTTCAAGGTGCAGAGAATCCTCCAGCAAGTGACCTGTGCCCTATGCTGAAGAGGAAGGTGAAAACCCCCCAGAGCTTCTGCCAATCTGACCTGGAGGAAAATTCCTTCCCGACCCCAAATATGACGATCAGCTAAAACCTGAGCAGTGGCTCGGGCTGAGGGTGTAAAAATTGTAGTGTAGATGTCTGGACTCAAGCAGGAGCCTGGTCTCAGACCCTCCGCACTCACAGAGTCTTGGAGCCTGGGCTCTAGCAGGAGCCTGAATGTCTACACTGCAATTTTATAGCCTTGCAGCCCAAGCACCAAGAACCCAAGTCAGCAGATCCAGGACAGCCTCTGCTATGCTGTGGGTCTTTTATCTCACTGTACACATATACTTGGAGATTCCTGTGCTCAGTAATGGCCTGATTTTGGAATCAACAGCAGAACTTCCATTGACTTCAGTGGTACAGAATTAGGCATAAGGGCTCAATCCTGCAAGGTCCTGAGCAGTCTGTCCCTGATCCAGCAAAACACTTAAGCATGCTTTACGTATGTGAGTGCTCTTAGTAACTTACTCTTCTTGTATCATGCAGCATTAACTTCAATGTGACTACTCACATACTTGGAAGAATTTTGCTGGATCAGGAGCAGATAATTATGTGTACTTTACAGGATTAATCACTATGCTCTGGATGTGTTTATCCAATGTTAGCACAGCAATTCATGCTGAGGAAGATTTTTATTTTTCTGGGGTTTATTTCAATACCTATTTACATGCATTTCTAATGTATTCCTCACTGTGCTATTAGAGAGCTTAATAACTTTATATTATGTATGATACACACAAATACATATAACAAAACTTTGTAAATAAGAAATATTAAGCTACAAAGACCTGTCAACTTAATAAAAGTGTCAAAGACCCTCATTCAGCAAGGTATCTAAGCATATGCCTATCTTTTAAGTTTGGGTAGTCCCACTGATTTCACTTCAGCTCTTCACAAGCTTATAGTATACATCAGGGATCGGCAACCTTGGCACGCGGCACCGCAGGGCAAGCACCCTTAGCGGGCACCGCTGGTTTGTTTACTTGACGGTTTGCTGATCGCAGCTCCCAGTGGCCGCGATTCACTGCTCCGGTCCAATGGGGGCTGCGGGAAGCGGCGCAGTGCTGGCCGCCGCTTCCCGCAGCCCCCGTTGGACCGGGACTGTGAACCTCAGCCAGTGGGAGCTGTGAACGGACAAGTAAACAAACTGGCGGGACCTGCTAGCGGTGCTTACCCTGCAGTGACACGTGTCAAGGTTGTCAATCCTTGGTATACATGTACTTAATGAATCAAGGTATAAATGCCAAAAATTGGTCACATTAAAATCAATAGCAAAACTCCCACTGACTTCAAGAGGAGCAGAATTTGAGCACTTTTTTTGTTTTACTTTTTCCAGTTCTTTACTGTGTTAAAAACTGGGCAACTGAAGTCTATTTGAAAGCGCTGTGACATTTATCTGGTTCTTTAATTATACTTTATGCGTGAGACGGATTCACAAAGTCTCATGGTTCATCATTTTCACCTAATATCACAGGATATTTTTCACTACCATGGAGATGAGAATGACAACTTGCATACTGTCTGGAGTGGACTGTTGCCATAATCTTACATTTGTATGTATGGTATGTGAAGCACATAAAGGAGCTTTATTTTTCTCTTTAAAAAATGACTATTTCCTGCATTACTTTTGTGCAACATCAAGCCTGTAATAAGTAAAGATGAACAGCTAGTAGCTGTATTGAAATTAGCTCATTAATTACAACATGAACCCAGTCATGAAGTGTTCTTTGATTTTGATTTTTTGAAAAATCAAAGAGCACTTCAAGAACAGGCAATAAAAAAGGCAACTTACAACTCTCTTTATGAATATGACTCCATACCATATATCAGTATATAATTTTAACAAGAACACTGAGAATGTTCACTGGCCTCTGGTGTCATGGCGATATTGCTCATATTAATTCAGTTTTTATTTTTAAGCAGCCAAAACCTCTAAACCAGTCTGTACATGAAAAGGTAATCAAATTATCTGATCATATGTTTTCAAAATTGTGCTAATTAGTTTGTTCTCACTTTGCATTGTAAAAGCTTATTAGAAAGCTCATCTGAAGTACTGACCGTCAGAGCTTTTACCTCAAAACGTAAAATAACTGATGTCAGCCAAAATTCTGTCAGTTTTGAATTCCTTTCAATATCTACAGACACAATAAGTTTTGTTTCGCACCAGCTTAATCCAAAGTACAGAAAATACTGATGTAATTTTTAGGGCTGTCAAGCGATTAAAAAAATTAATCATGATTAACTGCACTGTTTATAAGAGAATACCAATTATTTAAATATTTGTGGATGTTTTCTACATTTTCAAATATATTGATTTCAATGACAACACAGAATACAAACTTCACGGTGCTCATTTTATATTTATTTTATTACCAATGCTTGCACTATAAAAACAAAAGAAATAGTATATTTCAATTCACCTAATACAAGTACTGTAGTGCTATCTCTTTATAATGAAAGTTGATCTTAGAAATGTAGAATTATGTACAAAAAATAACTGTAGTCAAAAATAAAACAATGTAAAACTTTACAACCTACAAGTCCACCCAGTCCTACTTCAGCCAATCGCTCAAACAAGTTTGGTGACCATGACACCTGTTTCAAAGACCTTACGCTCTGAAGATGCACGTAAAACAGTATTACAATATTCATCCATAACACTGCAGTTATATTATTTTAATATGTTGTGTTTCCCCTTCCCCCCCAAAAAGTGGCTCAGTAGAACAGTACATTATAATGAGTCTGATTTTCAAAGGTAGGCACACCTACCTTGCATACTTTCATCTGTCATTTTGGTTGTTCAGTCACCCATTTTTGTGAGATCCCTTTGTAAATCTCCCTGTTCAACTATGGGCATAACTATCTTGAGTAATTTTGTATCATCTGCAAACTTTGCAACTTCTCTGTTTATCCCCTTTTTCCAGGTCATTTATGAATATATTGAACAGAGACCGATCAAGTGACTTGCGCAGAGAAGAATGTAGCTCAATCTAAATTAGAACATGTGTGTGTATGTATGTACGTACACACACACACACACTTATCTTTGCCTTAGCCAACCAGCTTCCTTCGGACACAGGACTAGCTAGGACACAAATTACAAAGTACTCAATACTCTACTTACTTAGAAATCAAGCATTTTTCCCAAGGATCTGTTTCTCTTACAAGTTATATATATTTCTTGATCTTCTGATCAAACACAATCCCACAGATTGATACTAGTATGCAGTGGCCTGTACTAAGCATGTTGTGGTGTACAAGAACTAATTACAAGCAAAGAGAAACAACTCTGCAATAAAGGAACAGATCCTATGCTTAGAGCTGGAATTTAAGTGAGGCCTAGAATCAGAGGGGTAGCCGTGTTAGTCTGGAATAGCAGAGGTAACAAAGAGTCCTGTGGCACCTTAAAGACTAACTATAAAGTTTTGAAGCATAAGCTTTCGTGGGCTAATACCCACTTCGTCGGATGCAAGCAGTGGATGCAAGTGTCCACTGCTTACATCCGCCGAAGTGGGTATTAGCCCACGAAAGCTTATGCTTCAAAACTTTATAGTTAGTCTTTAAGGTGCCACAGGACTCTTTGTTACTTAAGTGAGGTCTGTTCAATAACATGTGAGCGACCACTGTTTTTTTACACTCCCATAACAATTGAAATACTGACAAAGATGAAAACTGCCACAATATAAATTCTTCAAAAGTTACTCACAAAAAACACATACTATGTGGCTAAATAAAACCCCCGTCAATTTGATTTAAAAGAGAAAAAAAATACTGGTTGGTTAGGATAAAAACACATGTGTATAAATAATTCCTGTGAGGAAAAAAGATAATTTGTAATAGAATAATTAAACATAAGTTTAGGTTGGAATTTTTCAGCATCAGCCTAACACTGCTCCCATGGAAGTCAATGGTAAATCTCCATTGGCTTCAATGGGAGGGAAAGTTAGGTCAATATTGAATGCTTTGGAAGACCCCACCTCTAGGCTCTTAATTTCTTACCTGTAAATCAGATCCACCAATCTAATGTCGAAAGATTTCCTGCCAGTAAAATAGTAAGCAGGGACAAGAGACAAGTAAGAATTTGTCATTATGCCTGCATCAAATACCAGCTCCCTCTCAAAACACCCTCTGAGGTGAATATTCTTTGCTATAGAGAAAGTTGACAAAGCTTTCAAAAGGGGGGAAAAACAACATCCAAAAGAGTGTATGTGGATTTGTGGATCTCAAAAATAGAAATCAGATAATGGATTAGTCCTAGTAGTACAGATCAACTTTGGAGTCTACGTAGTATAGTACACAAAAGACCATTTGAATAACACAGAACTACTCAAAAAGCTGTCTCAATCCTTTCTATCTCTGTTTCCCAGGAAGAGGCTAAAATACCATGCAAGTTTGCCACAGTTTCTATATCATACATAATAGTGAAGAAAGTACTTTAAGGAGATTCTCTACTTTCTCTTTTGCATCAATGGAAAATAGATATAGTAGAAGAAGAATATATAAAGGAATTACATGTGCATTCAGTGTTCACCTGCTCAAGATTACTAACACATTAGAGAGAAGGTTCGGTGAATAGCTATCTCTGAAAAGACCATGAAGGAACATTGGTAAGCCATGTATCTGACCTACATTAAACAAATCTACAGAGGAAAAAGTTATAATGGCACCGATTTTGACTCTATGATAAACCTAATGGAACATTTATCTATTGTAACATACATGCGTACACATTTCCTACATGGTCTGTGTACTCTGTTCTTGCATAGAAAAAAATAAAGTGATATTCACAAAGTTCTGCTTTTATAGCACTTCACACTTGGATCACTGCAAGCTCTCTTCCACAAAACTAGTCCTTAATTAAACCTTACTTCTTTACATGTTCCTTTATCCATTCCAAATTATTGTTTCCAGTGTCTTCTAGAAGGATGAGTCCAACCTTGTCTCTTAAGCCTGCTTGTATCATCTGTTAGGGTGAGAATCTGCTTATTCATATCCAATCTGTTTAGTATATTAAGCCAGCTTACATTTTATTTGCTTATTTGCTATATATTCTGCTTTGATCATTTTGCTATCACTTATCATCACTTAAAATCTCTTTTGTAGTTAATAAATTTATTTTTGCTTTATCTAAACAAGTGAGTTGAAGTGTATGGGAATCTTAGCTCAAGGGCATGAGGCTGTTGCATATTCTGCTCCATGGGGAGGTGTGGGGGGGAATTTTATGAGCTCATGCTGTACAATTCCCTGTGCAACGCAAGATGATTTAATTTTGGGCTTATACTCCAGAGGGAGTGCATGCCTGAGGAGCTCATAGTTGGGTTAGCTGTACCCTTCCTATGCAGGGGCTGATCAGAGAGCCTACATGTAACTTCAGGTGGGTGTATCCCTACCTGTATGTATGCTGGTGAAAGTGCAGACTGGAAGGCTTTGCAGCTTGCCACAGTAGTATAGTGTGAGAGACAGCCCAAGGCTGGTGGGTCAAGGGGCTCAGTCATACCCAGTTCTAGATGGCAACCCAGGGAGAATACATCACAGTTCATATGCTCAATTCATTTATTATATTACTATTATTTATATTTTGCTATCACCCACATTGTGATAGACACTCTCTAAACATATACGGTGAGACAATCCCCAATTAAAAGCATTTTAAACAATAAAAACGTGGATGATGGGGGGCGGGGGGAAGAGAGGAGGACAAGGATATACCACAAAAGCAGAGTGGTCAGAGTAATGCCTGGCACACATTATTTTCAGTGTTTTGGTGTTTGTGGGCAGCTGGGATGGTTGATTTTTATATGCATAAACTATCAAAGTGCTTTTCCATCTAGCGAGTATTAGCTGGCTAATTTCTTGTAGGCATCAAGGCAGAAGTGGATTTCATGGGGAGAGATTTGCATTGGTCCAATACAAGAGAGTGGACAAATGCCAATGGTGAAATATTTATTCTAATTTCATACTGCACAGGCATACTTAGAGATTGGCTGGGGAAGAGGTGGCAATGGTGAATCAAAGCTTTATACCTCTTCTGCTGATTCTCTTTCAATATGAGGAATCTCCAACAGGTTACTTACTATGCAAGTATCACAATCATGTTTATGTCAGAAAGACTGGGGAGTGTGCTTTGTTGAAAGTAACATAACTGTTTGCATGAACATTCTCTACACATAAAGAGAAAGCTGAGACCTCCACGGTGCTTTCCTTGTGAAGCCAATCTGGAACCAGATACACTAACGTTCTTTAATACATTTCCATTTATGTACACGAAAATGAGGAATAATCCTCCTGGTGTTTAGAATTACACAGGAGAAAGCAGATGTGAACGTCTCATAATAGAGTCAAAACAGAGCAGTAAGTAGCTGACTGAGAATGAACTAATTAATGGTAGAAAATAAATCCATTTATTCATGTCTGAGTATCATTGACATCACAGCAGAATTTTCTAAAGCTTTCATGATCTATCATTAGTGATAGGGTGGAATGAAATTCCCTGAATTCCTATTCCTGGTTTTGGTTTGATGAACAGCAAGGTCAATGACTCTCTGAATTATTGAAAGCTACAGTTTTGTAGGAACTCAGCATTTAAACAAAAATTTGAGTGTCCTTGCAAGGATTCTTTAATAAAACAAAATGACAGACTTTCTGAAAAATGAAAATTTAGATGGGCTTGAAGCTTTATCCATTCTAGCTCTTAGGAGTAGAAGATATCCATCTAGACTGTATCCATTTGTCTCCCAAGACCACTGATGGCACCATTTCACTGGAGCAAGTCAGAAAGAGGTACCTTTTACATTATTTACACTCTCCATTATGAATCAATGTCCAAAATGTATGTTAAAACTAAGGTAAAAAAGCTGACATGACCCACCCACACGTCAAACAACACAACAGCAGCCATCAGCAGGACATGTGTCTGCTGCACTGAAAAAAGAAGCTATTGAAGCCGCCAGACAATATGAGGATTGAAGGAAGCAATACAGTTTGATGGAAAAACACACATTTAACCATGTATGCAGTCTGCAAAGTGAATTTCTATTTAAATGGTTAAATTAAGTTTTCCAATGTTAAATAAAATAATAAAATCGCTGTCTAAAACAGTGAAGTAGCATGATTTCAGGGAATTTTCTGTTTATTCTAAGGGATGAATAATTAAGCTGAACAACACAAAAGCGAATCTAACTATAACTAGGATGTTTGAAACCTTTAAAACGTGTGCACACATACACACAAACACTAACATGCACCCCCCCCCCAGTGATAGCAGAAAACAAGAGTTACTCAGTTCTGAAACCCATACCACCATTAATTGAAAGCAGGCAGATCACATAGACATCAAGTTGGGGTCAGAAAAATAATAATTTCTGCAAAAAATGACAGATGGGGTCATAACATTGAATGCTTAACCATAATGATGATACACATCCAAAGTCTTAACTATAAAGATAAACAAGAGCAAGGAAACAAAGGAGAGAGAGAGAGAGAGAGAGAGAGAGAGAGAGAGAGAGAGAGAGAGAGAGATGTTGTTAGCAGTTCGTAAGCAGCAAAATCTGTTGTCACAAATCATTCCCCCCAGACAACCCGTCAACATCTGGCCATAGAAGCAGGATGCTTTCATTCAGCATCTGATTGTACGCAATTGCGATTCAATGTGCTTTTAACTTATGGCAATAAGGATTTTTGTGTTAATAAAAGGCACTGTGTGTTTCAACTGTTTGTGTCAACCACTTATCACTCAGAGGTGCAGTGTCCTTGAGGAAGTCCTGAGACCAAACTTGCATAGTGAAACCCTTGGAAGGGTAACACCAGCAGCATATTATGATCTCATCAGAAAATCTTCTACAGTAAACAAAGTTACTTTTTCTTTTGTACTGAACATTCATGTTATATTAAATAGGCAAAGTATTCATTGATCCTCTCTTTTAATCACAGAGTCCTTGAGGAACTATCAGTTTTAGCTGAGAAGTCTTATTATTTAAATATTTTGTAATTATTTTCAATATATTTGTCAGTATACAGGCCATTTACCCCATTATGCTTTGCCATTGTATTACTGTTTCCCAGGATAATGCAAGCAGACAAGTGATGCACATGTTTATGAATTTTTAATTTAAAAGCTGTTCTAGTGCACATCTGTGTGTGTATGTGTTGTTATCAGGGAGCCAAACATTCATTTGCAAATAGGACTCTTGCTCCCCAGGCAAGCAGAAAAATCATATAACAAAAGATGACTCACTTAGATTTTCAAGATGTACTTTAAAACTCAACAATACCCTTCATGGATTTCCTTGTTGACAAAAATAGGCCCACTGCTTATTAAAATGATCATTTTATTACTGTGTGAGCAGTAAGAGACATTACAGATAACCAATGTCGGGGAAAAGAATCTCAAACAAGCTTTTCATTATCCAAGCTAATATAAAGTCACATAAAAACAAAGAACCACTTTATACTGAAGTTTTTACATATCGAACCACAATGACTATTATTTTTAATAAAGAATGTGCACTAAATCATTCAATAACAATGTCGGCCTTGTCTGGCTAATATTAAAGTTTCGCTTCTTTTAAACATAAACACACTTATTTGCAGGCTATCTATTTAAAATCTTCTCACCAAGAAGATAGGGACTGTACATTGTAATGGAAAACATTTTTTGCCTTTGGATGACTTTTTTGCTTGGTGATTAATATCATTAGAGATGTTACATACTTTAGCACAACTTTCTGAGATACTACTCAGGATATTCCTTTGGAGATGTATATACCCAAAAGGACATGAGTAGTTGACTATTACTTGGATTTTATTTTAACAACCTGAGTACAAAACAGCCATAATATATGCTCTTACAAAACTCTCTCACTACTGAGCAATTAACAAGATAAGACAAGAGAAAAGAAGAAGTAAGAAAGAGAAAAAAAGATGGGAGAAGGGGAAATGTAAAGAGCAAAAAATTGAGAGAGATAAAGTACAGGAAAAAGCAGGAAAATGGGGATTAATATAGTGAAAAGAGTATTTGCATGGAAAAGAGTTATTACATGATTAAGTTTTCAATCGGTTTCATATTCCTCAGTGCATCTACATTAACTCAAAAACACATTCTCTCCACTTCTCATGAGAACATGTGATCTGCCATTAAACAGAAAGATAAAATCACTTGTGTGGTCACTACATTTTTGTCTTTGATTCCAGAGTCAGCCAATGTCTACATATGATTTTTTTTTGCTTATGTTTGTGCTGTCATGAGTTCTGTTAAGAAGGAATCTGGGTGGACTGGGTTTATGAAGACAAGAAATTGGCAGCAATGGGTCTGCAAGGAAGTAAGCTACAGTCACTCCCTGGGGTGGGGGTGGGGGGTGTCTGGGACTACAGAGACAAGTAGCCAACCTACAGTTATACCCTGGGATGAGGGAGTTGAGAGGCTGACAAACCCAGAGAGGCAGGAAGAGCCAGAAAGTAAGGAAAGGGTTCAGGGAAAGGCAATAAGGTCCAGGAAAGACCAGACTTTGGCTGCTGACTAGAGGATCCCTGAGCTGGAACCAGAATAAAGTGTGGGCCTCGGTTCCCCTGCCAGCCACGGAGGATGAGGCACCATGGGGAAGTGAACTGGAAGACTGCTTGGGACTGCCGGCAAGGAAAGACTTTAAATACCCTGGAACAGGAAAATGTTGTATAGTGGACAGAAGGCCCAGCCACGAAGAGGCTGCAGTGCCTGGAGTGAGAGGGGCCGCACAGAGAGAGACAACAGGAGGGAGAGACCGCCAGGAGGTGTGTCAATCCTGAAAGGAGTTAATCCCTAGAGCTGCAGGAGGTGGCACACCTAGTGGTGAGTACCCCACCCTCCATGACAGCCTGTATTCAACTTAAAACACCTTGATAATTCTATCCCAGTTCAGGTAAGTGCTTTAGTGCATGTTTAACTAAATAGTCTATCCTATTACTCCTGGAGGAATTCTGTGCTATTGTGCACACAAACAATTCAAGTCCCGCTGCAGATTTCTTTGCTTCCCCACATAAAATGATGCACCACACTCTGGTAATATAAATCTTCTATTCCACATATTACTATTACTCAGAAGCATTAGATGGGGTTAGAGCACTCAGAGAGCTCTATTTTTGTTTAACATGTTATAGAATTTTAGGACATGGAGTAAATAAAAGTACTCCCACATTTTCCAAGATATTTAAAAAGGAACAGGACTTAATTTCTTCAGCACAGCATTCTGACATTTCAAGAGGAAAAAACCAACTCAGCATGAATATACTCCACTTTACTTAAATATACTTAGCTTAACTTTTGAAATGTCAGATTTCTGGGATGAACAGCATGGGTACAGTTTTCACAATTTAGATTACTACTACAAGGAGCAGAAACACACAATAAAACATATTCCTATTACTATATCAGCAAATTTCTGTACTGTGCAGCAGATTGCATGTGTTGTATACATTAATGAAACAAAAAGGAATGTTGTATATTTTCATTCCAGGCATGCCAGCTCAGATTTGCTGTGCCACTACTACCTTTGACTTGGGCCATAAACAGGTACAAGCCTTGAATAGTAGGCCATAAAGGTAAGAGGTGTGTCCTATACTTGTGTTTTGGTTGCAATATGCCACCAAAGAACAGCATCATACTACAGTTTAAGTATTACACCCAATCTGAAAGCTGGCGTTTAACATGCTTTTTATTACATGAACATAAATAAAAACACATGATACACAACTCAAACCCCTGTCTTAAGGAATATAACCTCCTGATGACCATAAACATGGCTTGACGTAGAACCCACTGTATGGAGTTACTTGAACGTTTGTGATTTGTGGTATGCAACTTGTGGAAAACATCCATAACAGAACCACCTCAAAGGGCAAAATGTAGACCTAAACTAGAAGAAAAAAAAAGTCATATATAATGGAAAAAAGCATTTATCATATACAGCATCCAAGGAACAAACACACACACACACACAAACACACAAACATTTACTTCTATTTAAAAAAAGAAATACCTTGATCTCCCCAAATTGTTTCTGACCAATTTCCTATTCTTAATTAGGAGAAGCCATTCAGTTATCAAAAAAAATCTGTTATTTCATATGCAGAATACATTCATTTTATGACAAGATATTAAATCATAAATATGCTTTAGATTATTTAAAAGTAATGGCATTAGTTTACTTTAAACAAATATAAATAACATGGTTTTAGAGAATCATTACAACAGAAAAATCTTCAATTCTAATGACAATATTGCCTCTAGCAATGCTCATCTTTGCTCATTTTTATTCAGGCAGAATATTGATATTTTAATGGTTTATTTTTAGAGGGAATGCAGTATCCCCATTAAAAGAAACTCCTTCTTCTCTTTATACAAGTACCTGCAATATTTGTTTGAACATATGGTAAAAGTGATTAACTTTATTAGCAACTATATATAAACTAAACACTTAGCGAGAAATTGGGAGACAAGTTTCTCAGGCCTGGAAGTATCTGGGCACGGAAGCACTAGCATACAGGTCTCCACAGCATTCCCTTCTAAGATGATTTGTGCAACAAATTTGTAGCAAGAGTTAAATAAAGGAGACATTTGCTTACCTTTCAAGCAACAGTAAGGCCTTGCACACGGCGAAGGTGGAGATATGCTGAGGGTGAACAGAAGCAAGGAAAAAACTTCAGACTCTTTGTGGCCTACCCATTAAGACAATAAAAAGCTGCTTTGGAAAATAGGATGGAAGGCACAGGAAGAGCCATAATGAACGAACTAGGGGTGAGGGTGAGCACAGAGACAATATACTGTTTCATTTACTGGGACAAATCTGCGTCTCTGCAGTTTTTGACTCAATGTTAGTTGCTTAGAGCCCTTTAGAAGCAGTATTTAAATTGCATCAGTCGGTCTTTGAAGTTAACACAACCTTTTGCTGATGGTACTGATTGCTTATCCACAGACACTTTTCTGTAAGAGTGGCTTAGCTGAGCTACCATACATTTGAACCAGTCAATTCGTTATGGAAACAGAAGGAAAGAACATCGCACAAGTATTACCTGCCCCCTCCACTCCAGGAGATTTTTCCCAATTCTTCCTTCAGTGTGTACAGGTGAGTCAAAAAATGCAAAAGATCTGGGATGAAATCTTGGCTCTACTGAAATCAATGAAAAAATCTCTCACTGACTTCAGTGAGGTCAGGATTTCATCCCTGATCTCCACGCCCCATGGATACCTGGAGTGAGATCTTCACCCCCTGGTTCTGGCTCCCTTTACGCCAGGTAAGATGGCTGCAGTTGCATCAAGGGAGCCCAAAACCTCCATATCTTCCCAAGAGAGAATTCCCCTGGCACAGGCTCTGCAGAGACAGCCATGATGCTGCGTTCTAAGGATCCCCTCACAATCACTGGTTTAGGGGCAGTGATGGGGATGGGAAGGATTTGTCAACCAGCACACAACACTGCAGAGATTCCCAGAAGTGCTGTAGCCCACAGGGCAATCTGGAGAGGCTGTTGTAATTTAGGGAGCACTGGGGGCATGTCTAAATTACATTCAGAGCTGTGGAGCAGCCCAGAATCAGGCAGGCACCAACGTGGCTAAAAACTACCTCAACCTCAGCTTCTCCTAGGGCTGAGAGTTCTGTGGTGCCCCTCTCAGAAGCACAGCATAACAATGAGGACCAGGTAAAATGGCAGGAGGATCTACTGAAGACAGAGCCATCTGTCCCTCCAAACTCCAGGTCCCCCACTGCTCACAGCAGCAGAAAGGCAACTGTAAATGGGGAACAGCCCTGGTCTCCCTTTAAGGTGCTATCCCGTGCACAGGGGACGCAGCACAAGAAGTATGGCGCTGGATTACCTCTGGTGCAATTGCCATGGGACTTGGGAAAGGTCTATTGTGTATCTTCCTGATCCTGATCCCAGCTTTCCTCCCCACACACAGGTCTGAGAGACAGTCGAACCCATCCCCTACTTTCTATGCCAAGAGATCTGTGTGAGAGTTCTAGAAGAACAATCACACTCTCTCAAGAAAGGATATAAGGAGTTTAGACCATGGCATATTGTTGTTTCATGTAAATTACAATCTTAGCTTTCAGAGATCTATGTTGTAACTGTAAAACTTAAAATTACTAAAAAAATTCTGCTGACTCTTGGATTATTTAAATTATCTGTCTACACGTTGATGGATCACAGGTGTTTCAGAATTAACTACAACATCAAAATGCATTAAGAGTTACATTTTCCATGCAGCTCTGGAAGATTTTACCATACAACTTCTATTAGCAATAAGGAGGATTAGTGGCTAAAATCCTGTGTAACACACTGGAAATGTAACCCACAGAACGTCTTATATATGCTGCTGGATTTGCCTGTTTGATAAAACTATGAAGTATCGCTGGGCTGTTTGCTTTAAAATAAATACTGTTTGATGAGATAGAGTTTCATTCATTTACTTTATGTAATTAATTTGTTTGAAGAAATAGCTTAATAAATTCTAAACATAGTCAGAGGTTTGCAGAAGACTTCAAAGGACAGGCATTTGATATAAAGGACAGTTTTGTTTTGTTTTATTGCCAGAAGAGATAAATTACAACTTCATACAAATATCTTGTTCAAAGAAATACAGTTCTTAAAGCAACCTTTTCCCATACCACATATAATTTGTGTTCATAATATATTGATTTCCTCAATCAGAAAAAAAGGGGGAGGATTCAAAATTGAATTTACTCTTCCGCAAAAAAGGCAACACTGATTATAAAACACTATTCTTGTGTCCCCTCTGAGTCCAATAGAGTCAGTATGGGGTGGGCTGGGACGGACTCTGCAACAATACAGAAAGTAGAATAGCAGGAGAATCACACTAACAGAGATTACCAAATATTTTGGTACAAGACAAACTTCTAACAAGTGAATATCTTGATATGGTACCTTAATGCTACATATATGAACTCAAATATTCCCAGATCTAGAATACAACAGAAAAGAGTTAATTGCAGCAATTGTGTACCATAGATATCTTTAGGTAAGGACAAAACTTTGAATTACAATCTTCCATGATAGAGACATGCTACTTTATGATAAAACTAATTGTATCTCTGGCAATAGGAATTTTAAAAAGGAAAGGGTAAACCCATAAACTTTATGAAAGCCACCTCCTTAAAATTACTATTTGTATTATTACATTATCACCTTGAAGGTCCAACTGAGGTTGGGGCCCCTATTGTGCTAAGCATTGTACACACACATAGCAAGAGACAGCCATCATCACGAAGTGCTCAAGGGATGCTGTCAGGAGTCTGCTTTACTTTGCAGAACTGGGGCCCTAAAAAGATAAGAAAGAATAGATCTAATATTACCCTCATTTATCAGGTGGGAAAATGAGATACAGAAAGATGACATGATTTTCCCAAGGTCACACAGTAAATCTGAGAAATGAATCCAAATCTACTGAGTCTTAGTCCATTGCCATAACCACAAGAACAACCCTCCTTTTTCTTTAAATTCAGGAAACACAAATCAATCCCCAGGCAACAATTATCTTAAATCCCAAGGAGTTTGTAATCCTATCGTTTCTCCTTTAAAAAGCAGTGTGCAACTGCCTTATAATATAAATGATAACTTCTACTGCTAGTACTGGTCACTTATTCCATATATTAACCACCATGTAAAATAATTTTGCCTGAATTGCTTGTACATTAGTTCCCTTCCTCAGCATTAGTCCACTACTTCTGCTTTCCCAAATAGCTCCCTCAAACATTCTACTCAAGACAATGTGTTCTGTCCTCTCCCAAAAGCCCATACTACTAATCTCTTTCTAACTTGTAACGGCCAAGACGAGTAATCTAGTATTTGCAGCTGATGAAGTGAGCTATAACCCACAAAAGCTTATGCTGAAATAAACTAGTTAGTCTCTAAGGTGCTACAAGTATTCCTCGCTTTCTAGTCTTTACAGTTCATACCCCCAAACCCTGACTTATTTTGGCTTCACATGCTGCACTTTCAAACAGTGTCTGTAACATGAGACTTCAGCAGTTTTGTTTTGTGTTTTTAAAAAAAACTTGGGTACATTAGGAAAGCCATATACAGTAGACTCTTGATTATCCAGGATTGGGTTAACCAGGATGTGGATTAACCAGGATGTCAAAAAAAATATGCTTAACTTGCAGGGCCGGCTCTGGCTTTGTTGCCACCCCAAGTACACACAAAAAACAACCCCACCAGGGCACAGGGCAGCCAATGAACCAACACCTCCTCCCCGGGGCGCAGGGTGGCTAGTGAACCAATCCCCTCACCCCCATATTTCCTATGGATGGTGATTATCTGGGATTTTATTAACCAGGATTAATTTTTTCCCTATCATCCTGGATAATCGAGAGTCTACTGTACATGTTATATCCGTGCAACAGAATTCCTAAGAACTAATCATTCTAATATTGAGTACGCAACAGGCCACAAGAGTCTATGGTTTACTTCGACCATCTAACAGTGGAAAAGGAAGAACAAAATATAAGTGTTGGCTTGTCTCGGTCTTTCACCAATGTTGTATGATTAATAGACAGTTAAGGTTTACAGTTTTAAACATCCTCTCTCTCCAAAAATCACCTGAACAGTTTCACTGCTTGGAAAGGATTCATGGAAGTACTTGGAACCTATTTTTAATGAACTTCCACATCTCCATTGTTTTCAGCAGCCCTGAAAATTTAACATGGGTAAGTCCTCAAGGCTAAACATGAGTATTTTGTTCTGCTATGAAAGTGTTGGCAGCATGTCAACATTTTAATTGATCATGAATCCCTTCCTTGACCAGCATCATGCCCAGAGCCATCATATAGACCCAGGGGCCCATCCCACTCCCTGGAGGCACCTACTCTCAGACGTAGCAGAAGACAAAGAGATGTGCCAGGCTCCTCTCATAAACCTGCCGGACGAAACACATTGCCCCAGCAGCTGATCCCCAATTGAGGGCAAGATAGAGGGGAAGAGTCACCCAGTAAAGAAACAGATGGACCGAGTCAGACCTAATCCCACCGCAATTATCTCACTAGACCCAATTGCCCATTCTCCCCACCCCATCCAAGATAACTACCTTATCCTGCTATCAGCAAATGCAGCTAGTCCAGTAGCTGGGGTAGTAATGGTCTGTGCTACAATGCTGAAGGTTCAAAGCTAGATGACTGATGTATGAAGGAAAGGAGTTGATTACAGTTGCTATAGGGAACTTTTAAAAAACTTTTCTTTAGGAATAACCTAGAAATTACTACAAAAATACATTAATTCTGTCTTCTCCAGCATATACTTTACAACAGAATTTAATTATCTGATGACATTTTTCTATAAGGTTTTGCCTCACTGAGGGCACATGACATATGGACAAAGTAGTAGTAGTAGTAAAGGGGCATGGGCAACCACAAATATGGCCTTCCCTAATTTCTACAATCTAAATAATTTTCTTTGTTTTTTGGTATGTAATTGGTATATAAACAATGAAATAATGAACTGTTAGAGCAAACCAGATTGTATATGCATTATTTTTAATATGCTTTTCCAAACATCTCTTTTCTTCATTTTACACAACTATCTTAAGAGGATCTCAGGGATATCGAAAGTACAAACTCTCTCAATACAGTGATATCATTAGAGCGTTCAGCCTGGAAAAGAAGTCTATCTTCTGGTTCCTATGTATAAAAAAAAAAAAAGTTTATCTGTATGTCCGATCTGTTGGAAATTAAGATGCCAAATTTGGGTGGGTTCTTATAAAATAAAATAGCTGAAATCAGAGAACCTAAAGATATTTTGTATCCAGTTTATAGTACCGGAACTTTTCTCGCAAAAAAATAAGACATACTGCCAATGAAAAAGCTTTAAGTGCACAAGACTGCTGACTATGACAGAGATTTTCACGACAATGAAAATTAATGTGTGTATGAGTGTTTCACTGTAACTATTTCTGTGCACATTTTGAAGTCACAGTGACTCCAAACCAAGTTTATTTCTAGTGTGCAAAGAGGGCAATATATAACAAGTCACAACTTTAAAAAAAAACACTAATTCATAGAAAAAAATATAGTCCCCCTCTAATTAATTACCCAAATATTCAGCCATATGTGTCTTGTCTTCTTTAAAATCAGAGGATTTAAAAAAACAACAACACTGTGCTGATAATGGATACTACATTTGCATCCACAACTGCATGGGCAACCTTAATTGCAAAGAGCTGACAGTCTCTCCACAATATGAAATCATCTTGTAAAAATATCACATTTTGGCTGTTGGGATTTACTGAACAGATTTTAAATCTTTTTTCATGTTTGTGTACTCTGTGCATTTGAGTTGCCATTTGTATATAGTCAGTTTCACTGTTCACCCTCCTCTGTAATTAAATTTCCTCCTATTGTTGGTGTGGTTCTTCACAAAATGAGAAAAACATTTTTAAAAAACAGGAAAAATTATTGTAAACCAACAAAAAAATAAGCAGATGGTCTCAGAGGCACATTTAGTACCCAAAAGTACTTTTAAACTCGTTTTTTGAGAATAGTTACATTTACAGTTCATTGTATCCTTTTAATTATTATCCACCATTCGCCTAGAGCAATTACAAGTACTGTCAGCTTCTTCTCTAAATAATTCTTCCTGAACTGTGAATCCACACAAACATGCAACATCCTTTTCATCACAGAGTTCTAGCTTAGACATATGTTCATTTTGGTAAACATCCCTACTTTAATGTTATTAATCTCTTATGTGGGCATTTATAAAATATTTTCCAACAATCACATTATAGGAAGCAGACACAGAATTCCAGCTTCTCAAACAATAACAGCTTCAAAGTTTAACCAGTCAGTGAAACTGGACTTGTCTTATATAGCCAGGATGTCTGCTTGAGGAAGATAAATGTCAATGGTTATCCTATGCCCAAATAAGTGCACACCATACCCTACAGTGAAGCTGTCAGACAATTTCCAAATGTATAATTTACTAAGAAAATAGCAGGACCATTGCAATGTATTAAAAGGAATCAGGTGACTATTCTGCTATGTACCACAGTCACAGAACATTTCTGAAGACGCAGTGCATATCTGCTACAAAAACATTTCTGAAATTCAACTCCCCTATTAATTCTTCCCCTTCAATCCCAACCTAAATCAATACTTCTTTTCTGAAAACTATGTTGATTCCTCTTAATGAAGCTGTGGTTTCTCCCATGTGATCTATTAAAATAGTTTTTAATAGTTAGCATACAATTGAACTCCTGTAATTTCCTGATGTGCCCTGGGGCTGTTTCTTAAATACCGGCATTCTACTGACTCTTTACAAGCCTTCCGGGATCCCTCTGAAGCTAAGTAAGCTTTTTAAAAATGGTAGCCAAAGCACTCCCCTTAACATTTCTGAATTTAGGTTAAACATTTGGCTGCTTAGTATTAATTTGGGAAGGTGAGAGAGGTGATTTGTTGCTTTTATCTTCTCCAATTAATCTCATTTGTAATTTAAAGGAAGTCATCCACTTCCTCAAACCTCCATCCCTTTATTGGTAAAATAAAATAAAGTCTAATATCTTTTTTTTACATTCAAATTATCCTCTATTCATTTTAAGATGATATTTTTCCTAAACATGCTAGGATGCATTTCTTAAATACTGCTATTATGAATTTCAGTTCCTGTCTTACACAATTATTGTCTCTTCATCTCTTTACTTGAACTCAGTTGCTTTTTTTAAAACTAAAATATTTTGAAGCTAACTCCCACAGCAGTTGAGAAATCAAAAACATGACATTTTGTCAAATTGATTATAGAATAATCTCTCACAAGGGTTACAAGAATGGGCTCCAGTTTGTTTGTTTGTGTGGGTTTGTTTGATGGTTTTCTTGTTTGTTTGGGTTTTTTTTGTTTGGTTTTTTTGTATTTCCTCTATACAGCACTAACATTAAACAAATGACAGGCACTATATATATAACTATCTTGCTTACAGTAGAGAACTTAGAACAACAATACTGCTTTTCTTCTCTTCAAATATGAAATGTAGAATTGTTCTGAGCTTCCTGGTGTTAAAAAGGAGAATTGGTGCTTACATGTATACTTAGTAAGTTAGAATCCTGGAAGACAAATCTTTTTTGCAGGCTGATCAAAATGTTTATTATTCTTCCAATATGTACAGTATAAAATGATTACTTTTTAAAATGATTATCTTTTATTTGTCTTAATTTGTGGAATTCATCCTGTGAGCCAGAATTTAGCTTTAACTGATAAAGATCTATTTTCAGAGCTACTTGATGCATGAAATAATGGCCATCCATAATTGGTAAATTTCCACGATTTTCTGTCAATCAAACTATAGTTTGGGGCTCAAAGTCTGGCTCTAATTAATAGATAAACTGTTTGGTGGACACTGAGTTAGAAGTGTTCCTTCCAAACTATTCATCTATGTAAATAATCATTAAAATCATTTCTGCACTTTTTACTTTAGTAGTAACACATGCTCATAAACAGTTAAATTCTCCAGACCCACATCATGGCTGTATAATAAGGCTATAAAGACAAAATGCCCGGCTGTTCTGGGGAGAAATCCACCTCCCCTCTACTACAGCCGCCCCAGCCTATATATTAGAAAAGCTGACACAGTTCCTCGGTACCACTCATTTAGGCTGTCAGAATTATTGAGTCAGTATTGTGAATCTTGCGATCCAAACCTTGCCCAGCACTAACCTCCATCCTGGCCTATGTAGTACACCATGTAGCATGCAGGGGCTGTTGAAGCCCCTGCTGCAAGATTACTACTTCCCATGTTTCTCCCAGAACACTCATACTATGGGGTTTAAACTGTCCCTAATATGAATGTCACTCAAAATGACTTACCATTACCAACTCCTCTGGTTCTATGGCATCTTCTCATTCAAACTGTCTGCTTCCTGTGTGCATCAGCTCACTTTAATGACAACATGTTTTTACTGATTTGTAACCCTGTCAGCATTGCAGAACCCACACAGCAAAAAGAGAGTGAACTAATCTATCTCTTACATCACAAATTGAACCAAGGTCACAATTTTGCTTTCAAGAGCATCACTGTAACTTTGGAATTAACTCAGTGAATTTGATACATTACACTACACATTTAAACTGATGTCCCAGAGTGGAATTTGGCTCAGTACTGGGTCAAATCCTGTCCTCGGTTACATACTGAAAATAGTGAGTTTTCACAGGTATAACAGAGAAAAAATTGTCCAGAGATACGTTTACTGTTGGTAAAAGTTATTGTTGCTCTTGCAGAAATTAATCTAGCACAGCATAACCGTAAAATTTTAGGACTGAAGTGGCAAGGCTGGCATTTAATGGGGGAAAACCCTGTTTTAACTTGTAAACTGGCCAAATTTGATCTGAAAGTCATTAGCAGGCAATTAACATGAAACCTCATTATATCATTTTTATTAAAACTTTTCAGAGCAGGGTCATATTTCAACTGGTATTTTTAGACTTTAGGAACCAGTCTGGAAAATTAAATATCGATTCAGTCCTAATCAGAAAAACTTTTCATTTAATAAATTTTACTACATGTTTAAGAATAAAGAGGACACATCTGCAGTAAGATTTACACAGAACGTTACTATTCAACAGAGAACCAGTAACATAATTAATTTCTGTTCCCCTCAGCAAAGGGGAATATGTATATTCATATTTTCACTATGAATATATGGAGGTTATTTACCTGTAGCTGGAGGTTCTTATGGTCTCTATATCTACTCTGCACATGGGATAAGCATGTGCACTGTGTCTGAGTCTGGAATTTTTTGCAAGCAGCGGCCATTGGACCACATGTGCATGGTAGCTCTCCTTGTGTTCTGAACAAGGGGCATAAAAGGCGGTGAGAGTCAATGGCACTCCAGTTTCTCATTCTTAGCACAGTTCCAAGGGGATGGAGGGAGAGTAGTGGAAATCAGATAGGACTACAAAAGAACCTCCAGTTACATGTAAGTGACCTTAATTTTTTTCTTTGAGTTATGGTCCCAATGTGCATTCCACCTGTGATAGATTAAAAGCAGAAGTCAAATGGGGTGGGTGCAAGGACATAGAAGTGATAGGTGACTAGGTGATCGTGATAAATGACTTGGTGGTAGTACTGCTCTCTCCACAGCTGACAACTGGACCAGAGCATAATGTCCCATGAAGATATTCAAAGAGCTCCAAATAGCTGTCCTATACATCTCCAAGAGGGGTACATCTCAGCCAAATACCAGACCATAAGATGCAGTGGTCCTAGACTGAAATGTTTGAACCTGCCCTTGTGCTGCATTAGAAAGAGTGCTAATGCAGGGATATTCACGGGTAGGTGAACAGAGAATTTCAGCAGATCCATTAACTAGACCTGTTTCGGGCAGTTGGGCACAATCAGGATGACTCAAGCTCTCATTTGCAGATTTTCCATAGAACTTGTGGTATCAATGGGATAAGAAGGAAGACATGCCCCAGGCAACCCTTTCATGACACCAGTAGGGCATCTACCCTGGAGCACTACAAAGGAAGTTTCCTGTTCTCTCGCGAGGTGAAATATGCTGCTGATGGGGTTATGTGCTGGTTGATGAACCAATTCCTGAGACTCACTGCCTCTATGCACAGAGGGGGAGATTTCACTCCCTCTTTGCTTGCTTATATAAAATACCATTGTCGTGTTGTCTGACACTGTTTGGATATGTCTGGATCAGATGAGTGGAAGGAAAGTGTAACAGGTTCAATGGACTGTCTGGAGTTCTAGTAAACTGATATGCATTCTGGACTCCCATAGGGTCTAGACGTCTTGTGCCATATGATCATTCATGTGAGCACCCCAAGAGGGAGTAATGATGGCTGCCTCAGGAGTTGGTGTGAAGAGAAGGGTCCTCGCACAAACCTCCTCCAGTTACGTCCACCAGCTGAGAGTCTAAAACTTTGAGCAAAATTGTCACCTTGCCATTACTGTTCTTTTCTGGTGAGTACACGGAGAAAAGTCAGGCTTGAAGGCAGCAAAGGTGAAGCCAGGAGAATGGCACCACCTATGTATGAGGTCATATGGCCACAGAGGGGAAGACAAGTTCTGACTCGTGCCCTGGGTCTGATAATGACTTGATGTATGACGGCGCACATAGCCCAGAGCCACTCAAGAGGTAGACAAACTCTTGCAATAGTTAACTCCAACATTACCCCTATCAAATTTTTGAATCTCATGGGGGTCAACAGATTATTTTTTTTGATTAACAGACACACAGAGGGAAGGCAGAAGCCTGATCAGAACACTGATTGCTAACTGGAGTTCCTTAGAGCAACTGCTCATCCCAAACCAATCATCAATAAAAGGAATTTATAGTTCTCCCTTACTTTTCATCCCAGCTGCCACTACTGAAAAACGTTTGTAAAGACCCTAAATGCTGTAACTAGACTGAAAGGAAAGACTTTGAATTGGCAATGTTCTTTATTGAAGAGGAACCTCCTGTGCACTGGGAGGATGTCTATATGAAAAATATGCATCTCATGTCAAGAAGTACACGTCCTCCTCCTGACTAGTATTTGCATGCTACCATAATAGAAATATTTACTACTAATAAAGAATAAATGGACAAATCTGACATCAGGAATCGTAACATTCAAAAACTAGTAAGAGAATGATTCACTCTCTCTGGTCACTCAGTAACAGATTTAAAAGTGGCAATTCTTCTACAAAAAAAACTTCAAAAACAAAACTCCAATGAGAAACTGCTGAACTGGAATTAATTTGCAAACTGGATACCATTAAATTAGGCTTGAATAAAGATGGGAGTGGCTGAGTCAATACACAAATTGAATCTATGTCCCCATCTTTGCAATATATTTCCCCATGTTAAGTATCCCCCCCCCCACTGTTACACTGTTACCTTCTTGCCAACTGCTTGAAATGGGACATCCTGATTATCACTACAAATTTTTTTTTCCTGCTGTAGATAGCTCACCTTAATTGATTAAGCCACTTAATATTGGTATGGCAACCTACACCTTTTCATGTTCTGTGTGTGTGTATTATCTTCCTACTGTATGTTCCACTCTATACATCTGATGAAGTGGATTCTTGCCCATGAAAGCTTATGCCCAAATAAATTGGTTAGTCTCTAAGGTGCCACATTTCTTTTTACTAATAAAAGAGAAATTCTGAGGGGGGGGGGGGAAGTGTTACATAAAAACCATACATTTCAATGCAATAAGTCAGCAATATAATTGAAATCAATATCTGCTCAGTCCTAAACAAGCATAGGTGTCAAATGTACAGAATCCATGCTTTAACAATGAATTTCATTTCAACTCCCTACACAATCCTATTTAGAAGTCCATATGCCTCTTTCTCCTGTAGAGAAGATACCTGCAAATAGAACTGACAGAACTGTTATTGTACTGAACACATGTACAGCCTCCAGCTCTTGTAGGCAATAAATCGCTAGGTATGAACAAAGCTGTTACATATACAGAAAAAATATCTAAAGAATTGGACAACATAAATCACCTTCATTCTCTATACACAGAGAATTACTTTCATCCATCGTGACCTTCCACAAATTTGTTTTGCTAAGTCAGGGTTATCCAGCAAGTAATCTATTCTGAACAAGCCTAAGAACAGCAGTACCTGTTTCTATAAATAGGCGTATCTGGTAAAGCAATCTAATCTTTAACCTTACTTTGTGTTTCTGCCCAGACTGAATGGCTTCAGAACAAGTATCAGACATGATCAAAGAAACAAGGGCTGCTGAGATAATGATGAAGAATTGGAGTCTTACCCATCATTGGGGTCAACTACCTCTGTGTACCACAGAATCTCTGACTGATGCTGACAGCTTTGTAACCAATCATCCTTGAAACATGTAGTTGGCTAAGTTTACAGTAAAACATTAGACTATGTTAAGCATCTTAGTATAACATTTCTGTTTAATAAAAAAAGTCTGAAGCATTTTCTGCTTCATAAAGGAATGGTAAACACAGGGAACAAGATGACAATTTGCCTTTTTTTAAGTGGTTGAAAATTAATGCTACCAGAAATATATAAAATCTTCATCATTAGCTTTACTACATATTTATGCATTCAGGCCTTGTGCAACCCAGGGGGAAATGCTATATATTCCTAGGTATGCACACACATCGTATTTTCAATCATCAAAACTTGTAATCAGCACTGACCATTATTATAGCCATTTGGGTATTTCAGGTCAGAGGAATCACTGTGCATATTTTAAAACCCTTTCCTAAATCTCGACCTCTCCTCTCTTCATCTACAAACAGCCAGGCACTTTACCTCATCACCTCAATGTGGACAAAGGCAGCTAACTAGTGAAACAGCCTTTCCATGGAGGTAACACATTGGTGGTTTAGTGGTCCCTGATTTCCTACATATCCCACTCTCCTAGCATGTAACACACTTCCCAGAATCCTCTAGAAATGTGGAGACAGCCATATGGACATTTCCTAAAATCCATTGGTCAAGCACTAGCTAAGGAGGCACTATGAGACAGCTGCTTTGACATCCCGGAATGCACAGGTTATGGGTACAAACAGGAGTGTTGTGTATAACTGGAGTATGCTTCTACTAGGAAATAGCATGACTGAATGGAATCACTCACTGTATTAGTAAAGCCCCCAAAATCAATTTCAGAAACAATTGTTTGAAATCCACAATAAAAAACCCCATATGAATACCTCAGACGTGCAACTTGGAAAATACAAGTGAGAAAATGTTAGCTCATTAATAAGTGTTCAAATGAAACTAATAAATTGAGCCTTACAAGGGTAAATGCAACTTTTAATATATGCAGATAGAAAAATTCCTTCATAGATTAAAAATATAGTTCTCTGTCAGCCTGTAAAATGAACAACCACCATGATCCCTGAGGAGGGAATTACCTTGCAATACCTGAATGTATTAAATTTTGAAATTTAAAAGCCCACTGAGCCTAAATTGCTCTGTATCTTGACAAATCTGTTATCGCATGCATATGTGTAAATGCACTATTGGACTTTTTGACCCATCTCGGTAGATACCACATACCAGAGATTACAATCTATCCCCAAATATGGAGTAGCATGTGGTTGTGTGATGTTGAAAATATAGCTATAAGTTTGAGTGTTATGCTTAATGTGTAGGTATTGTAACTATTAAAAGCACCACAAAATGTAAAGTTTTAAATATGGTTTGAAGGAACTGGAAAACTGCAGAATGATGCTCTATGAAAAAAAGGCTAGTAAGATTATGATCAGAGTCAAAATACAGCTGTGCCATTTACTTCCTCAGAAAAAAAGCAAATAATCATTATGTATAAAAAAAGTTAGTCCTATTTGGGAAAAACTCTCTGTTCTATTCTCTATATCACAGAAGAAAGTAAATAAAATAAAATAAAACAAAGTATCCACAGCACTACGAAATTCAAAGGGTGATAATGTCTGTCCATTCTTTGTGAGGAAAGAGGTGAACGAGTCAAGGGAAACAAGTTGCAATTATAAACAGAAGAATATAAGCTTTTTGCTTTTCTGCTATACCAGTTCCAAGACAGTGCAGACAGAGATAAAGGGAGTCAGTCAGTTTCATCTTCACCAGATGGCTCCATTTCAGAATCTGTGCTTAGCACCCTTTTTTCCAACATTAATTTACTTCTGAAGTTCCTGTGCAGAGAACACACATCAAAACAGAAATGTCTTCTTGTACGTTTCTCTCACACTGGCTGGAAACAAGAGAAATGTTGTTCATAGATGCTTTAAAAACCCGTATTAAAAGTTTCAGTACTCAAACAAGAAAAAATTGATATACTGTAAATTATTTAATTTAGAAAAAAAAAACAGGATGCAACACTAAAATTATTTCCCTGTCTCTGGAATCAAAAATGACCATCACATGTAAATCTGCAACAGATTTACATATACCCCTTTAGGGTTTTTTCTACCTTCTGAAAATCAATATTTTGACATAGGATCAACCTTGCTATCCAGGTCTAGAGGAGCAGGAGTTTCCTAAACTATCCACCACTTGTGTAATATTTTTTCCCAGCTAAAATTCTGATGTTCTTAGATATAATTTTGTTTCAAGTCATTTTATATACCATACAGCCCCCTCTCTGGTTTAGAGATCCAGTTGCTCTCTAATAATAATTTTTCCACAGTCTTAGTTATGCATCATAAAAGTGTATCCTAGCATTTGTTCAGTGTTTTTAATGTCTTCAACTGACAGAAAGGGAGTGGTCTAAAGTTCAGGTGAATTAATTATTCTATAAGAAAATGTTCACTCCTAAATAAAAATCATCATCCCAAGGCACTCTACCTAATGTGGGATAACGAAGCAACCTTCAGCATACTTCAGCTATCTCAATTGTCAATTGTTATTCCTGCAGGAATTCTGCGCCACTGGGCATGAAGTCCCCCAGAATGTGTCTCCCCCACAGAATTTATGTCCCCTGCAGATTTCTTTGCTTCTCCACAGAAAAATGACTTTCTGATGGGGAAGCAAAGGGCAGTCACAAAAACAGTCACATGTCCCTCCCTGACAATACACTTTTGGGTGCCCAGGGCAACCGGCAGAGAGGTAAATCACTCTGGGGCAAGGGGCAGGACTGGGGAAGCCCCGCTAGTGGCTTCTACCCCATGCTGGGCTCAGCTGCTAGTCCCGGCTGGGCTGGGGAAGATGGACTTCCTCTCCCCCTGCACAGCATCTGGGGCTATGTCAGACCCATCATTCTCCCCTGGCTGTAGGAAGCTCTGTAAACTCCCCTCCCAATGCTATCTGCACTCACTGTTTCTCAGCTGCAGGGAGATAATCCCCCATCCAATCAACCCCCTCTCACCAGACCCTCCCGCCAAGCCTCACCCCTGCACCCAGAGCCCCTCTCCTCCATGAGCCCCCCCCCCCCCGTACCACCCCAATGAGCTACCCACACCTGGATCTCCACCATACCAAGCACCAACCACCTGCACCTGGATCCCCACACCACTGAGCCCCACTCCTCCAGCATCTAGCCCTCCCCACTGAGCCCTCTCACACCAAGACCTCCTTTCCAAGCTCTATCTGCCCAGCCCCCTCCCCCCCGCTGAGCCCCATCCACCTTCATCTGGACCCCCTTGTAGAGTTCCATTACTGTTGCACCCAGAACCCTCCAACGAGCCCCTGTGCGTTCAGATCCCTCCCCTACCCAGATCCCTTAGTGAGCCACCCACACCTGGATCCCCCCTCCCCCACACACTAAGCCCCTCCACACTAGATCCTGACTTGCTGAGCCTGCCTGCCCACACCTGATGTACCTGGCACGGAGGGGCAGGGCCCTGGGGTGTTTCTGGGGCAGGCCCGGTCTCTGCACTGTGTCAGGTTTGGGTGTAGTGTCAGGTTTGGCTAAGTCCATGTCCTGGAGGGGAGCTGCACAGTGATCTCCCATCTCTGTGTAGCCAGTGGCTTGTGCTCCCCAATGCCGTGGTGGAGCCTCTACATTTATTTGACAAATAAAATTTGCAGAATTTTAAAATGCTGTGTGCAGAAATTTTAAAAATTTTTGGTGCAGAACGCCATCAGGATTAAATTTTATAAATGACAATGACTGCTAAAGTAGCAGCCACATTTAATTAATAAGAACATATACGGTCTGTATGGTTTACCCTTTTCTTCAAGCAAAATTCCCAAAATCCAAAGATTATTTTTCCCCCAAACAAGCCCCTAATTTGCACACGAACACACAAAAATCAAAACTCCTTTTGAAAATTCATTTCTGTGAGTTATAAAAATAATGGTCACATGATTTAAAGGAAATATATATCTGTAACATATTGAATTTAAATACTGTCTATCTACAGAGGATCCCACAGAATTGATCATTATTACTGAAACAAATGATGAGAGTATATATTTTAGTTTGGAGTGGCCATTATTTTCTTCCCAACCTGTTTGTAGTTTTTGTTTGCAGTTGGCTATTTGGAATCATTTTAATATAACTGTAGAAGTTCATTGATTGACTCCCTACCTTTAAAATTATGAACCTCCTATTGACATTATACACACAGACTGTTATGTTCTTAAAGTATCATTTAACCTGAAGTCTCTACACTGCTTTTATTAAGGTACAATACAATAAACATTACAGATTAAGGCAGATTCAGCATCTCACCTCAAAGAATGCTAAAGATGTTTTTCTTGGACTCATTCAATTTCTTGACCTTAAATTGCTAATACATCAAATCTCCACTAGATGTCAATATACTACAATAGGATATGTTAGTTTAGTAAAGATACAAAATATTACTTCAGACTGTAACTTATCTCACCAGAATTTGGGTTGCAAAACCCAAAATACATGGTTAGTTTAAAGGAAAGTTATGTCTCTACAACTTAAAAAATGTTAACCCGAATAACTATACAAACAGCTCCTCCTAGAGTGCAAAGCTAGGAACGATTATTTAATTAAAGGACTAAGCATATAAATTTTGATTTTTCAAAAGAAGAAATGAAATGACCACCAGGAAATATACGAAGACAGCAAGGCATTTTTCAGAACACAAAACTAGATAGTCCAGCAAAACTGAGAGACTAGCTGTTGATCAGTTCAGTATTACTTTGTATTTGAAGTGTAGTTCTCCTTTGAAACAGTGAATATGGAGACATAGTATCTTCTTATTCTTATGCAACCAGTCATATCAATAAACTTCAGTAACAAAATAAGTTTTTACTGATTCTCACAACTATGAGCACTTGCGACAAGGTGGACCAGCCCCGCACTGGCCCTGGCAGGAACAGGCCAGAAGCTCTGGCAGCGGAAGTCCTGCCTCCGCAGTACTGGGCATGCTCGAAGTGCTCAGGGCGTATAAAGGGCACAGCTCATTCAGGGCTGGCAGCCAGAGGAGAAGGACGTGCCTGGGGAGCTCCTGCAGAGAGCCAGCCACTGCCCCTGAAGGAGCCAGAACCGGAGCCAGAGGCCTATCCAGCCCTGCCTGGAGCCTGAGACTGGGAGCGACCGGAGGGGACGGCTGACCCGCCAGCTTACCAAGGAGATGGAGCCGCCTGGGAAACATCACCACCAGACATGGTAGGAAGTGACCCAGGGAGGGTGCTCGAGAGGTACCTCGCACCTGGAGAAACTCAGCGTGTTTCGGAGGGACCCCCCGCTGAGTCAGTGGCAAGACACTGAGCCACTGTTAGGGCCCTGAGTCGGGGCCCGGTGGAGGAGGGTGGGCCCCGGGCCCCCCTACTTAGGCCATCACTCCCCTAAGTGGGCAGCTCCCCCCCCTTTGTGGACTCTGGCCACTAGGCCATATTGCCCCGCACCAAGGGGGCTGCTATTGACCCTGGCCACTAGGCCATACCGCCCCGAACTGAAGGGGATTGCTGTTGACTCTGGCCACTAGGCCATACTGCTCCGAACCAAGAGGACTGCTACTGACTTTGGCCACTATGCCATACTGCCCCGAACCAAAGGACTGCTATTTGACTCTGGCCACATGGCCATCCTGCCCCGAGCCAAGGGGCTGCGACTGACTCTAACCTATAGGCAGAGTTGCTCTGGCCTGAGGGGCGTCGAACTCTCACAGCACTGCACTAACAGCCATGAGAGTGTGAGCTGCATTTTAAATTTTCTTGCACCTCATCATCAGAACCAATCAAGTTCCAATCACTTATTCTTATGTAACTCCACTGGCTTCAGTTGGTTTGCACAGTTATTACAAAGGACATAATATTAAGTGATTGGGATTATTACATACATGTCAATGAGAACATAGTTATAAAGATTCTGGGGGTGAAATTATTATAAGTGACAAAGCAAAAACCCAGCTTGACTCTCAGATCATAGATTGAGTTTGCAGGGCTGGCAGTCATAAATACACATTTTTATTTGTAACTTGAGCAAGATTTCAAATGAAAAGCATTCAAACAGTAAGCATTAAACCCTACATGTCATTTTTAATCAATTTTCAGAGCAGAAAAACACTTTTAAGGATATTATATATATATATATATATATATATATATATATATATATATATATATATATATATATTATATAAATAAAAGACATTGGAAGCAAGTCACTCAACATCTTAAGGCAGGAGGAGGGGTAATTAAAATTATTCCATAGTAAATTATGTTCAAAGTGACACACGGTTACCTGTGATGACAGTTCTGTTCTAAAAGAACAAGGGAGATAATGAAAAAGTGTAAGTGTCCCAAAGTTCACATCTGAACTGTAGAACAAAATCTGTATTCAGGAGGAAAGGGATGGTGAAGCGAGAAATGTCCTCGATGAATCTCAAGCTATTGAGGAGGTAGTGAATCAGAGAGGTAGCCATGTTAGTCTGGAATAGCAGAGGTAACAAAGTCCTGTGGCACCTTAAAGACTAACTATAAAGTTTGAACTTTTCTTTATAAACTATAAAGTTTTCTTTTCTTTCACTTCATTTACTCCTCATTGTAACGCAGAGATCAAACAGGGAAGGGGGGAAAGGGAGAAGCTGCCACCAAAGAAGGGAAAAGAGCAGAGGCAAACGCCTATGGCAAGGAAGCATAGGAAACAGGAAAGAGGAAGGAGAACTGAAGGGAGCTATCCAGGGAGAAGAGAAAGGAAAAAAGGAAGGACAGCAGCCAACAAGAGAGGAAGACAGTGAAAGCAGAAGAATCAGCAGGATGGGATGTTGTGAGTGTAACATATTTTACAATCCCTCCCCAATCTTGGATAGAAGCTATCACTCAAATTAAGATAAAACAGTGATTCCAAATAGCAACGGCTAAATATGAGTAAAGAAGGAGCATCTCAAAGCTTACATAGACTCAAGTGTATAAAACTGATGTAACAATGATGACAGAACAAGATGCTGTGAACTAAATGTTAGTACAAATAAATGCACAATAGGTATTGTGCACACCATGAACCACAAAGATGTAGAATAGCGTATGGAAAAGGCTCAGACACAGAGGGAAACAGAAGGTCAAACCTCAAGGAAATTGATTTTTTTGTAATTAAAAATGAGATAAGTAAAGGAAAAAGGCCATCACAGATTCGTATTCTGATACAAACAGAAAAAGATCCTGAGAATGTGATTCATAGCCCAAATAGATTCTCTAGCACTCCATCTAATTTGATATAGCATTTTCCTAACATTTAATTACAGCTTTCAGTAATCATATACGTTAGGACTATTTCTTAACTTGAAAAAGCATATACAGTATTATGTAAAAATAAATAACCAAACATTTGACCTTTTCCTAGGATTTAAAAAAATATGACAAAATACCATGTAATCTTGTACTTTTTACCCCACATAGCACATCACTTCACATCTGCATCATCATTTAGTAAATATTACCCTAGTAAATTAATAAATCTCTCATAATTGAGGCTGTCCAAAAACAAAGCTGACTACCAACTCCATGGGAGCAGAGTTGATAACTACTTTGCTTGTGTTTTAGAATTACTCTCGGAGCCATGTCGGAGGGTGTTTTATTATTACTTTATTGCTCACAGCCAAAGAGGTCAGTTGTAGTATTGAGCTAAGAGGTCATTTGCTTTATTAAAAATAATCAGTTTTTAAGACAGATAACATACAGAATGCAACCAAAGTATTTGTCAGAGTCCCTTTACTATAATTACTTTTCCAGAGGCCATTTTATGCGTTGTCTACAGATAAGGTATTTAAATTAATTTTTTTAAAGAATTAACCACATTAAGTGTTGGCAGTTTAGTGAGTAACTCACCTTTCCCCTCAGCAGTATGACTCTGAAAGAGACTATATGTGAAAAGAGTTTGGGTAGCATCAGTCTCACTCCTTGTGAAAGAAAAAATAATCCTAAATTAAGTGCAGTTACAATAAATTGCAACTGTTGCACCTTGTGCAGATGCAAAATGCCATCTGTAGTCTACCCTGAAGGTGACTGAACTTAAGTAGCTTTCAGAGGGTGAAAATCACTACATACATGTCTTAACACCCGGCTAGTGTTAAAATAGTTTATATTCACCTGGCTCCACTACAGGCCACTGAAAACACCTGACAAAATCATCACTCTTGTCACTCTGACCATGCCACCCTACTCACCGGCTGCCCACTGTGCCAAGTATCAAGTTCAAACTCATCTGTGCTTTAAAGACTTTATATCAAGCAGCTCCCATTTACTGCTCTGACAAAGTCATCTTTCATGTACCCTCATCCAGATTATGCTGACAATGATGCCGCCTTGCTATCTGTCTCCTCTCTTCTTCTTCAAACATATCCATGGTGCCCGTTACGCTTGGAATGCCCTTCTAAAAATCTATTAACCAATCCTCCCATTACATCTTATTACAATTACTCCTAAAAAAAAGCTCACCGTAGAATTATTAAAAATAAATACTCACACTTTAATTAAGCTGGAGCTCCCTATGTACAGGAGAGAGAAGGAGGCAGTCACTGACCGGGCATTTTCCATGGGTCCTTTGACTTTGGAATTCATTCACTACAGTGGCCCAAAATAGCACAAATTTGTTTATCTTCAGGGCACACTGCAAATTCAGCTTTTTCAGCAGGCATCTGGGGAGAGTTCAGGTGACCAGCTTTGGGAAATGTGAGGGTAGAGAGATTTTGATTTTACTTAGTCTCTTTTGCTGCCTAATAGATGCACGTGTGGGAGTGCTCCTGTTTTTGTTGCACGACCAGGTAGGAATCAGATGTTGTCCAGATAATTACTAATGTTAGCAGACCACACTGAGCAGGACATATACAGCATCAGTGACTTCAGGGAAGGGGAGCAGGACATAGTACAGCATGTTAATAGAGTCAATCTCCCAGTTTCAACAGCAAAGCCAATGGAAACCAAAAAGGCTACAAAAGAGGACATCCAATTACAGGCAGTCAAGAAAGCTATACCGGAGACTGCCCAGAAGACAAATGGTACGTACCAATAGGAACAGAACCATATTTTTAACTTAAAGATGAGCTGGAGTGTGCAGGATGGAATCATATTTCAAGGGTAGAGAGCTGCTATCCCCACTTAGTTACGTAGGGATGTCATGCTTCACACCTGGGCATTGACAACTGTCTTAGATGCGCTCAAGTTGTGTTTACTGTCCAGGAATAAACACATAACTCCATTGCTTGAAAGAAGGTGTGAAGGGCAAGTGGGGGAGGGAGACGTCACCCGCTGGTCATATGATAACTGCCAGCAGAAAAAGAGCCTCTTTTACCACATGAGCGGCCCACCCATCCATGGGGAAATGTGGGAGCAAACTTATTTTCCTTTCATGAAAAGCAGTACTTGATTACAGTAGACTACTATTCAAAGTTTTGAGAGGTTGATGCCCTAACTCAGGGGTGGGCAAACTACGGTCCGCAGGCCACATCTGGTCCATCAGACCATTTAATATGGCCCTCAGCTCCTGCCAGGTCAGGGAGTTGTCCTGCTCCGGCACTCCAGCCAGGGAGCAGGGCCGGGGGCTTGCCTCACTCCACGTGGCTCCCAAAATGCAGCTGGTATGACCCCCCTCTAGGGTGAACAGATGTCCCAATTTTATAGGGACAGTTCCAATATTTGGGGCTTTTTCTTATATAGGTACCAATTACCCACCACCCCCTATCCTGATTTTTCACCCTTGCTATCTGGTCACCCTACCCCCCTCCAGCTCGACTCCCCGCCAGCTCGCTGCTTGCATAAGTACCACCTAGACTCCTGAGCCCAACCCCGTGACCCAATCCCCTGCCACAGCCCTGATCCCCTTCCCACTCTCCGAATCCCTCAATCCCAGACCAGAGCCCCCTCATGTACCCCTCATCCTCAGCCCCACCCCAGAGCCCTCACACCCCTCCCCCATGCCTCAAACCCCCTCTGAAGCCCTCGGTACCAGCCTGGAGCCCCCTCTTATTAAGCTGGTATTAATATATAGTAGTCTCATTGCCACAACTTTTCAGGCCTTAAGCTGAGAAGTTGTGGCAATGGGACTGGCTAGCATTTCATTGATTCAGCAATGTGAGAAAAAGTGTTTGAGTGGGCTCATTAGTACTAGCACACTAAAAGACAAGAAAGCGCATCACAAAGCTACCCATGTGAGACTGGTTCTTCTAGAGCTTAGAAATTGGAAGTTCTTAATGCATTGTGGTAAAAGAAGGTGGACTGATAACACTGGAGTCCTCTATTTAGCAACAGAACAAGAACATCATAAGCCATGGTAAGGTAAGTGTCCCCAACTCTAACCTAAAATGGCAGTGCAATCTCCATGCCCATTTAAGTCTGTGATGTCTACTGAGAATTCCAGCAGGGATGTCAAATATGGGAATTGTTTTATAATGTGGACCCATGTCCACTAAAAACTGGACTGAGATCAATAGTTCATTTTTCAGACCTCGAACTAGTTTTTTCTGATAATAGTCTTCAGTCACTACAGTAATGGAGTGAATTTAAACGAGTGCCCTAAAAAAAAAAAATTTCCTATCAGTCTCATCAAGCCATCTAATTCTCCCCGGAGCACTACATATTTTAAAGTATAAACATCTCTGTACCTTAGTCTGTTGCTAACAACACTGGCTCTTGTATTTCTTAGGAAAGATGCTAAGGAAATTGGACTCTTGATCCTCATCTTAACTATTATTACTGCCATATCTGCTATATATGATTTAGACTAATACTCACAGAGGAAGCCAGGTTATAGCTTTCAACAATTTACTTTGAGAATCTGGGCACTGTTCCAAAGTAATTCCCCCATTTAATATTTAATTCTTTTTTGAACATGACCTGCCCATTTTAGGTGAAACCATTTGAGTTCATTATTCAGGTATATAAAAGTCATTTAGCTTCACAATTACCTCTCAAAGTTATCAGATGCATCTTAGGGATAATTATGTTTTATGGTTATAGAAGTTAGCATCATGAGAATGCAAAAGAATTTTAAGGATAAAGTAGAGAACATATAACATACCAGAACACACTTCTCTAAAACCAATGAAGTAAAATAATTCCATCCTATAAATCAAAGAAATAACCTGTTTTAGAAATTATTAATCTTATAACAAATTAAGGTATTCGTAAACATACATCATGGGAAGAACGTGTAGTGTTTCTTCATGTCAACAAACTATTTTTTGTTGCATAGATTCATTTTTAACAGCACCTCTAGATACTCACTTTCATCAGTCAGATGGTAAACTCTGGAATAAAAGACCTGGATTCTACTGAAATGGATTGCACAGCTGAGTTTTTGTTTGTGACTGCACAAACTTTAGAGTTTGATCATCCATATTAAATGTATTGGCGACTTAGTGGGACACTGTGCTAAATTGAGCCCTGATTCAAGAAGGCACAACTGGCTTTACTGAAAACATGTTCATGAATATCATAGCAGAATTTGGCCCACAAAGAGTGGCGTGTACTTAATAGGTTGCTAAAATCACTGAGCTAAGAAAACAGAACATTCCTTAGATCATCTGCCAACTGACTGCAAGAGAAAAGAAGGGAAAATACTGAAGAATACACTAACAATTTATATATACATATATAAACACCATCGGAGAGAGTCTCTTACGATGTGTGCCACCACATGACTAGTATGTGTGAGAAAAGAAAAAGTGTAGCTGTGTTTTTGGTATACATGCTGGAAACCAGAGGAATCTCAGAGCTACCCCTGCCAGTAAGAATGAATTAAATTGATAAAGCTGCTCAGAAAACGCAGTACAAACATAAGAAGAGCCATACTGGGTCAAACCAATGGTCCCTCTATCTCAGTATCCTGTCTTCCAATCTGGCTGCTGCCAGATGCTTCAGAGCGAGTGAACACAATGGAGTAATTTATCTAGTGATCCATACCTTGTTGTCCAGTCCCAATTTCTAGCAATCATAGCTTTAGGGACACCCAGTTGCATGCATGACCATCTTGGCTAATGGCTCATGCCATCTTCCATGAATTTATCTAACTATTTTATGAACTCAGTTATATTTTTGGCCTTCACAACATTCCTTGGCAATAAGTTCCACAGGTTGACAATGTGTTGTGTGAAGAATTACTTCCTTATCTTTTTTTAAACCTATTACCTTTTAATTATATTAGGTGGACCCTGCTTTGTGTTCTGTGACACAGTAAATAATAGTTTTTATTCACTTTCTCCACTTATAATTTTATACATAGGTCTATCATATCACCTCTCATCCATCTCTCTTCAAAGAAGAACAGCACCAGTCTTTTTAATATCTCCTTATATAGAAGTTATTCCATACCCCTATTCATTTCTGTTGCCCACCTCTGTACCCTTTTCAACAATAATGTATCTTTTGAGATAGAGTGATCAGAACTGCATGCAGTATTCAAGGTATGAGCATACTAAGGATTTACATAGTTGCATCAGGATATTTTCTGTTTTATTATCTATCATTTTTCTAATGGATCATAACAGTATCATAGTGTTTTTGACTGCCACTTCTCACTGGACAGATGTTTTCAGAGACCGGTTCACAATGACTCCAAGGTATTTTTCTTGAGTGGTAATACCTAATTTAGACTCCATCATTTTATATGTATAGTTGGGAGTATGTTTTCCAATGTACATTATTTTGCATTTATCAACATTTAATTTCATCTGCCATTTTGTTGCCCGGTGACCCAGATTTGTGAGATCCCTTTGTAACTCTGCTGTCAGCTTCTTGAGTGATTTTGTATTGTCTGCAAACCTTACCACCTCACTGTTTACCCCTTTCTCCAGATCATTATATTGAACAAAGCAGTTTCCAGTCCAGATCCTTGGTGACCCCTCTATTTACCTCCCTCCATTGTGAAAGCTGATTGTTTATTTAAAAGATAGGAAACAAATGGTAAGAATAGTTACTGATTCCTGAGAGAAGCATCCCTCTTATCACATGACTCCTTATTTTGCCTAAGAGCCTTTGGTGAGAGGCTTTGTCAAAGTTTTCTGAAATTTCACATACATTACATCCACTGGATCACCCTTGTCCACCTGTTTCTTGACCCCCTCAAAAAATCTAATATATTGGGGAGACTTGATTTCTCTTCACAAAAAGCCGTGTTGACTCTTCCCCAACAAACTGCGCTAATCTAGGTGTCTGATAAATTTCTTCTTTGCTATAGTTTCAACCAATTTGCCTGGTACCGAAATTAGGCTTACCAGCCTGTAATTGCAAGGATCGCCTCTGGAGCCTTTTTTAAAATTGGCACCACATTAGCTATCCTCCAGTTATACAGTGGTTGATATAAGTAATAGGTTTCATACAGAGTTAGTAGTTCTGGAATTTTCAAGAACTCTTATATGAACACCGTCTCGTCCCTAGAGCTACAGTTTTGCGCAACCTTCATGACAAGTCACAGAATCTGTAACTTTCAGAGACTTCTGAGAGTTCAGTCCACTGCACCTGCGAGCTGGAGGGTCCCCTCACCTATGATGGCTGGGAACTGCAGAGTACCCACCCACCAGGCAGGGTGTGGGTGTGCGCCCCTCTGCTCCTAGCTATGGAGTTGGGTGTGCCCCGCAGCTCCCAGTCACCAGGGGCAAGGAGGGGATGCATGTCCTGCAGCTCCAAGCTAGGGCCACCTGCAGGCAATGTGGGGACCCTGCAGCGCCACAATTTGACATGCTTAGTTTTAGTATAAGGCACAGTTAGGTTAGGGGCTTCTGTGAATTTTTCTTTATTACCAGTGATCTGTCTGTGACTAACTGAAAGCATGCGTGACAAAATCACTTCGCTTTACCTATTACTGGTCCAAAAACCCTGTACTGACATATCAATCTCCATAGTTCCTCGGATTTTTCAGTTAAAAAAAACTGTGTAGACCGACTCAAAGAATTCATATAGCTACTTCACAAGGCCATGTCTTCTTTAGCACTTTGATTGTTCAGAGGCCCCACTGATTGTTAGGCAGGCTTCCTGCTTCCAATAAACTTAAAAAATAATGTTTGCTGTTTTTGTCTTTTTCTAGTTGCTCTTCAAAATTCTTTTCGGGCTACCTAATTATACTTTTACACTTGACTTGCCAGAGTTTATGCTCCTTTCTATATTCTTCAGTACGATTAGATGTCCCTTAAAAATTGGAAGTCTTTTGGTATTTAATGGCCTCTTTTACTCTGTTTAACCATGGTGGTGCTTTTTTGCTCCTCTTACTGTTTTTCTTTTTTTTCTTTTGGGTATACTTTTAATTTGAGACTCTATTATGGTGATTTTAAAAAGTTTCCATGAGGCTTGCAGGCATTTCATTCTTGTGACTGTTCCTTTTAATTTCCATTTAACTAGCCTCCTCATTTTTGTGTGGTTCCCTTTCTCAAAGTTAAACGCTACTGTAGTGGGCTTCTTTGCAATTTTACCAACTGCAAGGATGCTACATTTAATTACGTTATGATCACTATTACCAGGTAATTCAGCTATATTCACCTCTTGGACCAGATTTTGTGCTCCAATTAAGACTAAATCAAGAATTGCCTCCTCTTTTATAGGTTCCAAGACTAGCTCTTCCAAGAAGTAGAAATTAAAATTCTAAGCACCATTATGCCAGCATCCTGTCCTGAGTTGACAAGAACTCAGTCAACATGGGGATCATTGATATCCTCCATCATCATTTGATTTTCTGTTTTTGTAGCCCCTCTAATCCCCCTGAGCATTTCACAATCACCATCACCATCCTGGTCAGGTGATCGGTAGTATAGTCCTACTGTTATATTCTTATTATTCAAACCTGGGATTTTTATCCATAGAATCTCAATGGTACTGTTCAATTCATTCAACATTTTTAATGTATTTGACTCTATGCTTTCTTTCACATACAGTGCCACTCCCCTACCAGCACAACCCACTGTCATTCCTACCTATTTTGTAGCCAGGTATTACTGCATTCCACCAATTATTGTCGTTCCATCAGGTTTCTGTGATACCTAGCATATCAATATTCTCATTTAATCCAGGCACTCAAGTTCACTCATTTTAGTATTTAAACTTCTAGCATTTATATACAAGCACATTTAAAACTTGTCAGTATTTAGCTGTCTGCCTTCAAGTGATGTAATTGAATGGAACTCTTTTTCGTTTGACTGTTTCTCTCCAGTTCCTACCTATACTTTATCAACTTCTATCCTATCCTCTTTACTAAGATATAGAATATCCCCTTAATAAATCCTCTCCTAAGGGATGTGTCTGTATGAACTGTGTGCTCCTCTGCACTTGTTGGCTCCCTACTCTCCACCCCTTATTTTAAAATCTCTTCTACAACCTTTTTAATTTTACATGTCAATCTGGTTCTGTTTTGGTGTAGGTGAAGACCATTCTTCCTGTATATGCTCCTCCTTTCCCAAAGGTTCCCCAGTTCCTAATAAACCTAAATCCCTCCACTGAACACCATTACCTCATCCACACATTGAGACCCTGGTGTTCTACCTAACTGGCCCTTTGTGTGGAACTGGAAGCATTTCAGAAAATGCTACCATGGAGATCCTGGACTTCAAGCTCTTTCCTGGCAGCCTAAATTTGGCTTCCAGTACCTCTGCTACCTTCCCTTATGTCATTGGTACCTACCTGTACTCAGGGCTGGATTACCCTATAGGCAGACTAAGCATGTGCTTAGGGCACCAGCAAAGCAGGGGGCACCAAAAATAATGAGTTTTTTTAAAAAAATTATATTTGAAAAAAAGCATTAAACTAATCATCATGGGAAAAATCAGACCTTTGTTAGACTTCCTTACACTCCACTACACACTCTTCCCCTGTTTTTTCTGTTTTCTTTTTTATTACTTATCCCCACCTAAACCAGGGGGGTGTCCTACTAACGTAGATTGAAATAATGCAAGGAACTCAGAACCTGTCATGTATTACAATAGTTGACTCATACCCTGTTGACTTGAACATGAATCTCTATGGAGAAGTACAGCAGTTCCACTGTTATATGCACGCAAAGTTTAATGAAACAGGAAAAATGAAATTCAGCCACATTGATCTTCATAACACAATACTGAAATACAGAATATAATGTGTATTACCAAATGTAGAGATTGCACTACGTATTTTTCGAACATTGATACATTGATGATTACTAACTGCTCCGCAAAATGCTCTTTTTTTTTTTTTTTTTAGCTGAAAAGAATAAAAAATCCCTCAGAGAACAACAATGTTTCAGGACAGACTTGATTCACTTTCCCTATTGTGTATGGAAGTGGACATGCTGCGTCGAGTCAGCTTCCATGAACTTATCCAGAATTTTGCAATCAGAAAATCTAGAAAGAAGCTATTTTAATTTCAGCATACATGCAAGTTGTGTGTCATTTCAAAAAATAAAAATTTATTTTACAGTATGGTGTTGTTTTTACTTTGAAAAAGTGACAGTCTTGTAGCACCTTATAGATTAACAGATTTTAGAGATCATGAACTTTCGTGGGTTAAGACACACTTCATCAGATGAATGTTGTGGAAATCTCCAGAGGCAGGCATAAATATGCAGGCAAGAAAGCAAGGTAAATTCAATCAGTGGGAGTGGTGAAGCCCACTTCCAGCAGATGATCTGGAGGTGTGAACGCCCAGAGAGGAGAAACTGCTTTTGTAATTGGTAAGACATTCACAGCTAATATTAAGTCCAGACCTAATCGTGTTGAACTTGCAGATGAACTGGAGCTCAGCAGTTTCTCTTTGAAGTCTGGTTTTGAAGTTTTTTTGCTGCAGGATGGCTGTTTTGAGGTCTGCAATTGTATGCCCAGGTAGGTTAAAGTGTTCTCCTACAGGCTTTTGTATATTGCCATTCCTAATATCTGATTTGTGTCCATTTATCCTTTTACGTAGGGATTGTCCAGTTTGGCCGATGTACATAGCAGAGGGGCATTTTATTTTGAATTACATATGGGGGGCACCACAATCTTTTCAGTGTTTAGGGCCTCTGTAGGTCTTAATCTGGCCCTGCCTGTACTATGACCACTGGCTCCTCCTCAGCACAGCACGAGTCTATCTAGATGTCTCAAGAGGGCAGCAACCTTCATACCCAGCAGACAATTCACCTCTGGTTCTCCCAGTCATCACAAACCCAGCAATATATATTTCTAATAATCAAATCCCTCATTACTATTACCTGTTTCTTCCTAACAACTGGGGTTCCCTCCCCTCAGAAGGGTATGTGCAAAAAGATACAATGACATCATCTGGAATGAGGATCCCAATTATGGGATGGTTTCACTCTGCTCCAGCGTGAGGGTCTCCTTCCCTGAGACTTTCCTCAGCAGCAGCACAAAGGCTGTCAGACTGGAGGAGGGATTGTTTTACTGTGTCCCAGAAAGTCTGTCTGTGTGCTTCTGTCTCCCTTAGCTCCTCCAGATCAGGCACTCTGGTCTCAAGAGCCCATACTTAGTCTCTGAGGACCTATATATATGCCACCTGCCCATAAGGCAGATAGTCATAAATGTGGCATTCAGTACAATAAATTTGATAGCGCCCACTCTGCTGCTGGAATTTTGGCTGCACTTTCTTTTATTCTTGCATTGTTTTTGTTTGTTCGGTGGGGGGCAGGTTCTTTGGAAGGGGGGTGGTATTGGCCTAAATTTAGAGAAAGATACTCCTAATAAACAAGGCACTCATGCTCCCTCTATCAACTCCCTCACAAGACTCCCCTGTTTACTAGCTCCTAGTTGCTTATGAGCTGGCTTTTTAAATCCCTGTTTTCCTTGAGTTAACCCAGCCCCTTCATCGGGGGATCCGGAATCCAAGGATGGGATCCTAGAGCCTCATTAGGAAGCTCTCAGCCTTGCATAGCAGGCTGCTCGGTGTGGCATACAGCCCCCACTCCAGACTACCTATGAACTTCAATCAAGCAGGCAAATGGCAGGCAAGCAAGTGTACACATGCACGCACACAACAAGAACAACCTAACAGACAACAAACTCATCCCAAGGGGTCATGTAGTCACCCCCCTTCACTTGCAAAACTCCCCTCTTTGCTGCTCCTGTTGACTAGCTCCTATGGTTGCTTGTGAGCTGGCTTTTTAAACCTCTGTTCATTCCCTCGTCAAGGAATCCTAAAGGGATTAGGGATTAAAGGATGGCATCCTTGAGCCTCATTAGGAAGCTCTCGGCCTTGCCTAGCAGGCTGCTAGGCTCAGCCCGTAGCCCCTCAAATGGACCACCAATAAACTTCAATCAAGCAATCATGCAGCCTAATTTTTTTAAAGGAGAAAACAACTCTGCTATAATAGATAGGAAAATAAACCCTTACATGAGATAATCAGGATCGCCCAATGATCCCAGAGTTTCACAACATTTTCCTTGTGCTTCACTTACAGTAACTTCCCAAAACAACTTCCAGTAAAAGCAGTTTTGTTTTCATTTCTCATCCATCTCAAACCCCAGATCAGCAGGCCTTTTTTCAGCATGAATTGAGAAGTACCTTATACACTAACCTTATTGGAATAAACTTTTGGCTATGCCACAAATATTGGAACATATTTGATAAAAACTTTAAAATTAAGACAAAATCAGAACAATATAGGAAAACTGTTAGTTTAGTATGTAACCAGAACACAAAGTTAGGTACTACATTTGGTATTTTTCAGGAAGCAGGATTACAAAATGGACATATAAAAGGAAGATTTTTCATAATGCTTTATACTAAATTATAGTAGATAAACATTCTATCCTAATCAGATTCCCATATCAGGAATATCTACTCTGGATCTGAGATCCTTACTAGATGTTATACCTGGGGGAATTCTGAGCCACAGCACAATGCAGAATTTGCACAGAATTCTCTGCAGAATTTCCTTTCTCTCTTGCAGAAATGGGGTGCAGAGCTGATGGTCGCCAATAGGGGCCGCTGGATCCAGCAGAGCCCAGCTCTCCCCAGGGGAAGGGGTATGGAGCTGGAGGGTTCCAGGTAGATGCAGTCTTGAATGTCTGGAAGGAAGCAGGAAACTCCATACAAGCATGGGATGCAGCATCGGGCTAATTCTCACTCTGGAACCCTGGGCTCTATGGGCTAAGGGGTGTGGGTGTCTGGGCTGGAGGGGACACCCTGTGGCTGGGTTCTGGGGGGTGGGGAAACGGGTGCAAGTGTCTAGGTGGGGGCAGTCCCATGGCTGGGTTCTGGGGGTAGGAGATGCAAGTGTCTGGGCCAGGAGGGCCCCATGGCTGGACTGTTGGAGAAGGAATTGTGAGTGTCTGGGGTGGGGGGTGCCCTGCAGCTAGTTCTGGGAGGAGGGGTGTAGGTATCTTCCCCCCTCCCCAAGCTGGGCTCTGGGGGAGATGAGACAGACAAACAAGAACTGGATTGTCATAGGGGTTTAAGTCTCTACTCCTGGGGTAACCTTTTCTGTTGTTGTATTGTTACAGACATAGTTGTTGACCGGTATTTTGAAATAAATTACCAAAATAATTTAAACAGGCATATTTATAAAGTGTTATTTTGACAAATAAAATATGCAGAATTTTAACAAAGTATACAGAATTTTTTATTTTTTGGCACAGAAGTCCCCCAGGAGTATAGATGTAATCAGAGTTGTAAATCTAAAATAAATTGCACTGGAACTTTTCATGTACATCTGAAAATGCTTTATAACAGATTCCTCCAGCATGCTTACAGGCTATGAACAGGGAGGAAAAAAGCACTTTGAAAGAGAGAATTCATTCCCATTACAATTTTATGATGAAAATAAGTGTCTTAATTCACTGAAAATTAAAGGAGGCTAATCTCCAATACATCATTTCACATTCTTAAGATGCATAAATACAGCTTTATACAGGCTCATCCAGCTCACAGCTTTTACAGCATATTGCCAACTTCAAGCATTCAAAAGCTATGAGATTTTTAGAAAATAAATGTGGGGTTCTTTTTATTTGCCTGCAGTGTTTGAGCTTTAGGGTTCATGTTTTCAAGCTTTTCTTCAAAACCATAAGGGCTAAAGTCTGACTTGTTTTTAAATCAAAGCTGAGATCCTTACATAATCACAGGACTCCAGAACCTGGAGCTTTAAGGAAAACTCCAAATATTATAAGACTCATTATAAAATCATGACAACTGGCAACATTAGCATGCAGGGACACTATGAGGACTCCTTTTCACTTCATCTCCACCCCATCACCAACTTTGGAGGGATCCACCTCCTCCCTCCATCAACTTTTATTTGGGATCTTTTATTGTCCCAAAAAGCAACAGGCTAATTGCAATGGCACTTTACTTTGTTGCACAGAAGCCTCAAAGAACAGGTCAGCTCCTCTTACAATAGTAAACCTCTGCACCTCCTCCATTCCACTAAGCCTTCTGTTCTCTTCCCTTTGCTACAGCTAAGTTAAGGACGATGGGGAAAGGGTGACAAGCTAATTTTCTTGGAATGCAGCATTTATCCCCAACCAGCAACAGTAGCATGAAAATTCACAATATGTGGAGTGATCGTCCAAGTTCCAATCCCTTCTCTCCATCAGGCAGAGGGGGAACTGAACCCCCATCTCTTAATACCCAGGTAAGTGCCCTAACTACTAAGCTAAAGCTTATAAGGGAAAGTAGTGGGCCCTCCTCCAGTCATTTTGTGGATCATAGAATCATAGAATATCAGGGTTGGAAGGGACCTCAGGAGGTCATCAGTCTGTTGAGTCCTATAAATTCTTTAAAAATATGTTTACACATTATATCAAAACTGTAAAAGAACAATGCAGTCAAAAATAATATGTAGTGTACTTCTTTGACAATATTATCTTAAAAATTATCATGTGAATTTCAAAATCTTTCCTTCCTGCAGATTGTATTGAGGAATATCTTTCAGAAAACTTTTAGCAGCCGGAAATGGACAAGAGCTGGTTTTATGCCATTTACGCTATTTCAACATTCCTTGGCTACCACATGGGGTCCTTAATAACTTGTGCCACTAGTAATTATTATTTTTATATATTTTTTGGCACTAGCATGGAAAACTTTCCTGTGAAGTGTTCAACATGCTGCTAAGGTAGAGGGCTTTAAATCTGTCCTCAAATTCAAGCCTCCTGCAAAGCAGTTGACTGATTAAATCATTGCTAATAAAAGTGCCTTATGATCTAATAACTTGCTTTTAAAGTAACATTTTCCATGCCATTCCACTTAGAGTCTGCAAACCTTCAGTACAGTAAGAAATGTACATTATTAGGTAACTCTAATTTGACTTTAAAATATTAAGTGGCTTGACAGTGTATGGCAAATAGTGAGATGGTAATTCAAAGTATTTTTAACTGTAATTGTGACCTTGCATCAAAAACGTGTTCTCCTTAAAGTCAGGATTATTGCACACTGTTCACAATATTGGTCCCAATATCACAAACACTACTGGAAGTACAGATTTTTCTACACTTTAGCTACATCTACACTGCAATCAAGGGTGTGATTTGCAGCTTGTGTGAAGGTATCCATGTTAGCTGTACTCTGCCTAGAAGACTGCTAAAAATAGCAAGAAGGACAGGCTGTGGGGGCAGGCGGGCTTGTGACACCAGCACCACTGCATCTTCACTGCTCTTTTTAGCAAGCTAGCTAGAGTACAGGTAGCACAAGTAAGTCTACGCGAACTGCCATCACACATCCCATTGCAGTGCAGGTGTATCCTTAGTTCTATTGATGTTAACACAATTACACTTAGTAGTGTTTGATAGATAAGGCCATAGAGTAGTTTTAAATAAACAAGTTGTTTAAGAATATTTAAAATAAATTTTAAATGTGTGTCTTTTGTTGTTGTTGTTGTTTGGGGAGGAGGGGTTATTTTTCGTATTAGCCCTTAATGAAACACAAGCAAGGAAGAACCTGATTAAAATATATATCAGGAACCCCCATGAAAACCAAAAAGAGCACAAAGAAGCCTCCTAGCCTTTTGTTCTAAGGATTCCTTCTATTTTAAACCAAATGCAATCTCAAAAAATCAAAAACTTCTAAACTGAAGTGCACATTTCTTCAGGGATTATAAAAATTATTAGTTTCTTGATATTTAATACACTATTTTATAATAAATTCACTTAATTCATTGCATTCACTTAGCAATGAACTCATGACAGTATCAGAGATGACAAATTTTGTTTTTGGAAAGAATTTTTGAGCAATATAGAATGTTTCAATTATTAGTGTGAAAGATTAAAAATAATATTTTATTTTGCCTCACATCTTAGGTCGCTGAGTGTTTGGGACAGGGAGGAATATATAGCAATGATCTTTCAATTTCCTCCCACCCCTTTTTGAAGAATGACAGTCAGGCTTCGCAAAAGTCTAATACTTATAAACACTGTTCCTTCATCTCCCTTCCCAATTCACATAGTATTTATTCACTTTGGTTGTTCACTTTTTCACTTTAAATCCAATCAAATTATCCTCACTCCTTCCCTCTCTCCTCTCCGTCTCTCACCCCTTTCATTCACTCAGTTATGTCAATTCTTGCAATTTTATTATGAGTCTTGGGATATGTGGTGTGTTTCCTAAAGCTCCAAATTTCAGGAGCACTGCGAATATGAAAGAATCACATAAAGCTTAATTGCAAGGTCAGGGTGGCTTGCCCTTGGACTGAAGAGCTTGGGGCTAAACCAACCCTGATTACTCACAGTCAGGGCTCCTGCTGTAATCAAGTGATTCCTGTACAAAAGGAGCCAGGATTCTATGCTAACAAGGCTGAGCTGGAGGGAGCAAGAAGGCTCCTGAGTGAGGAGTTGTCAGAGCAGAAAATGAAGCTCACAGCAGGGAGGAAAGCTGTCCAGACAGGGAGACCTGGGAGGGACCCTGACTAAACAGGGAAGAGACTGGGAGATCCAGAAGGGATGCAAGAAGCACTGAGATAGGAAGGTCTCAGGGTTAACTACAGCACTGGTAAAGAGGATGGATGAAGTCCTAGCTGGAACATAGCATTAAAGGGTGTGACTAGGTTTTTCTACCAGAGCCAGTAAAGGGAGCTGCAGGCTGAACTTTGACGACAGACTGAGGAACATCCGCAGAGAGAGCACTAAGGATCTGTTTTGCATTAAGACTGTGACCTAGCTGGAGGGCTGAGCCACTGCCTGGGTCACTGGATGAGATACTGGCAGAGAAACCCCCACACTGCACCAGAGCGACCATCACCAGGGGGTGCTACCTCTGCAATAACATACCTGGCCAGGAGGGGGTGCATAGTAGTGAGTGGACTAGTTTACATTCATATATATTATATACATAAATACAATAATTTTAAAAAGTAGTTTTCTAGCGGTCATGGTTGTCTATACAACTTTTGTTGTTCCCTGCTATCTTCTTTCATTCTTCTTCCGAGTACAGCTGGAAGAACGCAGAAAGAAAAAAGTTGATTAATCAAGAAAATAAGATGTTAAGAAATGGGCATGCAATACATGCATCCACAATGATGGCAGCAAACAGAATAGGGTGGGAATTTTCTGCTCATGCAGTAGTATGACTGGTGTGACCCATGAGCTGACTCATGCAGATTTGAGCCTTTGGAAGCCAGGATCTTTTGGTCTGTCATTGCAGTTCTAGCTAGGATATTCACAGGCCTCTCCAGCCCTTTGGTTTAACAGGAAGGCTTCAATCCCTCCACACATACTCTCATTCTGGACCTATACCTTATTCTCTAACATTCCTACTTCTGTGGGTCTGAACCTCTCCAACAGGCAAACAAAACAGTTGGTATTAGATGGGCAAAGGTGGTCAAAGTTGCACCCTGAATATCTGCACATCTGAAAGGGAGTCCCAGTAGAATGGCTTTTCAGCAGACCCACAGATGTGTCTGAGCAACCCTTAAGGAGATATGTGTGAAAGAGAATCAGTTGTGAGGTTTTGGTGGGGGACTCCTTTCTAGGTAGAAGCAGGGCCGGCGACAGAAATTTGGGGGCCCCCTACTCTAATAGTTTGGGGGGCCCCCCAGCCCAGCCGGGGCCCCCCAGTCCAGCCGACATCGGCTGGGGGCCCCCCAGCCCAGCCCAGCCGATAGCGGCTGGGGGGCCCCCCCAGCCCAGCGGGGGGGCCCCCCCAGCCCAACCAACAGCGGCCGGGGGGCCCCCAGCCCAGCGCCCCCCCCAACCCCGCCGGCGCTCCCCCCCCAGCTGACAGCGGCTGGGGAGCCCCCAGCCCAGCCGGCCCCCCGCAGCCCAGCCGGCGCTCCCCCCCCCCCAGCTGACAGCGGCTGGGGGCCCCCCAGCTCAGCCGGCCACCCCCCCAGCCCCGCCACCCCCCCCCAGCTGACAGCGGCTGGGGGCCCCCCAGCCCAGCCGCCCCCCCCCCTCAGCCCCGCCACCCCCCCAGCTGACAGCGGCTGGGGGGCCCCCAGCCCAGCCGCCTCCCCCCTCAGCCCCGCCGCCCCCCTCCCCCCAGCTGACAGCGGCTGGGGGCCCCCAGCCCAGCCGGCGCTCTCCCACCCCCAGCTGACAGTGGCTGGGGGCTCCCCAGCCCAGCCGGCGCTCCCCCCACCATCTGGCAGCAGCGAGACCCGAGGAGCAGCGAGAGCCTGCCTTGCTGCTCCCTCCCCCCCTACCTCCCCCAGACTGAGCTGCTGCCGCTGGCCGGGCTCTGCTCCGGCCGGGGACAGGCGCTCGTCCGGGGGAGAGCCGTCCCGGATGACTACGGGTAGAGCTGTACCGGGGCCCCCCTGTCGCCGGCCCTGGGTAGAAGGTGCCTCTGACTTTACAGAAATTGTTAACAAATTAAATGCTGTACTACGTTGTTATTGTTAAAACATTTCAGCTTTATCAATACTCTGATTTGAGATTTCTAATTCAGAACCTCTTTTGCAGATTTCATGTAACTGTGAAAATATAGTATAAAATTCAAAACAATTTATAAATAATTCTTTTGAAGCTAAAAAAATGATTTCCTTTGCTGACTTGAGTTACAGAGACTACAGTAAACCCTATTTCTCAGAGCAAAAAAGATGTCAGCATTAAATAGGTTAAATAGATAGGCTTTTGTTTTTTGGTTTACTTTAATAAATCACTTCTGTACCACTCACATGCCCAAGCGTGCTGTCAGCGGCAGGGACTGAACCTGGAATCTCTTAATACAAGAGCCTCTACTGCCGGAGCTTGAAGGCCCATCTCTCGGAGGCCTTGTCTACACTTGTAATGGCATGTAAGGTATGTGTGGTGTAGCTACATGCCACAGTGAAAAGCAGGCTGCATCTACGCTGTGGTGACATATAGCTACACACAGCAGTGAAAGGCTCTGGCAGGGGGAGGCAGCAGGGAAAAATTCCCGCTGTCAGAGCCTCTCTCTGTCTCCTCCCTAACAGAGCCTGTTCCCACTGCCAGTAGTGTCTTTTCATTCCTAATCAGTGCCTCACCGTCTACACTATTAATTATACTCATGCTGGGGTGGGGGGGAACACAACATATGTACTCTACTTGCAGCCGTAAGAAGTGTGCAGCTTAGACATACCCTTAGCCAGGGATGTAGCAGGCTCATCAATCTCTAGTTGGCCTTGCCACCACTAGTAGGAGACAGAGTGGTGCACTGAGTGGGCATGGCTTACCTTCCTGTCACTCCCCACCATACCAAACTGTGGCATTTAACACGCTGGGCAGAACACATTTAGCTCAGCCATGAGATGCACATCGGGGGAGTTTTGGATGACATTCAGCCTCTTAACACTCCTTGGAGTTCCCCAGCTGAGCTAGGGAGGGAGGGAGGGAGGGAGGGAGGGAGGAGTAATTCTCTACAGTCTTCAGAAGGGACAGGAGTTTGGCTAGCATGTGGTGGTGGGGGGGGAAGCTGCAGCTCTGCCTACTCTCTGTGGTATTAGCCTCTGTGCCATTAGGAGCTGAGATTCCCAGATAGACAGTTCGGACAAGCTGCTGTAATGCACAGCCAGCTGGGACTACACAGCATACAGCAGAGCTGTTGCCAACCTGGGTGATTCTGGATACTTTTGAAAGGCCTTGATGGCAGCAACAACAAAAATCTTTAAACCAGCAACAGGTGTCATTTGGGGCTACAAATTACTTTCCTTTAGCAAAATTGGAGTTTCTTGGAGCCCCATTGCTCCCCTGTACCTGTTTCTTTGCTGCCAGCTGGTGGCCTAGGGTTTCCAACTTTCTACTTGCACAAAACTGAAAACCTTTGCCACACCCCACTGAGGCCCCACCTATGCCCCACCCTTTCCAAGAGACCCCACCCACACTCACTCCATTCCCCTCCCTCTGTCACCCCCTTTCTCGACCCTCACTCACTCATTTTCACCAGGCTGGCTTAGGGGGCTGGAGTGTGAGAGGGGGAGCAGGCTCTGAGGTGGGCCCAGAAATGAGGAGTTCAGAGTGCAGGAGGGGGCACCAGGCTGGGAAGTGGAGCTAAGGGGTTCAGAATATTGGATGGGGCTCGGGGTGTGGGAGGACGTACAGGCTCTGGGCTGGGGGGTGCAATTCCCAGGGTGGGGCCAGAAATGAGGAGTTCAGAGTGTGGGAGAGGGCTCCGGGCTGGAGCAGGGGGTTGAGGTGCACGGGAGTGAGGGCTCTAGCTGGGGATGAGGGCTCTGATGTGGGGATGAGGGATTTGTGGTGCAGAAGGGGCTCCAGGCTGTGGCTGGGGAGTTCGGAGTGCAAAAGGTGTCTCTAAACTGGGGCAGGTGTTGAGGTGCTGGGGGGGTGAGAGGGCTCTGGCTGGGGCTGCAGACTCTGGGGTGGGATGAAGGGTTTGGAGGGGTAGGAGGGTTCTCTGGGCTGGGACCGAGGGGTTCGGAGGGTGAAAGGGGGATCAGGGCTGGGGCACGGAGTTGGTGCACAGAGACTGGGGGTCAGGGTGAGGGCTCCTAGGTGGGACTGAGGATGAGGGGTTTGGAGTGCAGGAGGGTGCACCGTGCAGGAATTGAGGGGTTTGGAGTGCAGGAGGGGGATCAGGGATAGGGCACAGGAGGAGCGGCTGGGGGCAGGCTCTGGGCAGTGTTTACCTCAAGCAGCTCCCGGAAGCAGCGCCATGTCCCCCCTCCAGTTCCTACGTGGAGGTAGAGACAGGAGGCTCTATGCACTGCCCCATCCACAGGTGCCACCCCCGCAGCTCCCATTGGCCACAGTTCCCAGACAATGGGAGCTGTGAGGGTGGTGCTTGGAGTAGGGGCAGCACGTGGAGGCCCCGGCTGCTTCCTGAGAGCTGCGTGGTGCTGCCAACTGGACAGTCAACAGCCCAGTCAGCGGTGCTGACAGGAGCCGCCAGGATCCCTTTTCAAGCGGGTGTTCCATTCAAATGAGCAGCCACCAACACACGTGCAGCAGGACCACATCCACCTATCCTGGTGCAGGGTTCCCAACCCTCCAGGATTGGCCTGGAGACTTTTTAATTAAAGACTGTCATGTGATGAAATCTCCAGGAATATGTCCAACCAAAACTGGCAACCCTAACCAGAAGCCATGTGGCACATGTCCTGATGGAAGGAAAGCACCACTGGCAGCAACCGAGTGAGGCTTCCTGTTGGCCAATCAGGCAGAGAGGCAGCCAGTGGAGTGGCAGGTTATAAGCCCAGAAGCAGTCCACAAGTGAGTGACTGTAGCTGCAGCACAGCATTGCCAACTTCTGCAACTTCTTTTGAAATGGCGAAAATTCAGGTTTGTTGAAGCAATCGGTCATTTTTAGGCTGTTTTTACATGCGGTTATTAAAACCTTGATCTTTCAGGAGGTTGGTGATCATGCCACTCTCCACTCCCTTTTCAGTAATTGCTCCCAATGGAGGAGCAACTCAGAAGCAGCCTTTATGCTGACTTCTCAAGAGGTGGGGGGGGGGGGGGGAAGAATAGCTGCTTCTTCCCTTTCCTTCCATTGCCTGCTACATAGCTGCATAAGGACTTGTTGCAATCTAGCCTTCAGCATTTCAAATCTCAGGCCTGACTCTGCAACCCTTACTTGAAAGGAACAATAAAAGATTACTCAATATGAGCAAAGGTTAAAGAAGCAGGCTCCTAACAACCTTCAAAGCATCTTCTAAGGTAGTCAAAATATTCATGTAGCAAACATTTATCTTCATCTTTATAAAACAAGTACAATCTATAATATTACAATAAATAAAATATTACTATTTAAGTATCTAATTATTAACACCAACACCACCTAGCTCTTATATAGCATTTCACATCATTAGGTCTCCAAGTGCTTTACAAAGAAAATCAATGTCATCCACATTTTACAAATGGGGGAACAGTTGCCTAACTGTTGCAAGACATGTTGTTTGAAGACCACTCCTGGTCAGAGCTCACTTCACCACTTTCAAAGTATAAAGTGACCAACTTAACTTGAGTAAGAAGAAATTCCTTCAAAATTTTAACAGGAAAAAAAAATGAAAAAGAAAAAAACCTGGTCCAGAGAAGGACAACAAAAAATAGAGGAATTGTGACAACTCTGGAGGGGTTTCCACACAAAGAATAAAATTACTAAGATGATTTAGTTCATAGAGGAAAAGAGTAAAGCAAAGATATAAAAGTAGCACATAACATATACGTTGTATAGTGAAGAACCATTGGGCACTTCCAATTTAGAGCAATACACATTATGAAATTAAAGATTATAAAATAAAGATTTTTTTAAATGCACAGCATATTAAGCTGTGGTATTTACCACCTATACTCAAGAACATATTTTAGAAGGGTCCACAAAAGGCTTAGATATCATAGTATCTGCAATTATTATGTAGCTAGGATAAAAACTGCAAGGGGTACCCCACACTCATGCTTCAGGGAGTAACACTGTTGATTGCTTGGCCCAAGAAGAAGCTTCACTACAGACACAGAACATGCAGCTGAAGCAACTCCCCATAATTATCACTTGCTATCAGCCAGTCACATCCCTTTTCTCATGGACAGCTTTATATAATCAACAGCACAACAGTTAATGGAGATACCAAGAATGCTTTAAAAACTTATGTTGTGTTTGTGCAGAAGATAAAGGTTTTGTTGCCTCTACCACATAATTTGCAAAATCAAACAGCACACTGTTCCAGGTAGAGAATAGCTTGGTTAATCCAAGCAGCTTGCATCTATGCTGAGAGGAATTTGTTTATTTACCATAGGGATAAAATTGTTCATATTTGAATGTTGCTTCCTGCATCCAGAGCTGCAATGCAGTGTCTCTAGGGGACAAATGCAGTGTTCTCTCTGAATGTCAGCCAGTGATGCTCATGAATGTTGAAAGAAAGCACTAGGGAAGCTCCTATTCAAGCAAGCGTCATTTGAAGTTAATGACCTTGCTGGTTATATAGTATTACTGACTGCCCCACTTTTGGGAAAGATTGCCGGGAACATAGTGTTCAAGCAGCTATAGCAACATTTGCAGTCTTCAGATTTCCTAGTCAATCTGTCTTTAAACCCAGTTATAGGACAGAAAATAGACTAGAGGGATTAGCTGATGATCTCCTGGCTAATGAGGAGGATGTGGCCATGCTGATTGTTAGATCTGCCAGCTGTCTTGGATAGAGTTGATCATGAGATGTTGTTGAAAAGGCTGTAGGCTTAGATGGAGAGGATGGAACTGCTTTGAAGTGGCTTTGCTTCTCTGCATATAGGAGGATGCAGAGGGAGGTTTTTAGTGAGCATTTGCCCACCTCTAAAACATTTTTATGGAGTGCTGCAGGATTCTACTCTGTCCCTACTCACACTTAATGTGGAAGTTTAATAAGGAGATGTGGTTATCCTGTCTGCAGTAAGCAGACAGTACTAAGTTTTACATATCCAATATGGCCAATCAATCCAATGCAGTGGGATGAATGGCCTGTGGTCTGCTACAGAGACTGAGGCTTGAATTAAGGCCAACTGACTCAATCTAACACAAATAATATTAATAAGTAGGGAGAAGCAGTGAGAAGATTTGGCCAGAATTATACCAGCACCATTAAATGATGGTGAGCTGCCATTATTTATTAATCTGGTTTTTAATTGGGAGGCCTTTCTAGACCTGGGCTGCTGCTGGATGTTGTGAAGAGTGCATTGATAAACTTGTACATTGGGGCACCAAGTGCAGCCTTTTGTTTTGAATGTGGTCCTTGCTATGCTTATCCATGATTTCTCACCTCAAGATTAGCCAACTCTGCTCTATACAGAGCCACCCTTTGGGACCATTCATAAACCAATATTAAAACGGTGTGTGGCTACCCATCTGATAAATGCACTTTTCATTGGGAGCATATGAACATTGTTTCTCTGGGAACTGCAATGGCTGTCTGTAGGCCTCCAGATGGAATTCAAGTTGTTAATTTTTGACCTTTAAAGCCCTAAATGGTTTGGGCCTGGGTTACCCAAAGGACAGCTTCACTCCTCTTTCAAGACCATCATAATTGCTATCAGCAATAGTATTTGGGCTGGAGCACGATCAACAACATGGGGAGCAGCCAGTAGGGTGTTTTCTGTGAGGGCTGCTAGTCCTGGAATCCATTTCCCCCTTCATCTGCCAGTGCCTGAATTTGTTAAGCTGCCAGGCATGTTTCAAGATTTACCCTTTCTGTACACATCCTTCAGGAGGAAATGGGATGAGGGTGGGAAGAGTGTTTAGTTATTTGGCAGCAATCCAGTTAGGGATGGTTACAAATTATTGTGGTCAGCGGTGGATTTTATTGGTTCCATGTTGTTAATTACTGTGTTGTTTTAATTATTGAAAGGGGCTCAGAGATGGGGATGAGTTTTCCCAGTACATATAAATAACTGAAACAATATCAGAAATGTAACTAAACAGATGCCCCAGCACAGGCTTTACAACCAAGACCCTTAGCCGTACATTCAAAACCCAGATCCCGGAGCAGCCCAGAGTACCTTCAGTGTTGACAACTATCAGAATTTTACTGCAAGTGTCACATATTTGGTGCTCTCCATAGAGACCCAGCTCCTGGAATCAGGTGGCTACATGAGAACCTATACTTTCGTTTAAAAATAAATAAATTTCTACCCCACATGGGTACAAAGAAAAGCTTCAGAATGTCAGAGTTTTAAGGACAGAAGGAACCACAAAATCATCTAATCTATAAATACAAGCCACTAAACCCTACCCAGTTACATCTGTACTGAAACACACTAACCTGGATAGATTAGTCTCCTGAGGGCTGTAATACATCAGTCTAAACTATTACGTGCCACAGGCAGAGAACAGGAAGGACCAAAGTGCACTGATGTCCAAGTCTCCTGCAACGGCAAGGAATTGGCTGGGAAAAATACATTGAAGTGGGAGGAGTGGTAGATACACTGGAGGGTAGGGCTAAGATACAGAGGGACCTAGACAAATTAGAGGATTAGGCCAAAAGAAATCTGAGGAGATTCAACAAGGACAAGTTTAGAGTCCTGCACTTAGGACGGAAGAATCCCACACACTGTTACAGACTAGGGACCGAATGGCTAAGCAGCAGTTCTGCAGAAAAGGACCTAGGGGTTACAGTGGATGAGAAGCTGGATGTAAGTCAACAGTGTGCCCTTGTTTCCAAGAAGGCTAAGGGCATTTTGGGCTGTATAAGTAGAAGTATTGCCTGCAGATTGAGGGACATGATCATTACCCTCTATTCAGAACTGGTGAGGCCTCATCTGGAGTACTGTGTCCAGTTTTGAGCTCCACACTACAAGGAGGATGTGGATAAATTGGAAAGAGTCCAGCAGAGGACAACAAAATTATTAAGGGGCTTGAGCACATGACTTATGAGGAGAGGCTGAGGGAACTGGGATTGTTTAGTCTGCAGAAGAGAAGACTGAGGGGGGATTTGATAGTTGCTTTCAACTTCTCAGTGGTAGCAGATGACAGAACAAGGAGTAATGGTCTCAAGTTGCAGTGGGGGGAGGTTTAGGTTGGATGTTAGGAAAACCTTTTTCACTAGGAGGGTGGTGAAACCCTGGAATGGATTACCTAGGGAGGTGGAATCTCCTTCCTTAAAGATTTTTTTAAGGCCCGGCTTCACAAAGCTCTGGGTAGCATGATTTAGTTGGGGATTGGTCCTACATTGAGCAGGGGCCTGTACAAGATAACCTCTTGAGGTTCCTTCCAATCCTGATATTCTATAATCTTAACAAGCAATCCACACCCCATGCTGCAGAAAAGGTTAAAAATCCCCAAGGACCTTCCTAATCTGACTGGGGAGGCGGAGGGGAAAATTATTTCCCAACTATCCAAATGATTATCAGTTTGACCTTGAGAACATGGACAAGATCCACCAGTCAAGAATCTGAGAGTGAATTATCCGTACCAACTCCAAACACTGGTCTACCCTGTCTGGTATCTGATCTTCAGTTGTGGCTAGTAGGGTAACCAGACAGCAAGTGTGAAAAATCAGGGGGTAAATAGAAGCCTACATAAGAAAAAGACCCCAAAATCAGGACTGTCCCTATAAAACCAGGACATCTGGTCACCCTAGTAGCCAGTCACTGATACTTCAGAGACAGGAGGGGGAAAAAAAGACACACTATACTTTGGGGGAGTACAGGAATTTCCTTCCTGACACCCTACAGACAACTGACTGACTCCCTGAAGCATGAGATTTAAGCTAGAATGACCCCCCTAGGCCATCACTACAGGTAACCCAATCATAAATGTACCAAGTGCTATCTTATAATTAATTGTTATCCTTCCAATAGGCATTATGGGGCAGTTCCATAACCTCACCCTTCTGATGGTTAAAAACCTCTCTCTAATTTCCAGGCTAAATTTATTCATGGCCAGTTTATACCCATTTGTTCTTGTGCTAACATGTCCTTTAGCTTAAGTTGCTCTTCTCCTTCCATGATGTTAACCTCTGCAGTTTATATACCAAGAGCAATTATAACCCCTCCCAGCTATCTTTTTCACTAGGTTAAACAAACCAAGCTTTTGGAACCTTAAAGAGTCAAAAGGCAGAAGTAAAGAGAATTCAACATTTTAAAAATATCTCAGGATTGTTAAGCCTCATTACTTTGAGGGGCCTGATTCATGAGTTTTTAATACTTCGGACTGGCAATTCTGCACCTGTATAAACTGGAGTTATTTACCCAACATTTGCCAGAGACTTCCAGACATAAGATTTTAGGAGAAATTAATCATTAGTATGCTTCAACATGGCAATACCTAGATCCATATACTTTATTTTTAATACCCTTTTCGAAGTGGCAATAGTAGTAAATAAAAATCTCAAAAAATATAGGAATGTTGTTTTAAAGACTTTCACTCCTAACAGTAACAGGAGACATTTTCAGAGTAAAAAGAGATAACCCTCCAACTAGCACAGCACCAGACTCCAACTTCTATCTTGCAAATTCACTATGCAGGAGTGAAAATTTCACAACCACTAATGTAACAACTCCATTAAATTCTTAACAGTAAATAAGTGTTGCATATATATCCACAAACATCAGTTTCACAAATATGCTATTGTGCCTGAAATACTACATGTGCTCCATGTCAGTGAAAATATGTCATATGTTCCCAGACATAAGGATTCCAAAAAGCAAGAGACAAATACTATATGTATACCCTACATCAGCTACATTTGGAATCTGTTATGGAGCATTTAATCACTGACCTTTATTCGTCATTTACTATGAACTCTTTGTAGGCTCCAGTTTTATTTTCAATGAAGTGACTGTCTTAAGGAAAGGAAAAGGGAGGGATGGGGGAAGAGTCTTCAGTTTTGCTGCACAAGTTGCTCTTTGCTTCTTGTTTTCTCAGAATAATTGATGCAGATGTTTTTAATTCACTCTTTTTAGTCCAGTCCATGTCCATGACTAAACTTCCTGCTCTCACTCCCATTTTCTTTCTAGTTAGCCATCTATTTACAGTTCTGTGATCTATCATTCATTTTACAATGTACACAGTGAAAAATGCCTTAGCTGTCTGTCATTTTTCCCTAGGCTAAAAATTATATTCAAGCCAGATGCAATTCCAAATAACCAAGCCTGACTTGTTAGGAAAATAGATCTGACTCTTAAAAGTATTTCAGTTTGCACACTACTGAACTCTTAAATTGCATGAGCATTTTTCCAATGCAGAGTATTTCCTACCACAACAAATGTGGTTGTTGGGCATTCATATCTAACTGAGCTGCAGGCTTGGTCCAAACACGGTCAAGGGATCTTCAAGAATAGAATGGTAACATTAAAAAAAGAGGACAAAAGAGAGCACTATGTAGGAAACTTCTACTGATGTCAAACTAGATCCAGTGAACCCAGAATATGATTGTATTTCAAAGGAGCTGAAAATGTTATCACACTCAAAATAAAAATGCTATGAAAGGACAGCATTAAGGAAGAGTCTTGCAGGTCCATATGCTTTGGTGATTTTCCCATATTATAAACTTCTGCTTCAAAATTTCTCCACTTATATTTAAAAAAATTAATCCTCAGAGTAGCCCAACATTTTTAAAACAAAACCAAAAGGCACTAGACCCTACTGAGTGCCCCAACATAAGCAAATAGGTGCATTTGCACTCTGCTATCATAGGAAAAACAATATATTTGAAAATTTCTAAAAGTAATGAAAGACCACATGAACTTGATAAATAATAATAATTTGTTATGCAATTATCTACAGTTATGTGCTGAATACCCCCACACAAAGGTAAGAGCAATATAAAGCACAAAGTATTATAAATTTAACTTCCAACCCTCACCACAAGTTCTCTGAAGTTCCAACTGGCTCCTGCTCCTCTGTGAAACCCAACATGTACCATGCTCTTTTCCCTCAGCTACCAGGCCTACAAAACTAGCCTACAGAATGGTTAGGTATGTTGTGTTTTTCATATTTATGGCAGGGTTTGACACTTATCCAATTCCATTCTCCAGTAGATAAAACGAGGAAGACTTTGTAGCACCTTAGAGACTAGCCAGTTTATTTCAGCATAAGCTTTTGTGGGCTATAGCTCACTTCATCGGATGCATAGAATGGAACAGAAGTAAGATACATTTATACACACAGAAAGAAAGGGGAAAAAAAGTTGTATATTAGCATACCAATTCTAAGAGGCTGTTTAATTTAGATGGGCCATTATCAGTAAGAGAAAAAATTACCTTTTGAAATGGAGACTCTGTCAGGCAGGAGATAACACCTATTGAAGGTAAATTAACAAGGGAAATGCAATCAATTAGTGTAATGAGAGAACCATTTGCAAGTTCTGTTAAGCCCTTGGTTTACTGTATCCAATTTGAAAATTAATTCCAGTTCCTCAGTTTCTTGTTGGAGTCTGTTTTGGAAGTTTTTCTGTTTCAAAACTGACACCATCAAGTCTTTAATGGAATGGCCAGGAAGACTGAACTGTTCTACTGGTTTTTTAATGTTATGATTCCTGATGTCAGATTTGCGTCCATTTATTCTTTTGCATAGAGACTGGACGGTTTGGCCAATGTACATAGTAGAGGGGCATTGCTGGCACACGATGGCATATATCACATTGGTCGATGTGCAGGTGAATGAGCCTCTGATGGTGTGGCTGATGTGATTAGGTCCTATGATGGTGTCAGCTGAATGGATATGAGGACCGAGTTGGCATCGGGCTTTGTTACAAGGATAGGTACCTGGGTTAGTGTTTTTGTTGTGTGGTGTGCGGTTGCTGGTGAGTATTTGTTTCAGGTTGGGGGGCTATCTGTAAGCGAGGACTGGTCTGTCTCCCAAGATTTGGGAGAGTGAGGGATCATCTTTCAGGATAGGTTGTAGGTCTTTGATGATGCGTTGGAAGGCTTAAGTTGGGGGCTGAACGTGACAGCTAATGGTGTTCTGTTTTTGTCTTTGTTGGGCCTGTCCTGTAGTAGGTGGCTTCTGGGTACTCTTCTTGCTCTGTCAATCTTTTTTTTCACTTGGTGGGTATTGTAGTTTTAAGAATGCTTGGTAGAGATCTTGTAGGTGTTTGTCTCTGTCTAAGGGATTGGAGCAAATGCGGTTGTATTTTAGAGCTTGGCTGTAGACAATTCTCCAGTAGGATTGCCCAGTAGTTCTGATATCACAGCATGGGGCATGCTTTGGTACCAAAACAGACCAGTTGCTGGCTAAGTGTGACTTCACGAGACCCACAACAAGGAAAACTGAGTTTAGCGTCAAAGCGCAGAATGCCCTTCTTACAATTGGTGTTCAGAGCTTTTCACAGTTTTACCACCACATTTTAAAACATCATAGGTTAACAATAATCAAGTTCCACTATCAATTTTATATATATATAAAATTGTCCAACAACAACAAAAAATCTATGTTAATATTGGAAGTACATGTCAGAAATTTAAGGGTGAAAAATCAGAATCTTGCAATATTCCCCAAACCAAACGTTATAAACCCATTAGTCATATCCTAAAATAACTATGCATTATGATTTAGGCACTTTAGTGGAATGTAAATACTAAACAAATACCATTTTTTTAAAGATTTTTTTTCCTCCTCATTGTTTGACTACATGGCAGATTGTTTAGGAACTTTAACTGTTTGGATTTCTTTAAGTGTAATTTTAAGTAGGGCTGTCAAATGATTTTTAAAAATTGATTAAAATAGCACAATTAAAAATGGATTGCAATTAATCGAGATGTTAAACAATAGAATACCATTTATTTAAATATTTTGGATGTTTGCTACATTTTAAAATATATTGATTTCAATTACAACAGAATATAAAGTATACAGTGCTCACTATTTATTTTTATAACAAATATTTGTACTAAAAAAAGAAATAGTATTGTCAATTCACCTAACACAAGTACTGTAGTGCAATCTCTATCATGAAAATTGAACTTACATATGTAGAATTATTGACAAAAAAATAACTGCATTCAAAAATAAAACAATGAGCCGACTGCTCAGATAAACAAGTTTGTTTATTTGCAGAAGATAATGCTGCCCGCTTCTTGTTTACAGTGTCACCTGAAAGAACAGGTGTTCATATGGCACTGTTGTAGCTGGCGTTGCAAGATATTTACGGGCCATATGCGCTGAAGATTTGTATGTCACTTCATGCTTCAACCACCTTTCCAAAGGACATGCATCCATGCTGATGACTGGTTCTGCTCCATAACAATCAGTGTGAACCAAAGCATGTTCATTTTCATCATCTGAGTCAGATGCCACCAGCAGAAGCTTGATTTTCTTTTTTGCTGATTTAGGTTCTACAGTTTCTGCATCCAAGTGTTGCTCTTTTAAGACATCTGAAAGCATGCTCCACCCCTCATCCCTCTCAGATTTTGGAAGTTACGTCAGATTCTTAAACCCTGGGTCGAGTCCTGTTGCTATCTTTAGAAATCACACACTGGTACCTTCTTTGCATTTTGTCAACTCCGCAGTGAAACTGTTCTTGAAACGAACAACATATGCCGGGTCATCATAGACCACTATAACATGAAATACATGGCAGAATACAGGTAAAACAGAGCAGGAGACATACAATTCTCCCCCAAGGAGTTCAGTCTCAAATTTTATTAACACTTTTTAAAATGAGCATCATCGGCATGGAAACGTCCTCTGAAATGGTAGCCGCAGCAAGAAGAGGCATACAAATGTTTAGCATAGCTGGCATGTAAATACCTTGCAATGTTGGCTCCAAGAGTGCCATGTGAATGCCTGTTCTCACTTTCAGGTGACATTGTAAAGAAGAAGTGGGCAGTATTATCTCCTGTAAATGTAAACAAACCTGCTTGTTTTAGCAATTGGATAAACAAGAAGTAGGACGGAGTGGATTTGTAGGCTCTAAAGCAGGGGTGGGGAACCTCCGGCCCACGGGTCGTATACGGCCTGCCAAATCATTCCGTCCGGCCCACGCGTGTCCCTGGCCGGCGGCTCCCCTAGGCGCTTCCCGGCCCCTTCGCCGAGCATTGAGCCGCCCCCGCCTGGCGGCACGCGCACATCCCTGGCCAGCGGCTCCCCCAGGCGCTTCCCAGCCCCTTCGCCGAGCGCGGAGCCGCCCCCGCCTGGCGGCCCACGCACGTCCCTGGCCGGCGGCTCCCCCAAGCGCTTCCTGGCCCCTTCGCCGAGCGCGGAGCCTCCTCCGCCTGGCGGCCCGCGCGCATCCCTGGCCGGCAGCTCCCCCAGGCGCTTCCCGGCCCCTTCGCCAAGTGCGGAGCCGCATGTAAATTAGCTGGAGAGGCAGGGTAGCAATTGGATGAGTAACTTCTGAGGTCATAATAGCTCCCCTAATGTTACCTAAACCATTCACCTGAGACTGACTGTAGCCTTCATAATCACAAATATTAGCTAATTATTTATAAATTGGTTTATTACAGCACAATTTCTTCAAATATAGCCTATCCCCATTATTTCAATTAATTTTAATAGGGAAAGTTTGATGTTTCTGAGTTATTCCACAGTTAAGATCATTTGAGTCAGAAAAGTGATACAAATGCTAAATTTCTGAACAGATCATTTTAAATTCTCTGGTAACTGAAATTAATTAATTCTATTGAATAGCAACATTTTGCCAGGAACCAATCCCCTCCCATTGTCTTTCATGTTAATAAGATTTAAAATACTGGCAAGAGCATGCCACTTATTAACTTACTTTCTTCCAAAAGGAGAGAGAGACAGACAGACAGAGACAGGCCCCTTTATCCCCTACCTGCAGGCAGGTTTGAAAGGTTGCAGCCAGGGAAAACGTGCTGGGATGTGCCTTCCCTGCCTGCAGCCCCAGAAGCCTGCCTGTCACTGTGCCCAAGAACCACACAGGTGGTTGGAGCTGTGGGCTGGGAGGGGAGAGAAAGGTATGATGTGGGCAGGGTAGTAGTGAGAACCGAGGCTGCAGAACCAGAAGCCAGAGCTGCACAGTACACAGTACTGCTCCCGGGGCTGCAGTTCTGCCAGAGGGGCTGCATGTAGGGAAGAAAGTACTGGGGTATGCTGAGCCCCAGCACTCGGAGAGCACCGTGAGAGGGATCAGTGCAGCAACAAGGGGCACCCTCACTTCTGCTCTGCATAGAAAGCTCTGGCCCTGGGGCTGCAGTCCCTCCTCCCCATAAGCAGATTTGTAGGGCTGCAGCCAGGGAAGAAATGTCCCAGTGCTTCCTTCCCTGGCTCCCACCTTGCAAACCTGCCTTCCGCTTATTAGCAACAGCCGGATAACAGCAACTTTTTGCCAGCAACTGAGGGGTTACTAATAAGTAGAATCTATTGTTCTGGTAAATTCTCTATAAAAAGATAATTCTGTACTCAAAGAGTAATGCTGTAAATTTGAGGTGGACATGCTGTATTTTTTCACACAAAATAAAGAAGCTGAATCCCCCCTGCAATGAAAACTGGAATTTAGATTTAACTATGGTGTGGTGACTACCGCCTGCCTAATGTATTACATATATACATACAAACTTACTCTTCTTGTTGAGAACTCAATGATACCTATTAAACTTTGAAAGTGACCTACAAGGGGAACCTTAAAATTGAATTAACTATAGAAACAAGTGCTGGAGAGGGAGAAATGTCATTTTTTATAAAAAGGCAATTGGTATGACAAAAAGGAAGTACTTTATTGTGAAGTAACAAGTGCAATATCAGCAGTATGCTTTCCAGTAATGTTAGCACATTAACACTAACAAAGATAATCTTTGCTCCCTATTAACTTACATTTAAATAAATAACCATCTGTAAAAAATTAAAGCTCAGAGGTATAAGGTTATCTATGGTCATGTCATAGTAGCAAACAGCTGCTTATGATTTTGGTTTTGTGTTTGCATGCTGTTCCTGGAAAAGCAACAGTTTTCAATAAATACCAGACCTAATCAAGTGTTCACAGTAAATGCTAGTAGTTTTAGTACTACAAAGGTTTAGTGAATAAACAAGCCCTGCATTAAAAACATTTTTCTAAATATATAACCAAAGCAACCGTCTTACTATTACTACCTTTGATTATCCTAAATCATTATTAAATTATCTGAAAAAAGTTATGCGCTTATTTTGTGTACTACTAAGCTAATTATGTCTCATTTTAGAAATGACACATGATTGCAAGGGGACAACCATGAACTTAGTTTGAACTTTAAAGCAAAAATGTTATGTATTTAATGAAGTGAATCAACCTTTTGCTGTGGTGCAGTAGGGTTTATGTAGTAGTCTTTAATCTCAAAAGACAGGAGGTCAAATATACAAGCAATGGCAGAGCGAGTTTACTAGTCTCCATTTACTCTCTGGCTAACCTCCCAAAAATGGCTCACAACTTTTCAAAGTGCAGAAAGGGCCAGGTCTGGAATAGAAAGGTGTTTCAGAATGGAGGAGCTCAGAGGAAGCTGTATGAAAAATTAATGTAGTTTGGCAGGGCCGACTCCAGGCACCAGTGGAGGAAGCATGTGCTTGGTGCAGCACATTTTAAGGGGTGCCATTTTTTTTGCTTTGGGACTTTTTTTTTTTTTTTTTTTTGGCTTGGGCAGCAAAAAATTTAGAGCTGGACCTGTATTTTGGACAAATACTGTACTGTTTTAAACACTCTGCAACCTCACTGAAATCCATGGGATTGAATAGGGTATAAAATAGGAGTACAGAATTTGGGCCAATCTGTCCATAATATGTATTGCTTTTTGCCAACATCATGAGCCTCCCACTTACATAATTACTGAAACTCTTAAACATATAATTCAATGTAAAAGTGTCAGTAATGATATAGATATAAATGTAGCTATATGTATGACGCAGTATATTTCAGAGTGTGCGTGTGCATGTAATAGTGCTTAGCACAATGAGGCCTTAATCTCTTTACCAGGGCCTTTAGGCACCAATGAAATTTAAGTAGTAACAATAAAGCTGAGAAGAAAACGAAGTCAAAGAGTATTGTCAGAAACAAAGGAATCTAGTTCCTAAAGAGTTTAAATACCTTCAGAATATTCTATAATCACTTATTTACTTAAAAAAAAAATCAAATCTCATGCATCCATACCCACAGGGATAGTTAAAATATCAAGCAAGCTTTTAATCACAAAAAAAGATCTGGAGATAAAGCATTTTATAACAAATTCCAATTTTGGTTTTGTCAGAAAAAAATGCCTTGTCTGTTTCTCTGTTCATAAACCATATAACGAATGGAGTCTGTGATAGTCAGATAAAGTTTCTAAAGGTTTGAAAAACATAATACAAATATAACCATGAGTGCTTATGAGTTAAACCTCCAGCACTAAGGATGGCCTGATTTTGGGACTTTCCTGAGAGTCTCGTTATGAATAAGAATCTTGGATAAAGAAAATATGATAGCTCAGAATTTCTCTGCTACCTTTGAAAATTGCTCTTCAGGTGAGCTGCTCATACAAAAAAATTGTATGCAGAAACACACTTTACATATAACCCCAATAAGTTTTCCAAGGCCCATAATGTCATGTCAAGATTCCCCAAGGGCACTTACTGACACGGCCTGGCTAATTTACCAGTATATTTTATTACATGACCATATCTCAATTCCAAACCCTATTTTTCGTCTGTAAATTTTCTGTTTTTAAAAATTAGTTCATGGATTAAATAGAATACTAAACCAGGGAACTGACAACCCTAATGTTGTTTACAGTAAAACAGACATTCATAGAACTTCACTGCTAACTGCTGCTATTAATTGCTCTTTCACCTTTTTATGGGAGCAGCATTCAGTATCATATGCATTCAGAATAATGAGCTTGGGTTTAAAAAAACTGACTTTTTAAAACAAACACATTTTGATTTTTTAATTTGCCTTCGGATTTCTGAGCCCCTCGGTTATACACTCAAATCAGATTTTCAAGCTTTTGTTACCATGAGGTCTAAAAAACTTAAAAAATGAAAGTTGAGATTCTCATGTAATCATCTGACACCAGGAGGTTTAGTTAAAACCTCAAATATTATGTGAGACGTGATGAAACCATGAAAGATGACAATACTAAATATACAATATAAATCTGGGTCTCGAGTGTAATCTTTAGACTTACAATCAATTGTGCTACTACAAAAACAAATGACCATCTATTGCCCTCTCCCTAGACTTAGACCTACTTAGTCTAAAAGAAATTGCCCAACCTAAGCCTCCCTCACTTTATACTGTAAATTTTCCATTATTCTACATCTGACTCCTCTCTAATGTATTCAACTTCCAATGTATTTAATATTTATCCTTTTTCTTCTCAAACCCCAATCAACAGATTATTACTTTTTTGGGTAACAAAATCCCATATCCGCATTTTGCCATACAACAGAGATTCTAGTAGCTATGTAGATAACTTTCTCATATACTTGACTGAAATTAGTTATACATTTGTATGATGCAGGTGCAGCTAATTTTAAAAACAATAAGAGGATAATGGCCAAAGAGTGTTCCAGTTTCCCTTATACAGACAAACCGTAAAAGGAAAATAAAAATATAACTATCTTAAAATCATTAAGGCTCATGATAATGTTTTAAAAAAAGATCTTGCAATCAAATCCTTTGTCCCTCAGAAAGGCGGGCCTTCTCCTCTAGGAGCACCTTCCTTTGTGACTATCAAGACTTTTCAGTACATGTTCATCCTCTTAAAGGAATCTTCTCCAGTGTACGCTTTATGTGAAACAAAAAAGTGAGGTGGAGAGCCTTTATTAAAGAAATGAGAAGGAAGGATTATCAAATGAAATTCATTTCTAAATTTTTAAACTTCCTTTTGCACCTCAACACGCCAGCTTCTCAAGTGTTGTGAATTTCCCTATATATTTACTCTTTGGCAGTACAGCACATTTCCCTTCTCATATGCCATCAAGTGCACAAACACAAAATTCTCAGCAAGGCTCCCAAAGAGGAAGATTGAACCACCATTGCCAACCTCAAAAGCCTGAGGTCTTGTCTGGACCAGAGTGAGAATGGTGTAGTTTAAGGGTCTCTCACCTAATCCCAAGTGGCTATGATGGGAGGAGGATCCATCACCTGATATTGTGGCCTGGCTGGTGCAGCTCAGGTAAGCTACTGGCCACAGAACAGCTAGGGGAGGGCATATAAGCCCTGTCCCCCTAGCCACCACCTTCATGTGGATGTATAGCTCCCAATGCTGGGATTAGAATGGAACCAGGTTGTTTGGTCCATTGTGGGCATTGCAATAGTCAACTTTTTGGGGACTGCGAAGGAATTTTTCCCTCACTACCAAACTAGGGTGACCAGACGTCCCGATTTTATCGGGACAGTCCTGATTTTTGTCTCTCTATCCAGAGTCCTGACGAGACTCTCGTCAGGACGCGTTTTGTCCCGATTTTGAGAGTTTGCAGATGAGCCCTGCGTGCGCAGGGCTCATGAAGGCAGTACGGCCCCCGCCCACTGCCCCAGGCAGCCATGTGCAGCCTGCATGAGCCCTGCCGAGGCAGGGCTCATCTCTAAAGTCCCGAAATCAGGACAGAGTGCTACTAGAGTAGCTTGCTGCCAGCAGAGACCCCAGCTCGCTCCTGTCCTTTCCCCCCCACGTCCGGCTGGCAGAGACAGGGGGGGGACCCCCCTCCCACAACCAGCGACCTCAGGCAGAGGGGGGTGAGGGGGTAGGGGGGAGAGGGGGCAGCAGCAGATAGGCCACTGCCCCCCCCCGGCACCTTCCCCCCCCCACAGAGACAGCACAGCATTTCAGGGGTAGGCGGGCTGGCCGCAGCAAGGGCCAGCCCAGGAGAGCTCTCTCTGCCCTGCCTCAGAAGCATGCTGCCTGTAGGGGAGGGGGGGCAGATAGCCCTTCCCCCCCCCCCACCGAGACAGAGAGCCTCCATCTACCGTGGCCCGCTCCTGTGCCTCTCCCCCCCCCCCCCCGAGTCCATAATTGGCCCCACATCCCAGGAGGTGATGATGGCCAGGAGGACAGGTCTCTCACCTTCCTGCTGCCTGCGGGGCATGCATGGTGCAGGCGCCAGCAGAAGAGGGTGGGGGAAGAGACCCCCCCCCACCTCCCCAACCCGGATCCAGCCACCGTGCTGGATACTTCCTGGCTGGCCCCAGCCACCCCCCCCCCCACACCTCACTGGATCCCAGGAGCAGCTACAGGAGAGGAGCAGACGAATGAACCTGTCTGCTTGCCAGACACTCCCCAGGACAGGACAGCCACCCTAGGTAAGCACCTGGCCAGCCAGGGACTCCCTGCCTTGGCCCCTGACAGGTGACAGGTCCCTCTGGCGTTTGGGGGAGGGGAGCCTTGTTGCATGCAGCAGTGATTACCTGCAAGCCCCCCTGCTCCAGCTCCCAATGGGAGCCATGGAGGTAGTGTTTTTGGCTGGAGAGTCCCCCTTGCTGCTCTCTAACTCTCACCCTAGGAGCCAGAGACCTCCAGAGCTGGTGAGTGTGGCCAGGGAAGGGGGGCAGGGTCAAGTGTAGATGAGTGTTTGGGAGGTGTGTGGAGGATGTCTGGTAGAGGGCTCAAAATAAAAACAACAACAATATCAAGACTATCAAATTATTCATTTATTTTCATTAAATATATAAACTAAATGAAATTAATACAATTTCAAACCAAACATATATTCATTCTACTATACAATGCTACCTTATGCAATATTCATTTTAAAAAGTTTTAAAATAAGCAGTGCTCCATGAAAAGGGAATGGGGGGCGGGGCGGAGGCGCAAGGTAAAATTTTTGCCAAGTTCACTATCCTTGCCCCAGGAAGGAAGGGGTCAGTCCTCTGCAAGACACCTCACTTTTATAGCAGCTTCCCTCTCCTGCAAATCTGGGTTTGTGTCCATTGCTCCTTTTTGCTGCTTCTCTCTGGTCTGGTGCGGCTGTTAACCCCTGAGGGTTATGTCTGCTCTTAGTCAGCCCACTTGACAAGTTTGATTGTCCTTGATCTCTCTCTCTTCCCCTCTCCAACCGTTGCACTGTCTGGAGGTGCCTGCCTTCCATGCCTCCTCATTCACATCTCATTCATTTAACAGGGCACTTGATTATAAAGTGGAGGGGAAGATCTTATTCTACTCCTAGCAGACACATTTTTCTTTTACCTTAATTATACTACCTTAGGGGCTATAACATATTACCAAAGTTCAATACAGAGTTTCTAAAACAAGGTTATATGAAAAGGCATAATACAAAAGTCATATAAAAGTTAAACAAAAATGCATAATGCAGAGATTTATCTACAGGCAGGGGAGCGTAGGAGGGGTGGTGTGAACAACACTGTGCATGTATTGGGGGGAAGTCTCTGGGCATAGATAAGTGTCAGAGGCTGCATCCTCCTCCCCAGCAGAGTCTGTGCAGACCAGTCCACCTTGCTCATGGCAGAGCCAAGGAAAGGAGGCACCTGCTCTGCACATGCTGATTCTACCCAGAGCAGGCTGGGGCTGAGCACTGCTAAGCTGCTGCCCAGTTCACTCACCCACATTGTCAAGCAGGGATTGCACCTAGCCATGTACATCTGTTTGAGGTACTAATTGGGACACCATTTGTCCCATATTCAGGTAAAATGTAAAAATTGGTAGTGACATAGAAAATTAGTTGATTGGGAATGTCCCATTAAACCTGATTGTGATCTATTGGAAATTTTGGTTTTTCAGGTTGTTTTCCAGTGTAACGCAAATTTACCAGAGGGATCTATAGTTTACAGTTCTGAACCACATTGCATATGATAGGACAAACTACCATGGGCACGAAATAACATTTGAGACTACGTGGTTCTTTTCAGTGGCTACTTGGCTCCGATCAGGGCTCTGCACCTTTGCCTGTCGTGCCCTGCCCCACTGCTCATGCCCCGCCCCCCTGCTTGTGCCCCCCCCCCCTCACGGAGTGTGTCCTGATATTTCACTCTTCCCATCTGGTCACCCTACTACCAAACTGGCCAGGGTTGAATGGGTTTTCCCCACAGCAGCTCAGGGATCTGATGGGGTAGGTCAGTAGGTACATTTCAAACTGTTGCAATTTAGGGTTCAGATGTCCCACAAGGGGTCTGTTTCTCTGATCATCCAGAATTGGTAGTATACTCAAGGGAAGGCATCCCTTCAAGAAGCTAGGAAAAGAGGTCGGGGCTTCTAATGTCTGGTACAGTGAGGAGATAACCCCTTTTCCACAGCCCTTTAACCCTCATACAAGGGGAGGACAGTGGGGTCCCAGGCTTGGGACCAAGTGCAAAGGGGTTGGGTGAGGGCATTGATGGCAGCATTCAAACAGGTGGAAATTATTAGGATGGAATGACTATCTGCCTTGTATAAGTTATTGCTGGATAGTTCCCAGATGAGTTAAATTAATAAAGTTGTGGCCTAATTAAAGCACATCCCTTGCATCTTGTCTTTTCCTGCACATAGGGGGCAATGCATGGATGTTGCTGCATGCTGTTCACAGGAGCAGCAAGGGAAACACCACAAGAGTGAAAGTTACCAGCATTAATTAGAAGAGTAAGGTGTTGACTGAGTGTGTACAGCTAACATGGGGCATTTCCCTGTGACCCAGTAGAGAAGATGCCTATGCTACATATAGAACCATGTTAAGTATAGATATGCTTTTTTGCTTGTCTCCTGCTGGGCCACCAGGAAGTGCTCTCTAACAGAAAAAATAAATAAATATAATAAAGAGCATGAAATAATGAGGTGTCAGTTCAATTCTAAAGGCTTGTTCTTAGAATATGGGGAGGGAAAGCAGGAAGAGGGAGAAGTTGACATACAATTTCCACCTTAAAATAAAGCAACTGACTTCTGTGATTTCATTTCTCTCCATCTCTTTCCTCACTCCATGTCTGGTATTTTTGTATCTGAGATTCTTTTAAGTAACCCCATTAATAGTGATAAAATTGGTAGCTCAGAAGTAATACTTACCTCTTAAAATGTTTGATTCCTGAAAATGAAAGAGTGGAGGAGGGAATAGTTCCCTTCCCCTCCCATGGCCAAAAATGAAAGCTTTGTTTATTCATCATTCTTCCCATTTATATTTCAAGTAGGAGAGTGCGGGGGGAGGGATATTATTACTTGTTGTGAGCAATCTGTATATTGATTGTGCATAGAGATTAGGAGATACAGTAAACCCTCGATTTTGCAGACCTCGATTTAACGGACTTTGGATTTAACTGACAAAATTTCCGGTCCATATGTCATATGTGAAAATTAACACCCTGTTAATTTTAAAATGCTTTTAACCAAGATTTGATTATAATTAAAATAACAGGTTATTTTTTGTTATTAATTCACTGTTACAGTAGACTCCCGATTATCCAGGCGTGGGTTAACCAGGCTGCGGATTAACCGGGATATCTAAACAGGTCGGTAGGGGAAGCCCCAAAGCGGCAGCGGGCTTAGCCTGCCGCTGCTTTGGGGCTTCTCCCACTGGCCCCTTATGAGCTGGGGTCTCAGCCTGCTTCCAGCCTGGGTGTACGAAACCCAGGCTGTCAGCGGGCTGAGAACCCGGCTGGCAGGAGCCTGGGGGGAAAGCCCAAAGCGGCAGCAAGCTGAGTGCTGAGCCCGCCGCCGCTTTGGGCTTTCCTCCCAGGCTTCTGCCAGCCAGGGTCTCAGCCCGCTGCCAGCCTGGGTGCAAGGAACCCAGGCTGACAGCGGGAGCAGACTGGGGCAGGAGGCAGGACCCCGGCTGGCAAGGGGCCAGCGGGGGAAAACTCCAAAGTGGCGGTGGGCTGAGTGCTTAGCCTGCCACTGCTTTGGGGTTCCCCCCGCTGGCCCCTTGCCAGCTGGGGTCTCAGCCTGCAGCCAGCCTTGGTGTAGGAAGCCCAGGCTGGCAGCGGGAGCTGAGACCCCGGCTGGCAGGAGCCTCGGGGAAACTCTAAAGCGGCAGCGCGCTAAGAGCTCGGCCGCTGCCGCTTCTCAGCTCTCTGCCGCTTTAGACTTTCCCCGCAGGCTCCTGTCAGCAGGGGTCTCAGCGGCAGGAGCCTGGGGGGAAAACCCCAAAGCGGCGGCAGGTTGAGCGCTCAGCTAGCTGCCACTTTAGAGTTTCCCCGCAGGCTCCTGCTAGCCAGGGTCTGAGCTCCTGCTGCCAGCCTGGGTTCCCTACACCCAGGCTGGCAGCGGGAGCTGACTGGGACAGGTGGTGGGACCACCAACATCCCCCACCCCCACCCTCATGGCAGCCGGCGAACCCCCCACCCCACCCCAGTAGACGCATGATTATCCGGGATTTTATTAACCGGGATTAAGTTTTTCACGATCATCCCAGATAATCGAGAGTCTACTGTATAGAAAACTTTTCTGTGAAATTAAACTTTTCATACATACTTAATTTTAATTACACAAACGTGTCTACATAAGTAAAAACAGGTAAACTAACTAATTTGTCAATTTTTTTAACATACGCATTCGGAAAACCTACTTTATTATATAACGGACTTTTGGCTTTAACGGACACCCCCTTGCCCGAATTAGTCCGTTATATTGAGGTTTTACTGTTGACCATGTAAAGAAGAATTACTTTCAACAGTATAATGCCATTTGACAATACTGTAACCATCCCTTCAAAGGAAAATTTCATCAAAAATATAACGTCTTCCTTCAGGATTATCTCCTGGAAAATATCAGAACCAATGGAGGAAAAAGAAAGTATAAATGGTATTACTGTTTTAATATTTACATAATCACATTTGTATATCTGATTCTAAACCATCTTAAACTCATTCAATGCCTTTCACAGGTATCTGTTCAGAAATTTAAAAATGAGAGCCATAAAAATGCATGTAACAGTAAAACTAGAAAAATTAGATGGTCGTTCATTAAAAGTTGTGAGCAACTATTCAGCCCTTATGCATGCTGTCATGCAGTGCAAGAAAGAGACTGCTGTTCCTGCCCCGAACATAGTGATCCCGCTCCAAGTAACCTTTAAAATTTCCTTGAATGAAGAAAACAGTGTTGATCGCAGATCACTGAGAAACAGTCTCATAAATAGGAGAATGAAAGTCACACAGTGCTCAGTAAAGGACAAATCCTGCTTCCTGCACTCAGCCCAAGTAAGCAAGACATACACAGGGGAGGCCTGTGAGGGATGGGGTGGAATGCCTACCCTATGGCACTAAGAGTAAGTATTCATTCTGCTCCCACTACTGAAGCCTCCGGGTTACAGTAGCCTCTAACTTTGTTGTGCCGCCTTAAAAGGTTGGAGAAGGTTTCAAGCAATGGAACTACGTCACTAATTCCCTACCCCATCGCCTCTGCATTCAACAATCCTGTACACTAAGGGAGCACAACTCATCTTTAGCAAATGACTGTGGATCTCATTCACAGGCACCTACAACTTGCCTCCCCCTCCAACACAGAACTATGCTAGTTCCACTCCCTATCTGGCCTTCTATGAGCATAGATGATAGATTGGAGCAGGATTTGCCCCCTGTATGAGCAAAAGATTTTGAATCAATCCACTGCCTCACTAGAAATCAGTGAATGGCCTGCGCTATTAAGAATGAAACGTAGTCTTAGCGCTCCTCTCCACTGTGCAGTTAAGGCCTAGTTTTATTCTAAGTAAATATAATTAGGAGAATTAGTGGGACATCCTATTGCAAACACCTAACCAGGCAATTATGAAATCATAGGCTAGCAAGTCCCAGAATGTTGGTGGGAAAATATTAGTGGAAGCCTTAAGATATTCTACAGATGGTAAAAAATTAGTACAATAATTGGTATATACTAATCAATAGCTTGAGGCACAGTGGTGTGGTGCGAGAGGGTTGGGTACAGAAGGGGGTGAGACTCTGGGCAGCATTTACCTCAGAGGGCTCCCAGAAGCAGCAGCATGCCCCCCACCCCGGCTCCTAGGCAGTGGCATGGCCAGGCGGCTCTGAACGATGCCCTGTCTGCAAGCACCACCCCGGCAGCTCCCATTGGCAGTGGTTCCCAGCCAATAGGAGCTGTGGAGCCAGAACTTGTGGCGGGGACAGTGCACGAAGCCTCCTGACTGCCTCCACACCTAGCTGGAGGGGGACATGACTCTGCTTCCGGGGCCCACAGAGCCACAACAGGCAGGGAGCCTGTCTTAGCCTTGCTGCGTCGCCAACTGGATTTTTAACGGCCCAGTGAGCTGTGCTGATCAGAGCCACCAGGATCCCTTTTCGACTCAGCATTCTGGTCAAAAACCGGACTCCTGGCAACCAGAAGACACAGCCTAAGAGCCAGGGATTACGTCTCCAATTTGTACAGCACCAAGAGCAATGGGGTCCTGAGCTCAATTAAGGCATATGGGAGCTACTATGGTGTAATTCATTGAATAATAAGAAATGTTGACTCCATGAACAAACAATTAGGGAAACTTTAAAGACAAAAAAATAAAATTTCAAACTGGACCATAATGTGTATTGTTGTTAGAGGTGGGGGTAACCTAAATAACTTTAAAAGAGAATAACATATTGACATGTAGCTATATTCCGTTAACACCTTATTGCTTTGTATGAAATGAAAACTGAAAGGGAGGATAGTAAAGCTTGGAAACTAATCTGGTACAGTGCAAAACACTCTCTCTCTTCACCAAACCTTTGTCTAACCCCAAACAAAATATTGAGAAGATTCTACTGGACAGCTACCAGATCACAAGCCACAAAAATGTTTAGTGGACATAACAAGCATGTGTATTTTTGCAAAATTACAGCTCTGTTCAAAACCACAAAACTGTAGGCTCAATTTTGTTGTTTTGTGATAAACATTAACTTTGCTAAATGAAAAGATTGTGACTTTTTGCAAGTCTCAGAAGTATGGAAACAATGTCGCCTTTACCTAACTAACTACTTACTACATAACAGCTGACCTTTAGTTCCATATTTGCTATTTATATCTGCTGCTCTTGCCCCTCTGATTTTTGTATCCTCTTGAAAGATTTGGCCAGGACCTTCCCTACTGGCAAGTGAAGACTGAAAAGAAAACATAGCTCTTAGCCAATTATGTCTACTGTTGACCTTGCCAACATATATGAATCTTCCAGAGGCAGTTGTTCCTGATGACCTCACCATGAGCACAGCTTTAGTTAAAACTATTGTAAATAATTCATGATTCTTGGAGGCGTTCTCCAACTTTTGGTACAGTGGTATTGTAATAATATACTATAATTATCCTAAAAAAAGTGAACTCTTTCAAGTAACAAGATACTGTACATGTAATATAGCCTATCAATTGTTCTCCATGTCCACTGAATGTAGAACAAGACGCAACAGGCTTAAGTTGCAGCAAGGGAGATTTAGGTTAGATATTAGGAAGAACTTTCTAACTACAAGGGTAGTTACATTCTGGAATGGGCCTCCAAGAGAGATTGTGGAATCCCCAGCACTGGAGGTTTTAAGAACAGGTTGGACAAACATCTCAGGGATGCTCTACGATGGATTTACTTGATCCTGTCCAGTGGAGGGACTTGGTCTTGACCTACCAAAGTCTCTTCCAGCCCTACATCTCTATGATTAAAATATATTATAACTGTAATCAATATAACTATTACATATCAAACTACAGATTTTTTGTTTTTATTCTAAACAAACCAATATTTCCCAAGTATAGCTACAATGAATAGCTACAACCAAAATAGTAATGATACACCACTGGACTAACTGAAGGATACATATGCTGATTCTGACATAACGTGATGGCTAATTCTGCATGACCTTTCACAACGTATTGTAAGTTACAAAGTAATATCCAAACAGTTTTATACTAATTAGAGATAGAAAAGACCTATTAAATCAGGGTCCATCCTCCTGCCAGATAGAACACAGGCCTTCCAAAAGAAGGTGCAACACGTACTGAAATATTACCTTTAATCTTAGCTTGACAGCCTGTTTTCCACTTCATATGGTCTCAAGGAAACCACGTAGAAATTTAGAATTTCCCCCCCACACAAAAGTACTCAATGCCAGCATAATGCCAAACTTCAACATACTTGTACAAGGTTCAGTTCTATTTCTGAAGGATAAATGCTTTTGCTATTTTGTGCAACATTTAGGCAAAAGCTTTTAAAAATCAGGAAGAAGTTACTATATCAATGATAAAAACCTGCTCTACTGCATTTTACTATTAAGAGCACTGTTCGACCCAGATGTTGTGCACAGTTCATTAGTTTCTAGAGCAATTAATAAGTGTTGTACTATTCTGCACATTAGACCTAAATTATGCAGCAAGGCTCTTGATTTATGCAGCACAACTCCAATGAATTCTAGTGCAAATAGGGAATTATGTGGCCATGTTAATCAAGCATTAACTTATTCAATAACCTTCAGTGTTACTGAAATTCTAAAAATGCATCACAAATTGAAAAATAAATTAATGCCTGTTATTTATTTGCCCTAGAGCAGAGGAATACCTTTGCTCCCTGAATCAGGAGTTCTATAGGAGAGGAGCCCGTCTAAACTGCACGTTCAGCCATGGGAATGGGAAGGTAGGGCAGGTATCAGCATGAGGGCCAGAAGGGCTGCAACACTGTGTCTGGAAAGGAAGGCTTGAAAGATGCAGTACTGTACTCCTGAGCTACGCAAGATCAGAGCATGATTTTTGCAGAGCGAGGGGCTCCTATGCTGCACTATCCAAAGCTATATACAATAAGAGCAGGGCTTCGTTCCTTCACAGGTACACAGTGGGGAATGGTGGTTGCCGTTTACAGAATCCAAGCCCCACAAGAGTGCTTTGCTTCTTTGTGTCTGCCTTCCAATGAGAAAAGAGGGTCAGTTAAGTTCATCTTTGCTTTCCTGTGTCAGAATGAATCTCCTTCTGGCTGTCCTCTTGCACTGTCCTTTAAAGGGCGCTAGCCTGGAAATAGACCCCGGAAACTCCCTGAGCTCCCCTATGCGGAGAAACACCGAAAAACCAGAAATGCAAAAGGCAAAGTAGTGGGCAGACAAGGTGAGCAGAGGAAAAGTGTCAGGAAAATGTCAACTTCTGTAAATTTATGCAGCACAAATTTATATGGCATCTTAGCAAAAAGATAAATTATGTGGCCATTTATGGTGTTGCATCACCGGATTATACACAGGTCCCTATTGAGAAAGTTTGCATGAACTCCTGTAAATTCCAACATTCTAAAACTCACAAACCTTTGTTAGCCTAGTGTTAAAATGGCTAAAGTGTATTTCATATCTCGCTCTCTCTCCCCTCACACACACACACTAAAAAAACAAAGATATCATAAGTTTAAGCAACATAATACTATGCCCTATCCCATTGCCCTATCACACTGCCAGCATGATATTCTCTAACACGTTCACTTAACTCAACAGTACTATTGCGCCAATGCTCACATAAAAAAGTGGTCACACTGCACCACACATCCTTACCTTCCATATATAACAAAACACAAAGTAACATAATATTGTGAAAATATATCTAATTGCTCATCCCGCTCATGTCGCCATATATGGGGTGGCCCTGTGTGTGTTCCCAATGGTTCCTGCCTGCATGCTGTGACAACAAGGTTCCCATGGAGCTATGTTGACATTCTTGTAACCCAGAATTCTCCCCTAGAATCTCTATAAATGGACAGTTCCTCAGAGAGAGGTGTTTTTTTCTTAAAACTGATACACAATTTAAGCTGCATTAAATTTTAAGCATATCCTCCACACAGTTAGTAAAAAGATAATACATGTGCCATGTTGCCCCTCAGGCCTGTCCCCCACACAGATCCCCAACCTTCACATGACCTCCACAGGGTCCAAGGAATCAGGGGACAGTGCCATGGAGGCAGTTACCCCTTGGGTGAAATTAAGCCCCCCCCCCACGTCAATGGCAACACTCTCATTGACTTCACTGGGCCAGGATTTCACCCTTTGTGTACAGAAGGGGAAGACTGACGTACGGATCTCAGAGTGGGAGCCTGGGAAAAGTAACAGCTGGCCCTAAAATCAGTAAGAACTACACGTTGCCCTGAATCTGTATGCTGTACCACTTGTATTTACATCAGTCAGAGTTGCAGCTCCAGGCTGACAACAGTTTCTGGCTCCAGGTAAATAAACACAACAGAGAATATGATTTTAGAAAAACATAGAAAAGCTTCATTAGAGAGAGATCCAAATAAGAGCTTTTCATAGGGCAGATGATGAATACACAGGTCACATTATATGAAAAAACAATGACACTTAAGTGAATATTTCATAATTGTTTTTAAATACGTAGATTTTTAAGAGTTAACTTCTGCAGTCTCTGAACTATACAAAGCAATTCAAACAAATCCTAGCTGCTCAATTCACCCCATGCAGAATAGAAAACATTATGGGTTTTCACTAGAGACCAGCAGAGTTGGGCTTATGTTTCTTTTTCTTTTTTTCCTTTTGGGACAAAAAGCAAGAGCACCTTAGCACTCCTCCAAACCAACTTCACTAGTTACTCAAATGGAATAATAAAAATTCTACATTTGAGAGAGACGTTTTTATGGATTAAGCTTTTGTATTAATTTTGTTTTCCTCTTATCAACCCCATTAGTCACCAAAATAAGCAGCAGTCAAAAGAAAGAAAGATGACTATTATTACCTGTGGGTCTTACCCCAGACAAATTCAAGTTAGAAGAGATAGGAGTGGGCAGGTGCACAGCTAGTTTGGTTTCACCTCCCTCCTCCCCCAGAATCTCACTGGTTCTTCTGCTCCTAGTGCCCATCATTCTACTGTCTACAGAATTGCTAACTGAAGGTCTGTGAACAAATCCCAGATTTAACAGCAAAGATATCAGGGCTTTTCCATATCTTCATATGCTTATTTAGTGGTTTTTTATTAGAGGGTAGATAAACTAATTGCAGTCTCATTATTTAGTAAATTCCCAGAAAAAATACTGGATGAGCAGTTAATTCCAAGTCCAACTTGTAATAATAAAAAAAATGGAGTTACACAGTATATCATAAAGTAGTAGGTCTCAGAAAATAAAATACGGTTGATATAGTAGTCTCAAGAACAACTAATATAACTCTACATAAAAAGAGCATAGCGTCTCCAGTCGATTGAGCCCGAAGACTCAGATCCTGCAAAGACTTACAAACATACTTAAGTTTAAGCATATGTGTAAATCTATATTGGATCAAGGCCTAAGATAATAACTTTTGTTCGATTAGAGGGATGTTCATAGTTGCTGAAATCAGAGTACTATTTCCTGTTATCAAAGTACAACACATTTAAGAAAGGGCAATTTATTTCTTGAATAACTAAATAACCACTCATAACTCTTGGAAAACTGAAAATGTTCTGTTTAAGGAGAGTGGATTGTAGTGGCTAAAGAGGCTTTCATCTCTAGGTTAGGGGTTCAAATTCATCCCAGGCTGTTAATAAGCAAAAACAGTTACTATCTCATGGCTGTCTGAAAGCCTGGGTGAAATGACTTGGAAAATTTCAGTTCAGTTTCCAGGAAACAGGTATGGCTATCACTCTTTTGAAGAGTCTTAGCAGAGAAGGAACTCTCTTTTCACCCGAGCTGGAGTTAGAAATCTGAGGTGGGCCTGTAATACAATTTTCCTCCTCAAGCTTGAAATCCTGTCCACCAAGAACACAGAATTGTTTGCAGAACCTGCATTAAGAAGGATCAGCAAGATGATTCTTTCACCCTCAAACAAGTTAACTCACTTATTTCATGTAAAAGATGGCTATCCTATCATCTTCAGAAAAGCTGGTGATATCCTAAATGCAGTAATGGATCTGGCAGCCAGAGCAAGGGCCTACACATCTTCTAGTTTAACTTCCTCCCTCCCCCCCCCCCAATTCTTGTAAACTTTAAATTATTTTCTATCTTTTTCTCCAATTTCTAGGTAAACACAAACAGATGCTCAAAATAGCCTCCCATTCATTCCCCAATATTTGCAAGGTAAAGGTCTTCTAGTAGAGAAGTACACAATATAACAGCACAAATCAGATTAGATTAAATTAATTAACCTAAAATTGTTCATTTTCTTGCTTAGTCCCTTCTCTTCTACCATGTCTGACCCATTCTGTACATTTCCATACCATATTTTTTCTAATTTATGACTACGAAATCAAAGAAAACCATCTGTCCTCTCTCTCTCCTTCCTTCAACAAGCAACCTCTCCTTTCTTTTCATTCTTTCCCAAACACGCATTCCATTCCATTGGCCTCTTCCCCCATTATATTTTCTCTAAGCCCTTTCTCGTCAATTTTTCTAATCCCCCTACATCTTTTGTTCACTGTATTATACTCTCTTGGTACTAAATTTGCTTCCATCTGCATTCTGTTGTCTTCCCCATCACTAATAATTAATATTTTGTAAATTATCTAATGTTTTGGAAACTAATCAATCAACATAACACCTATCAAATAAGTTTTATCCCTGTTTCACAACAGGAAAATCAACCTAGATTGTAAACTCTTCAAGAAAAGCACTCTATGTTTGTATTACAATAAATAATAATAATAATAATTTATATAGTACTTATCAGAAGATCTCAAAGCACTTCACAAACTTTAATGTATTTTCCTCATAACAGCCTTGCATGTGCATATAGTGTCCAGAAAACTGGGGCCACAATGTACTGTTAATAAGAAGAAAGGTGATGACTTAACCAAAGACAACCAGACTCAGGGTCAGAACTAGAAGTAGAAGCTCTTGCTCTCAAGTTTATGTTTAGGCCACTGAACCACACTGCTTCTTCACAACAGAGAACTGTCCCCTTTTCTTGCAACCAGGGGCCTCATTAGGTGCTCAGCAGAGGAGAGAGCTAGCTCCCAGCAGAGTATCTTTGCAGAGGCCCAAGCACAATCAACACCAACCTAGGTATCTCCCCGCTGCCCCCTCTAGCAATGCCATTGCCCATGCTATGCCTGTTATGTGGACAGAAGACTTCAGTCTCCAGAGCTGGCAAAATAAGACATTCCAGGAGCACTAAATTCACACTAAAATAAATTAAGTTGTTCTATGTAGCAACAATTCTACTTATGTCATATATTAAGTTTTCTTTAATTGCTCAAGAATATTTGCATGAAAATAGATTTATTTTTCCTGAAGTCATCTGTTTCTACTGCTTAATCCTAAAGTCGTAATTAGTCATGTTTGCGACATAACACAGCAGCTTATTGTAAAGTCATAAAAAGAATGACATTTGCTGGAAAGCTGAAAAAATTCTAACATCTACTACTTTTTCTTGAATGCTGTCTCGACTGTAATTTGAAATCATCTAGAACATGCAGCCAGTTTAATATACAGCAAATTAGCAAAACAGTTTTTAAATAATTCATCAGCAGTGCAAAGTCAGGACATATTTTCAGGCATAATGGCATTAAAAATACCCAGTGGAAAACTTGCTCCTATAATTGGTAATGATCTGCTGGTAAAGTCTGGCTGAAAACCAGGCACTTTAACAATGATCTAACATAATGTATATAAACTTTGGGCCATTCATTTCAATTGCTCTGGTATGCAGAGAATGCAGGATCAGACCCAACATGTCCCAATGCTGAAGAGAATTATACATGTGCTTAACCGTTACTATGTAAGCACAGGTATAATGAGACTAGTGTCAGGAGTACAGTTGTGCATGTACGTAAGTCTTTGCAGGATCAGAGCCTATATTAGGAATCCTCGAGGACCATACTTACTCAAAGACCAGAAAATGAAGGAAAGCTAAATCTGTAATTATTTTTGATTAAGTTCTACTTTCTTGATAAACTCCAAGTATTAAAAGTTACAATGACTTCCCTAGCTTGGTCACTGCATATAAAAATGTGGCTCAAAGTCATGGTTTGATCAGAGAACAAAGATAATTCTATGTGGTAGAATAACAGTCACTGTCTTTTATTGTATATGGTTCATGAGGTCAGAAGAATGACAAATCATGTGGTTTTGATACTTGTCCCTACATGTCTCATATTGTTCAATGTTTTTATTTTGACTATTAGTCTCACTACACTTTTGCTAACAAAAATACAAATACTAAGGAAGTATACCTGAGCTGAGGAAACAGTGAACCTCTTGAATGTCCTCAGATATGAGAATAGTCATCCAGTAATTAATCTGCACAATATGTAGTGCTTTTGTACAGCATTCAAAACAAGTGGTATTTTTGGAGTGTATATGTTTAACTATGAAGAAAAAAGTGCAACAAGAGTTGATTCTTTAAACACACACAAAGACAAAGTTGAAAACATGAAATTTAAACTATGAAAAGTAAATTTTAAAGTTATGTAGCACCACCCATAACCATGACTATGAATCAGATAAACCATAACACACAAGGAAAGGCCCAATTCTGCTTCCAGAATGTCAATGGCAAAACTCTCATTAACTTCAGTAGGAGCAGCAGAAGATTCAGTTCAATGTTAGCAGTTAGTAGTAGAACCTACCTCTGCCTATAGAGGCAGCCACTCATAAATCTGCACATTACCCTAAAGGCTTTTCCTCACTCAGAAAAACTAAATACCAAACCACCATCTAGTCAAGGCTTGAAGTCATCAACTCCTGGGGTTATTGAAAAAAAAAGCCTTGCTCGCTATTCTGAGAGCTCCTCTGAATTCCAAAATGAAGTTTGATCCTTATGTACATGCGAAAAAATATTTTATAATACACAGAAGTTATGATTACGAAGCCTTTCAGTGGTCAATGTATGCAGTACAACCTCCTTTACATGTAGTTGGAAAATTGTCACTTTTTGCAACATTTAAGATTTATCCGCAGTCAATCTACTTTTCCAAAGGAGGAAAGCCCTTTAAGCTCGCGTGCATGTAAAAAGCAGCCTAACTATTCAGTTCTCAGGAACAGCCTGATCTAAGCCTGACCACAATGACTAAATCGTTTTCAATTCTCATGGGTAGCTAATAAACTTTCTCAAAGAGCCCGCTTATAACGAAAGGCTAAATTTCCTGCCTCAGTCAGCGAGGGAGTTGGGGAACGCAGACTGCCCGACCCCCCTGCGGCTGCGGCGGGATCCCCTGTGGATCTCAGCCCCTAGCCGTGGGGCAAGCAGCAGCGCTCACCGCAGCAGGAGTCAACTAGCGGGCACAGGAGCTTTGAAGTTTTCCCCTCAGAAGTTTGGTCAATTTAACAGCACCGAGGCTGAAATCCCGCCGCCCGCGGCACAGGAACCGCCCAGCCGAGACTCTCTGCGGATCGAGCCCCCGCTAACGGGCTTGGCCAAGAGCTGCCCAGCCCCGCACCGAGCGGACTCCAGCACACGCGCCCAGCCCCGGAGCACCCCAAGGTCACCTGCGCCAGGGACTCCCCTCACGGCTGGGTGCGGGGGAAGGGACACGCTCCTCGCTAGCCCCTCACCCCAGGCTCCGCTCTTCGCCCTCCCGCGGCGCCCCTGCTCCGACCCACGGGGAGGGGGGCCGGGCGCAAAGTTTCGGTGCCACTTACTTGGCGGCTCGCGGCTGCCTCCCCCGGCCGCGCTGGCGAGCCTCTGGGCGGGCGGCGGCTGCCCTCTGGCTAGCGGGACTCCCTGCGCTGCAGACATGCCCCGGGCAGCGGAGCGGCTCCGGCTCGGGATGCGCCACTGGAGGGGGCGGCGGCGCGGAGGAGGGGGGCGCTCTGCTGGGAGCGGGCTGCGCGCTCCGCCTGCCCCAGCCGGTGCCAGGTCTGCAGCAAGCCCGGCAGCCCGCGTCCTTCCCTCCCCGCCGGCCGGCCGGCCACTTTCGATTCACCTGCGGGCGGGAGCGGCGCGGAGCCCTCCCGGCAGGCGGCAGGCGGCGCGGCGGGAGGAAGCCCTGGCCGCCGCCCCCCTCCCCCCACTAGCCGGGGCCGCTCCGCAGCTCTCCCCGGGACTGCAGTCATTGCGTCACCGCCATCCCCACCCTCACCGCGGGGGGAGCTGCCGCTGCGGGAGCCGGGGTGCCGGCTCGGGGAGGGGGGGCGGCTCCCGCTCGGGGAGGGGGGGGAATAAGGACACTGACTTGGTACGGGGATGCCGAGCCCCCGGCAGCGGAGCGCTGATGCCCCGGGCAGGACCCGCTTCGCGTGGGGGGAGCTGGGGCTCGTTCCCCCTGAGGCGCGTCTCGGGGCGCTCAGCCGGCGCACAACGGGCTGCGTCCTTGTCAGCGGCCGCCCCCGAAATCTCAGGTGTGAGATCGCGCACCGCCGCTGCAAGCAACCGGGGCCCTGCCCGCCCCGCGCGCTCAGCCCCCGGGCTCTCGCTTAGCGCCTCGCGGGGGCGGGACCCCTCTGGGGCCGACCAGGGTCTCTAGGGACAGACAAAGCCCAGAACATTTCAGACGTGTGGCTCCCACGGGGGCCGGGGGAGCGGACCGGGCGCAGCCCGCAGCTCATGTGGAAAATCTCCGAGACGGGGAGCCTCTGACAGCCCCAGCTTTCACCCTGCAAAGACCGTCTCTGAGCAGAAACGGACTTTAAGGGGTAAACGTTTAAAGAGGCTCGGCCTTCGCTTCCCGTTGTGAACAGACACAGAGAGGAAGGAATCAGAGAGGTAGCCGTGTTAGTCTGGAATAGCAGAGGTAACAAAGTCCAGTGGCACCTTAAAGACTAACTATAAAGTTTTGAAGCATAAGCTTTCGTGGGCTAATACCCACTTCGTCGGATGCAAGCAGTGGAAGTGTCCAGAGGCAGGTATAGAAAAGTAGGCAAGAACCAGGAGTTTGGTCTGCGGTTTGGGGGGGGGGGGGGAGGGAGGAGAGACCTTCCCTCCCTCCTCACCGCGTGGCCACTGTTTCCATTTTCCATTCTGTTGACCTCCTGCCACGCAGCACCCTGGGTTCGTTTGAGGGGTTTGGTGCATGTGCGTTGACACAGCTAAGAGTTCCTCAGCGAGACGCCTTCCAAAACAAAGCAAGCCCTTTCCGGATGTCCCACTGGACAGTAGTGGACAGGCCTGACTGTGATGGTGTGGAAGGCTCTTGGGCAAAACAAGTTGGCACTTGCCCCTCCCCTTTTTATCGCTTGTAGTTTCGGAACAGTCATGATGCCACAGGCAGAGTCCTCAGAAACTAATAAGGGTATGTCTGCACTATGCAATTGGGTCGAATTTATAAAGTTGATTTTTCTGAACAGATTGTATACATTTGATAGTGCATTCAGTAGGGACACACACAAAGTCGGTAGTGCGTTCACAGTACCAAGGCTAGCTTTGACTCTCAGAGTGGTGCACTGTGGGTACCTACCCCACAGTTCTCAGAGTCTCCGCCGCCCACTGGAATTCTGGGTTTAGCTCCTAGTACACGATGGAGCAGAAACATTCTCGTGGCTTTTCGTGGGCTCATCTCATCAGTCGCCCCTCCCTCCGTGAAAGGAAGGGCAGACAATCGTTTCATGTCTTTTTTCTGTGCAGGCGCCATACCACTTTCAGCAGACGGCACGATAAGACTGATTTCCTGCTCTCCTGGTGCCATGAATCCACTTCTCAGGTCTTCTCGTCCTGAATAAATATCTATTTTTTGGCATCAAAATGCTCTCCTGCTCTTTCCTTGATAGCAAATTTTTCCGTGTTATCTGTCATGGGCTCCCAGGAACGTGTGTTCTTCATTGAGAAACCATTGTCATCCACTGCTTCCGTTGGCACTCTGCGCTCCAGCTGCCATGATCCACTTTGCAGGTCCATTCATCATCCTTCTTAATAAATATCTATTCTCGTGGCATCTGCATCGGGAAACCGTCATCACCCACCGCTTCTGCTGGCACTCTGCTCTCCTGCTCTTGCCCTGATAGCAAATTTCTCCAATGATTTCATGGCAAGCATAGAGCCCGCTCTGCTTATCACTGCTGTTTTGGGCCTTGTAAACACCTCACGCATTATCCTGCAATATGTGCAGAACCTGCAAAAGCAGGTGAGGAGGCGACGCACGACAGTGACCTGTGACTTTTGTGACAGTGACTTGTGACTTGCTTTCCCCTGCCCTGAAGCACAAGAATGCCAAGATGAGAGCAGCCCTCACAGTTGAAGTACGGTTGGGGATGTTGAAATGCTTATAGTTATCCTTGGGGACCCAGCCTACCCCTTAATGAAGCTATATACAGCCTCCCTAGACAGTAGTAAGGAGCAGTTCAACGATAGGCTAGCATCGATTTTTGGAGAGGTGCACTGTGGATAGCTATGGCAGAGTTCCCGCAGTCTCTGCTGCCCATTGGAATTCTGGGTTGAGCTCCCAATGCCTGATGGAGCAAAAAATTTGTCACGGGTGGTTGGGGTATGTCAGTCACCCCTTCCTCTGTGAAAGCAATGGTAAACAATCATTTTGCACCCTTTTCCCTAGATTGCCCATGCAGATGCCATAGCACTGCAAGAATGGAGCCCGCTCAGATCACGTGGCAGTTATGAGCATTGTAAACACCTAGCGTATTATCGTGCTGTTTGTGTAGAACCAGAACCTGCAAAAGAAGGCGAGGAGGCGACGGCAGCATGGTGACAAGAGTGATGAGGATATGGACACAGACTTCTCTCAAAGCACGGGCCCTGGCAATTTGGACATCCTGGTGGCAGTGGGGCAGGCTCATGCCATGCAACACCGATTTTGGGACCGGGAAACATGCACAGACTGGTGGGACCGTATAGTGCTTAAGGTCTGGGATGATTCCCATTGGCTCCGAAACTTTCACATGCATAAGGGCACTTTCATGGAACTTTGTGAGTTGCTTCCCCCCGCCCTGAAGCGCAAGAATACCAACATGAGAGCAGCCCTCACAATTCAGAAGCAAGTGGTGATAGCCCTCTGGAAGCTTGCAGTACCAGTCAGCTAGCAGTCAGTCGGGAATCAATTTGGAGTGGGTAAATCTACTGTGGGGGCTGGTGTGATGCATGTAGCCAACGCAATCACTGAGCTGCTGCTATCAAGCATAGTGACTCTGGGAAATGTGCAGTTCATAGTAGATGGCTTTGCTGCAATGGGATTCCCTAACTGTGGTGGGGCGATAGACGGAACGCATATCCCTATCTTGGGACCGGACCACCTTGGCAGTCAGTACATAAACTGCAAGGGTACTTTTCAATGGTGCTGCAAGCACTGGTGGATCACAAGGGGTGTTTCACCAACATCAGCGTGGGATGGCCAGGAAAGGTACATGACGCTTGTATCTTCAGGAACTCTGGTCTGTTTGAACAGCTGCAGGAAGGGACTTACTTCCCAGACCATAAAATTACAGTTGGGGATGTTGAAATGTCTATAGTTATCTTTGGGACCAAGCCTACCTCTTAATGCCATGGCTCATGAAGCCATACACAGGCACCCTGGACAGTAGTAAGGAGCAGTTCAACTATAGGCTGAGCAAGTGCAGAATTGTGGTAGAATGTGCATTTGGACGTTTAAAGTCTCGCTGGTGCAGTTTACTGACTCGTATAGACCTGAGCGAAAAAAGTATTCCAATTGTTATTGCTGCTTGCTGTATGCTCCACAGTATCTGTGAGAGTAAGGGGGAGATGTTTATGGCGGGGTGGGAGGTTGAGGCAAATTTCTTGTTTGCTGATTATGCGCAGCCAGACACCAGGGCAAGTAGAAGAGCACAGCAGGACACACTGCACATCAGAGAAGCCTTGAAAACCAGTTTCATGACTGGCCAGGCTACTGTGTGACAGTTCTGTTTGTTTATCCTTGATGAAAACCCGCCCCGTTGGTCCACTCTACTTGACTGTAAGCCAACCTCCCTCCCCACTTCAATCATTGCTTGCAGAGGCAATAAAGTCATTGTTGTTTCAAAAGCATACATTCTTTATTAATTCACACTAATGGGGATAACTGCCAAGGTATCCCAGGAGGGGTGGTGAAGGAGGGAAGCACCGGGTTGGGTGATGGATGAGGGAAGGACAAGGCCACACTGCACTTCAAAATGTATTGAATGCCAGCCTTCTGTTGCTTGGGCAGTCCTCAGGAGTGGAGTGGTTGAATGCCCAGAGCCTCTCCAGTCAAGATCTTGGGATTCTGGGGGAGGAGGATATGGAACTTGGGGAGTAGGATGGGAGGTTACATGGGCTGCAACGGCGGTCTGTGCTCCTGCTGCCCTTCCTGACATCCATGAGATGCCGGAGAATTTCAGTTTGATCCCCCAGTAGCCACGGCATTGCATCCTGCCTCCTCTCGTTGTGCTCCTGCCACCTCTCTTCTCAATTGTCCCTCCTGTCCTCACGTTCATTTACCGCTTTCCTGGACTGTAACATTGTTTGTCTCCACGCATTCTGCTGAGCTCTTTCAGTGCGGGAGGACTGCATGAGCTCAGAGAACATTTCATCGCATGTGCTTTTTTTCCCACCTTATCTGCGCTACCCTCTGGGACAGAGATGATAGGGGGAAGGTTGAAACATGTGCAGCTGGGGGAGGAAAAAACGGAAAGTAGTATATAAAAAGATACATTTTACAGAACAATGGGTATACTATTTCACAGTGAACCAAACTGTTCACATTACACAGCACATATGCTTTTGGTACAAGGTCGCATTTTGCATCTTATATTGAGTGCGGGTTTGGTGTGAGAGATCACATATGCAGGGCTAGGCAACAGAATTCGGCTTGCAGGCAGGCACGGTAAGCCATAGTCTTTCGGCTTCAACCTTTATAACATGTGGGAATGGTTTCAAAAAGCAGTGCCCTCCTTTCCCATACCAAGCAAAGCAAAGGTTTGTTGAGTTGGCCATTTGAAAGATGCGGTTTTCAGATTAACGTGCAGCAGAAACCCAATTAACCCTCCCCCATCCAATTCTCTGGGATGATTGCTTCACCCCTCCCCTCACCACCTAGCTGGTATTAGGGAAGATCCCTGCTAGCCAAACGTGAACAGCTCAGCGTGAACACCTCCCTCCCCACCGCACTGCGGGGAGGATTTCTTTTCAGACACAGGCAAACAGCCCAGCAGGAATGGCCACCTCTGAATATCCCCTTAATAAAATTCCCTTATTTCAGCCAGGTGACCATGAATGATATTACTTTCCTGAGGATAACACAGAGAGATAAAGAACAGATGCTGCTTGAATGCCAGCAAACATCGGGACCATATGCTGCCAGACTTTGTCATGCAATGATACCAGACTACTTGCTACTGGCCTGGCGTGGTAAAGTGTCCTACCATGGAGGATGGAATAAGGCTGCTCTCCCCAGAAACCTTTTGCAAAGGCTTTAGAGTACCTCCAGGAGAGCTTCATGGAGGATTTCCATTCCATCCCCAGACCCGTGAACAGACTTTTCCGGTAGCTGTGCTGGCCATGAATGCATCCCAAGTCCTCAGGGCAAATTAATAATTAAACACACTTGCTTTTAAACCATGTATTCTATTTACAAAGGTACACTCACTGAAGGTGCCTTCCCTGCTTCACGGTCCGGGATCCCGCCTTGGGAGGGGATTGGCTCCAGGGTGATAAAAAGATCCTGGCTGTGAGGGAGAACGATGTCTCTGCTTGCCTCCTGTGTGCTATAATCAACCTCCTCCTCCGCATCTTCCTCGTGACCAAAATCCTCATCCTTGTTGCATGAGACTTCCCCCTTGCAGGTGTCCATGGACAGGGGTGGGATAGTGGTAGCCGCCTCCCTCCCCCAGTATTGCATACAGCTCATCACAGAAGCGGCATGTCTGGGGCTCTGACCCGGAGCATCTGTTTGACTCTTTGGTTTTCTCGTACACTTGCCTGAGCTCCTTAATTTTCATGCAGCACTGCTGCGGGTCCCTGTTGTAGCCTCTGTCCATCATGGCCTTGGAGACTTTGGCAAAAGTATTGGCATTTTGTCTTTTCAAACATAGTTTTGCCAGCATGGATTCATCTCCCCATACAGTGATCAAATCCAGCACCTCCCCTTCGGTCCATGCTGGAGCTCTTTTGCAATTCTGAGATTGCATAGTCTCCTGTGTTGTTGGGCTCTGCATGGCCACCTGTGCTGATGAACTCGCCACACTGGTCAAAAAGGAAATGAAATTCAAAAGTTCCCGGGGCTTTTCCTGTCTACTTGATCAGTGCATCCAAGTTGAGAGTGCTGTCCAGAGCAGTCACAATGGAGCACTCTGGGATAGCTCCCAGAGGCCAATATCATCGAATTTGCATCCACACTAACCCAAATTCGACCCATCGATGTCGATTTCAACACTAATCCCCTCATCAGGGAGTACAATCAATTTAAAGAGCCCTTTAAGCTGACAAAAATGGCTTCGTCCTGTGGATAGGTGCAGGGTTAAATAGATCTAGCGCTGCTAAATTTGACCTAACCTTGTCGTGTAGACCAGGGCTAAGTCCCCTTGGCTGCAAAGGGCAATCCTTCTAAGTAGGGAATGCAGGATCACGTAATATCATAGTTCCCATTTTCCTAACGTTCTTGTCTCCTGTGCCCCTTATCTTTCAGTTGAGCCTTGCCCTTCCTTATAGCCTGGGAACAAGTGTTATTCTATGTGGATGTTAATGATAGAAAGGTAAAGGTGGGACATTTGAGTCCTAAAAATAAGCAGCATCAGAGTAGAAGCAGCAAGTCAATTTCCTTCCTCAATTACAAGCTCTGCAGTCACCTAAAAGCTCCCTTGAATTTTCCTGAAAAATGTTCTTGCTGTTTTCCTTGTATGCTGCTGCTGCCTACCAATACTTTAGTTGAATGACTTCAAAACAGTGGGGGCAATTAATCTTTAAAATATATAAGATTTTTTTATATCATGTGAATTAAATAAAGCTGCACTGAGTACTTAAGGCATGTCAATTCTATGGCCTGGATCCCTCCAACAGTTATGCACATTTAATCTTAATTCCATTGGCAGTATCTGCACGGGTAAATATATCATGTTAGAAAATACTTTTATTAACAGAATATTAAAGAATTTATCATTTTTTGCAGATAGGCACAATTCTTGATCACCATGACAAGCTAACGTGTTTAAGTAAATCTATCCCTGACCGCACTTTTGATATAACATTTTTAAATATTACTGTCCTTGTCTACACTAAGGGCAGAATAGTATTACGTTAATTTGAACCAGTTAGTTAATATGGTTTCTTACAGGCTGTATTTTCCCACTGTAGACATGGCCATTTTCTTCAATAGACCTACTCACAAAAGTAAAATGAAACATATATATAAATGTTTGCAGGCTAAGAACCTCTATGAGTAAGTCAGTGTTCTGAAAAACACCTTAAGCAGGAATCACACTAAACAAGGAGTATAGTATAGCATAGAATATTTCATATATATGGAATAGTATGGCATCCTGGATAATCCCATAGAAAATACTGAAAACATGAGTTTATCTGATTTTTAAAAAAATCCATATTTACCCTTCCCTGGAAAAACTGAATGTTAAGGGGTGAATTAAATTCTCCCCATTACTTTTTCCCTTTTTGTTTTTGAAACACCTCTTGACACTCCCCATGGCCCACATGGTACCATATTGAATATAGATTTTTTTCAAAACCAGCAATATCTCCTGCAGGAGCTAAACATTTTATAAGTACTAATTGAGCTCTGAGGAATGAAAGGGCATTGATGGATGGAGGGAAGATAGGAAATATTTTATTTTAAATCCCTAATATTAGAGTGGCAGGTCCTTTTAAAAATTTATAGACAAAGATCATGTTGTAAAATGAGGACAGCTAGAAACCCTGCCTTCCATCCTAATCGGCACCTTCTGCTCCCTACCAACAAATATCTCTCAACAAACCGGACCTCTAGTCTTTTATAATATGCAGCTAATTTGTTTATATAGTTTATGACTATGCTAAAAATGTAAAATCTATTAAATTGAATAATGATGTTTAAACATGAATTTAGAGCTACACCAGAACATTGTTAATCTATATTTTGCTAAACTGCATGTTTAATAATCCAAAAAAGGGGATATTTTCCCTCCACTCAGACATAACATCAGATATTTTAGGGACCAATCCCATTACAAGCAGTTAATTTTTTCAAAGTATGGTACACTGCATTTAGTAGTATTCCAAGAAGCACTGGAACGGGTTACATAGGAAGGTGGTGGAATCTCCTTCCTTAGAGGTTTTTAAGGTCAGGCTTGACAAAGCCCTGTCTGGGATGATTTAGTTGGGGATTGGTCCTGCTTTGAGCAGGGGGTTGAACTAGATGACCTCCTGAGGTCCCTTCCAACCCTGATATTCTATGATTCCAAGAAGTATTATATCATTTCTGACAGGTTCAAGAATAGCAGCCATGTTAGTCTGTATCTGATGAAGTGAGCTATAGCCCACGAAAGCTTATGCGGAAATAAACTAGTTAGTCTCTAAGGTGCTACAAGTATTCCTCGCTTTCTTTATATCATTTCTGTTATAGTAATGCTTAGAGAGTGAAACTGAGGTTGAGACTCCATTGTGCTAGCACTCTACATACACACAGTAAGAGAATCCCTGCCCTGAAGAGCTAGACAGACAAAGAGTTAGAGGGAAACAGAAGTATAGATAAGTGACTTGTCCAAGGTCACACAGTTCAGTGGCAGAACCTTTGTCCCCTGACTTCCAGTGTAGAGCTCCATTAAATAGTCTGCACTGTCTCTAGACACAAACTAAACCACAATTTAAAAAATGACATGTACAAAGTAAGCTTAGGATGCAGTATTTTACTTTCTTAGTGCCTAAATTTGTGATGTTTTGCTTTTTTCTTGGGAGGCACTAAATAAGATGAACTCCCACTGATGTTAATGATATTACAGGTGTTTGGCATCTTGCATGATGGAGCCCTTAAGCCAAATTCTGACCCCAATAGAGTTTTGCAATTGACTTGTGTGGTACCTAGATTTGTCCGATAGTTGCTACCTTGAAAACTTCATTAATTTACAATGGGTGTCCCAGACATTGGTACAAGTTTGTAAAACTCTATTGTAGATACTTAGAAGAAGATTTGGATGACCTGCACCCAGCCTTTTGCCTTAACTAAATCTGGTTAAAATAACCCCTTAAGTTAAAATGGTGCAATTCTATGTGTAGATAAGCTTTAAATTGGGACCTTCTGCTACTCCTATTAAAGTAAATGTCAAAGTTTCCAGTGAATTTCCTGAAAGCAGGATTGGGATCCTTACAAAGGGAGTTAAGCAATACCTCTGCTCTATTAAAGTGGAATTCTTCAAAGGCAATCTTCTCTTGAAAAGCATGTCTGTATTCGATACATCCTTTGTTAGAGAAAGAAGCTCTATATAAACTTGTACATCTGTTATGGACAGCAAGATTGTATATTGATATATAGCTATTCTCAAGGAGAGCACAGTAAGCAATAAGAGGATTGGAAACTGGTACTCAGCAAAAGATCACTACTTTTAAAAATGGGTTTTTTTAAGATGTGATATGCTCCTACTTTTTGAGGATGGCTTGTGCTACAGTAAAATTTTCCATTTATGAACCATTTATGATTCTCAGTCATCAAATGTAGAAATGGAGAAAACTGTTTAGATGCACTGTCCATAAAACTTCTGTATATGGACTGCTGGTTTAATTGCTCTGCTTTTGCTTTAAGTTTGTACAGTGTTGGAAGCAACTTAAATCATTCAGCATTTGGAAAACATGCTCAAAGGAACCCCTATGCACTGTGGGAGAAGAGGAAGTGATGGGGAGGGTGGATGAGAACTACCAAAAGTTAAACTTACCACACTTTGACCATTTAGAACAGTTAGAAATAATGTGATGGAAGTCTCCCCTCACATAAGAATGTGGCCATACTGGCTCAGACCAAGGGTCCATCTAGCCCAGAATCCTGTCTACCGACAGTGGCCAATGCCAGGTGCCCCAGAGGGAATGGACAGAAAAGGTAATTTTCAAGTGATCCATCCCATCACCCATTCCCAGCTTCTGGCAAAAAGCTCACTTTCCTCCTTCTGCTGTCCCAAAGGATTTGCTATTACAGTAACACTTCATTTTTTTGTGACTAAGGACCAGAACACACATTTGCTCTGTTTCTGCAATTGTGCAGTACCAATCACTCTGTGCAATGAAGAATTGGTAAAGTCACCTGAATTGATTCAGTATAGTATTGCACTGCTGCAGAATTACTTAGCAAAGGCACTGTTCCCAGAAAGCACCATTTACAGCAACGCAGAGCCACTGCAACAGAACAAAAACCCTGTGGAGGTCAGGGAGCTTGGAATTCAGACTCAGCCAAATTTATCCCCTGGTGCAAGTCATTCTAGTTTTGCAGCCATTGGAAAATTAGTTTAGTGCTCAAAGTTTTCTCTGGTCATAGACATCTTGGGCGGTGGGAAGGGGCATGTTTGTTTTGAAATTTTTCCATAGATACATCCTTTTGTATTTTATAAATATAAATATAAAATTTTGCTGGATTTAACTTCAGATCTCCACAGTGAGGAAAAATTGCAAAAAAACCTGTCCTTCAGAAATTCCCCGATTAACAATGTCTAGAACAGAGGGAGAAGAAAGGAGTACTGCAACAAACTACAGTTCATACTAGTAACAGTGTCTCTCCTTTCAGAACACAACACTTCACTAAAACTACTATCCGTGGAAAATAATGTAATTAAAAATAGCATATATGTAAATATTTATCTCAAGGGCTTATATCATCCATCATTACCGTATCCAATCTCTGATGGAAATAATGCCACAAGAATGCAAAATTCTCTTTTTATAATAAATGTAAAGGAGAACAGTCACAAATTAAGAATAACATTTACTTATGTGTATAAAACAATGGGTTATTAAAACTGAAATAATTTTAAAAATAATCCAACTTCAGAGTTTATGGTATTTATCTTTTTCTCTTTTACCACGGTTGGACAAGGAAATTAGTGACCTGTTAATGGTGACCTATAAAGAGAACAAAAATAGATTTCTGTTTTGCTTCATTAGGATTTAAAGAAGGACTGGGAGATGTTTCTGCCTTTCATAAACCGTAGGAATACCACAAATGTTCTCTTTTCTTTCCTGGCTTTATGGAGGTCTCCTTGAAGGATCCAGAGACACGGATTGGGAACTCTCCTTGCTCCAATCAATAGGATGGGAACAAAAAATGCTTTTTCTAACTGTTTGGCAAAACCAATTTTAGATAGTCTGAAAAAATCACTTTCCCTTTCAATCCAGTTTGACTTTATACCTATAATGTAATTCATTTATACCTGTAATGCAACTGATTAATGAGTTCTGAATTTCTAATATAATAAGCCCACACAGGTTGTTATTGCATTACAGTAATGTTAATTCTGCCAAGTACTGCATATATGAAAAGCCAGTCCCTTCCCCAAAGAGCTTACCTCTGCCTCCAAGGTCATTTTGCCTTATTTACAGTTTGACCTTCTGGTTCTCACACTGTCAACTCACTGTTGGAGTGGCAGGGTTTTCATATCTACAAGATAGCCTTGATACTTTAAAAATGTTTTGGTTTGAATTATGAATATTAAGAATTATATATATTTTTACACAAGACTAATATTTTTGTTCTGAACTACCATACTTCACAATAAGAGACAAGATGGGTAAGGGGTAATGTCCTTTATTTGGCCAACTTCTGAGACCAGTTTTGGGTTACACATAGCTCTTCTTCAGGTCCATGTAGCTCTAAAAAGTTTGTCTCTCATTGCACCAACTTTTGTTGGTGAAAAACATATTGTCTTTTGCTCACCTTGTCTCTCTAATATGCTGGTATCAACACAGCTATGACACTGCAAACATATTTCACAATGTCCATTGAATTATTGCTGAAAGTGTAGAAAGCCAAAGCATTTTGTTACTCTTTATGGTGGAAAATGGAAATGATTTAGCTTCCCAGATAACTCTGAAATGGAATCACTAACCCAATATCCTGAAATTCTGTTCCAAGCTTAATTTTAATAAGACTACCACTGTCTACAATAAAAGTGTAATTAAGTCTATATTGTATAACTGAAAGGGGAAGAGTGCAAAAGGACTTGTTTAGTCAATCCAATTTATTTAGGAAGCCATTTAAAGATTGTAATTATCACCTACTTTTTAAGGGCAACTTGATGCCACATCCTGGTCTATACTACTAAAAATACCCATATCTATCAATGTGCATAAGTGAGTCAATGCTGAACATTATTTCACAGCAGCTATAGGCCAAATACTATTCTGTAATGTGGACAAGGTGACAGAAAGAGAGGAAAGTGTTTCTTTTATAATATAACTTGCCAAAAAGGGAAAATTACTGAACAGCCATGTAAGACAGGTTCAAGGAGAACAGGTCAAAATAGACAGACCATGTCTTCCCACTGCCCACACACAAATATTACTCAGTACTTCACAGTGATCTAGCTCAGTCCTTGTGCTACCAGATTTCTTGAAGGAACAACGGCCAAACTTGGATGGTGATAGCTTGGAACCTAAATCCACATTTAAGTGCCTGTTTTTAAAAAGGCCTGATTTTCAGAGGTGCAGAGCACAGCTACACACATACTCTTAAGGCAATGAGAGCTTCAAGTGCTCTGAAATTATTTTTTTAAAAGTCAGACGACAGGATTGTTTTAGGTGCTTAAATATGGATTTAGATATCTAACTTCAACAATCCAGTTTTAAAAATTGTATATTCAGTTATACAATTCAGAGTTAATATTGTGAAATCAAGGGCCCATTTTAGAAGTCTTGAAAGTAAGTTACATGCCTGGTGCATTCATTGAAATCCATTAATGCAAATGCACAGTTATACAAGGAAAAGCTAAGTTTTGCTGAGACCTCTAAAAGTGTTCAAGCGCTCTTCTGTGTGCTGTGGACCTGTTTGTGAACCTCTGATTTAGTATTTCAGATCCCAAGTCTCAGTCAAAGTTTACAATTAAAATAATAGATTAAAATCTTATTGTCCAGCAAGAAATGAAATGCAATGTCTATCTTTCTTTTACCTCGAGTAACCTCTCTGTCTCACCCACAGAATGAATTTGCCCTTAGTGCCAAGCATTAATTTCACTAATCCTAAATTAAGCTACGAGGGAGAATCTCTCCAAAAAGGCCGCAAATAATTCAGTTTAACCATTGCCTTCAGGTGAACAGAGATTAGTCCATGGCTTTGCTGTATTTTCCTGGGCTGAAACACAAATGCCTTCCTTCTTCTCCATCCCCTCCTTTCCACCCTAAACTGTGGTTATGAAAATCAATGTAATTCAACCATCACATAAGGTACTTTTAAAAGATGATTTGCCCATTCAAGCTACATATGTTAAAACAGTGACTTTAGTAAAATCTAAATCTGACCCTTAAGGACTTTATTGAAGTGTTTAACTACTAATCCCTCTATCTTCAAATCACTCATCGCCCACAAACCAGTTTCCTATTTTGAAACTAGTGGATTCTACGTATTTTGCTACCCTAGACAAATTGGAAGATGTCTGTTCTTTGTAGCCTCTGAATTAAGCAAACTATGGCTTGTGAAACTGGATATTCTCCCCCAGATAATTTTTTGTTTATTTTTCATCTAGAATGGACCCTTAATAGTTTGATGTAGCTGCCCCAGAATTAAACTATTCCACTGTCGGTATAAGCAGTCACTAAATATTTTGCTGCCGTAGATGACTACCTGCCTTCCCTTTATGGAAAAGGCTCCTTATGTGGTATCATGACATGGGCATAATAAATTATCACCCTGAACAGCTAAAGCAGGTCAAGAATTTTATATAATTGAGTACCTGTGAAAGGTGATAGATTAGCAGCTCCAGACACTGAAACTTTCCTTCCACAGAATAGATGCTGCACATTTGGCACAATAAGGGCTTCCTAAATATGGCCCACTGAGTACCTCAGCCCTGACCTGGAAAGATTACATTTAGGATTGATAACAGTCCAGTTACCATGACTACTGAATGCTTCATCTGTCTTCTAATAATGCCAAGTACACCAATTAGTTCTTGTAAAAATAGTGATTTTTTTGTAGTGTGGACAACTTTCCAGAGATTTTAAGGCTAGAAGGTATCATAAATGATCATCTACTTTGACTTCCTGCATAACCCAGATCACCTTGCCCAATAATTCCTGCATAAAGCCCATTACTTTTGATTGAGCTAGAGTGCTAGAGCAGAATGCAGCTGAGATCAACTCATATCATAAAGACCACTAAATGACCATCAGAGAATAATGGCTTTGTGAATCTACTCTAGGTCAATAATAACAGTAGTGACCTAGATATGTAATAATCCATATTCATTACCAATCCCCAGTTCCATTTCAGAACTTTCAAAGGTAAGTTTTAGATTATATATGTGAACCCCTACCATTTCTATTCTAAGGAGTCATATGAACATCAAGGGATTCGGTAAATGAAACCCTCCCATTACTTCACTTCCCTGATGGTACCAATAGCTGGTGCACTAATATAGACACAGCACTGATGTTTTTCACCACTATACATAAACCTGCTACATAGACAATGTGGTAAAAATACTGGTACCCTGAGAGCACTAACTCTCCCACTGTTGCTACAATCAATGCAGCTGTGCCAGTGCCAGTGGAATGGTGGTAGACTTCCCTAAGAAGGATAGTGCAGAACCAGTCTTTGCAAATAGTCAGGGCATTCTTTTGCAGAGGAGCAAGTTGAGCTGGAAAATCTAGAGAGGAAAATAAAAACATCTGAAAAACTAAACATTATCTTGATAAACAGGTAAATATTATATCTTGGTTTTCCGACAATAGCATTGTCATTCCCGTATCTTGTTAGCATAAAGGCTTTTAAAAAACACTTTCATCTGCTAAGTCTGTACAATTATTGGAATATGCCAGAACTCTATGAAAGAGCATTGTATACACGGGAATAAGAATAATTATTACAAGATATGCTAAGAGCATTTCATTATGGGCAGAGGAAAGAATTTTTTTTAAAACCCACATTTTCCACTGTAATATCCATTTGAGTCTGTGTGAAATATTCTCCATTATACACTGGTTTTAGGTTCTCTGAACTGGTTAGGTCCGTAGTGTACTCCCCCAAGGATTCCAGCTGTCTGGCTGCCTACAAAGGAAAAACTGAGCTTGAGGAGGAAAAAAAGTAAAAAATTGGAAAAATACTAAAATTGCCTGTTTTTCTTGAAGTTTATAGATAGGATAAACTATTTTGGTTGTGCCCAAGGACCTGCAAAGAACAAAGTAAAGAGCACAATACAGAATAGAATATAGCAGCAAGTACATAGCATTGTCTGTGTTCTCTTGTGCACTGGACAGAAATTCATTGTTTACATACATCAATCATGATTTGCTACAGGGTATTTCTTTAGTTACTACTTATCTTTAATACAAAGGAAAAGAGAGAAAAAGAAAACAGCTCTCTCTGTCTGCTTACTTCTGTTTTGTTGGTTTATGACTTTTTTAAAACTAAGAATAGAGTTCACTTTACTGAAGCTTTGCAACTTGAACTAATTAAAAACTTGCCCATTATCCAAAGTAGGTGCTTTTATAGCAGGGGTGGGGAACCTCCGGGGAATATCCAGTCCCCTTATACGGCCCGCCAAAGCATTCCGTCCGGCCCGGGACGCGTGCAGGCTACCAGGCAGGGGCAGCTCCGCGCTCGGCGAAGGGGCCGGGAAGCGCCTGGGGGAGCCGATGGTCAAGAGGGTGTGGGGGGAGGCTGGGCTGGGGGGCAGGCAAGGGGGCAGTGGGGGGGGAGGCCAGGCTGGGCGGGCGGGGAGGGGGCAGGAGACTAGGCTGGATGGGGTGGGCGAGGCGTGGGTGCGGGAGGGAAGGAGGTTTGGTGGGGGGGGGGAGGTTGGGCTGGGCGGGTCAGGCATGGGGGGCAGGAGGCTGGGTTGGGAGTGGGAGGGGGGGAGGAGGAGGTTAGGTTCAGTGGGATGGACTGGGCCAGGCAGGGGTGGGGGAGGAAAGGAGGTTAGATGGGGGGAGGTTGGGTGGGGGTAAAGGAAGATCACCCCCTCCACCCAGGCTGATAGCGGGAGCTGACTGGGGCAGGCAGCAGGACCCCGGCTGGCAAGGGGCCAGCGGGGGAAACCCCAAAGCAGTGCAGGGCTAAGCACTCTGCCTGCCACTGCTTTGGGGTTTCCCCCGCTGGCCCCTTACCAGCTGGGGTCTCAACTCCCATTGCCAGCCTGGGCTTCCTCGGGGGAGGGGGGACCGGCCCGCGAATGACATTATAAATGTCCAAATGGCCCTTCGCAGAAAAAAGGTTCCCCACCCCTGTTTTATAGGGTGACCAGATGTCCCGATTTTATAGGGACAGTCCACATTTTGGGGTATTTTCCTTATATATTACCCCACCCCCTGTCCCCATTTTTCACATTTGCTGTCTGGTCACCCTATGCTTTTAAGATTTTTTGGGGGACATTCTCAGATCTCATTAGCACACCACAAATTGCAGTGTTATAGCCAAATACCTTAAGGGAATACTGACGATTATTTAAACTCCCCCATTCCTTTAGAATTTTGCAATCTATTAAATGTTCAAAATCCACAGTAGTGGCGATTTCTCAGCATTATCTATGCTAGCACTGAAAAAAAACAAAAAACAAAAAACCCATCAACCAACATAACACTGCATGAAATGAGATTCTAAAAAAAAAAAAATCCCAAACCAAGCTATTAACACACTCTGGTCCCATCCTATACCTAGTCTGTGTGTAGAGCTCTCACTGAAGTCAACAGGAATTCCAAATGGAGAGTCCCTGTAAGTCCTGGGTGTAGAGCCACTAAGAATAGCATAACTAAACATGCACTTTTCTTGGGGAATTATATCAGATGATACTTCTGATGTGGACACAAGATAGATAAAACAGTGTGGCTGAAGACAGGGTGTATTGGATTTAAATCACTAGTCAGGAAGTCTCAATTAATCATGGATATCTACACAAAAGTGGATTCTTGTTGGTTGTTATAACCTTAATACATATTCTTCACAACTCAGAGATAGATGTAGGTTTTATTTTTAGAAGGTTCACACTATACATTTTTAAGTGATTTATTTTGAAAACTTTTCAGATTAGTTTTACAACTATATCAGAAAATGAATGATTGGTTATTTCATTTACCAAAGGTAATTGAAGAAGATATTTACGAAGTCATTGGGAGGTGATCATTAATATTTGGAGGATTTTCTTGCCATGCTGTATTAGGAGGACATCACCACCAGGCAGACATTTAAATTATTTTATTGAATTAAAACAACATTATGTATTCTGGATTTTTTCTTCAGCAGAAAACATAATATTTTAATAAAACAACCATATGATTTTTTTAATTTAGTTCAACATTCAAGTTTTTTAAAATCAGGTTTTTGTTAAAATTGTTTTTTAACTAAAATAGTTAAATGAAATATTTTAAAAAATTAAAATAAACGGTGTCAGCCAGGTCAACAAGAGAAACTTAAAATATTGGCTTCTGCTACTAACTCAGTCTTCACCTTCATTTTCCTGTTTGTTCATAATCTGGAAAAGGAAAACAAGCTTTCCTGCTTTTTCAGGTCCCAAACGATTTTTCAATTTAGAATGAATTAGTCCAAAGAAAGAAAATATTCTTTCTACATTGGCAGAAGCAGCTAATGCTGTTAAAAGTGAGATTATCACTTCAACAGTTTCTGAATACAAGTGCTTAAGTGACTTCCACCAGTTCACTGGTGTGACTTTCTTTAAAACATCATCAGCAAACATAGATTTCTTGAATGGTTCACCCTGAAGTTTATTATAGTTGGCATTATGGAAGGGTTATTGCTGGATGTCCATGTCATAGACAACTCCTCTTCTTCAGCAATTAAGGTTTGACCCTGGTACTGAATATTGAGAATATTTGCAAGAAAATGAGCTGGAGATAATGCTTGTAATTTAACTCTGTCATTGCTTATTTCTCTTTTTAAAGATCTCACTCGGTTCCTTCCAAAATTCAACAGTGTCAACAATAAAACAGCTATTTCCCTGCATTTTGTTCAAGGCTACAGAAATAGGCTTCAGGGTACTCAGCTTGTGTTCAACATTTCTATTAAGCCCAATGTTGAGAACTTTGACTGTGACAGTGCTATCCATTTTTTTCATGATTTTGTTCACAACCTGTCATCAGATTAGGCCAGTTCTTGATATAGTGCTCAAAACAGTCCACTACTGAGTTCCATCACACAGTCTTGTGGGAGAGTTAGCTTGGTTCCTCCAACCTTTTTCAGAGCAGCTGCTGCAAAGTGGTTGTTATGGAAGTATTTTGCAATTTCAACAACATTAGCCTTTATTTCTGGAACACTGAAGTCTTTAGCTAGGAGGTACATCAAATGAGCACTGCAACCGTAGGTTATTAGCTTGGGACTTCTAAATAATTTCTTCTCATCTTGGATACATTTGGAGCATTGTCTGTGACCAAACTGCGTACTAGACATTTGATTTTTTTTTCAGTTTGTTATAGATTTTACTGCTACTTCTTGTAAATATTCTTCTGTGTTTACATTTTCTGATGTATCTTCATAGGTGCCGACTCCATAGGACTGCAGGACCCATGGGAAAAATTAGCTCCACACCCACCAACACCCATCAGCTGGAATATGAAAAACTCTCTGTTACCACACTTTACAGGTGATTACCCTATGATCCCACCGAGGGTTACCAAAAGAAACTGCACCATCTGCTCAAGAAACTCCTTGAAGAAGCACAGAAATACATCTACACAGACACACCCCTAGAATACCCGGGGTATTCTATCTGCTACCCAAGATCCGTAAACCTGGGAATCCTGGATGCCACATCATCATTTCAGGCATTGGCACCCTAACAGCAGAATTGTCTGGCTAAACGGACTCTCTCCTCAGACCCTACGGTACAAGCACTCCCAGCTATCTTTGAGACATCACTAACTTCTTGAGGAAACTACTATCCATTGGTGATCTTCCAGAAAACACCATCCTAGCCACTATGGATGTAGAAGCCCTCTACACCAACATTCCACACAAAGATGGACTACAAGCCTTTAGGAACAGTATCCCCGATAATGTCATGGCAAACCTAGTGGCTGAACTTTGTGACTTTGTCCTCACCCACAACTATTTCACATTTGGGGACAATGTATACCTTCAAGACAGTGGCACTGCTATGGGTACCCGCATGGCCCCACAGCATGCCAACATTTTTATGGCGGACTTAGAAGAATGTTTCCTCAGCTCTCATCCACTAGTGCCCTTCCTCTACTTGTGCTACATTGATATCTTCATCACAGGGACCCATGGGAAGGAGGCCGTGGAGGAATTCCACCAGGATTTCAACAATTTCCACCCCATCATCAACCTCAGCCTGGATTAGTCCACACAAGAGGTCCACTTTCTGGACACTACAGGGGAAATAAGCAATGGTCACATAAACACCACCCTATACTGGAAACCTACTGACCGCTATACTTACCTACATGCCTTCAGCTTCCATCCAGGATGCATCACACAATCCATTGTCTAAGATACAACTGCATTTGCTCCAATCCCTCAGACAGAGACAAACACCTACAGAATCTCTATCAAACATTCTTAAAACTACAATACCCATCTGGTAAAGTGAAGAAACAGATTAACAGGGCCAGAAGGGTACCCAGAAGTCACCTACTATGGGACAGGCCCAGCAAAGAAAATCACAGAATGCCACTAGCCATCACCTATGGCCCCCAACTAAACGTCTCCAGAGCACCATCAAGGATCTACAACCTATTCTGAAGGACAATCCCTCACTCTCAGAGACAGGCCAGTGCTCGCTTACAGATGGCCCCCCAACCTGAAGTAAATACTCACCAGCAACTACACACCACACAACTAACACAGGAACCAATCCCTGCAACAAACCCAATTGTCCACATATCTATTCGAGGGACATCATCATAGGACACATCAGCCACAGCATCAGGGACTCGTTCACCTGCACATCTACAAATGTGATATATGCCATTATGTGGCAGCAGTGACCCTCTGCCATGTACATTGGCCAAACCAGACAGTCTCTATGCAAAAGAATAAATGGACACAAATCAGACATCAAGAACGGTAACATTAAAAAACCAGTAGGAGAACACTTCAATCTTCCTGGTCACTCAATAACAGACTTTAAAAACCCATCAAAAACAGATTTCAGCGAGAAACTGCAGAACTGGAATTAATTTGAAAACTGGACACCATCAAATTAGGCCTGAATAAAGACTTGGAGTGGATGGGTCAGTACAAAAAGTAATTTTCCTTCTGCTGATACTTACACCTTCTTGCCAATTGTTGGGAATGGGCGACATCCACCTTGATTACACTGGCCTCGTTAGCACTACAAAAGTAATTTCCCCTCTGATATTCACCCCTTCCAATCAACTGTTTAGAATAGGCCACTTCCACCTTAATTGAATTGGCCTCCTTAGCACTGACCCCCCACCACCCACTTGGTATGGCAGCTCCCACCTTTTCATGTGCTGTAATATATATACTGCTTACTGTATTTTTCACTCCATATATCTGATGAGTGGGTTTTAGCCCATGAAAGCTTATGCCCAACTAAATTTGCTAGTCTCTACGGTACCACAAGGACTCCTTGTTGTTTTTGTTCCAGTTCACTACTACTTCTGAGGCTACATATCTGAAACTCCACTTACTGGTCACATTTCTTCAGTATAAATCTTTGCAAATTTCCATCTGGGTCCCAATTAACAGTAAATGTAGCAGTGGTTTCATGTGTATTGCCAGACAACTGTCAGGTGATAAAGACTTTTTGACCCTACCCACTTGGATTGAATTTGAGCCAGTGCCCCAGAGGTGACAGGCAATGTACATTATTACCAGTTCCTTTAACATAATTCTAAAGGGGTCTGGATGGTTATCAAAATCCAAGCAATTTCTACACAGGAAATTTTTGGATTTTGGCTTGAAGACAAAAATGTGATTTTAAGTCTCCAATCCAGGATGCAAATGAATCAAAAGATGAATGTGCTGTGGACATCTTATGTGACACATAAAGATGAATAAATGAAAATTTTGCTAAGATGCATATCACTACTGAGAATATGCCACAGTTTATTAATAATGACTAGCTTCAACCAGAAGATGCATTCCTGTGCTGCAGAAAGTCTACCCCTCATGGGGGCTGCTAGAGCCCAGACCACCCTTAGGGATTTTCTGCCTCCCTCTGCAGCATGGAGCATCTGCTAGGACAGAGGTGGGCAAACATTTTGTCCAAAGGACCACATTGGGGTTCGACTCACCACACTAGTGCCTCCTCCTAGTCATCTTGCGGATCAGCTCCACAGGGCAGTATGCCAACTCTCGGTGGCACCTTGCCTGCCATCATTGCTGCTCCTGGATTCGTGTCACTCCAAGGACCATGGTATCCTCTTCAGGACACCACCCTCTGGCTGTGCCACATTCTGGGCTCACAGTATTGCAGTCCAATGGCCTAGTCACTTCCGCAGTGGCGAGTGGTGGTGGGGGACGTAGGCCAGGGACTGTGTAGATGGAGGGGACACAGCACATGGCTTCCAAATGCTCAGTCTATTTTCCTGGGCCACTTCCTCGTGGGCTACTTCAGCACGTCAGTCTTAGCAGCCAGCCAGGAGTTCTCTCTAGCTTTCCCGGTCCCTGCTGGCAGGCATTGCTCTGTCCAGGGTGCTGGGGCACCTTCTTCCTGCTAGGAGCCTGCTCTTCCTTCCTTGAGCTTCAGGCAGCTACAGAAACTGCTCTTCCCTGCGGACCATCTTATATGGGCCTTCCCAGCCCTGACTGGCTGCTCCTCACCGCCCCTCTCTAATGGTCCACCTCCTGCACAGCCTCCCTAGGGCTCGATTATGCCTTATGGACCAGTGTGGGGCAGATCCCATCACAGGGATATAAAATACAAATCATATCGCTGCTGAACTTAACTTTCCCTTGGAAACTTTCATTGAAAAATTCATTATTGCAGATATCTGTGCTTTCCTTTAAAGTTTTAGGGCTAGATCCATGAAGGAATTTAGGTGACTCTGCCAAATCCCCCTCTGTTTGATGTGGTGCAGGGATCTGGACTCAGTTTGCCCCTTCCCAGGTGAGTGCCCTTACTCCTGGGCATTTTCATGCTTTCCCTGACTCACTGATCATTAAGTATTTCATATGAAGTGAAACAGCTGGAACAGGCAACCCTGAGGGAGTCACACTCCTACCTTGCTCTTCTTGGGACTTCCACAAACCAGAAGGCAGTCGTAGTAGCAGCCAAAGTTAATCTCTTGTCCCTCCCTTGCTATATAAATGGTGACTGACAGGACAGCTGATGAGAAGCTGCAGCAGGGAAGGGACAGCAGAGCTGCTGCTAGGGATGAAGTGTCACGTACCCTTCCCTTTAGGTCTTGTGTACACTACAAAATTAGATGTCTTGCATTGACCTTGTTGTGCATAATCTACACTTAAATTTGCCTCCCCCTGAGGAAAGTGCCCCATTACAGCGACTCAGTAACACCACCTTCCTGTGCAATGTTGAGCCATCGCTGATGTACTCAGATCAATGCAGCACAAGTGTAGATACTGTGTGACCTACATCAACTCTAACAACCCTCCAGAAACTGTCCCACAATGCCTGACACTGACCACTCTGGTCACAACTGTGAACTCCACTGCCCAAGGTTCCCATGTCAATATTACCAATAATAATCTGCTAGTTTAGAAAGAATGTCTCTGCTTTCAGCTTTCTGAACAGACCTGACCAGCCAACACTGAAGTCAGGGAAGCATCTCCAGTGTCCCACCAATGTTTGCAGAACCATAGGAAAGCAGAGATTTCTTTTTATATACTTTGGGGCACAGTGGGCCAGTCCCATGATAGGGACATACACGCCATCTATTGCTTCATGGCAGTTTGGGAACCCCAGTACTGCAAATCCATCCACTATGTACTGCACATTGCCACGAGTCACATTCCTGTGTAGCAGAAGACAATTAATGGCCCTGCACACTTGCATGACAATGGCCCACACAGTGGATTTTCCAACTCCAAGACGATTGCCCACTGACTGGTAGCAATCCAGCGTTGTAAGTTTAAATGTAATCATCACTCACTTTTCCACTGTCAGTTCAGCTCTCATGCTGGTATTCTTGCACTGGAGGGCTGGGGCGAGCTCAGCACCCAGATACAGGAACGTGGCCTTTCACATCTTGTACTTGAAGTCCTTAAACTAAGATTTGAGGACTTCAGTACCTCAGATATAGGTGAGAGGTATATTGCAGGAATGGGTGGGTAAAATTCTGTGGCCTGCATTGGGCAGGTCAGACAAGATGATCATAATGGTCCCTTCTGACCTTTGAGTCTATGAATCTGAAAGTTCTGCAGCGACTGCTCGTCATCCCAAGCCTGCATTACAATGCTATCCAAGCAGGCTGTGCTCGTTTCCCAGGCCCTGAAGCGGTGCTCCACCATCTGCAGTTGCCCCGTGAATGCCACTGTAAGAGGGGGGTTACCCCCAGCCTCTATGCTCCTGAGTACAAAGGCTGGGCCTCTTATATACCAAACCAACAGTCCTTCTCCCCCCACACCTCCACTTTGCCAGTTGGGGTTTTTGGGGTTACCAATCGCTGCCACCAATCGAGTATACTTCCAAAACCTTGGAGGGGCCCCTGATCTTCCCCACCCCAACTTTGTCCCCTTCACTGGGTTTCAAAGTCAAATACCTGGAGACTGCTTCCTCCCTCCCCCAGCTCACCTGACGGTAAGGAGAGACAGTCTCCACACTCCAGCTAGGCACTTAACTGCCTGTCCCTATTTCCCTTCCCTTCTGCCTTCCCAGATGAAGCAGAGAACCCTAAGGGAAATAAACCAGCCGGTTTTATAACTAACAAGATTTAATAAAGAAAAAGGTTAAAGCAGAGATACAGACACTTTACATTTGGGGTTTCCCACTTTCTTCTGAAAAGGAAAGAACACCCCAAAAGGCACGGCTTAATAGAAAAATCAAATGGTAATACATTAGCTAAGTAGAAGTATCAGAAAAAGGTAGAGCCATCTTTATAGCCAAAGATGGTCTAGAACCCTTGCCAGCTACCTTGGCAAGCCTCCTGCCTCATGTGCAGCCAAGATGGAACTCCCTGGCTTTTGGCTCCTCCCTGGAGACCAGCCAAGATGGATCCCCCTGGCTTTTGCCTCCTCCCTGGAGACCAGCCAAGATGGATCCCCCTGGCTTTTGCCTCCTCCCTGGAGACCAGCCAAGATGGAACTGACAGTTTTGCTCCTCCCTTCTTCCTAGGCTGGAGGCTCCTCCCTCCCTCATGGCAGGGAAACTCCCATGTCGCCTGTCTCAGACAACCTAGCCCCCACCCAGGCAAGGCACACTGTATTAGATAACATAGCCCAACCCAGGCAAGGCCCCCTCCATACTTATGACAGCCACCGATGACCTTGAATTGGTTTTCATTAAGTCATAAAAATCTGTACTCCACAACATCGTCATGTTCCCCGTTGATGCGGTTCTTCTTGCTACTCTTCCAATACCGGAGGATCATGCATCCTATGCTTGGAGTGCTCATGACAATAGTGCAGACAGGTGCAGGTGCCAAGCTTCGGTGAGAGATGGCAGACAGAGAGGAGGGCCAGGCAGATACATGGGATTTTTAAAACAGGCACAAAAATTATAGGATATGTATGACATTATAGGATGGAGAAAGTTACATGCTGGGAAGCTGACCCCTTGCTCCCACCCCGAGTAACTCATTTCTGCCCCACCGCGTACTCCCCATACTTCCCAAAAGACAGTTCACTGGACGGTGGTGAATTCCACACTGAGATAGCTATCCCTGGTACACTACACTGTTCAGCGACAAAGGCACTCCTGGTGAGCATGTGCAGTGCCAACGCAAGGAGCCAAATATGCATGCAAATGAGCAATACACTAACTGCAGCATCTGTATAGGATATACTTTATGTCAGCCAAAGTTTGTAGTGTAGACATGGCCATAATAATTGGGCTTGTTTGAACAAGCCCAATTTACAGATTGCAGGGCATAGCTCAGAAAACTTCTTTTCAATTTGTAATCAAATAGAAATTTTCTTCTTAACACAGTCCCTGTTGAGGGCCACGAGTGGGCCCTGGGCCATAGGTTGGATGCCTCTGATTTACATGCTTGACGTGTGCTTGTTTCACTAAAAAGTTTCACCTCCGCCATCTAGAAATAATTGAGTCAGTAGGTGGCTAAATTCTGAGATGTGAAAATTCATTATGCTAGTTCATCAGGGCGCTACTTTCACAGGAAACTGCTTAGATGCCACACAAAAGAAAGCATTCATGGATCAACTAGAAAACTTTCAGATATCATTGTTGCTTTGGCCCAAGCAGTCAGCCAATATTTGGGGTCTTGCCAGGTTATTTCGTGTGAGAAGAGAAATTGATTATATGAGTCAGGTATTTCTTCGGTGCAACCCTGTTCCTTTACAAAGCCTGTGCACAAAGTCCTGCTTTCACAAACAAAATAAAAGACAAAAACATCTAAGTCTGCCTTTCCAGAGAGGAATGTCCCCAAAAGATGCTGTCTCTCAGCTTTCTCCCAGGGCCACATACCACAGCTTCTCTCGCTTTCTGTCTCACACAACTACAATCAATCAATCCCTAAAACTGCATTTTGCAATTCATCACAGGGAAACCCCTCTTATACTCTGTGGCGGGTCCTATTCCACGGCGCCCCCTGAAGGCTGGGGCCAGGCGTGGCAGCGGACCTCCACCTCTCTAACTCCCCCCTCGGGGGGGGCAGCGTGGCTCAGTGGCCGGAGTTTATACAATGGCCCCCTGCTCGGGGCATTGTGGCCCAGTGGCCAGAGTCAATGCAAGGACTCCCCGCTCTCGGGGTAGCGTGGCCCAGTGGCCAGAGTTTATACAATGGCCCCCTGCTCGGGGCAGCGTGGCCCAGTGGCCAGAGTCAATGCAAGGGCTTCCCGCCCTCGGGGTAGCGTGGCCCAATGGCCGGAGTCAATACAAGGGCTCCCCGCCCTCAGGGTAGCGTGGCCCAATGGCCGGAGTCAATACAAGGGCTCCCCGCTCTCGGGGAAGCGTGGCCCAATGGCCGGAGTCAATACAAGGGCTCCCCGTTCTCGGGGAAGCGTGGCCCAATGGCCATAGGAGTAGGGGGACCCGGGCCCGCCCACCCCACCAGGTCCCGACCCAGTGCTCACCTGTCAGCGGGGCTGGCCTTGCCCCACGCTCGGCGGGGATCCGCCCGCAACACGCCGAGCTAGTCTGTCCCTTTAAAAGTCCCCTGGGTCACTTCCTACCCTACCTTCGGTGTCCGGGGGTCCATCAGAGTGTTCTCCCTCCGGGCCGATGGCGAGTGGGGCCTCCAGCGACGTCACAGCAAGACTGACGTCTGGGTCCCAGAATGTTGGCTGTTCCTCCTCAGGAGATGGTAACATGCGTCCTTCCCCTCTGGTGGTCAGCCCCGACTGAGCAGCTCTGCAGGCTTTTATGCTGAGTCTCCAGCTGGAGCATGCCCAGCAGAGCTTCCGGGGCGTGGCTTCCTCTGCCCAGAGAGAAGGGTTAACCCCTGCTGTACCAGTGCGGGGCTGCTCAGCCCCATCACACACTCCCTAGATTAATTCTTGCTCAAGCCTTACCATTTTAAACTGGAAATAAGATGTAAATTTTTCTATGCTGAGAGCAGTTAACAATTGGATCAATTTACCAAGGGTTGTGGGAGATTTTCCATGACAATTTTAAAGTCAAGATTGGATGTTCTTCTAAAAGATCTGCTCCAGGAATTATTTGGTGAAGTTCTATGGCCTATGTTATACAGGGGGTCAGACTAGATGATTACAAAGCTCCCCTCTGGCCTTAGAAGGCCCAGTTACATAGACAGTGGTTTGTGTTTCATCTATCACTACATAAACGGCAATTCAATCCCCTTCCTATTTAGCCTGACTGAGTGAAGGATGGTTAGTACACCCATCAGCTTTAATCAGGTCTGTGACTGATGGCAGCCATTAACACCTTCCAGCATAAAAATACAATTTGTGATGTCATTCAAAGCTGACAGCATCTCAGACAAGAGGCAGGAGTATTAGTTAACTCAGCTCATTAATTCATGAGTTTACATTGCTTTAACATTTGATTAAAGTAACAATAACTCATTAAGGCCATACTTCAGAAAAAGGAGTTGGCTATGAATTATTATTGTCTCAGAAGGCAATTTTTAATTCAACTGATCTTTCAAGATTTAATTCAGTTACTGTCTAAATGTCTACATTTCTAACTTTAGAATTAACTATCATTAGCAGTCCCATAACCTTTTAGATTGCTATACAGCTTGACTGGCAAATTAATCAAGGCCTGTATTAAGCAACAATAGTTTCATATCAGTACCGAAATAGAATAGTAGACCATACATTTTCTCCTCTGTAATAAGACTTTGAAAATTGTCATTTGAGGTAACTTCTAGAGTCCTGGTACATAAAATCATGCATTTAAACTTTGCAAAGAATATTCTAACAATCTTTAAAGACAAACAAGAAATTACCTAAAATAAAATATTTGTTTAAAATAAATTCAAACTGTAGCCCCATGCAGAGTGTATTACAATAGTCAAGTCTTGAAGGTATGGATGATGGTAGCAAGATCTGCATCTGAAAGATAAGGCAGTCAGATCAGATGTAGCTGACCAAACACTTGTTTGATCACAGATGCTACCTGTTTTCTCAATCCACATTATGGTCTAGCTAGACCCCAGGTTATAAATTTTGTTGTCAATGGTTGTTGAGTATCCCCAATCTTAGGGGCAGGTATAATCTCTACCATCTCTGCCAGCAATTGCCAACTGGAGTATGTGGTCCATGAAACTGCGAATGTGAACAAAGGTAATCCACAAGGAAGTCTCTGTATTAAAATTTGGTACACATTTTGGTACACTCAAAAATTATTGAGATCTAGATGTTTTTATCTTTAAGCTGTTCTAGTAAATAAACAAAAAACCTCATTCATTGCAAAATAAAGCCCTGTGGAAGATCTTTACAGTCCATTGGGAAAGAGTTTCTTGCTACATCAAAAATGCTAAGTGTAGCACACCAACCTAAAGCCTCAAACATCGTAAGACAATAACAATGGACATATTTATAGATGCTTTTAACATACTGTCAACGTGATTTCTACATCAAGTGATAATATGGACACCACTCACGGAGAGGAGAAGAAAACGACCTAGAGAAACATTATGAAGAACAATAGAGAAAGAAGCCAAACCATTAACATGATACTTGGAAGCCTGAAGAGACCAACACAAGACTAAAATAAATAGCAGAAACTGATGGATGTCTTATGCACCTGGGAATGCAGAAGAAAAGAAAGAAGACTTAAATAGACAATTCTAAATTCTTGTGTAAAAAGTTGTTTCACATTTTCCAGTATATCATAATTTGAAGGTCTGAGATTTTGCTGATATTTATTAACTATAAGTTCTGACTCTGTCTTGACCCTTGGCTCTGGCATTCAGACCCTGACTTCAGTCCTAACCTCTGGCTCTGGTTCCACTTTGACCTTGTATTTTTGGCATTTCGACTCCAACCACTAGGCCTAACTGTCTTTGACCAGGTGGGCTAACACCAGTGAGCCTCCATTCCAGTGAGCTTAGTATAAGATATCATAAAGACTGCTACGTACCTATATTTTTATTCCAAAAGAGTGAGTCTCTAGCCCTTCTTCTTGCAGAGAGACAGCAAGTGCTCTTAGTATAGGCCAAACATTTGGGAGGATTAGTTAATGGATAAGAGATTTTTTTTCCTTTAAAAGGCCCTATGGAGTCGATACCAAGGCTCCTAAAATTCATGAAGGTAGGTGGGTGGACTTAACTAACGTCTTAAATCTGGCCATCAGCACCACATCAGAGGTTAACAGCAGCTCACAGAATCAGTCCCTATGATTACATGTGAGAGGCCAATTCTCTGAAAGGTTAGCATGTCTCCATATAGACACTTCATATGCCAAGATCACACATTTAATTGTTAATTAAATAAAAAATCACCACATTTAATATCAGACTAGCATATAAAACAAAATCTGTGTTCTGTGCTACACATTTTCAATACTCAGCATGCAAACAAAGGAAAATAGCAGGCTAGCATATCCTTGGAGGCAGAGTTTAAGTTTGGGTTCTTTGTTTGCAAAAGGCAACCTTAATGCTACATTTCCTGGGTTTCTAACATTTGCAGTTCAGAGTCAATTACATAAAATATTGTTCTTCCTAACAAATCAATGCTGATTTTCTTTTGTGGATGGAAATAGAAATGCCAATTCACTCTTAGGAAATAATGGTTGTGCTTAACTTGGAGAGGCTCAGCAATATTTACAAAATAAATCAACATGCTACGCATTGGCGGGAGAAGAGTAACTGAAGACAACAGCAATAAAGAACAGGAATGAGTGAATGAAGATGAGACCGGGTGGAACCACACATTAAATCCAGTTGAGAACTCAGGAACATATTCCAGACAGAATATGCAAGTAACAGAAACTAGTTCAAAATACAAATGAAAAGGCAGCAAAAGTAAGTGCCTCTGGAACAGATGGTGTGATTGGTCAGGAACACAGTGTGATTTCATCTTAACATTAATTTTGTAAACTCATCTCGCATCCATGCTGTAAAGAGGGATCAGTTATTATGTAGCTCTTAATTCAGATTTCTGTGCTAAACATTTAGCATAGATTAAAACCCAGTAACATTTCATGTACAGGGGAAACACCATAACCTCCTGCAGTGAGTGAGTGAGTATTAATATATAAATTGTTAGTTTGCCTGTGACAGCTGCTTCTAGCAAGCAAGCCTTCGGCACACACCTGTCATAGACAGTCGCTTACGGCAACAATCTGGGGCACTATTTTTGTTTGTTTTTCTTTTAAGAAATTTTTTTTTTACAAAAGTGTCTAAAAACAAACAAATCAAACTAAAGTCAACATGGGCCAATAACTATATAAAAACAAAGTGTTCTGTGCTGTGGTAAAGCCTTCCTGATTCATCTGTTGACATTTTCATTTCATATTTTTACTATTAAAGTTGTACATTCACCCAGCCCTATATGACAAAATCAGTGTATAACACTGAGTCTAAATCAGTGGTTCTCAACCTTTTTTCTCCCCGCAGACCACTTGAAAATTGCTGAGGGTTTCAGCGGCCCACCTACTGACCTTTCCAAATGTTGTTTGTACCACTAGCTAACTATTGTAAAGCGCTATATAAAAAAAACCATAAACATTTTTTTTGTTCTACAAATAAGAGCACATAACTCATATTTCAATATCAATAGTCTTACCTTTCTATTGTGATGGATATGCCCTCTCTCCTCTGCCATGGCAGCCCCTGTGCTAGGGCTGGGAAGTGGGGGGGTCTCTCCCCCACCACAGAGCTAAGTTGGGAAGGAGGGCCGTCTCTCCCTGGCAGCCGCAGCCATGGAGCTGGGGAAAGTCACCTCTTTCTCTGGCTACCACAGCCTTGGATGTCCCAAATTTCCCCCACCCCCTCTTTTCACCCCACTGCTCCCTTCCACCTACCCTTTATTTCCCCCAAGGCCACCAGCTCACCTTACACGTGCGTCTTCTCCAGGGTCCAGGTACCTAATTGGTGGATCCACTCATGTGCAGCTCCACGAAACAGGTGGGTGGCCCTTCATTTTATTATGTGCGGCCGCCCAGGTGCGCACTTTAGAGGGAACTCTCCACAGGCCACCTGAATGGAGCTCACCGACCCTGGTGGTCCGTGCACTACAGTTTGAGAACCTCTGGTCTAAATGACCTATCTGGATGTTAGTGATGGAGGAATTATAGTCATTGACTAAAAGAACATTGCTCAAGAAACCCAGACCAGCATGGTTCGATATTGTCCAGATTAGTCCCCTTTCCCATCATATCTATTGGAGGATTATTTTACATGAAGTCTCTGATAACTGCTTTTATGGATCTTATAAGCAGAAATAAAACATTATAAAAATCCATGTGATACATGTGTTAGAAGGATACAGTTTGACATTGAAAGACAAAAAACTTATGTGAGTTTTGAAATAGGAAGAAGCATTTTGAAAGGACTGTAGAATATTCCATCAGGAACTGAGACATTGCTCTTTGTGTATTCTCAAAATCTGCAGGACTTGGCAATAACTGACCCACAAAAAAGGGGATGTGCACAAATATTTCATTTTCTTCAGGTAAGTGAGTGTGTCTTTCCACTGTGTATCTCTGAAATGAGACACACTAACATGAGCCAGTCAGAGTGGAACATGGTAATCTTTTATACTCTGCCTTGGCAATGCAGGTGTCATTAATGCAAGGGTGGGCAAATTTTTTGGCCCGAGGGCCACACGGGGGTTCAAAATAGTGCAGAGGACCGAAGGCCCAGCCCCCTATCTGACCCCCACCTAAACCTGCTCCACCTACCCTAACCAGCTCCGCCCCCACCTGCTTACCTGCTGAACCGGGTGCGGGCCCCGCGCCTCGCAGCGCTTCGCTGGGCCCCCGGGCTGGGAGCGTGGGGCCCCGCGGTCTGCTGCGCTGGGCCCCATCCCCATCCCAGTCTTGGGAGTGCAGGCCCTGCGGCCTGCTGCGGTTAGTCCAGAGGCCGGGAGCGCGGGGCTGGCCGCAGGCGCGCTGTCCCGGGCGGCGTGCCAGGCCCGCTCTCAGGGTGGCGCGCCCAGCCGGCTGCGGGTCCCCAGTTCCGGGCGACGCGCTAGCCCCGCTCTCCGGGCGGCGCGCCCAGCCAGCAGCCGGTGGTCCTGCTCTCCCGGCAGGAGCTCGCGGGCCTGATAAAAACGGGCCCGCGAGCTCCTGCCGGGAGAGCAGGACCACCGGCCTGATAGAGCAGGCCTGATAAAAAAAGTGGCCCGCGGGCTGTAGTTTGGCCACCCCTGCATTAATGTAACTGAAGAATTCTGCTAATATTCAACTTTGTCTGGAAGTTAGGAACGGTGTTTAAAAGGCTTTTTTATTTATTCATTTCCCCCTATCCTTCTGTACCTTAAAATAAGCCTCTTTTCTATTATCCAGTCTGAAATTAATCCGATTCTTCTGTCTGGAGGAAATATGGTTAGTATTTTTGAAGGGCTCATTTTCTACTCGTCTTCAATTCTGGAAGAAGTCAACAGGGGATGAGGGAACTAACTGTTGGGTTGCTGGTCTGATAGAGAGAGAATACTGGGTCCAAAATTGGCCTAGCACTGAGAGAGGCACAGGCAAAGAGGGCAAGAACGTTTAACCTTCTACCTCTGTTATTCATTTCTCTGGTAGGAGAAAAAAGTCAAAGCAGCATACAGAGGTATCTTCAGTGTAGTGATCAGTCACATGCCACACATGCTGCATGAAAGCACTGTACACTGTGAAAGATTGTGAACTATAGCTGAAAATGTCAGGTTATAGTTCATGGTACACAACAGTTTCATGGGTGAGTGAACAACTGAAGCATAAGGGGTACATTTTAAAAATTTATCTTGACATTGCTACAGTAGGATTAGCAACAAAAATGTTTGAAGCTAGTTTCTTGCTCTAGCTCAGTAAGAATAACTGTGTAGGACCTATGCTTTGTGCTCTAAAGGGGGCAAGTCTATTTACTGTCACTGAAGAATCTGACTTAGATAGATCTTGCCTTTTTTGCCTTGTGGGTTTTGTTGTTGAGTAAGCCAATTGTATTTCAGACTGGTGCTTGTGTTCTGCTAGAAGCATTTATATCTTTTCTTCCCTAGCATCTCAAACATTACTGAAAAAAAACCAAACCCAAAACCAACATATTATTCATCAGAATTGTGAAACAGTAACTCCTCTTGACAGCACTGAACAAACCAAAAAACCATCATTACTCTAGGTTTTTAGTTTGTTGTAAAAATCAGATCTTAAAAAGTTTTTCTATCTATAGCATCTCTGTTCAGTTTAAATGCATGAAATACTTAAGAATGTGTTGGGTTTTTTTTGCAAGACTGCCCATGAAAAAATTAATAGTTACAATTTCCTGGATAACACCATGTCATTTCATCTAAAACTGACTAATTCAACTCCTCTGAAGTAATTGACCTGAAACTATTACAGGAGGAATATTAAAATGCTAACAAAAACATTCAACAGTCTGCAAACATGACAAAATAATGCAGCTGTACATTTACCAGCCATCCCTTATACTACAGAATGTTTACAAAGAAACTCACTGGTTATATAATGTCTCAGTAGATGTTTGCTTCTTTCTATAAATCTAATTAGGTTTTGATAGATGCATCCATTTTCACTGGAATTCTTTTTGGTGGATTCTAATTGGTTTCTGCTGTGGTTTGGCAGCCACATAACTGATCATATGCCTGTTTAATCCACTCATGGGTTATTTAACAAATTGTTAGCTATTTCACTGGTCACTGAAGTGTGGCTGTAACAATTCCTTTTTCCTGTCATGCTACTGCGACCATTACAACAGCCTTTGTGATTTATTTTGTGAAATAAATTTGAAATGTTGCAAAAACAACAGTACATCATCATCTTCCCTCAAAATAGAATAAGGTCAAAAGATATCAAGATTGTACAAGCAAAACACTAACACCTTAGTTTCCAGTTTACTGACAGTATTTTGACTCAATATTTTATGGCATTGGAAGACTAATTGCAATGAAATAGTTGTATGAACATTCAAAATAAGCACTTTAAGAGGAAAATGGGCCTAGTTATCAGATACTTAAGCTTTATATAGTGCAGCATACTATAAAACAGCTTTAAAGCATATAAAAACATATACAGTATATATATATATATATATATATATATATATATATATATATATATATATATATATATATATATATATAGCTTTTATATAGCAGAAATGCTCACCCTCCTAGCTTTGATAGGGCAGGAAGCAGAGGAGACATCTTCTGGGTCAGCATGGGAAGAGATCACAACTGGGAGCAGCTGAGATAGTGTTCTGCCTTCTCCCTCTCCCCACAACCCACTCAGTTTGTGGGGCCTGTTTTTTCCCTCTTTTCCCACTGCCTCATGTTGCAGAATGGTGGAGGAAGTGGACGGGGTCACATGCTGCATTTAGGCCCAGGCTCTGGGCCTATCCCATCCTCTTCTGCTGCCACTGGGTGGTGGGGTGGGTGATTGTTACAGTTCGCTGCCTAGTGAGGATAACCATTGTGGACATCCTGTTTCAGCCCCACCCTTTTCACCATAATTCTGGTATTGGATCTCTGATGATGTCAGAGGCTTATCTGATCTCCAATTTGGGGGTCTGAAAGGATTTCTCCCATATGGCAAGTCTAGCAAACTGCTGTGTGGGTTATTTCACCTGACATCAGTAAAGTATTAGGGGATTAAATTATAACTGTCAAAAAGGTTATAGATAGATGGAGAGAAGAAAACTGATTCCCCTGAAAGCCCAGAGTGAATGAAAAAACAAAGCACTTTCCCTCCCCATCTTCGGTCACCATTGGTTCCTTTGGTCAGGTGCCAACCAGGTTTCTTTTAACTTCTTAACCCCTTACAGGTAAGCAGGAATTTAGGCTACTTTATGCTTATGACAACTTCAATGGAAGTTAGGCATCTAACCTGCTTAGGTGCTTAGTGGGATTTTCAAAAGCACCTAAGCAGGCTACATGCCTAACCCCCATTGAAGTCAATGGCAGTTAAGCACCTAACTTCAGGCATATTTTGAAAATTTCACTGAGCACCTATCTGCATCTTTAGACAATAAAAACCCAGGCCATGATGACCAGAAACAATCCATTAATTTACTAACTACCAAACTACATGTAACTAACTACCAAACTACAAACTACTTTGTTTAATAAATCTGTCAGTTCTATAAGCAAAACACATTGTGATAAACATTTTTCTTAAGTATCCAGCACATTTAAAACAGTTTAATTTAATTAATAAAAAACAACTTCAAAATACTATTCTGGGGAATTTTAATTGAATTCCAATTTCCATCCAAATTCAGTTTGATGCACTTCATGAGAAAAAAAAATCATCTATCTAGTAAATAAGAAATGCATCATTCACCATTTTCTAACATAAAAATGTAAAAAAATCAATCTGCATTTCCCCCTTATTCCCCCAGAGCAAGGAGAGAACTGGGAACCAGACTGTTCCTCATACTGGGTCTCTGTTCCTTGGCCAGTGCAACTACAATGCTGCTCTTTGTAAAGGCTTCAGCCAAAGCCATAATCTATTCCTTAAATGGTAGGCTCCTCAGTGCATGACATGTCTGTATGTTTATGGGACAACACGGAACATGTCAGTACTAATTAAATAAAATCATCCAGATCAGAATGAAATAGGTGCCTATTTAAAGAATATATTGATAGACCAAAAGTCTACATAATACTTAGAACAGACTATCTCTAGTTGTCACCATAGCACCCAGTCACAAACCCAATTAGGAATACAGTTTATATACAATTAATTGATATACTGTATTAGGCTTCTTGTTATGGTTTTTGTGAACCTCTCAAGAAGGATTTAAGAATTTTGGCAAATAAACAAGTGGTTCAGAAACACCCGTATGCAGAGTTCTTTGTATATTTAAAAATCTGCATCTGTCAGTTCTTTAAAAAACAACCAAAATCCCCAAACCACACACTTCTGCCAGATAACTGAAAACAATTTGCAGACTATGATGCATTTTTTCAACCTGCACTTTACTTTGCTAATTAGTGTTAAACTGTGACCCTTACTGGGCCATTTGCTTGTAGAAAAAGATTGCTGTATTAAGTTATTATGAAATATAGCCTCATTTATATTCTGATTTTAGTTTGCATTCCTCCAGTGAGGCATACAAAATAGGAGTTTTCTGTAATTAAAGTGAGCACTCAGAATGCTAATGAACATTTGATTCTGCTTAGACATTTTTATAAGTCTGACATTTGGATTGCACTGACAAAAAGTTAAGCAGACAGCTGATCTCCCCTCATATCCTACCATTCAAAATAGGCAAACACATAAAGACCTGTATTGTTAAAAATTACAACAATTATTGTTCCAGTTGTTCAGAGCCAGAAAGAGGAAAGAGGGCAGGGTAGGGGTCATAGCAAGTATGCATGCATTCAGATTTTGTTTGATGATAGAATATTTTATGAGAATTAAGGTTGTGCTGCCTACACTGGATTTGGAAGACAAAAACATGTGGGTTATTTATTCATGCAGTATAGGAATTGAGTGAAAACACAGTCTTTTCTTTATGGAATAGAACACAATAAACTGATGCACAACAGATGAGGGATTTTTCAGTGCAACAGTATATCATTATTGCGTCTAGACGAGACACGATAAATCGATCCCCGATACATTGAACACTATCCACCGATCCGGCGGGTAGTATAGATGTACCCTTATCCTGATTTTCCCATCTTGTACTTTGTATAATCAGGCCTACTGACAGTCATCCCGAGCCCTAGGGCAGAATTGTCACCCCCTAGAAAGGGATGACTGAAGTTTACAACACTACTTTTTATCCTTTTGATTACACATTAGAACCCACTCTACATAAGTTGTGGCATTGCTTGATGTAGTTAACTTTTTCCCCCCAGTAACAGCACCAGCATTAAACAGATTGTGAGCCTAAATATAAGATCTATAATTTAAAATAACAATTTCTGTTTAAATTAAATAAATACATTATGGAATGAAGTTGGAGAGAGTCCAGTAGAGGGCAAAAAAAAAAATTGATTAGGGGGCGGTGGCACATTACTTATGAGGAGAGGCCGAGGGAACTGGGCTTACTTAGTCCAGTGGTTTTCAAACTGCGGGTCGCGACCCAGTACTGGTTCATGGAATGTCAGGCACTGGGTCATGACCAGGCTGTTAAAAGTCCTGTCAGTGATGCTGCCCAGCTAAGGCAGGCTAGTCCCTACCTGTTTGACACCACTCTGTGCCCCGGAAGTGGCCAGCAGCAGGTTCGGCTCCTTGGCAGCGGTGGCCCCACAGGGCTCCATGTGCTACCCCTATCCAGAGCACTGGCTCTGCACTCCCATTGACTGGTTCCCAGCCAATGGGAGTTGGAGGGGCGGGGCGGGTGGTACCTGCAGGCGGGAGCTCCGCAGAGCTGCTTGTGCACCTCTGGCTAGGAGCCAGACCTGCCGCTGGCTGCTTCTGGGGTGCTGCACAGTTTGCGGTGCCAGGAGAGGCAGGAAGCCTGCTTTAGTACCACTGCTGACCAGGTAAGCCCATGTCCCAACCTCATGCCCCAGCCCTGAGCCCCACCCCAAACCCCTCCTCCCCAGTCCCACCCCAGAGCCTGCACCTCCAGCCCAGAGCCCTGAACCCCTCCTGCATCCCAGCCCCCTTCCATATCCCTGAGCCCCACCCATACCCCAAACCCTTCATCCCCAGCTCCTTTGGACCACAGGTATCAACAATTTTCTTCAACTGGGTCACCAGAAAAAAAGTTTGAAAACCACCGATTTAGTCTGCAGAAGAGAAGAATGGGGGTGGGGGAAATTTGATAGCAGCCGTCAACTACAGGAACTCCTCACTTAATATTGCGGTTATGTTCCTGAAAAATGTGACTTTAAGTGAAACAATGTTAAGAATCCAATTTTCCTATAAGAATTAATGTAAATGAGGGGGTTAGGTTACAGAGAAATTTTTCTCACCAGACAAAAGACATATATAGATACATATATACACACACACACACACACACACACACACAGGTTTAAACAATTTAATACTGGTACATAGTGATGATGATTGTGAAGCTTGGTTGAGGTGGAGGAGTCAGAGGGTGGGATATTTCCCAGGGAATGCGTTACTGATAAAAAATGAACTAGCAATTGGCTGAGCTCTCAAGGGTTAACTCTCACATTCTGCAGCAGGAAGGGAGGGAGGGCAGACAGAGACAGACACACACCCTGTTTGTGTGTGTGTGAGAGAGATTCCCCTTTAAGTATGCGGACTCTTAAGTACACTGCCTTGCTAATTAAATCAGCTTGCAGAAACCAGAGATCTTGCAGAGAGTTCCCTCCATCATGTGTCCTCCCCTGCTCTATGGAAGATGGGGTAAGCGGGATGCAGGAGCATGGGGGACGGGGACACCCTGACATTAGCCTCCCTTTTCTTCCCCTGCCCCCATCACCCGCACAGCAACCAGGAGTCTCATGGAGCAGCTCCAAGGCAGATGGTAGGAGCAGCACATAGCAGTGGCGGGAGGGACATCTGAACTTCCGGCAATTGATAGCCTGCTGGGCAGGGAACTTAAGGGAGTGGGGAGCTAATAGGGGGCTGCCAGTCCACCCTGGTTCCAAGCCCCACCAGCTAGCTACAATGGGCTGCTCTTCTTGCAAGCAGTGAACAAAGCAAACAGCTGCCAAACAACGTTAGAAGGGAGCATTTCACAACTTGAAACGAGCTTGTTCCCTAATTGATCAGCAACATAACAACGGAACAATGTTAACCACGACGACTTTAAGGGAGGAGTTCCTGTACCTGTATATTCTTTATAGGACAAGAAGGATCACATACAGTACATATGCTATGGCAAAGGAAGTTGAAATAAAACATACAACACAAATTTTCATTGCTAGGAAAAATATTGGACTTTCTGATCTTGAGAGGAAAAGTCATTTGTATCCATGTGCTGAATGTAGGGATTTGTATCTTTGGACAGAGACCAATATACTGAACTTCCTGAAAACATCATTTCCAAAGATGCTTTCCTGAATATTGCTAGATATTTTTTAAGATACAAATACGTGACGTGACCATGTCATTCACTGAATTGTGTGTGCGCACACGCCTGGTGCTGTGCCTGCACTGGCTGGTGCCCAGCGAGCTGCTGCTGGTTGCACTTCTGGGCATGCTCTTCCGGCACAGTCTGGGCTTCCACGTGCTCGCCCGGCTGCCTTCACCACTGCTGGTACCACCCTGTGCATGCCTAGGAGCCCTGTGGCCCCTTTTGGTAGGTCTGTGTCTTATCATTTATATTGTGCAGAGTGAAAATGTTACTAAATCAGAATAGTGGTGCTTGATACTTGTTTTGCTGGCACGGGTGCAAATTACTATGCAAGGTGAAAAGCGAGTGAGAATCGGGGCATCATGTTGGGCCTTTCAAGTGGAAAAACCAAAACTACTTATGGCTTGAATTTTGGATTCACGGCCTACAGGAATAGGGTACATTTTGCACACACCAAATTTTTGCTTCTCATTTATCACATTACCAAGATAAAATAATCTCTCCTCTTTATAGGATTCTTGACCTGGTATGGAACTCCAATGGAATAAACTGAAAATTACACTAGATCAACATACTATGTACAAGCATACAGTAAGGCATCCTCGATATTGCCCAAATGCAAACAAGCAGTAAACTAAAACACCCTTCTGGCATGGGATGGGCAAAGAATAGGGATAAAAAACATTCTTAGGGATGGGTGAACAGGTTGAGGTGAAACAAGAACTTTACTCAAAGCTTAAACAAAATTGTTCAGGGTTTAAAAATATTCAGATAGATTTATATTTTAAGTGCCTTTTGCACGTCCCAAAACACCTCGAGAAAAGCTATCCTTGTGTTATTTCTGACCCTGCCTGAACCGAGCAACACCAGAATTTGTGAAAGAAAGTTGGGGTCTCAAGCCGACATTTAGAGCAAAGACATTTACATAATTTCCACTGAGATTCAGATATGAAATTTGTTCAGCACTAAGCAATATAAACATAGTTTGTCTGGCTACCGTTATTTTACACTAGTTTTCAGTTAGAAGATGATGAATGCTATTACTTGCAAAAGAAAAAGAGGGATAAAGTTACTTAATCTTTATGTCAGGCTCAGACTTGATTTCACAGGATGGCAGTGAAGAAAATGCAAAGTCCAGTAGGTTAGTTCAGCTCTGTACTTGATGAAAGTAATAATTTGCATTCAAAACAAGTGACAGGGATTGAAGTTTTATCAACAGTTCTACTAGCAGGAACAAGTGTTCTCTTAAATCACATATCTATAGTGGATAACTGGATGCTAATTAGTGAACTGCTCATTATACAGCAAAGGTGTATATTAATGAATTGCACTATTCAGATCACATAAAGAGTATCACTGTCTTCATTTGTCTGATTAGTATGATGTTTGTGTACAATGCAGAACTTGGTACCTCATATGTTCCTGTGAGACAGATGTATAATAGTCCAAGACAAAAACTGTGCAATCTGCATGCAAATAATGGATGGACAGACATAAACTTCACTGAATGCTTTATTGGCCATCTGCCAGTTTTGAATGGCAGACTATGAACATATTTAAGAAGTAACTGAAGTAAGCATTAATGCTTCTGTCTAAACAGCAGATTCACATTTGTTTGGCAGCAGACACAAAAGAATGTGCTTTTATAAAAACATCTGGAGCCCTTAATAATGAAGAGACTTCTCAGGATCAGCGATCTCCATCTTTTTTTAGTTTCTCTGTAGATACAGGCAGTAGTAGTTTTGGGAGAAGTGAATCAAAAACACCAGCATCTTGTAAAATAAATAATCTAAATATGGAACTGGAGATGCAGAATGAGAATGAAACTCTTAATTACCCCAAACTCATACTTGCTGTATAATCAAATCTAGCTGCAGAGGTGAACTACACTTAATCAATTGAAGTATGAGACAACCTTGCACTTCATGTAACATAAAACTTGAATTTAAAACAAAACAAAACCTTATCAGTGCTATGTATGTGAACCATATTTATGAGGCATAGAATTAGCAGGTTCTGCTATCCTAAATAAGACCCTCAATATTTAATTAACTATTTTACATCGCAAACATTTTAAAGTGATTGTGCATAGCTAATATCTGATCCTGCCAAAAGGAGGTCCTTTCTCCATCAGGCTGGGAGGAAGGGGGGGGGGGGGGAAATCACATTTAAACTCTTTCAAATATTTTTAAAAATGTGATCATTAACTCACCAAAACGGAGATTCATTAAGCAGTACTGCTGACCAAAATATGCAATACAGAAGCTCAGCAAGTGACTGAAGAGCTAAACTTACCAATAGGCCACAGGTCGAATTATTAGTTGTAGTACACTGGTGTCAGCAGTGTAGGTTCACATTACTTGTTTCTCAGTGTCCTTAGTGGCTCATTTTGGATAGGAGAAGAGAACTGTGAGCCAGTCCAATACAGTCTCATGCCTTCCGAATTTTGAATATCTAATTTTACAGAAAATCCACCTGTTTTATTGCAATCAATTATCTAGAGTTATATATGATTTAAAAGTACTTATACTGTAACTCATGTCTTGTGGAAATTGTTGGATGGAAATTACAAACTATATCAAAATTTAGCTAACATTCTTTATTTTGAAAAAAAAAACATTTCAGTAATGTGCCATAACTTTTCTTGCTGCAGAGATATTAGCAAATAATTATATGTGAAACAAATAGATCTAATCAAAATGTTTGTCAAAATATGCTAATCAATCATTTAAATTGCACTAGGTTGCCATAATGCCTAATGGGGATAGTGAAATTAATTGCAACTAACCAAGTACATGATGACGTGGGAGTTCACAGCGAGTACTATAATTTTACATACAGTATTGACATAGTATGGACTACTCAGTTTAAAATTTGAGTGACTATGTTAGCCTGTAGCGGGGTGACCACCCGCTCCCTCCCTTAAAAGGGCTAGAGTAGCCCGGGAAGGGGCTGGAAGCAGCCCTGGGAGGGGTTTGTGGCAGGGAGCCTGTTGATTCCCCGGCTGATTGGGAGTTTGGCTCAGCTGGGTGGCCACGCCCCAAACTCTGAGGCTGCATAAAAGCCTGGGAGACAGAAAGAAGCAGTCAGTCTCCTCTGTAGTCGGAGGGAGACAGGGTCTGGCTGCAGGGAGCCATCAATAGAGTACCTGGATTGGGACAGGGCGAGGGCAAGGCAGCAGGGAGCCCAAGCTCTAGGGAGATGGCCCCAGCTTGCTGAGCCTAGGGCAGGCCCGACCCACGGGGTACTGGGGGTTGCAAGGGGGCTGGTTAGGAGCAGCAGGCCCAACCCCTTCTTGCCGGTGATGAGTAGCCATGAGACTGCAGTCAGCCTCAGCGAACTGAGGCAAGTGATGACAGGCAGTGGCGGTATCTGAGGCGAGTTGGGGATAGTGGGTGGTGGGTTCCCCCAGGGAGGGGAGACCCTAAGACAGGGGGGGTACTGCAGGGGTGCAGCACCCTCAGCAAGGGGCTCTGGGGTCCGGGAGGGGCACGGGGCCAGAGTGGAGAAGCGGACGTCGGGTGGCAGAGGGTGCTCCAGGGTGTAAAAGAGCTGATTCCCCAGACGACCAGACGGGGGCGCCGCCGGGTGAGTGGTCGACACCGTTACATAGCCCATATTATCTATACTATGAGAGCTCTGTATTGTAGGCAGGTCTGGTATTCGGACACTTCCCATTATAAGATCCTGTTGTCATTTGCTTATAGTTTTGCCAAACATTAGCCTTTTGGGCTGAAATTTTCCATGCTAGATGTTTGCCTCAAGCTTAATGTGAAAGTTTCAGCCAAAATAGTATAGCCATTTGCAGAAAAGAATGAGGCTAGGGAAAAATAAATTGTTTTGCCCTAATTAAAAAATTCCAGCAACCTTTTCTTTTACAAGGCCTTCTGATCCCAAACTTGTGTGCTGGGACTCAAAAGTTGGCAGAAGCATCATGCCTTTTTTTGTTCTCCTGGAAATCCCAAATTTGACCAATTTATAAACATTTGAAAAAAATCAGTTTACATAAGAATGGCCATGCTGGGTCAGACCAAACGTCCATCTAGCCCAGCATCCTGCCTTCCTATAGTGGCCAATGCCAGGTGCCCCAGAGGGAATGAACAGAACAGGTAATCATCAAGTGATCCATCTCCTGTTGCCCATTCCTAGATCCTGGCAAACAGAGGCTCCTGACACTGTCCCTGCCATTCTGGCTAATAGACATTAATGGAATGGTTCTCCATTAAATCTATCTAGTTCTTTTTTGAACACTGTTATAGTCTTGGTCTTCACAATATCTTTTGGCAAAGAGTTCCATAGGTTGACTAGATGTTGTGTGAAGAAGTACTTCCTTTTGTTTGTTTTAAACCTGCTGCCTCTTAATTTGAAGACTCCTAGTTCTTGTGTTATGAGAAGTAAATAACACTTCCTTATTTACTTTCTCCACACCACTCATGATTTTATAGACCTCAATCATATTCTCCCTTAGTCATCTCTTTTCCAAGCTGAAAAGTGCAAATCTTATTATTCTCTCCTCATATGGAAGCTATTCTATACTCATATTATATATATATATATATATATATTGTGGTAAACCCAGGGCTGGAAGGCTGTGGTGAGAGGGGAAAACTGCAGGTAAATTAGGTCCAGCTGAGAAAGGCTGCTGCAGCCAGCAGCAGGGCCAGCTGGGACCAGTTAAGGAGGCTGCCAGAGCCCTTTAAAGAGACTTCTCCCCAGAGAGGGGTGTGGGAGTGAGGAGTGTGTTTGGAGGCAGGAGGAGTTAGAAGATTGAGTTTGTGAAGCAGAAGGAGGTAAAGGCAAGTGAGAGGCAGTTACAGGGAGGCTGCCAGCAGGCAGGGAGGCAGGAAGGAGCCCCTCCCAGGAGGGAGCTAGCCCAGCCTAACCAGCGAGAGGCCAAACCCAGACGGGGGAGCTGCCCAGAGGACTGGAGCCTGGGGTGCCCAGGGGGGCCCCCTTGCCACAAGTGGTGTCAGAGGTGGGATCGTGAGTAGACGTGCTGGCAAGACCCCTCGACCAGGGCGAAAAGCCCCCCCCCCTTATTCAAAAACATAAAAAGAGAGAGAGAAAATGGAGGAGGTGGTGAAGGCACTGGTTCAGGCCACTGCGGCCCAGCAGGAGGCTGTTCGAGTGCAGCAGGAAACCAACCAGTTACTGATGTCCCAGGCAGCCCAGGACCGAGCCACATTGCAGGAGTTAGTGAAGCAGGTGAAAGTCCTGGGCACCCTGGCCCGTGGGGGTCCCGATGCCCGGCCGCTGCGGGCAAACAACTATTTACAGAAAATGACGGCGGACGACGATACCGAGGCCTACCTCCTCGCGTTCGAGAGGACAGCCCTGCGAGAGGCCTGGCCCCGGGAGCAGTGGGCAAGCATCCTGGCCCCTTTTCTGTGTGGAGAGGCCCAGAAGGCCTACTTTGATCTGGCAACCGAGGCTGCTGCAGATTATCCCCAGCTCAAGGCTGAAATCCTGGCAAGGGCGGGAATGACGCCAGCCCTGAGAGCCCAGCAGTTTCACGACTGGAGGTACAAGTCCGACAAGCCACCAAGGACCCAGCTGTTTGACTTGATTCACCTCGCCCAGAAGTGGCTGCAGCCTGAGACCCACAGACCAGAGAAAGTGGTGGAAATCCTAGTCCGGGACAGGTATATGCGGGGGTTGCCACCCGACATAAGGGGTTGGGTCCGTAAGAACGATCCCTCCTCCTATGACGAACTAGTAGCCCTCGTGGAGAGACACCTAGCCTCCCAGGAGCTGCCTCGGACTACCAAGGAAGGAGTGCGCCCGAGTAGGAGGCAGGGCACAGGGCCAAAACCCCGGGGTACCATGCCCCCAAGCCGTTACATAGAGGGAGGGAAAGAGGCTGGGGATCAGCCTGAAAGCATGGAGAAGCTTGGGGACTGGGGGAACGAGACTCGGGGGGTACGGCCTAACAGTCCGAGAACCAGGGTGCTAGCCCGAGCGGGTATACGCTGCTACGCATGTGGGGAAGTAGGGCATATAGCGGCCCAGTGCCCAAACCAGGCCGAACCCATGCAATGCGACCTGGGGGGGATGGAAGGTCCCTGTGTCCTAATAAGTCAGGTGGGGGTCGCGGTGGCCCCCCATAGATACACCCGGCCCGTTAAGATGAACGGCATTAGTACCACTGCGTTAGTAGACTCCGGGAGTGCGGTCACGCTGGTCTCGGGGAAGCTGGTCGGGCGAGACCAACTGTCGCGGGCCAAGCGCTCCGGAGTATCCTGTGTACATGGGGATGTCAATTATTACCCCACCATCCCCGTAAGTATAGACATCCTTGGAAACCCCACGAAGGTAATGGTGGGGGTAGTCCCGAAGCTCCCCTACCCGGTCCTGATCGGGCGAGACTTCCCAGGGTTCGATAACCTGCTCCCCGGAAGGGAGGCAGAAGGTGTTAGTGCCAAGATCCAGGAGAGGGTGCCAAGGGATTGTGGACCCCCGGCCTTCCGAGAGTTTGACCCAGGGCTATTTTCCCTGCCGGGGGGACCCAAGAAGTCTCGGAAGGAGAGAAGGGCAGCTAAGGAGTTGGGGACGAAGATTTTGACCCAGTACCGAAGGGTAGCGCTGGTAGGGGAACAAGTAACCCCCAGGGGGAAGAGGACTCGGCGAGCTGCGGGGGAGCCCGACGCCGGACCGAGTGCCCCCCAGACTGACCCTGAGAGGGAGCCGGGGATAGATCCCCCGGAGCTAGGACCGATTGGCCTGTCAATGGAAAGCTTTGGGCAGGATCAAGCCAATGATCCAGCCTACCACAATATCCAGAAGGAAGTAGTGGAGGTGAATGGAGTCCCAGTAGAAGGGAAAGTTAAGGGCCAAGGACCGTATTATGTGATAAAGGGGGACCTATTATACAGAGTAGTCCGGATGTCGGACCAAACCATAGAGCAACTCCTGGTTCCCCAGAAACACCAGAGAGGCGTGATGGACCTAGCCCATAGCCACCTCTTCGGGGGCCACCTAGGGGTGGATAAAACCCTCGACAGGGTCCTGAAAAGATTTTTTTGGCCAGGAGTCTACGCGGCTGTCCGCCGATATTGCGCCTCCTGCCCGGACTGCCAATTGCATGCCCCCCGGCCGCACTTGCGGGCCCCGTTGGTACCTCTGCCCATCATTGAAGTCCCCTTTGAGAGGATTGCTATGGACCTGGTAGGCCCACTAGAGAAATCTGCCCGGGGCCATCAGCACATACTGGTTGTGCTTGACTACGCCACCCGATACCCGGAAGCTGTGCCCCTACGGAACACGATGTCAAAGACCATAGCCCGGGAATTGGTGCAGATTTTCTCCCGAGTAGGAATACCCAAGGAGATCCTAACCGATCAAGGGACCCCCTTTGTGTCGAAGCTGATGAAGGACTTGTGTGACATGCTCCAAGTGCGGACCCTGAGGACATCGGTTTACCACCCTCAGACAGACGGTCTGGTCGAACGCTTCAATAGGACATTGAAGAGTATGATGCGGAAGGTAGTGAGCCGGGACGGGAAGGATTGGGACACCCTGCTCCCCTACCTACTGTTTGCCGTGAGGGAGGTACCGCAGGCCTCCACGGGATTCTCCCCGTTCGAGTTGTTATATGGACGCCACCCTCGGGGCATACTCGATATAGCCAAAGAGGGTTGGGAGGAACAGCCGAAGCCGGAGAGAAATGTCATCGAGCATGTGCTACGGATGAGAGAGAGGATAGCCCAGGTTACCCCCATAGTGCGAGAGCACATGAAGAAGGCCCAAGAGGCCCAGCGGACGTATTATGATCGTCGGGCGGTGAGCCGGAAGTTCCAGGTGGGGGACCGAGTAATGGTGCTTGTACCCACGGCTGAAAGTAAACTGTTAGCCCACTGGCAAGGGCCCTATGAGGTGATCGAAGCCGTGGGAGACGTGGACTATAAGGTCCGACAGCCGGGACGCCGGAAGCTGGAGCAGATCTATCATGTAAACCTACTGAAGCCTTGGCAGGATAGAGAGGCTCAAGTAGTCGCGCTCGGAGCAACCCTCCGGGAAGGGAACCAGCCTAGCCAGGTAGGGATATCCCCCGAGCTGACCCCAAACCAACGAGAAGAGGTGATCAGCATGATCAGACGGCACCCGGACGTGTTCTCGGAGACACCAGGCCGAACCAGGGAGGTATGCCACCACATCCGCACGGAGCCTGGGGTAAAAGTGTGTGTCAAGCCCTATCGGATCCCAGAGGCAAAAAGGGAAATGATTGGAACAGAAGTCCGGAAGATGCTGAGATTGGGGGTCATAGAAGAGTCCCATAGCCAGTGGTCCAGTCCCGTGGTCCTGGTACCCAAGCCCGATGGCAGTGTAAGATTCTGCAATGACTTCCGGAGGCTGAACGACGTGTCCCAGTTCGATGCCTATCCGCTACCACGAATAGATGAACTGATCGACCGATTAGGAACAGCGCGGTTCCTGTCCACCCTGGACCTGACCAAAGGCTACTGGCAAATCCCCCTTGCCCCAGCGGACAAGGAGAAAACAGCCTTTTCCACTCCAGATGGCCTGTTCCAATACACGGTTCTCCCCTTTGGATTACATGGGGCCCCTGCCACCTTCCAGCGGCTTATGGACAAACTGCTGCGGCCGCATCGTAAGTACGCGGCCGCTTATTTGGATGATGTGATTATCCATAGCCCCGACTGGGAGACACACTTGGGGAAGGTGGAGGCAGTGCTAGACACCTTGAGGAAGGCCGGTTTGACTGCGAATCCCGCCAAGTGCTCAATTGGACTAGCAGAAGCCAGATACCTCGGGTATATAGTGGGGAGAGGCCTGGTGAGACCCCAGCTTAACAAGTTAGAGGCAATCCAGAAGTGGCCACGACCAGTCCGGAAAAAGCAGGTCAGGGCATTCCTGGGGTTGGTCGGCTATTACCGACGGTTCATCCCCCATTTCGCCGCCCGGGCATGCCCACTAACTGACCTGACGAGAGCCCGTGGCCCGGATATCGTGAAATGGTCGAACGCAGCAGAAGAGGCGTTTAAGGATCTGCGGACGGCCCTCTGCACCGACCCCGTGCTAATAGCCCCGAATTGGGAGAAGGAGTTCTTATTGCAGACCGATGCCTCCGAAGTAGGGCTAGGAGCGGTGCTGTCCCAGATGATAGATGGAGAAGACCACCCCATTCTGTACCTCAGTCGGAAGCTCCTGCCCAGGGAACAGAAATACGCCGTGGTAGAGAAGGAGTGCCTGGCAGTGAAGTGGGCCGTAGAAAGCCTCCGCTACTACCTGCTCGGAAGACGGTTTACCCTGGTCACGGACCATGCTCCGCTGAAGTGGATGCACCAGAATAGGGATAAAAACGCAAGGGTCACCAGGTGGTTCCTCTCACTACAACCCTTCCACTTCCGCGTACAACATAGGTCCGGCCTCCTGCACGGAAATGCGGACGGCCTGTCCAGGGTACACTGCTCAGCGACCCAAGTAGCCCAACCCCATGGTGTTGAGCAGGGGGGGGGATGTGTGGTAAACCCAGGGCTGGAAGGCTGTGGTGAGAGGGGAAAACTGCAGGTAAATTAGGTCCAGCTGAGAAAGGCTGCTGCAGCCAGCAGCAGGGCCAGCTGGGACCAGTTAAGGAGGCTGCCAGAGCCCTTTAAAGAGACTTCTCCCCAGAGAGGGGTGTGGGAGTGAGGAGTGTGTTTGGAGGCAGGAGGAGTTAGAAGATTGAGTTTGTGAAGCAGAAGGAGGTAAAGGCAAGTGAGAGGCAGTTACAGGGAGGCTGCCAGCAGGCAGGGAGGCAGGAAGGAGCCCCTCCCAGGAGGGAGCTAGCCCAGCCTAACCAGCGAGAGGCCAAACCCAGACGGGGGAGCTGCCCAGAGGACTGGAGCCTGGGGTGCCCAGGGGGGCCCCCTTGCCACAATATATATATATATATATATATATATATATATATATATATATATATATATATATATATATATATATATATATTTGGAGATTGGGGAGATCACATCTGCATGCAGTATTCAAGGTGTGAGCATACCATGGATTTATATAGAGGCAATATGATATTTTCTGTCTTATTATCTAGCTCTTTAATGATTCCCAACATCGTTAGCTTTTTGGCAGCTGCTACACATTGAATGGATGTTTTTAGAGAACTATCTACAAATACGCCAAGATCTCTTTCTTGAGTGGTAACAGCTAATTTAGACCCCATCATCCTATATGTATAGTTAGGATTATGTTTTCCAGTGTGCATTACTTTGCATTTAGCAACATTGAATTTAATCTTCCATTTTGTTGCCCAGTCACCCAGTTTTGTGAGATATCATTGCAGCCTTTCGCAGTCTGCCCGGGACTTAACTATCTGAGTAGTTTTGTATCATCTGCTAATTTTGCCACCTCATGGTTTATCCCATTTTCCAGATTCATTTATAAATACGTTGAACAGTACTGATCGCAGTACAGACCCTGGGGGATACCGCTAGTTAGCTCTCTCCATTCTGAAAACTGAGCATTTATTTCTACCTCTTGCTTCCTGTCTTTTACCAATCCAGGAGAGGACCTTCCCTCTTATCCCATGAGAGCTTACAAATTTGGACAGTTTGCAAATTCTTAGTAGACACTTCAATTTTTAGCAGCTAATATCTCCAAAGTTTCCATCTGTATTGAGCATGCTTGAGCCTCTGACAGCTCCTAGTGCTGATGAGATGGTGTGCACTCCATCCCCACAGAGCAACTAAGTATGGTTATTTCTCCTACATGTGACAGGACTGCACATATGCTGTCCCCACAGAGCATGCTCCAGCCAAGGGTTATAGGCTGAAGCTGGACTTTCCCTATTATGGCTGTTCTAGGCCAGAATGGGGCTAGATGCTGGAACTGAGAGTAGAGAACACGCCTCTCCTGTGCTCTCAGGGTATTTTAACACTGTAATACAAGACCGAGGAGTGGCCTGGTTCAATTGACTTGGGTTGGGATCTATACAACTGTAGTGTAAACATTCAGCTTTGGGTTGGAGCCTGGGCTCTGACACCCTGCAAGGGGGAGGAGCTAAAAGCCCAGTTTCCAGCCCAAGCCCAAATGATGACAGCAGGGGTTGGAGACCTTTGAGAAGTGATGTGCCACGTCTTGATTAATGTAAGGTTTCGCGTGCCAGTTATACATTTGACATTTACAGGGGCTGGCAGACAGAACCCCAGGTGGCAGTGCAGGCAGCAGACGAAACCCCAGACCGGAAGCGAGCTGAGCCGCTCTGCCCACTGCTGGTCTGGGGTTCTGGCTGCCAGCTCTGCTCAGCCTGCTGCCAGCCCGGGGTTCCGTCCATGCAGGCGGGCAGTGGGCTGAGTGGGGCCGGTTGGCTGCAGAGTGCCACTAAAAATCAGCTTGCGTGTGTCTTTGGCACGTGTGCCGTAGGTTGCTGACCCCTGGTCTACAGTGTCATTTTTAGCGCCACGGTACAAGCCCTGTGAGCCCAAGTCAGCTGACCCAGACTCTGAGACTCAGTGCTGTAGATATATTCATCACAATGTAGATGTACCCTTTTAATCCAGCAACATTACAGTTTGTTTTTACGATTTAGTAATTTTATATTGTGGTTCAAAAGGCATTAAGAATTCTTTATGTATATCAATTTAAAGGAGTCTCTCATTGTTCCTGGTTTTATGTCTATTTATAGCAGAAGTCATAAGCTACACGTGCAGTTTTTGCTAAATAGAATAAGAATCAGGATACACTGCTTCCTCAACGAGCAGGGGAATGGCACAAAGTTTAGAAGGATAAGTCAGATGTGCTTAGTCATTAGTCAATGACAACACCTCTGTTCTGGTCTTGTAAGGGCTTGGCTACACTTGAAATTTCAAAGAGCTGCTGCAGGAATGCTCCCGGAGCCTGGGTCAGTTCCCAGCGCTCAGAGCATGTCTACACTAGCGCTTTATAGCGCTCAGACTTGCTGTACTCAGGGGGAGTGGGGTGATTTTTCACCCCCTGAGCCAGCAAGTTAGAGCGCTGTAAAATGTCAGTGTAGCCAATCCCGTACTCTTTTGAGTCTCAGGGCTGATCTGCACTGAAAAGTTACATCAGCATAGCTACATCTCTGAAGGGAAAAATCCATACCCTGAGACACATAGGGCTTGGCTACACTTGCAGCTGAAGAGCGCTTTGGGTTAAACCAGCCTTCGGAGAGCGCACTACGAAAAGCGCTCCAGTCTGTCCACACTGACAGCTGCAAGTGCATTGGTGTGGCCACATTTGCAGCGACATTAGGAGTGGTGCATTATGGGCAGCTATCTCAGCAGTCACGTGGCTGCAACATGTTTTTCAAATGAGGGTGGAGGAGTGGAGTGTGTTGTGTGTATGTGGGGGGGGGGGGAGAGTGGGATTTTGGAGTGCTGAGAATGTACACTATCTTGTAAGTTCAGACCCTCCTAACCCCCTGCCTCTCTCTCACTCAGTAAATGTTTGCTTTGTTCCGGTTCAGACACCGGCTGCTTATCTGCAGCGGAGCTCTGAAAAGGCACTTCCACATTCCTGCAGCAATTTCATAACAAAGGGAAGAAAGACCACTTGATTTAAGGGGATTATGGGGCGTTTCCAGAAGTCAGAGCACGGTAACATAACTCCTTGTCCACACTAACCCTGAAGCATTTTACCCAATATGCAACAGCTGCTAATCCTCTCTGGGAGGTGGAGTACCAGGAGTGCGCCAGCCAGGGATTAAAAGCTCTCTACGTGCTTTGCTAGTTTGGACAGGGAGTAAGATCGAGCGCTCTGGGAGGCTTTATTGCAGTATAAAGTGCCAGTGTAGCCAAGGCCAGAGCTCAGCTGACCTAACTCCAGCATAGACAGCACTAGGTCAATGGACAAATTATTTTGTCACCCTGGCTACTGCCTCTCAGGGAGATAGATTCCACACAGCGATTGTAGAACCCTTCCATCACTACTGTAAGGATCTACACCAGGGGTCTCAAACTCAAATGACCATGAGGGCCGCATGAGGACTAGTGCACTGGCCCGAGGGCCGCACCACTGACACACACCCTGCCCTCGCTGCCCCGGCTCCGCCCCCACTCCACCCCTTCCATGAGGACTAGTGCACTGGCCCGAGGGCCGCACCACTGACACACACCCCGCCCTCGCTGCCCCGGCTCCGCCCCCACTCCACCCCTTCCAAGAGGTCCCACCCCTGCCCCACCTCCTCCTCTGAGCACGCAGCTCCCCATTCCCTCCTGGAAAGCGCTAGGCACCACCAACAGCTGTTTGGCAAACAAAGCAAGAGCAATCTAGGAAGTCCAGAGCTAGAAACACGCGCGGCCCAGCCAGGCAGCAGAGAAGCCTCCACTTCTGGCCCCTCCCTCCCGCAAACTGCTATGGGGGGGGGGGGGGACGACAGGAAGCTTGGCGGGCCGCAGGGAAGGGCTTCGCGGGCCACATGCGGCCCCCGGGCCGCATGTTTGAGACCCCTGATCTACACTAAAGTGCTCTAGTAGTGTTTTAAATGTAGACATAGCTTCAGCTGGTATACAATTAAATCCACAGGGCCAAATTCTGCCCACAGATACCATCATCACATTTAAATTATCCAGTAATTGCTTTGGACAGCTAGACAAATGCTGCCATGTCTGCTGTATTCCCCATAGCCTGAGGAATACCCAAAAAACTAAAATTCTTGGTGTTTGAAGTAATCTATGGCAATTACAAAGATTAAGGGTGACCACTTTCAGCACACAATTCCCATTTACTTCTAGGGAAGTGGGGTGGTTTTATCTGAAGGCTAGTGGCCCTATAGGTTATTGGAATCATGCTATGCTGCTACCAGTGATTTTTAAAGTATCCCACATTATGCAGATTTAGATATCCAGTAATAGTCTGTTTCATTAACTCTATAAATTAGGAAACTTCTACTGACCTTCACATTTTCAAGCACAAAACAATGATTATAGATTAGCTTTAGAAGACAGATTCTGCCATACAGTGTTTGTGCAGACTGTGAAATGCTAGCAGCTGAGGGTTTATTAAATGAAGCACTAAACTAGATTTATGCTTGTTGTTTAGAGGTGAAAGTCAGCTGCAGTTGCTATTACAGCAATCCAATTTCTTTCTTCTTTTTTTTTAAATAAAGCACAGTAAGCCTCCACTGACAAAAGTTTTATACTCTTTTAATGAACTCCATATGCTAAAGAAAATTTTGTTTGAGATTAAAAGTGAGTTTCATGCTAAACACTAACTTTGTTCATATCCATAAACCATAAACCGTTCATTCCTACATTTCATGTACAAACTTCACTTTGCTGCATACAATTTCCTTATTTCATTAGATACATACAAAGAGAAAATGGCACTTCCTTCTGCATACAGAATACCACAACTTGGGACCTTGCCTCTACCTCCCCTCTTCTCCCCACTCATCTGATACTGGGCTTTTCTTATTTCTTCAGTCTCTCCTAGCTTCAGCTACACGTGCAAGAGCTGCAGTGGAGGAGCTTTAGCATGAATGTTGCCATTTCTTTTAAAATTTATAATAAAAATAACTATTTCCATGTCTGTTCCTCTCCATTTCTGTCTCTTTGCTATTTAACTGTGTAGCATGTTTTCAGATTCATGGTAAAATTCTTAAAATAGAGAACCCGCTCAATCTCTAAGCTATAGACAGTCAAATAATGTGGCCTGTTATTTTTAGAAAATATACACAGTACAGGAGAAAGAGCCACTCCCTTATACATTTCAGACCTTCAATAAAACACTGAAAAGTACAGTGCCTCCTATATAGAAGACCACCAACAGTTTATGATCAGGGACAAGAAAGAGACCTTATGAGGGGAGATTTAAGGAGAGACTAAGTCCAGGTCTACACTACCCGCTAGATTGGCAGCTAGAAATCAGTCTTTTGGGGGTCAATTTATCGCGTCTCATCTAGACATGATAAATCAATCCCCGAGTGCTCTCCCATTGACTTCGGAACTCCACCCTGGCGAGCGGCAATGGCGGAGTTGACGGGGAAGTAGCAGCAGCAGTTGACTCAGCACCGTGAAGACGCCAAGGTAAGTTGACCTGAATATGTCAAATTCAGCTACGCTTTTCACATAGCTGAAGTTGCATATGTTACTTCGATCCCTCCGCCAGTGCAGACCAGGACTAAGTTACTAGTAGCTCACAAGATGGAGAGTTGAACATGTCACTGGGGCAGCACATAAGAGCAATTTCCCAGCTAAGGAAAGCTGTAGGAAGGGGAGCAATGGAAACGGGGGTAGGGAGGAGTCTGAAAACCAGGAAAGAGAAGTTTTAAAATCAGATTCAGAAATGTATCAGAAGTCATTGACAGTGGGGGAGGTTATGTGACCTATTTCAAGAGTAGCCTGGGTGCTGCATTATGCAGAGAGTAAGGATTTAGGGGAACAATAAAAGAGAACTGCAGTAGTCAAGACATGTAGTGATTAAGACATGAATAAAGATTTCAGCCTACATAGAATCTAAGCAGGGATGAAGACTGGTAAGGTCCTGCAGATGAGTAGCAGAATTTCAGTCAGGTTGAGAGTAGGGGGTGGGGTACAAAGCAGACTCCAAAAATTCTGCCTTGGGACTAAAGTTAAAGTAAAAATTTGGTTTAAGAAAAAATGAGTGGACTCAGGAAACAAAAAGAAACAGTCCAGCACCTTCAGTAACAGGAAAGTCTGGTGTAGGCAGGGAGTTGACAAAGTCAAAACTGGTGAAGAAAGGCAAGGTAAAGGGATCTGACTCAAGAGGGACCCTGCATATAGATTCTGTTTAATCCAGCATTTACCATAGTGCTGTGCACTCCAATCTGAGCAGCAGTAACTTTAGAGAACAACTTCAGAAGCAATGGCCTGTTACATTCAAACTATGTGCTGCACAGTGCAAGAACTACAGCTGGAATTCTAGATTTGGTTTTCAGTGTTTTCAGGATGCAGCTTGGAGTGCCATCAGCTCCTCTTACCAAACCAATATTTCTTCTAATAGCAGCTATCTTTCAAATAATTCTAGCCTGCTGGACTCCGTTGGATAATACAACTCACTCACTTTTCCCTGAACAAGAGTGGAGCTGAAACGTAGCTATGAAAAAATAAATCACGTGAGAGGGAAAGAAATATAAGTGAGCAGTATTATTGAACTATTATCGAGAATGCAACGCAGCATGAGTTTGCTTAAGTAGCTGTACTCCAATGAGCTGCCAAAGGCCCACAGTTTATAAAAGTGGTCTGAGCGGTTCTTTGCCGATAATGGAAACTGTATTGGCCATTAAATTCTGAATGAAATAGTTCAAAAAGGGAGAATCCAAACCTTCCCTGCTCACTTGACATTTTATAATAGCCTATTTTATCCCTGTATAATTCCTTACCTTGTCCCTTAGTAAGCGCTCCATCACTACAAGTTTCCTCTGGTCAAGAAGGCTGCTGGACTCCTTTTTGACCAATGATCTGGAAAATATATTATATAAAATCACTGCTGATAACATTCGCAAAGGACAAAGACTGGTGGAGTGGTAAGTGAGGACAAGCCATTAACACAGAGTAATGTGGGTCACTTGATAAGGTAGGTACAATTAAATATGCTCTTTACTACAGCCAAATGCAAGGTCATAGAACAAGGAACAAAAAAGGTAAGCTATACTTGCAGGCTGCCATCTGGCATCCTGGAAAGCAATGACTCTGAAAAGGACATAGGGGACATTGATAATCAGCTGAACTCCCTGTGAGATATAATAGTATAAAGAGTCAGAGAGGTAGCCATGTTAGTCTGGAATAGCAGAAGTGACAAAGAGTCCTGTGGCACCTTAAAGACTAACTAAAGTATTGAAGCGTAAGCTTTTGTGGGCTAATACCCACTTCGTCGGATGCATGGAAGTGTGTATTAGCCCACGATAGTATAGAGTTACCATGATCCTTGGATGGACAAACTGGAGTTATTGAACAGAAGTGAAGAGGTGATGTTTACTCTGTGTATGGAATGATAGTCTCTTTTCTGACTCTAGACATGCTGAGAGAGAGAGATACTATGGCCTCTTCCATAGTTAACAGATATCACCCTGTTACCATGATTCAGCAGTTATCCTGCATCTTACAAGGGTCAAGCACCTGCCATTCATGGTTACTTCAGAAGAATCTTGCTTTCCTTTACAGAACTTTCCCTGTTACTGACATCTTCCCCTATAGCAATACCTTTGGCATGCCCTCACTCCTTTTTTGTCCTCCTCTGCTTACTCCTTTTTTACACTCCATTTCAGAAGTTTCCTGTTCCCACTGATAAATGTTTCCCATTTTATGGTAAGGAGGATGTTTCATGACTCCCTTAACACCTTCAAGCTGAGAGAGCACGAAAGTCTCTCTCCAGATTGACCTGCCAGGGTTATGAGTGGCTCATGCTCTCATCTGGTGTCCGCATATCTGATCCCTTATTTCTAGGCAACTACAGAAGAGGTATCTGTCCAGGAATCTTTCTGAACACAGGTGATCTGAATGGGTTCTGCTGCCTGAAATAGCTCAGTTCTGACTAAGCTCTCCTGCATGAAATGTTTAAACTCCTGCACTACAAGTTCACTAGATGCTATCACCCTTTCTAGCATATTTGCAAAGCCATAGTCCACAAAGGGATAGAATTTTTATATGTGCTTCTGTTCACCAGAATATGAAAATCAGAGGGTGTTGGTAGCTGCCCTGGAGAGTTTGCTTGAATGTTTTTGTACTTTTTGGTTCCTCCTTTGAAGTTTCCAGTTCCCTTCACTTTACTTTGATGGTTCCTCTTCTGTCCCACTGACTCAGCTCTTGGTTGGAACTCTATTCATGATGCTCTCTGGTGGCTTAGCCTCAGGTAGTCTATTTGCTGCAGAGCCCCTACCAGAATGCTGGCTTGTGTTGGCATTCCTAGGCCTACAGCTTCTACACAGACTTTCCAACTACTAACACTATGTGTAAGCGGATGATGCTTCTACCTACTCTGAGCAGAATATGCACATCACTGTTAGCTTGGTTGTAATGACTTGGCAGTAGTTCCCTTTCTACTTAATACTATGTAGACAGTATTGTATTCAGAAGGAGGGGGAAACTGAAACAGAAGTTGGCAGTGTCAGAAGCTCGAGAAATCATGTAACAAATGGCTAAGGAAGTAGGGGAAATCTTTAAACAAACAGAAGGGTTACTTTGCTAACTCCTCCAGTGCTATTCTGACCTATCTTAACCTTTAGTAGTCTAAAGTAGTCTGGTTGACTAGTGACCAAAAAGAGCGTGTAAGAAGTTAGTCACCTTCATACTCTGTGCTGTGGCTTCTAATTTGCAAGATTAGCAACAAGGATTTAGCGATCTGGCTGCTCTTGAGAATATTATCTGGTAACATAGACACAATGGAAGATACTTTGATCTATGGTTCCCATTTAAAGAAACCTAAAATTAGCTACAGTATATTTTTGGTACTGAATGTATCTCATACACCACTGAGCAGATCTGTAATTAACTTTGCTGTTTTGAGTGCACAAGGACATGTGATTGATTATTATCTAGACAACAGGATTGGAAAAAAATGCAGCTCTGTCGTGGATATATAATGCTTGCTGCTATTTCTAGCTCAGTCATATTCACACTTTGCAAAGTGCTCCTGTAATGGGAGAGCAACTCACCCCTGCAGTGCCTCCTGCTGGTTCCTCAGGGAATTAGCTCTCAGCATCCGCATTGCGCCTTGCGACAAGCTGGAGTTACAGGAGTTGACAGGGGCACCGTGGGCACTGTGAGAAATCGATCGCTAAAAGAGCAATTGCTACCCACCGATCCAGCTGGTAGTGAAGACCTACCCTATGAGCTTGGCTACGCTTGCAGCTGTAGAGCGCTTTGGGTTAAACCAGCCTTCAGAGAGCACACTAGGGAAATCGCTCCAGTCTGTTCACATTGACAGCTGGAAGCACACTGGCATGGCTACATTTGCGTCACTTGCAGCTGCAGTAGAAGTGGTGCATTATGGGCAGTTATCCCAGAGTTCAAGTGGCTGCAGTGTGCTTTTCAAATGTGGGAGTGGGGTGGAGTGTGACAGGAAACATGTTGTGTGTATGTGGGGGGGGAGAGAGTGTGGGTTTTTGGGGTGCTGAGTGTGTCAGCACGATATCTTGTAAGTTCAGACCCTCCTCCTTTCCCACCTCTGTCTCACTCACTCAAAGCAAATATTTACTGTTTGCTTTGTCTCAGATCAAATAAGCAGCTGGCTGCCAGAAATGGAGCTTTGAAAAGGCACTTCCACATTCCTACAGCCGCTTTCACAACAATGAGAAGAGAGGCCACTTGACTTAAGGGGATTATGGAGCATTTCCGGAGGTCATCAATCAGAATGCAGTAATGCAGCTCCTCGTGCACACTGGTGTTGCATCACTGCAGCAAGGGTACATCAGACATTAATCCTCTCGCTGAGGTCGATTACCAGGAGCACTCCAGCCAGGGAGTCAGAGCACTCCATGTGCCTTGCCAGTGTGGACAGGGAGTAAGGTAGAGTGCTCAGGGAGGCTTTATTGCAGTACAACCTGCAAATGTAGCCAAGCCCTACATTTCTGACAACTCTGACTTGGAGGGAAAAAATGAAGGGTTGAAATATATAGTTCTATGTATAACACCCCACTTCTCAGAACAAAGAGTTCAGTATTAGAATTGGAACATTGTAGCATACACCAATTTTGATTCACTTTACTGAGCTTAGTCTGTACATAGCTGTTGAGAAATGTTCAACTACTCCTGAGTTTAAGAAATAATATTTCATATATATCACCACTAGGTGGCTCAAAATCAAACAGCTGAAATACATTCTCTCTCAATATATGATCAAAAACAAACAGTTTCAAGATTGATACTACGCCTCATATTTGTATTACTTCTAAGTCCTTGTATTTACTATTAACAACTATAATCTCTTGTGAGAGGGCAGAGCTGTCAAACAATCTAAACAAGCAGTCTGTCACAGAAGTGTATGGGGCAGACTGTTAGACATAAATGAATGTCAAACAAAATCAATTGCTCTCCATGTGAAGACATTACCTAACAAACAGGATGTTTTGTTGCACCTGAACAACAGTCTGAGTACTGTGTTATATTTTAGTTTACTTTAGCAAATCATTTATACAGCTAACCTATTTTATTTCCCAGAAGTTACATTTATTTATGACTTAGATTTCAAGCCATAAGCTGCTAACTTTTCATTACACACTGCTTTAGATGGGGGACAGATCTTGCAAATCAAAACCATCGTTACTTGAAGTACCGTATAGATACCTCTGTCCCCAGAGGCTAGCCTATATCTGAAATCAGTCAAACCAGTTGGCTTTGCTCTTTCCTGGTCAAATAAAATAAATAGAAGAGACATTTTCATTTAGAACTTTAGAAAGATGGGTTTAATTGCTGACTTAGTCAAGCTATATCTTACCATTGATCCATGTGGAATTTTTAGTGAAGTCAATGGGATTTGGGTGGTGGGACACAAGAAGTGAAAGAAGTGAGCAAAGGATCTATATTTTGCACCAGTCATGCCTTCTGTGCAGTTCTCTCCATTTACACACAAAGAGGAATATCTGCCACCTTCAGTGTATTCCCCTCAGTGCTGCCTCTGTACCACATGGGCACATGACGGAGGTGGGATATGTGTGGGGAGGTCATGTACATGCACACACATTCTCCCTGCCAGCCCCACAGAGAATCCACAGCAAGCTTAAATGCAGCATGAGGTTGTATTATTTATCTGTAGCCCCCTTCATGTTCTGCAGCCACTTTCAGGACTGGGGAGCCATGCTGTCAAGGAGATGTGAGGGAACTAAGGATGCTTTAAGTTTCCAGAAGGAGCTCCTCAGAACAATATGATCAGAAGAGTATTGGCTATGGATGGACAAATCTCTTGTTTCTTGTGTATGGGGGCAGGAAGACCTCTGCCTTCCCTTCCCCATGCAAAGAGACCTGCAGAAGTGATGCAGGCAAGTCGAAGGGATCCCTTTCAAAAACTCTTCCTCCATAAGACTCTTCCCCCATCAGTCCATTGTCTTGAAATCCTTCTGCACTGCTGCTGGACAGTGTAGGCCTGCATGGTCATCCCTCACGGTCAGTCTCTGAGGGCAGCCACACCTCTTTGCTATTCCATACCTGAAACAGCAGTCTGTACAAGGGGGAAATTAGCAGTCTCTAGGGCTCAAACACTCAAGCAGGGTAGAGCAGCAAGCAGTTAAGGGGCCCAGGCCCTTAGGCAGGGCAGGGCACCAAGCAGTTTAGAGCTCCAGCCCTCAAGCAGGATAGATCAGGTAAGAATCTGGTGCTCACCCCTGCCTGAGTCCTAAACACAGTCTAGGGCTCAGGCAGTAGACTGACACAGGCCTTCTGGCCTATGGGGGGGGGGAGGGCAAGAGTAGGGGGACACCAGCCCACCTGACTCCACCACATCCCAACGCAGGGCGCTAACAAGAGTGGGTCAGCAGGGATCCGCCCGCCACACGAGGACCTTGTATCAGACTAGCACTCTACCAGATGGTGGTCTAGTTTCCCTGGGCTACTTCCTACTCTCTCCAGGTTTGGTACCTCAGTGCAGTGAGTGTCTGGTGTGTCCTCAGGGTACACCGCCAATGGCAACCCTAGCAGCTCCTCAGCATTGGTCAGGTCTGGAAGCTCTGGACTAGCTTGGGCAAGTCCTTGGGAAAACTGAAGTCTTCTGCAGGCTCCTGCATCAGCAGTGGGGAGAACAAGTCCATCTCCTTTGACAGCTGCTGCCCAACTGAGCTACAGTGCCCATCTTTTATACTTCCTGTTCCTGTCCTGCCCTTCTGCTTCTGGTGTGGTGAGCATGGCCTTTCCGGTTCCAACCACCAGGGAGCGTCTGGCTGCCCCTCACTGTCAATCTCCAAGGGTGGCCATATATTTTTGCTACAGACACCCAAATAGACATGGTGGCACAAATTCACTTCCAGCAGTAATGCAGTTCTCTATATCTAAGAATGAAGTCTCAGGCTCTGAAAAGCTCCAGCTAGCAGAAAATTCAGCTATCCACCTGCCCACAAAACAGGTCACGAGGATCACCTTGCCCTGCCACCCTGCTCTCTTCACTTGCTCCCCATTGAACAGAGTCTGGTTCAAAGTCTTTCTTCCTATATTCAAAGCCAGGGATATGATTCTGTTTTCATGACCAATTCCCTCTGAGACTGACTTCCCAAAATAGTAACATGACATGGGAAAAATTAAACTAACTATTGATCAATAGGTGGAGGCCTGTGACCACAGGAGACAGGACTATCACAGGAGCCAGACCAAAACCATGGAAACTAGCTGCTAGAGGAAAGAAGAATATCCACTAACCACACAGCATTCGAAACAAATGCAAAATCCACCTTTCCATTCCAACTTCCTGCATTAGTACCCTATTCACACCAATATTCACACTCCTGTATTTAGTTATAAGAAATTGTATAGCTTGCTGGCTGGGAAGGGAGATAGAGAAAGATCTTTGTTGTATTTCTTACTTGTGGGAGGTGCTCTTATACTATGGCGATGAGTATCAACTAGTGGTACCTTCAGTTCTTGCCTACTGTCCTATTTGTTTTTATTTGCCGAAAGGCTGGCAGTCTTTGCCAGTAAGTGACCAAACAAAATCTGTGTTTATTTGCTAAATTTCTCTTCATTTATGACTAAATTCAGCTTTGAAGTGTGTATTTATTTTTAAGTCTTGTAATTGCTACATATGTTGCTATGTCAATTACCACACCCCTGACTCACAAGGAATAGTTTTTTGGATGTTATTGTTTGTTTCGAAAGCTTGGGTAGGGGATTTGAAATGGTACATTTCTGTAAGGGAGAAGCACTTCCTCCCTTCTCCCCACCCCGTGGCGAAAAAAAAAAAAAGCCTAGAGAAATGTCGGGAAGTGTGCTTCAGGAAAGCCAGTGTATTGAGTGGCAGCCATGGATTTGAATGGATGTTGAAATACACCCAGATGCCAACGTACACAGTCATTACTGAAGAGGTCTTTATGTCAAAAGAATTAGACAATAAGGATTGTTTCTCTAAAGGTATGTAGCCTGTGTTAAAGAAATCAATATGTTAAACTATTGTGACTGAAACGTGTAATTATATTGTTATAATTAACTAGTATAAACAGAATATATGTAGCAAGATGGTTCATTTAATGTATTTATGCTCTGTACCAGTAAGTTTTATGACCAGTTTGAGTACAATAATATGAGTTGTTTTGATAGGCAACAAGTTGTGGTAAGTTATCTACAAAAAGTGTCTGAAATATATTTCTCCATTCTAATCCATTTCTTTAAAGGGACACTTGGTCATGAGGCTATTTACAATATAACTGATATTTTCTAAGCCAAGAAATTTCCACTTTACATGTTAAACACATCCTGGAAATGTTAAATGTCTGAGCAAGCAACACTACTTTTTTTCCTCTCTCTTCCCCAACACCACATGCAGCCAGGAACACTGGCAGTTACTTTCCAGAAGATAGAATTTGAATAAAAGGATATTAACTACCTTAGACTTGTTTACATTCTCTAAATAAATGTGTTGTTCTCATATAGTTTTATTCCTGCATGACTGAAGTCAATAGAAATAATGTAAGGGCCTGACCCAGCTCTCAGTGACAAGCTATATAGCAAAAAAGAGTTTGCTGGTAAATCTCTGGGTGAACTCCTGCTCCCACTGCAGTTTTCCCACTGACTTCCACCGGGCCATGATTTACTCACATAGTTAAAAAAAATCTGAGTACTAAGGTCTGATTCTCTGCTGCCTTGCAGTTAGTGTAGTAATTTCCATCTGCAAAGTAAGTGTAAAACACTATTTTCATTGGTAGCATTTTACATGCACCTTACACAGGCATAAGTGGTTAAACAAGATGCGGATCAGTGGAGATTCAGGCAGTAAGGAATCATAGTGTAATCAACTGTATCTAAACTTAATTGTTGTTCATGGAGCTACAAACAGGGGTGGGCAAACTACGGCCCGCGGGCCACTTGTGGCCTATGAGCCATTTTTATCCAGCCCGCGAGCTCCTGCTGGGGAAGTGGGGCCAGTGGTCCAGCTCTCCTTCACCGGGTGCTCTGGCCCGGGAGAGCAGGGCCGGCAGCTGGCCGGGTGCTGCGCCCTGAGCCCAGAACAGTGGGCCCACGGCGGGCCGGGCGCTCCGTCCAGAGAGCGGGGCTGGCGCGCCGCCCAGAGCCCATTAAAAAAGCAGTGCATGAGACCAGCCTTAGCAGTGTGCTCCTGAGGCGACCAGGGTGGGTTTTTTCCACAGATACAAGAGCCTGTGAGACATAGGTTCTTTTTAAAAGTTGTCAATTTCAGTGAAACTCCTTGCTGCCCTCTTTCCTGTATTTATTTCCCCTCTTTCCTGTATTTATTTCCCCTCTTTCCTGTATTTATTTCCCCATTTTTGTTTATTTAGCATCCAACACGTGCTAGGGCAGGGGTGGGCAAACTATGGCCCGTGGGCCACATCTGGCCTGTGGGCCTGCCCTGATCGGCCCCTGACCTCCCGGCTGGGGAGGCTGCCGCCAGCTCCGCCCCCACCTTCCCCACTCCCCCAGAGCCTTAGCATGCTGCACGGGGTGTGCTCTGTGGAGGGTGGGGCTGTGAGCTCCTGCGGGGCAGCATATCTGACTCCCCACGGTGGTGGGGGCTGGGGCCAGGGGTTGGATAAGGGGCAGGGAGTCTTGGGGGGCAGTCAGGGGGCAGTTGGAAGGGGTGGATGTTCTGGGGGTGTGGATAGGGGTTGGGGCCGTCAGGGGACAGGGATCTGAGGGGTTGGGTAGGGGGTGGGGTCCCGGGGGGTGGTTAGGGGCGATGGGTCTCTGGAATGGGCAGTCAGGGGACAAGGAGCAAGGGGGGTTGGATGGCTCAGGGATTCTAAGGGGGAGAAGTTAGGGGCGGGAAGTGGGAGGGTGTTGGATATGGGGCAGGGCCAGGCAGTTTGGGGTGGCACAGCCTTCCCTACCCGACCCTTCATACAATTTTGTGACCCCAATGTGGCCCTCGGGCCAAAACGTTTGCCCACCCCTGCATTAGAAGGAATGTTTTCTAACCCTTTTATCATTCTCATGGCTTCTCTCTGAACCCTTGTCAATTTATCAGCTTCCTTCTTGAACTGCGGACACCAAAACTGGACATAGGATTCCAGCAGCAGTCACATCAGTGCCAAATCCAGAGGTGAAATAACTTCTCTACTTATCCTCGAGATTCCCCTTTTATGCATCCAAAGAACTCATAAGCCCTTTTGACCACAGCGTTGCACTGTGAGCTTGGTGTTCAATACTGGTCAAGGGCATCATAGACCCTCCCTGATCTTACAAAAATGTAACCGATCCTTGGTGTCTACTGAGATCAGACATAACCTCAGCTCAAGGACACATCTAAAAGTTTAAGAACTTGGCAAGAGTCATTGTTCTGCAAAATCTGAATCCACTGCAATATAATATGAACAGCATTCTTCAGTTCCAGCCAAGGGCAAACTAACTTGCAAAAGTGTCTGTTTCAATTTTAACATAAATAATGAATGTGGAATTCATATAGATACAAAATCCAGACTGCATCTCTATTTACAGCATTCTTTTTGTTTAAGTTTGACTGCTTTGCCATGTACAATAGAACTTAATAAGCATATTTTACATACATTTAGAGCATCTGAGTATTGACCAGTAATGGTAAAGCTGCATAGTCTCAATTACCACAGTGGTCTGACTTAGTTCGTGTTTATATAAACATCCACCTTAAATAATAGGGTTGACTTATTAGGACCCTCATGCTTGACTATATGTTATCAATTTCAACAAGCTATCAGGTGGCAAAAATACAAAAATGAAATACAATCATCCCACCCTTTTTATTATTAAAAAAAGATCTTATCAGAGGCAAAAAACACTGTCATTATACTGAGCATTGAAATGGTACTGGACTCACCACCATGGCGCCTCCTGCTGTCCATTCTAGAATTAGCTCAAGTCTTTCCACAGGGTGCCCTCTTCCAGTGGCATCTCCCTCGCCATTACTCCCACTTTGCTGTCTCCACCACTGGGACCCACATTACTCCCCAGACTGCAGTGTCCTCTTCTGGGCACAGCCAACTGGCTGTGCCCAGCTGTCTCCCCCTTTTTGGAGGAACTGGCCATCTATAGTCCAGCCACTCACCTCAGTAGCCTGCTACAGTCACCACTCTAATCCCTTGTTCCAAAGGCAAACTGCAGTCTGTGTTGGCCTTGTCCCTCAAGGCAAGTGGGGAGAGCCCTAGCATCTTATTTGCCCTTCCTCCAGGGCCTCAGTCTGGCAACGGTCAGCCAGACGCTCCTTCTGCTCTGCTACGCTGCCCAGCACTGCTCTAGCCAAGGTGCTTCTAGGCAGCTAATCCTTCTTCCTAGCAGGCCGAAGAGGAAGTGCCCTCTGCAGTGTTGAGCAGCCCTTTATATATGGCCCCTGCTGGCCCTGACTGACTGCTGCAACAAACCCCCTCCCAATTGGCTCGCTTAGTGAACCCTCCTCTAATTGGAGGGTTTTGCACAGGCCCCCTCTGACCTGATTTAACCCTTCCTCTTCCTGGTGTGGGGCAACTGCCCCACTACAAGCATACTTCATAGATTAATATCACAGAATACAGATTATTTATCTTAAGTATTGATGTTATTCTAATCAGAGAACACACACCGAACAATAAAGATCATTATATAACATTGAAAATGGTCTGAAGTGTAAACAACAGTAATAGGATAAATGAACAAGGAAATTTGTTGCAAAAAGTCAGAGAAAAGAGGCTTGGATGCACTTCATATCACTGCTGAGTATGATCGAGTTGCCCAGTTCACTCCTGTTGACAGAGGTCAAATAGCACAGAATTTCAACACTGACAAGGGAAGAGAAAAGTATACCATAGAAAGTTGGTTTTGTCCTCCCTACCATCTCCTCCCCACCATCCGCAATCAAAAGAAGTATAAGCTTGCATCACAAAGCTCTAGCACAAAAAGAATTTTAAGGATTAAATCAAGCATTCATCTATCTATCTATATATATAAAAGTCAAGTGGTGTATGTATGTATGTATGTATGTATGTATGTATGTACGTATGACAGCGAACTCTTCCCGCACCGTTTGAGCCAGAGACTTGAAATTTGGTACAGTGAGGGGTCTTGGGGTCTAGATGCTGGTAAGGGTCGAAAAATTTTCGGATCTCACCTCTGACGCCCCCCAGGGGTGAAAGTCTTTCAGGGCCAATCACATCAGCTGGGCGGTTAGGTGGTGATGATGTCATAATACCCCCCTCCAACAGACACCTCACTCGCTCAGCTCACCCCTCCCTCCTCCAACGGAACCCCGGAGATCCCTCAGTTCTCTGCCCCTCCCTCCTCCCAACGGAACCCCGGAGATCCCTCAGTTCTCTGCCCCTCCCGCCTCCCAACGGAACCCCGGAGATCCCTCAGTTCTCTGCCCCTCCCCCCTCCCCAACGGAACCCCGGAGATCCCTCAGTTCTCTGCCCCTCCCCCCTCCCAATGGAACCCCGGAGATCCCTCAGTTCTCTGCCCCTCCCCCCTCCCAACGGAACCCCGGAGATCCCTCAGTTCTCTGCCCCTCCCCCCTCCCAATGGAACCCCGGACTCCATCAGCTCTGTGCCCCCCCCCACCTGCGATGGATCTGAGTTGGGTTTGGTGGGACGGTAAGTGAGGTGGGGTTGTCGGGTTTGGTTGGGGGGTGAGGTGGGGTGTCGGATTCGGTCGGGGGGTGAGGTGGGGGTGTTGGGTTTGCTTAGGGGGTCAGGTGGGGATGTCGGGTTTGCTTGGGGGGTCAGGTGGGGGTGTCGGGTTTGGTCGGGGGGTGAGCCGGGGGGTGTTGGGGTGGTCAGGGGGTGTCAGCTGTCTGCCCCCTCCCCACCTCCGACTGACCCGAGCAGCGCCGGGCATTTATGCTAGTTATCTATAAATGACCCATGTGGTTGAATATGTGATCAGACTTATATTGAAAGCTTGGAGAATCAGAACCTAAGTCAGCCATACAAATCAACTTCAGGATTTTCTTAAAAGAACAAAAAATGTAATATTGATTTAAGATGCCATCCTCAATTGGAAACCGATCCTGCAGACATATACGCAAGCAAGTAGTCCTCCCTTGGATGAATAATTTTGTTGAAATCAATAGGGCTAGCATACGTAAGGGTTTTAAGAAGAGAACCGTTAAAGGTTTACTCCAATGCAAAAGGGGGAAAAATGGTTTTGCCCCACACTACTCTTAAATTGTATGCAGGTGTCATCAAACTCCATCTACCCCTGTGAGCTTGGGTCTGTCACTATTTTAAAGCAAACTTCCTCCAAACAAGCAGCACTAATGAGCACTAATTCCATAACTAAGCCTGAAGTTTTAAAAAGAAACCATTTCAGTTATCCTAGTGCAAAAAAAAAAAAAAGCCCTCCCAATTCTCTCTAATCTAAAAACATCATCTCTGACCTGATAAGCAGAAGTAATTTCATACTCAAAGTGGTGGGAGATTTGTTTTGAAGTTGTAAATACTTGGGAAAATAGAGTTTTATGACAGAAGTGCTATCTCAGCTTTAACTACACAGTATCTGAAGTGGTACTAAAATGGCTTTTTTTGAAAAGAGGATAATAGGGAAGAAAAAAAGTAACACCCCACATTTTTGTTCAGATGTATAAACTCTTCTAATTTGTAGTTAAGGAGGTATAATCTGGGAGGTTTTTTAAAAAACTTAAAAAAATCAGAGAGCTAATTGCTCAATACTGCACCAAACATAGGGACAGGTAGCTGTACAGAAGCATATACAGAAATGCTATTTGGACTCATGTCCATATGATCTTTTTACACATTAACCACAAGTGTTCTGAGCATCTGGATACACCCAGCTTTGTCCACCAAGATGTCTTCCTTCTGCTGGCACGGTTCAGTCAGAGATCCCCAAACTTTAACTCTCAAGTCAATTCCCAATATCATGCTGACAAGCAGCCTCAAAATAAAGGTGTTTCCAAATTTCAAATCTTTGACCACAGGAATGAAAACACCACACTACCTGTGTCAGTCCCCACATTTCAAAGACAGAATAAATTGTGCTACAGCCAATAGGTTCATGGATTTGTAAGCATTAACTCTTAGTATTAGGTCAGCTACAGAATTCCAAGATTCAAAAAAAAAAACAAAAAAAAAAAAAAAACCCTCTCTACTCCACATTCATACACATATTGTTACACGTAAAAATTGTAAATGAAAAAACAAACTTACTCCTTTGTTTAGAAATTGAGCCACATAGTGTTATTAAAAATACCCAAAGCTTCAGTGTATTCAAATAGCATTCTGAGTTAATTGAAAAATTAGGACCCAAATATCAAAAAACAGCAGGAAAAAAAGATTGACAAATGTTAATTTAGACACAACACACTTTTTCATCATCCATGGTAGGAAGTCAAAGGAATAAATTAGCAGAAGCAGTTTTCATACACTTTACTTGATTATTATTTTCCTTCCCTATGTTGTATGTAGCTGGAACAAAACAATAGATAAAGATGTTTGATATTTATTTTCTTTGGCCAGAAATGTTACAGCTCTTCTGGAACATTGTGTAGCACTTCTGGAGAAGAAGGAAGTCTGTTCTTCCCCCAGAATATTGCTAAGTAGAATGTAGTGAATTTATTCTTTTGAGTTTAGGATGTGTGTGTAACATTTCAGATTTTGCCTCCCCCAACAAATGAAAGGTGCAAAGCAATCCACAAGGTTCATACTCAAAATGTCCTCACAAGGAAGATTTTGCATATATTGCTATGGATTCTGATAACTAGCTCACTGTCAGCTTTTTATGCACATAAAGGATCCCTTAATTTATTTCATTCTAGTCACCACAGGTGGGTGATTACAAGATTGATTAGGAATTTCCTCGCCTCCTGTCAGTTAGTTTGGCTGCAACTTTGTCAGATTAATAGTACACCTTTCTGATTTTGAAATAATAATGTACCGGTATGGTCAATTGAAGTGTTCCTGGAGCAAACAAAATGGGTGTAGAACGTGCAACAAAACATCTTCCTGCCTGGCATGTGAAAATATATTACCTTCACTTCAGCCCACAAAGGATTTCTGTCCAGGTCCTGTGCTTCACATTTCCTGACTACTGAGAAGGAAGGAAAATATCCTTAAAAGACTTGGAGGTGAGGGAAGTGAAGGAGGGAAAAGGAGAGTCCAATCTATGACAAGGAGTGAGTTTAGTGACAGGAAAGAAGGGTTGCTTATCTTACAGTAACTGGGGTTCTTTGAGACATTCTGTTCACATGAATCTGCCTAGGTAGATCCTATGCATGCAAGATCTGAATGTTTTAACAACCACTAGTGTCTGTTGGGGCCATATATGCACCTTGTGTACCCTTGTGTTTCCCCTGACCTAAGGCATAAAGGGCAGAGCAACTGCAACTGCCATTCAGTACCTTTGATGCACAGAATCCAGAATAAACTTACTCTGTAGCAGCAGGGAAGGGGAGCAGGACATGGGATTCATGTGAACAGAATATCTCAAAGAACTAATTACTGTAACTATTCTTCTTTGGGTGTCTGTCCATGTGGATCCCATTCTTGGTGATTGACTAGCAGTTAACCTCCTAAAGGAGTAGGGAGGTAGGAATGGGAGGGAGAGCTCAATGGTTTGAGCATTGGCCAGCTAACCCTAAGGTTGTGAGTTCAATCTTTGAGAGGACCATTGAGGGATATGGGGCAAAAATGTGTTGGATGATTTAATTAGGGATTGGTCCTGCTTTGAGCAGGTATTTGGACTAGATGATCTTCTATTCTAACCAAAATAAGTATAGTACAACTCAGTCAAAATGGGCATCAGATGTAGGGACTGACACTAGAGACTACTGATTAGCACAAGTATGAACTGAACTCCCAATAACTGTCCTGCAGATTTCAGTATAGGAATGCTATTGATAGATGCTGTGGATTTGCTTGAACTCTAGTAGAATGAGATTTAATCAGAGAAAGGGAAGCAATTTAATTTAATTCATAAGCCCCTAATACAATCAGAGATCCATTTTGAAAGCCCTCTAGACTTATCTCCAAAAGCTACAAAGAGCCTGGGCGATTTATGAAATGGTTTCATTCTACAAAGGCAAGAAAGATAGTGCTCTCAGAATTAGGGCCTGGAGCTTAGCTTCCACGGGAAGTGAATGAGGCTTAGGGGGAGAAAAACACTGGTAAATGTATATGGATTCAAGTGAAAGTCTGAAATTACTTTTGGTATAAATTTTGCATGAGATCTTAGAGGGTTACTCTGTCCTGATCAGAATTAGTATATAGAGGACCAGCCATTAAAGCCTGAATCATACTCACACATGCCAAAGTAATTACCACTAAGGGTCTGACTCTACTGCAAAAACAGGTTTGTTCTTAACTCAGGTGAGCTTACCCATATGAGATAACTCGGGTTAGAATAGCAGTTAAGACACAGGGAGCTCTGCTTTTAACTCAAGTTAGCAGCGTGGGTTAAAATCTATAGTATGTCCAAACTGAAGTTGAGAGTGTCCTTCCCAGACCAGGTAGACAGACTCACAGTAGCTGGCTGAAAATAGCAGTGTGGACGTTGTGGCTCAGGCAGCATCCCGGGCTCTCAAGCCCACCCAAAGCCCTGGTCTGAGCTCAGGTGGCTAGCCCAAGTCTGACAGAACTGCAACATCCACACTGTTATTTTTAGTGTGCTAACTCAAACCCTGCTAGCACAGTTCTGTCTGCCCAAGCTGGGAGGCACACTCCCAAATGCCACTTTTGCCCCCCCCAAAAAAATCAGGACAGCCAGGATAGGGCTTAAAAAAGGGACTATCCCAGCCAAAATGGGATGTATGATCACCCTGACCATTTGGGGCATGGTCACAATCTTAGAAGTATCAGCTTAATCCACCATGGGGACAACATCCCCACTCTTCAGATCCTCTCATGGGTTCTCAGCTCCAAAAGGTGGGGAGGAAATATGGATCACTGCTCCAGAGTGGCCTTACCAAGGTTGCAATCACTCCCTCCACTACTCCAGATATCAGCTTCACTTCCTTCCCCAGGTCACTGGGCTACCAATGCCCTTTTAAACCCCTCCATCTGGAGCATACCCTGCAGCTGTTGAGGGATGGGGCCTGCCTGGCCCAGTTCTGCTCTGTGCCTTGCTCTGGTTTAATGTGCGGTCTGTAAACCAGATCACACAACCTTTTTAGAAATTTAGATAGAGTATAGTGACAGTACCATGGAGAGTGGTACGGATGCAGAAACTGAAAAACAGGATTAAAAATTAGGGCTGTCAAGCAAGTAAATATTAATCATGATTAATATTTTTAATTGTGCAATCACACAATTAATCACACTGTTAAACAATAACAGAATACCAGTTATTTAAATAATAAAAACAAGGCAAGCATGAAAATTCTAAAACCCTCATTTCTTTTTCCCTTGGACCACTTCTAAAGGTATTTGCAATGTGTTGGCCATTCTCTTAAGGGTTTCTTCAAAAGCTTTGTAGTCATCCATTGTAGATGGAATAGCTTCATCCAATGAAGATGAAGAAAATGCCAAAGGAGATGAAGGATCTCCCTACTGGTCAAAATTATCACTCCTCTCACTTTGTATTTCTTGGTCCTCTGCAAGAAGATTGTCTTCAGGTAGTTAAACTGTTCTTTCAGGTTCCACTGGTGGAGGAGATTTACCCCTAGATGTGGGGCGACAAACATTATATGAGGCAGACTCCTGAGAACAAGCAGTCCATGATGGTCAGTGTGGACATGATTGCATCCCATTCGGATAGGGCATATGATGCCAAAGAGAAGGTATCCATGGAATTGGTGATCTGTCTGAAGCATGCCTCCTATGATGAGTAGGAATGAGATGCCATTCTCTTGTCTAAATCCTCTCCCTGGAAAGGTCCAGGTGAAAAAGAAGCAAATCTGAGAGAAGAATTTCTACTAACTGCAGATAATGAGGAAGCAGAAGAATAATACCCCTCAAAGGGGGTTGCTGTTCCTTGTGGAGTAGCAGGATGTTGAGAAAGACTTGATATCACATGATAAGAAGAGATCGGTGCTGACACAGTGGATGTAATGAGATCTTCATCACTGGTCCCCCAGGCTCCACTATCATATCAGGCTCACAGACTACAGACAAAGATGATGTACCTCCAGCAGAGGAAGTTGCAAGTGATTGTCCAATCCGCATGTGTTGTAAATGTGGCTGGAACAAAGAGTGCTTTCACTGAGGAAAAGAGTACAGAAAGAAGTAGTACTGAATCAGTGGGTACTCATGTCTAAGCCAGTGCCAAAAATTTCCCTTCTTTAGTTATTAGTGACGGTAGCTGTACATGGTACTCAAGTTGATGGAACGAAAGGCTGAAACCCAGTGACCAGTTTTGACTAGTGCTGAGCTGGTACAGATGAGGCAGTATGTCCTGCTGACTTAGCAGCTGAAGTTTTACCAGAGTCTGGAAAATGATGACATGTCAGGTTCTTCTTTCAGGGTAGTGAAGAGGGAGACCCGTGCCAAGTTCCAGATTTTGAACAGTGCTCTCTTCTGGAATGGACAGCGGGGGCAGCTGACTGATCCCAGGAGAGCTGCACTGCTTTTGCAGACCCTGTTCTTGGTACAAGGTCTCTTTGTCCCCGGAATGCTACCTTTCCAATGGCTGGAACTCTACATGACTGCAGTTTTGAAGAGGGAATAGTGGAGTCCTTCCTTGGAATGATTTCTGACCCAGACATTGATCTATCAAAAAAATGAAAAAGTTGCTTCTCAGGCTTTTGAGTGCATTTAGAGGAGGATTTGTGCTACACTTCTCAGGAAAATGGTGCTTCCCTAAGCAAAACAGACATTCAACAAGCCCATCATACAAGGGCATAGTGGCCTTAGGAGAGGTCCGACTTAAATCATGAGGACTTTGAGTCAGCCAAGAAGCTGGTGCCTCAGTACCAAAGCACTGACAAAAACTATTATTTGTTTCCTTTTTCTGTCAATGGGCTATAAAATAAATAAGATAACAACCAACTACAACTAGTTACACTAACGACTGGTGATGGATACTGAGGTTGTTCTGTCTCACTGCCTCAAGTGGTGGTTGGGGTCACTCTAACCATTATGCCCTCTATGGGGAGGCAAGAAAGGGGAAGCACAAGGGCATGCAATGGCCTAACAAACACTGCTGGTTAAGATTCTGATCTCATGCGTAACAGGGTCCACGACCTACCCCTCTTCCTGGGGGCCACTTGCCCTGCCCGATAAGATTCAGAGAGGCTTGAGGATTGTGCACCACCCATGTTTTTATTTACTTAACTTCATCCCATCACCAGTCAAGAAAAAAAAAGCTACTTTACTTGTTGCTCACATATCTTACTTTAAATAAGTAAACCAAGAAGTGTTTTATTCTTTCATCTTTTTCCCCCACTGAACATATAATTGTTTTCTATACTAGCCATCCCTAGAGCTGTAATTCATCATCAATGCAAGATGACTGGTGGTAGCAACAGTAGAAGCTGTAGTGTGAACAGTGCTCAGGCATTTTAACAACACGGCCTCAATCCTGCTAATATTTATGTACATGAGTAATGTCACATGGGCGTATTTGCAGGATCAGGGCCTAGGTCCCCTAAAATCTTAAACATCTGAGCCTTGTCTACACTATTGCCTCCACTATTCCTACCACCAATGATGAACTACAAATATTACATTTGCTAGTATAGGCACGGCCCATAGGAAGTGGGTAATAGGTGCACATCTATATTTCTATATAGGTGGTCATCTATATGTCCACATCTCAGTCTCAGTACTGCTCATCTGAACAATTTAAAGCTGAAGGAAAAATAAGGATTTTTTTTATTCTCCAAAGAGGGCAATGTCTACAGTTGAATAAGGATTCCTGAATTTTTGAAATGTGAATGTAATTTGTTTGTTACAAGCTGGCATGAAACACATACATGGGTTTAGTACAATTGCAAACATTAAGATTGTTAACTTTGAAATGGCTTTATGAAGAAATATTGTTCTAATGCTCTCCTGTTATACATGTTTATGAAAACTCAAGACAAATGCCTTTCTCTCAATCTAACCAGCCAGAATGATTGATAATGTCATGGCTTTTTCTGTCAGTTCCAATTGAGATATTAGGTAGTGGCCAGCATATCCCTATAAGTGGTTTTGTAGAGTGACATATGAAAACTGAAAGTATTACTTACTATGATTGACATTTCCCCCTGCCTCCCAATTAACAAAACAAGTTTCCAATTACACTATCCAAACCCCTTAAGAAATATATTCATTAGCCACAATAGACAGTCACACTATGTGATAGTCTCTTAAAGAAAACTTCACGTTGCCTTAAGAGACTATAGCTTTAGTAGGCCTTCTGATTTTCATTAAAAGAATGTGGTCAAACTGCTTTGTGATTCTATGAATTTTTATGCTAAGCAATTAAGGATGTACCGCAGTGAACATTTCTAAGACTAACGTCCACAAAGCATTTGAGTGCTTTCCAAACTAACACAAATCCAATAACTTTCCTTCTCTCTTATCCTCTTACTTTCCTTCTCTCTTATCCTCTTATACTGAACTGTTCATTTTAACAAGAGAAATTGTGTTTCTTCCCATATCCTCCTAAATTTGAGCCCTGATTTTCTGATGTATTTCTGTTGTTAAATGTTTTTGTTTTAAAGGGATAGCAATTAATGGACTCCTCAAGACAAACAAAGATTTTCTAATGCTAATTCATTATGCAACACTTTGTCTACATGTGGCCTTTTGTTCAAACAACACAATTAGGAAGACCTTTAATGATAATATGGATTTATCCCTAGCATGCTGGTATGGGCTTAAACTATAGGACTTTTACAAAAACCAAACATAAAAGCCATTTTATGAAGAATTGCCATTCTGCTTCAGTTCAACTTCTCTGTTATCCGGTATTCCCTTTGGGTCACTAGAGTCTTTCAAGTCAAAGGTTAATATTGGCATTTATGGTTCTACATTTTTGTTTATATGAACATGTAACAACATAAACCCTGCTTCACTTCCACACTGATTCATTGCAACAGCAGTTTCCAGCCAGCACTTTATATAGGCAAGACAAATGTACTGTGGTTATTACTCAAAATATGGTGATGATAATGAGTTAAATAACCTTTGGAGCAGATGCATTCTCAACCTGCAGAAGTTAAATATATTCAGGTTTTGTGTTCTTGACATTAGCGTATCATTCCTCTAAATTAAATGGACATTCTGAGAACTTATTTATCCCCTCAGAGTCAGTCTTCCCTTCATTCCTCAGAGTAAGAAAATAAGAAAGTGGCAATTATTCTGCTTTGACTGTAAGATAATTCTATATGATAATAAAAGAAATCCTAATCCATCAGTCGACTGTGATAAGCCATTCCCTAGACCGGTAAGAAAAACAAAATTCATTTACAAATATGTCTACATTATTATACCTTTACCCCACATGCCCTACTTTTGGAATTTTCTGATCTTTTCAATCTCGATGCAAAGCTTTGTGTATTTACTGAAGCATGCTCTTTGTAACTGGTTCCCTGGTGCCCACTTGAATCATGGAGAAAGAGTGGCACAGAGGAGAAAGAGAAGTAATAGATTTTTAAGCAGGATGTTTTCTCTAGCGTAGATTGCTAGGTCTTTCATTTGTACTTCTTCCTTTCCTTTCTCTCGTCTCTATTCCTCCCTTGCTTGCCTGTATTACAGTGCATGCACTTAAAGGTCCACTTACTTTGAAAGGGAATATCATCATAATGGGGTATTCCATCATAATCAGTAGAATCTTTCAAGCCAATGGAACTTGAGAAGCACCCTCTAGACATGGAGTTTCCCTACTTAGGCATGTGTTCTCTGGACAACAGGGGAAAGCAGGGAGAGTTCACATAGTGATGGATGAGTGGAGGGAGAGGGAAAGAAAGGGAACAAAACATAAGAGGAGGGGAACCCGCCTTGAAAGAAAACAAGCACTTCTTACAAAAACATTTTAATTAAGTTGTGCTCAGGGGGCTAAATAAGATGGGAAGCTCAGTCCCGCAGCTCTTCCTCCTTTTAGGATTTTGACTGGTGAAGCGAGAGCTCCCTCTCCTGTTGCAATCTACTTTGACCATGGCAATACTGGAAAATCTCTAGGAGTGTACTGTATTTTGTTTTCTGTTACTTTTTGCTCTCCTCTGCAGACTCCCATATGAGATCTCCTTCACTCTGAAGATTTTGTCCATTATTATCTTTTTATGCAGCTCAAAATTAAAAGCAGATTATATTAATTTTTCTCCTTACACAGCTTATTTTGTATTACAAAATGGGAAACATGCCCAGCTTGCTCTCCACAAAGACACAAGTTTCATTGTTCTGGTTGAGAACCACTGTCGTAGTCAATGCAGGCAATACCCAGCCATTCATTTAGATGTGACGGGGAGACAGCTGGCCAACTTCTTCAGAAAACAAGTGGAGACCATGTTACTAAGCGCTTACAAAGTTGATTAAAATTTGCAATATAAACATAGCGACCAATTTCACTTCCAATGAGCATGGATTTCCATGGTCTGGGTCCTGAAGAAGGGTTTCCAAAACACAAAGCAAAAAGAAAAATACCTTAAACTAAACTTACTATCCACTTGGATTCCTGCATTTCCTTTCTGCCAATTTCCCTTCCATTCCGTAAATTCTTACATACACTCTGCTATCTATATATGCTGTTGGTTTCAGTTCTTTTTCCTGTATTCACTGAAACCAACACTCGACAACACACACATCATTCTCCCCATCACCATTTAACCCCTGACTATCCCTTGGTCTTGATTCCTTTCAGTGGCGTATGACACATTCACCAACAGTTCATGGTATTCGCTTTCCTCTTGGATATTTTAATTAGTACTTGCTTTCTACTAGCTTATTTTCTAACATTACTCATCGGTGCTGGAACTAGGGGTGCTGGGGATACTTCCACACCCCTGGCTTGAAGTGGTTTCCATCACATACAGGGTTTACAGTTTGGTTCAATGTCTCAGCACCCCACTATACCAATTGTTCCAGCACCCCTTTATCTACCCATCTAACACAAATACCTTTTCTTTTCATTTCTTCAGAGCTAAACACAAGACCACCTCATCTACATGTGAGAGAAGAAGCAGTCAAATAGGATCTACTTAAAACATACACAGGCACTGTCTGAACTTCTTAAATCCTTAACAAAATGAGTAAGAGTTTTCAGGATTGAACCTCAAGTAAGAAAAGAAGAAAGCAAGGGAGGCTTGAGTCAGAGCCGAGGTATGGTTGTTTGGGTGCCTTTTGGTGCCAGTTGGCTGGCCCATGTCAACATGAGATAATGCATAGCAAGCAGCATGGGTTGAAATTTATAGTTTTGTCTTCTAAACTTTAGTTATCCTGTTTCCCCTGATTCTTTTTTCTGTTTTTATTTGCACTAAAAACCCACTTTTTAAAGTTTTTAAAATTCAACAAGCTATCAAATTCAGTTTTCCTCTATGGTACTCTTATAATCCAAATCCTGTCCATTTTTGCCATCATTCAGGATATTATGAAATCTTAAGTTATGTTTCTCTATCTTCACTGAAGATATTAAACCACTAAAGCTTTAAAAATGCTTTTTAAACAACCGAATAGATCAATAAGCTCTGACTTCACCGAATCTTCTCATTTGTAGGCTCGTTTTGCCCTTCCAGTAGCATTTTAAATGCAAGTCTACTATTATTTGGACATTGCTTAGAGTTTTTTTGCAAAAAAAAAATCAAAAAAAAATCACATTATAAACAAAATTCCTATTATGATGTTTTTGTTTGCTTAGTGATATGTGCACCATCCTACAAGTAGGGTCTTCAAGGAGATTCTAGACAAGAAAAAGTGACAACACTAATCCCAGTGAGTTACTGTATCTCATCAGTGTTCTCATGCCATTTGGGATCCTCTTTCTAGGCTGTTTAGTATTGCTGTCAAAGAAGCAACCTTTAATTTGGCCTTTTCAACACAGATAACTGGCAGCATTCTATATATACAATCTCAGCAGATAATTCCCTAACTTTTTCTTGTAAAATGATTATTTGTCTGTGCCATAGTTCAAAAGGGAAGCATCACACAGGGGTCCAGTACAGAAGTAGCAGGGATCCAATTTTGACTAGGGCACTGGAGGTTGATGCCACAAGAACCTTGTGGAGTGGGGGTTGCCGGTTTGCAATCTTTGTTAAAATGCAAGCTTGTGTGCTACCATCAGTCTCTGTGTGAACTCTTCCAAAAGTAATAAACTGAGTACAAATATGTTTTACTATTCCATTTGTTGTCTTCCCACGGGGCAGGTGGCCAGGATCATTATTTCATAATTATGTGGGATGGAGAAGGCAGCAGGCACTGAGAGATTTCTGACTGTATAAGACTGTCCAACCTGGTTCAGAGGAGAGCTCATTTGAAGCCTTTATTTCAGGATGTTTGTGGATCTATTAAGATAAAAATCATTGAATTCTGATTTTGGAACATGTAATCATCATCTCAATGGTATATTGATCTATGGTGATATGTTGGTTCAAGCTGATCTGATGTCTATAGAGGATCCAATTTTGAAACGGGGAGGATGTCTACCTGTGTACGCAACATACCCCAGCACAAGCTGAGATCTATATTAATTTTATTGTTAGAACATCCTCTAAATCCACCCAAACACCATTTGTCTGTTTTGTTCCTTGGTTACAACTTCTCTGGCATCTATGTAACCTCTCTGAGACAGGGACTGATTTCTTTGTTACTTGTCTGCACAGTGCCTAGCACGATCCTTGATTGCACAATCTCTACCATGGGGTTGCAAGGTGACTACCTAGCTCCTGCACAAGGATTATGGGGGGTTTCCCTCAGCCTCAGGTTAGCGGAGCCAGCTGGTAGCATTCCCCCTGCATTACTGGGAGACAGTGCATTTGTCTCCTCCCACAGAAGATCCATTCAGAAATGGGGGGGGGGGGGAAGAAACAGTGGACCAGAGAGATGGTGCCTTTCCACCCTCACAGCCTCTGTGATGTGAGTCAATGCCTCCTTGAACACCCAAGAGGTGAATAAGAGACCACCTATCTCCATACAGCAAAAAGCAGGAGGTGGGAAAGCATCTAGGCATCCCTGAAGACAATGAAGCTAAGAAGGGGGTGAATTTTTTCAACCCTGACTGAGATTCATGAGTGGAGGATGCTTAAACCCAAGGGTGAGTGTGAGCTGGCTTGAGGCTATGTGTGACCATTTCACAGCTCCTCAGTGAAACAGTCACATTCCTCTTTAGCATGGGGAATTTGTCAATATATTTTTTTTACCTCTATCTATGCAATACTGGCTAGAAGGATCCAGAACTGTAAGCCACCCTGTTACCCCTCAGCCTTAGCACAAGAGGGATTTGTTGGTGCTAAACTGTGTGGCAGCTCCCTGCCTCCCCACTCTGTCAGTCAGGCAAACAAATTCTATCAGATTCTGCCAGTCCTAAATTTGCCTTGCAGGTTAACCCTGGGCCTACTTCAGTTCCCTAACCCTCCAGAAGCATCTCCCTGCAGCATCCAGCCCGTCACTGGACACTCACAGAAATTACTAAGCCCTCTGTCTCTGAAGAGGCACTAACTCTAAACACCCCACTCTGGTGGCTCAGTTGAGGCTGCACACCTTACTTTAATATAACAGCACTAAGATTAATTTATAATAAAACAAGATATTAACAGAGATTGAAGTGATACTAAGCAGGGATAATGGGGAAACAACTGGTTACAAATAAATCAAAAGTATAAATCATGCTTCCAAAAACTAAAACTTAACTCAACAGGCCACAATCCTTGACTAAGATAAGTTTCTTACCTAAAGTAACCTTTCAGTGTCACCCACTCTACACTGTTAGGGATTCGCGGTTCATGGAATGCAAAGAGCATTCTTTGTTCCCTCAGTGATGGATAACCAAAATGTCTTTTTGCTTCTCCTTATATTCACCAAAGTTTATTGTCTTTGACACCAGTATCAGTATGAACCCCTGAGGTTCAGCTCCTGGTGTTTTCCCATGCTGATTCACATCCTCATGCTCATTTGGTCCTCATGTCTACCTCCTATGCAAATGAACTGCCCATTATCTCTGGCATCACCATGTTCAATTTACATTAGAGACAGGGAGAGGACTATCCTCCCTCTTGTCTGGAAGAAAACCTGTTTCTCCCTTTGTTTGGTTACAGACTTTAAAGTATAAAGTATCCATAATTCCTGACATAGTATTAATGTATACATTTCATGGTCACATTAAATGAGCAGTGTCACTAGCTTTCATCTGATATCTTATATGAAATTCTTTATAGATAGGTACCATGACACCAAAGTGCCAGGTATGGTTGTCAGGCTTGATAGGAAGTGCTGTTACATTACCTTGAACCCTTTGCCAGTAGGCACTGAAGGGCTCTATGGTCACAGAATTTCTCAGGTTTTTTTACTTCCCCCTATAAACTGTAATATAGTCACTAGATGTTTTAATAGTTCTTTCTGAGCTTACTGATGTAGAGCCTCATTTTGACTTCTATGTCTCTAAAGTTGACACTGATGCTTGTTTAGAAAGGGAAATTATTGCACACTTCAGCAATTTTAAGCAACCTCTTGCACAACATTTCATTTTAGGTCATATTTTAGAAATACTGTACACACATGGTGTGATTCAGTGTGTAATTTTAGGGCATAAGTAACAATGAGCTACTTAGAACTGCAACATGGAAATAGTTACAAAATGAAGGTAGGTATTGAGCAGTGTATTCCTTATCTTTTAAGATAAAATACAGCAGAAATGTGTAAGTGACAGGTTTTATTGGAACAACTGAAAGCAAAGACTGACAAACTTTCATCAGACTATGACAACGGATTATATTTACACTGTAAGATCTTGGAGCAGTCTTCATTATGTCTGAAGTGTCTAGCATACTGTTGATGCTACAGAAAACAAAAACAACAATAGGAAAGCAGATCAAGACGCAGAATATATTTTAAGAGTTGACTGAGATTTTATAAATATGTAAAGATTAAAGTGGCAGAGGGCAAGAAGGGGCAGATGTGAAAATAAATTCAAGTTTTTCACTTAATATTTTTTATTTTTCTGATTTATGTTGTAAGAGTAGACCATGCCTTCTTCTGTGTCTGCTGTGCTCAGCTCACTGTGTTCCAATAATAACTGCATATTGGACCAATTGATAATCACATTGTAGCCTACACGTATAGATATTTGCTAGGCAAAGGTATAGGTATAGGTAAGTTAAAACAGTAACACAATGAGCCCACAAGGCTTAAGGCCTGTAAAACAATAGTTTAGCAAAACTAATCAAGGACTAAGGCCTAAAAAGCCTTAGCATAAGCAGCTAACCAGGAGTAACCCTAGATATAAAAAGATATTAAAAATAGAAAGCTGTAATAAACAAGTATGACTAAAATGCTGACAAGATTATATCAGCTTTAGATATGTTAAGTTAGGAACTTCAGAAGATGTCCAATCACAAACATACCATGTTAACTAATTCATGTATAGGCTAATAAACTTGAGGTAAAAGGCCTACTAACCTATGGGAGAAGGGCATCCCAACCTTATTAGGGTGAGGAAATTCAGATAAGGAAAAGGTGTTGAAACCCCTCCTGGCTATTCATTAGGCATAGTGGGAGTCAGCATAACATATTATGGAAGTTGTATCCTGGCCTGTGTGCCTTGGGAGTTGCCAGGATGACGACTGGTGGTAGTGATGATAATGATGGTGAGAACAGGGCCGGCGACAGGGGGGTACTACGGGTAGAGCTGTACCGGGCCCCGCACTTTAGGGGGCCCCCGGTACAGCTCTACCCGTAGTCATCCGGCACGGCTCTCCCCCGGACGAGCGGGTGTCCCCGGCCGAGCAGTGAGCCCGGCCGGCAGCAGCGGCTCAGTCCGGGGAGGGAGGGAGGGAGCAGCAAGGGCAGCTCACGCTGCTCCTGGGCTCTCGCTCCTAGCTGCGGCCAGCTGTCAGCTGGGGGGGGCAGGGGTGCCGGCTGGGCTGGGGGGAGGCCGGCTGGGGGGGGGCGGCTGGGCTGGGGCCCCCCCCAGCCGCTGTCAGCTGGGGGGGGAGCGCTGGCTGGGCTGGGGGGGGGGGCGGCTGGGCTGGGGGCCCCCAGCCGCTGTCAGCTGGGGGGGGAGCACCGGCTGGGCTGGGGGGGCCGGCTGGGTTGGGGGGGGGGCAGCCGCTGTCGGCTGGGCTGGGCCCGGCTGGGCTGGGGGGGCCCCCAAACTATCAGAGTAAGGGGCCCCCAAATTTCTGTCGCCGGCCCTGGGTGAGAATGATGACTAACACTGGGTTATTTTGTAAAGGAGAGGGAGAGCATATGGATGCTCAGAAATTGAATGTTTTGACCATTATAAATTACTAGCAAAAATACCTGGCGTTGCTCGGGTCCGTCGGAGGGAGGGAGGGAGGGGGGAGAGAGCTGAGCAAGTGGGGGGGCCGTTGGAGGGGGGCAGGGGGGAAAGAGCTGAGCGAGTGGGGGGGGGCCATTGGAGTGGGGGAGGGGGGGAGATTTAAAAAATTTTCAATTCTTACCTGAGGGCAGAGAGAGCTGAGCGAGTTCGGGGCCATTGGAGGGGGGAGGGGGAGAGAGCTGAGCGAGTGCAGGGGCCGTTGGAGGGGGGTGAGATTTAAAACAATTTCGATTCTTACCTCAGGGGGGGAGAGAGCTGAGCGAGTGGGGGGGGCGTTGGAGGGGGGTGAGATTTTAAAAAATTTCGATTCTTACCTGAGGGGGGAGAGAGCTGAGCGAGTGCGGGGTCCGTTGGAGGGGGTATTATTACATCATAACTATGTCACAGAGAACAGCAGGTGTTAACCTGCTGCCCAGCTGATGTTAATGGGCTTTAAAGAATTTCACCCCTGGGGGGTGTCAGAGGTGATATTTGAAAATTTTTCGATTCTTACCCTGATTAGGACCCTAAAGCCTATAATTGTACCAAATTTCAAGTCTCTAGCTCAAACAGTGTGGAAGGAGTAAGGGAACGTACATACACACACGCACGCACGCATACACCATTTGACTTTTATATATTGTGGCAAAGTGGCCTCTCAGACCCCCCTGAGTCAGGTCCTTTGGGCTCTGGTGAGGCAAGTGCCGTGCCAGCAACCCGCCTAGAAAGCCCCAAAGGCAGGCTTTCCCTTCCCCTAAGCACTTCTTTCTGGCTGAGTTTTGCTTCTCTCTTGTTTAGGAAAACTATCTCCCTTCTGGGAGAGACTCCCTGTCCTGCTACCCCTAGCCTGCAGGCAGACTCTATCTCTCTCCCTCCTCCTAGCTGGGGAGGAGGGTTTAAAAAAGTCTCTGACAGCTTTTTAATTGGGCTCAGCTAATCCTGCTTTGGCCAGAGGCAGCCCTACTCAGCTGAACCCAATTAACCTGCAGTTACCTTTGTCTCCACAAACCCCTCTGGCAGTAGCCTGCCCTGGGTTTACCACAATATATAGATGTCTACTTTGCTGGGTTTGCGTGTCTGTGATTTTGCTAACTGTGCTAATAAAAATATTACAAGGGTAAAATGCCTTTCCTAAATGTAATTGCCTCCTTTGTGCACACTGGGGTCTTCATAATAACATTAATATTTCTGGATCTTGTCACAAGGCAGAACCCTGACAAATTACAGAATGCTAACTGAGAATAAATACATAAGGGATAGATCAGGCAACAACTTGCAATTCTTTACGTTCATTTAGATAGCTACTAATAACCACACAGCTCCAAAGAATAAAACTGAGCTTCACTTGCCAGAAATCCAACTGAGTGACTCATAGCAGTCAAGTTTCATTTTTATTTTGCATGTATTGCTGCTTCTACATTGTTTAGCCAATTACATAGACCTAAGTTGAACCTGAACTACTTATTGGTGTCCATTTAATAGGTATCCTAATTTAAAATCTTCCACTGTCCTAAAACTTGTAATATAATCCTCCTCCTCTTTGAGCAGTGAACAACAAAACATAGTTCTCTTATCTCTCATTGACTTTTAACAATAATTGCCAGGCATGTAACAGCATTAACAAATATTTTCTTGTTTTCCCCAATAACTAATTCTAGATGTAAGAAAAAAATCCACTAAAACAACAAAAATGGAGAGAAAAGAAATCAAAAGTTATTCTAACTTCAGCCATTTACTGCAGCTATCAATTAGCCTAATCTTCTTAGCATAATTACTGACTGGCCTACTTACCCAATTGTCTTATCCTTATAGTCACTGACTTCCGCTACACTTAGCTAAGTATCTTTAATATCACTTAAATCTTTGTTACTGACACTATATACAAATTAAAACTGAAACATATAAAATACACTAACTACTTTGAGGTGAATCCTGAAAATGCATGTATTTTACTTGCCTGTGATGTCTCACTGAAGTCAACATTACTCATGTATGTTTGTGCATTAACTCTGGGGATGATCTGTACAGCCCTACTTATATACATGACAAGATTAAAACCCTCCATTTTACTAGCAGAAAATCCCTTTAATTATATGACCTTAAACAGTTGTGTGACTTACAAAAAATATGACAGACATATGATGGCATTAGGAACTTCTGTGTTAACTAAAGCACTATTAAATCCCATAATTAAAAATATGTAACAGAGCTTATTGCTTTTAGATATGTATTGCTGCAACCCATTAGGATTTAACTTTTGTTGGAATAAACATTGTACATTTAAAATAGCTTCATGATAGTATCATTTGCTTATATGCTCTGAAGCTAACCTTAAAAACACACACACATAAGAACATAAGAATGGCTGTACTGGGTCAGACCAAAGGTCCATCCAGACCAGTATCCTGTCTTCCGACAGTGACCAATGCCAGGTGCTCCGGAGTGAGTGAATCTAACAAGTAATGACCAAGTGATTGCGCTCCTGCCATCCATCACCCCCCTCTGACAAATAGAGGCTAGGGACACCATTCCTTACCCATCCTGGCTAATAGCCACCAATGGACTTAACATCCATAAATTTATCCAGGTCTCTTTTAAACCTTGTTATAGTCTTAGACTTCACAACCTCCTCTGGCAAGGGGTTCCATAGGTTGACTGTGTGCTGTGTGAAGAACTTCCTTTTATTTGTTTGAAACCTGCTGCCAATTAGTTTCATTTGGTGGCCCTTATTTCTTAGATTATGGGAACAAGTAAATAACTTTTCCTTACTCACTTTCTCCACCCCACTCATAATTTTATATACCTCTATCATATCCCTCCTTACTCTTCTCTTTCCCAAACTGAAAAGTCCTAGCTTCTTTAATCTCTCCTCATATGGGACCTGTTCCAAACCCCTAATCATTTTAATTGATCTTCTCTGAACCTTTTCTAATGCCAGTATATACTTTTTGAGATGAGGAGACCACATTTGTACACAGTATTCAAGATGTGGATGCACCATGGATTTATATAAGGGCAAGAAGATATTCTCTGTCTTATTCTCTATCCCTTTTTTAATGATTCCTAGCATCCTGACTGCTTTTTTGAAGGCCGCTGCACACTATTTGGATGTCTTTGGAGAACTATCCACAATGACTCCAAGATCTTTTTCCTGATTAGCTGTAGCTAAATTAGCCCCCATCATATTGTATATATAGTTGGGGTTATTTTTTCCAATATGCATTACTTTACTTTTATCCACACACGCTATTATTAGAATGTTTGGTATATGTTGAAGAGTTCTGACTTCAAACATGACTTCCTGAGTGACAAAAGATGTTTTTTACACAAGGTTAGCACACACACATACTGTATATATCTTACAGAATTGAGTCGTGGAACAGATACACAGGATTTTTATCACTTTAAATCTCTGTTGTTAAAAGAGGCTTCTAACCCTTTATATTAAATATACAGACAGTACTACTAATCTTCGTAAGTAGCTATTGAATTCTTTCATCTTAAGCATGTGTTAGCAGTTGCATTGATATTAAATTCAGAAACCACCTCCTTAAAACTGAGGAGCTTCTCTACCACCCTAACCAAAAGATAGTTAATGAAAAGGAAAGAGCAATATGGTACATAACCAATTGTACATTCTACACACGCTGCTTTGAAAATTGAGCTAGACTTCTTCCTGACTGTAGTCTGCAGGGCAAGAAGAGTGATGAAACCTCAAACACGTTCACAAAACAATAAACATAAGTCCCAATTCAATTTATGCATATTTCTAACACATTTAAAAGAATTTACAATATATTTAGTCATTTATATATTAATTGATTAATATATTGTGCCATCTATTAATAAGGGACCATCCCTAGTGGAGTGTTCCAACTAAAAATCAATAGAAAAATACAGCCTGAAGTATTTCAGTACAGATACATAAGTATCTATTTGCATGACAGAATTGAAAGTTAGGAGGCACTCTGTGTAATTCACTTTTCCCTCTCCATTTCCAAAGACATTTTTGTTAATGGTTATTCATTTATACATTGCTTAGGGAGACAAAAAGCACTTCACATCTCGACTCCTTTTCCCATTTACACGGGTTTGAAGGTGCCTACAATTCTTTACTGCTCCTTCTAGTTCATGACATGGGCTCATAGATCTTGGAGTTGTAGTCCTTTTCTCTACAAATGTCTCTTGACAGAGTCAGTCCATCAATCCTCTGACTTCCACATTCTTTTTTGCAGTCCTCTTCCTACCATGCTTTCTTCGCTGGTTGTTCTTCGCCCATTCTTATCACATGTCCAGCCCACTTCAAACATATGCTCTGCTGCCTAACTATCACTAAGATTATCTTCCCTTTAATTTCTTCCATGCACACTCTGTCTACCCTCCACTTGCCAGCCATTTTGCTCAGTATATTATTTTCTACTTCCTGTACCTTCTTTTCTTTCATCTTTGTAAGGCCCACCATATCTAAGTGATAGAACAAGCAGGGAACAGGGTGACCAAAGAGCAAATGTGAAAAATTGGGACGGGGATGGGAGTTAATCAGTGCTGTGATGAAGTGGGACTGTTCTTAATGTTCTCTCTGGATACTATGTGGGTGCCTCAGTTTCCCCTATGTATTTCTAAAGTCTCTAGGTGGTGGGATAAGGGTGTAATTGTTGTAGAGCAAAGGGCCAGTGTAAGGCCATTCTGTTTCCTATTAACTACTGGCCTGGGCCCCTCCCCTGCAAGGTGCTAGCTAAAAGTGTTAAAGAACAAAGGGATCAGGTGACCTCCTGATCTGGGAAAGAGACAAAGGAAAAGGAGAGGAGGGGCTGGAGTGAGTCAATTTGGAACTGGCTGGGGATATGGAGGGAGGCCCAGACCCAGGTGGGGCACTGGTCTCCAAGTTGGACCTGACTGAGGGATCCTGTTCTCTGTACCTAGAAGCTCTGTTTTAGACTACGTTCCTGTCGTCTAATAAATCTCTGTTTTACTGGCTGGCTGAGAGTCACAAGGTAGTAACAAGCTCCAAGTTAGGCCCAAGAAATTCCCTTATGCAAAACAAAACAAAAACCCAAATTCACAACAGAAACAGTTTTCCCTGTTCCCTCTCCAAGGCACTACCTTACTACACTGCCTCCTAGTTGCCAGTCCCTCCCCAAGCAGAAACTTAGTTTGTTTCCCTTTAGGGAGGGGAGAGCCTTTCACCCAATGGCTGCCATTCCTTCCTACTGTCACTACCCCTACTGCAGCCTCTCTCCCCTTCTCCCTCTCTCTCAACAGAAGACGAGTTTTTAAAGATCACTGGCAGCCCTTACCTGGCCTCCAGTTAACCTTTTTCAGCTCATAGGGAACAGGGCCTTCACCGTTCTAGGGCTGATATATCTGCCCTCCACCACTCTCTTATATCTGTCAGGATTGACTTTGCCAGAGCATACACCTTTCCTTTCTGTTTGGTTCTTAATTGCCAGTCCCACAGTCTTCCTGCTATCTTGTTCACTGCCATCCATAACACCGGGCTCTTCTTTTCAGTTCTCCAGATCTCTCTCCAGTAGCACTAAGTGTATTTCCAAATATACAGATTTGTTCTTCTGATTCAGCTTCTCTCCTGAAATTTCAAAGTCTTCTTCCGTCTTCTCTACTTACATAACTTCAGTTTTCTTTGTGTTTATGTTCAAACATTCTGATACCATATTTACCAATTCCCCTTTGATGTCAGGGCCAGATCATCAGCATACTGTAGGAGAGCAAAGATTATATATACCTCTCTCCCTGGACAGCTCCTGGCCATTGACCTCCCCTTTCTCTCCTGAGAAGGACTTTTTAATTGTTTATAGTGGTTTGATCTGTTAATTCCCAGCACTGGCAGAACAGCTGTGTGACTTCAGCCTGGGGCACTGGAAATATGCCATTGCCTAATTGTCCCCCAGTGTTTGCTGAAAGGTTGCTTATCTATACCTATTGTGTTGTTTTCCTGATTACTGTTCCCACAGGCTCCTATGAAGCTAGAACTATACATTCATACAGGAAGTCTTAACCTAATATACAATAACTTCACCTCACTGATCAGGTCATACGTTGTGTTAATAAAATTACTACATTTCAGTATTCTTAGATTTTTAGCTACATGCCCAAGACAGCAAGGACTGGGCAGTGCTGGTTCCATAGCAATGTGTTTGGCTCCTATCTAGCAAGTTGCTCTGTGCAAATGAATCCCTGTGTCCATACAGAGCCTCAAAATCAATGGGGCCCTATGTGTGAGGATCAGTGCTACCTGCACAGAGAAGACTGCAGCTATGGATCTTAGTTGCTTCTTTTCACAGAGAGTCTTCTTTAGACGGGACAACAAATGTGAAAAATCAGGACAGGCGGTGGAGTGTAATAGGAGCCTGTATAAGAAAAATACCCCAAAATCGGGGCTGTCCCTATAAAATCAGGACATCTTGTCACCCTAGTCTTCTTCCTCTTTCTTACTGATGTAGCATTGCCAAAGAAATGTAGGAAGAGCCTAATAGTGGATTTATAAGCTCCTTACAAAGAACAGAGCACTCAACAACAGAGAGTTGACTTGGCAGACAGGTTTTGTTTGTTTGTTTTAAAGGAATAGCTGGCTAAGCAGTATTCATGGACAGGGGCAAGGGAGGCAAAACTTGAAAAATCTGGCGACCACTGGCGTCAGGGCTTTCTCAAATAGCATGTTATCACCCTTCGTATTAAACATGTATACTGTGTCCTTAAGAAAACCAGGAAGGAGGCATGGGGTATAATAACCTTGGTCTATTGACAATACCCAGATTTTATGTCCCTCTCATCTGTCAGAACCTAGTGTCTGAATGAGATTAGGGTGTGATGAGGCTGGTTACAGCTCAGTCCAGAGAAGACTGAGATAATGCCCAAAGGTTAGAGGAAGTAACCAAAAGAATAGCAGAGATTATCTCAATCCGCCTGACTGAAGTAGTGTGTTAGTTACTCAGCTTTATAACCTAGAAGTCTAGTTAAAAGAAGAATTGCTTCTAGGTGTTCGGGTAGAAGCTATTGCCAAGATACATTTTTAGTATCACCACTTGGAAAGGAGGATACAACTGCTTCTTTCCGATACAAATCTTGCTGCTGTCATACAGATCTTTCTCACCTGAAGATCAGACTAATGCAGTGGTTTTCAAACTTTTGAACTGGTGACCCCTTTCATACAGCAAGCCTATGAGTGCGACCCCCCCTTATAAATTAAAATCACATTTTTATGCTTAACACTATTATAAATTCTGGAGGCTACAGCTCATGACCCCCACAAGTAATAACTTTGTGACCCCCCTGAGGGGTCACAACCCCCAGATTGAGAACCTTTGGACTAATGAAATACAGTATGTGGGGATTCAGATTAACACCAGTCAGAAATTTTCTGATACAGGAAGCAAATGCCACTTATTAATTAACAAGTCATGCAGACAGCACATTACATCAGTGCACCATACACTGCTCCAGTTGCCAATTAGTTTCAAAGTAGAATTTAGGGTGTCATTTTGATGCATGAATCTTAAGGGTTGCTGGCCCTCTGAAAGTCACTCTCCTACCATTTGCGCTGTGGCAGTTGATCAAGCTGAGACCATTTGGTATTTAAAAAAAACAGGTGGGGTGCTGAACAATTCCTTCTGAGAGATCTTAGACTCTGCCATTCACTTTGTTAGTGATAATGACAGATAAAAGTCTAAGTATTAGCCAATTAAATGTATAGTACCACTCAGTCATTGGGATCTGTTCAAAGATATCAACCATTAATCTAGGAACTTAAAAGTTTAAATAAAATAGCTTTAGCTGAGGTACAATTAACAGGAGCAGATAAGCTCAAACATCCTGTTTTCAGGCAAATTACAAAATATGATAAGAGAAATACAAGAGACAAAGGGGAATTTTTCAGCTAAAACATTACGCATGAACTATAAACGTTGTTATAATCTTCATGTAATCTATTTTAATACCCTTTATTCTACTGTACCATTCCTATTTTACATCATCTGTTCAATTTTTTGTAAATAGTAATGACCCCCAGTCAAGTACATCATTTAGTATCAGGTAGAATCTGCTAAGAGAAAGAATGGCACAGCAGAAAGAGTATGATAGTCATGGTAACCAAACATACTTTAATGTAGTGTTGCAGGGTACCCTAGGGAGTCCCGTAGAGACGAGGCACAGACACCGTGGCTGGATAAAAGTGGATGAGTTTATTGAAGGTCCCGGCCCTTTAGTGCTGGGGGCCCCTCTCAGCATGGCCACAGATTGGGGGCCTGGCACAGCGGAGCACTGCCCAGGGAAGAAGCCCGACACACAAGGGCATGTCAGCACAGAAATACTCATGCTCATTTGCATCTCATACATAGACATGTCTCATGAATAGCAAACAAGCAAGCAGGCAAGCACCTGATAATTACACACTGTCCTGCACTTGTTGATTATACGCTGTCCTACTTTGTTTTGCAATCCTGCCTCAGTTTACCTGTTTGGTTTCACACAAGCTGAGATTCACACAGACCAAGTAAACAGCTCACACAGCTGAGAAGCTGAGAACCCATACACTGGAGATAACAGGAACACAAGGCCATTCCCAAGCTGATAACCTTAATTATGCTGTTCCCTGGAGGCGACTTAGAAGCGTAACTGCACCCCCTAACGATTGCCGTCACAATAATCTTCCGCTTCCTACATGTAGTCACTCTGTAGTTCTCATAGAATTCAACTGAATGGTGTTAGCTTAAGATACAAATTTAACTTTAAGTTTAGTCGACTTCAAAAAAAAATATATTGGAAGTATTCTCAGGTACTATACTTGCCACAACTCCTTCTGCCAATTGGGATTGTGCAGTCACAGAAGACTATTAGGAATTATGATTACTCTTGGGATGAGTTTGTACCAAAGAAATCACTCTTTATAAAAACCACTACCAGAAAGAAACAGTTTGAACAAATTTTTGCTTTTCATCTAATATACTGAGAAATAATAACCTAGAGACATCTGGAAGTCTCAAACCAACTAAGTATATTTTATTCATTATTTATATTACTGCTGTGTATTGAAACCCCAGTCAGGATTGATGTTTAGTTGTGCTAAATGCCGTGCATAAAGTGTCCTTTGCCCCAAGAAGCTTCTCATCTTTTTTGAAAGGATGCAGTTGTAGCTCTTTGTTGGTTATGAACCTACAGTTAAAAAGAAAAGGTCTTACTCTACATGAATTGAGTCAAACTCTATTTTCCATTACACCAGTATAAATCCAGGATAAATCCTGACATCCATTATCTCCATTAACATTTCTGCAAGTGATTTTTGCTCTAAGGCAGGGATGGCCAACCTGAGCCTGAGAAGGAGCCAGAATTTACGAATGTACATTGCCAAAGAGCCACAGTTATATATCAGCAGCCCCAACCCCTCCATCAGCTCCCTCAACCCGCTCCTAGCGCCTCCCACCCTCCAACAGTCCTGCAGATCAGCGCCTCCCCTTCCTTCTCCATCAGCTGTTTTGTGGTGTGCAGGGGAGGGAGCGAGGGCATGGCAGGCTCAGGGGAGGGGGCAGGAAGGGGTGGAGAGGGGACAGGACCTGTGGTTGTGCAGTGAGCACCCCTCAGCACATTGGAAAGTTGGCACCTGTAGCTTCAGCCCCAGAGTTGATGCCTATACAAGGAGCCACATATTAACTTCTGAAGAGCTGCATGGGCTCCAGAGCCACAGGCTGGTCACCCCTGCTCGAAGGGACCTTTAGCCAGGGTGGAGAAAGAAGTAAGATGGCAAATCAACTCAGCCCTGGCTAGCAACAGCAGATTTCTTCATTCTCCACTGAATTACCAGGCTCAGTCCTCTTAACCCTGACCCAACCTCTACCAGTAGCAATATGGCTCAGAATAATTCAGTGTGCAAGAATCACTTAAATTTTAACAATAAACAGAGAATTTCACTAATTCCTTCAGATTGGCAGTCCTTGTGTTACATATACTGTACTATACAAAACAAAACAACTCCTTTCCTAAGTGCCCTATTTTGGGAGCCACCTCTCACCCCCATGGTAAGCAGCACAACAGCTCTGTCAACTTCTAAATTATGAGATGGTAAATTTAACTTAGCAAACATTTAAATGACTAGGAGTCCTCTATGGAACTCGGAAGGATGTCCAATTCGACAGGTTTTTTACTTTCAATCATAGATTGAGGTGTACAATGTAAGAACAGACAATTCCTCCTGGATGTACCCTAATTCAGTGCAGTAGAAATTTAAAAGAAAGGTGAACAATTCATGTAAACACATGAATTAGTTATCTTTTAATCATTATATAGAAGACAATATTTATAAAAAATAAGTTGTAATCCTTTTTATACATTTATATACAAAGATATATCTATTGGCATTACAGCAATAACTGTGCATTAGTTCCAAAAGCTCCTATGTAAAAGACTGGATGTTATCAGTCATGGGAAAAGTAAGGGCTACTCTGGGACATATTAAGTGGGCAAATCATAGTAAATTCTAAACCCCACCCAGAGCAGGCATCTGAACCACGGCATTTGGCTGTCCTGCATTACCAGTTACGTGTAAAGCTGAAAAATGAAGAGAACTACATGCAGCAAAAAACACAAACATGTCCAGGAATGGTATCTGATCCAAATGAAATATTTGGATGAAAGTTGGCTGCTAGTCCTAAATTAAAAACATTAAATGAACAAAACTTAAAAACATTTCAAATCTCCTAATTTATTGGAGCACCCATAAATTACAATAGTATTTTTCAATCTAATCCATATACATTATTTTATTGAGTGAAGGAGGCACATCGCATAATTTGATGTAAACATTTCTCCCACCCTAAAAGTAAAGTGAAAAAAATTAACTGTTTCAACATTCATCTTTACTGTTCCCTGTGTTGCCAGAACCTGCTAGATAAGCTATGCACTTGGGGAGGGGATTTTCAATGAGACTTGTACTCCCAAGTCACAGAGCTTTGAAAATCCCACCCTAAGTTATTTCTAACCAATATTAAAGTACAGGACATTTTGTTATAAAAATCCAACTTCAGGAATACATGCATATATGCACACACATCCTCCCCTCCCCCAGATATATACACTCTGCCTCTATTGTAAGTCATGAAAAAGGCTATTCTGTGGTTATGAGTCAGAAGAGTTACATTTAAGATACAAGAAAAAAGAAGGTGAAAAGGTATTAAAATATTTTCCACAGAAAGTAAACTTGCACACTGTGGGGCACTGGAATTGCATTAGCTCTAGTACATTGGTTCTCAAGGTGGGGGTTGTGACCCCTCGAGGGGTCGCGACCCGATTATGTGGGGGTCGCGAGCCCCTACTGCCGGCAGCCAGCCCCAACCCTGACCCCTGCTGGCGGAGCCCTGAGCCCCAGACCTGGCCCCTGCTGCAGCGGGCTGCCGGTGGTGCCCCAAGCCCTGGCCCCTGCAGCACTGGCAGAGAGCCCTCTCCCCTCCCTCCCCTTTCGCAGAATCAGAGTCAGGGGAAGGTGGACTGCATCCCCCAGCCAGAGAGCTCTCTGCCGTCCGGGGCATGCTGCAGGAGCAGGGGCCCAGCATGCAGCCAGCGCCAGGGCAGAGAGCCCCCCCTCGCAACCTGGCTCCGGCTGCACACACCCCCCATGGGTCCCCCGGACTCCCCTTGCTGCCCCCTTAGACCTTCCGCAGACAGGGGCAAGTCAGAAGCCTCCCTTCTCTTCTCTGCAGCAACATGTTGCCTCCCTGCAGCTACTGCCGCCGCAGGGTCCTAGTGCCCTCCAACTTCCACTGTCAGTGACGGGTGAGTGAGTTTGCTGCTGGGGGATCAGAAAAGGCGGGGCCCTGCCCCAGAGCTTGCTGCTGCTGGCAGGGAAAGGGATGGGGGGAGTCCTCCACTCTGGCCCCAGTCCCAGAGCAGCCTGCCTGCACCCGTCCCAAACTCATCCCCTGCCCTACCCCAGAGCCCACATCCCAGCCAGAACCTACCCCCCCCACCGCACCCCAACCCTCTACTCAGGCCCTGAGCCACTCCAGCATCCCAAACCCCTCATCTACAGCCCCAGCCAGAGCCTCCCCCCCACACCCAACCCTCTGCCCTATCCCTGAGCCCCTCCAACATCCCAACCACCTTATCCCCAGTCCCAGCCAGAGCCCCCTCCATATCCCAGCCCAGCCCCATGCTACAGCCAGAGCCCCCTCCATATCCCAGCCCTCTGCCCCATGCTACATTACATTATCCAATATTTGTTAAAAAAAATTATAATAAGCAATGCTCTGGGAAAAGGGGAGGGGGGGTGCAAGGTAATTTTTTTGCCTAGGGTGCCAAAATATCCTTGTACCCACACATTTCTCTCCCCCCCCCCCACTCGCCCAATGTGTCCTGATATTTTGCTCTTGTGATCTGGTCACCCTACCCAAGCCCCAAGCCCCGGCCCCTGCCGCAGCGGGCTGCCGGCAGCGACCCAAGCCCCAGGCCCTGTTCCAGGGGGTTGCTGGCACCCTCCCCTGAGCCCGGCCCCTGCTCTGCTCTGCTCTGCTCAAAGGGGAAGGGGGGTGCAAGGTAATTTTTTTGCCTAGGGTGTCAAAATATCCGTGTACCCCCCCCCATTGCTTCCCCCACCCCGGCCCATGCCCCGCCCCCTAAGGGGGATCACGCTTAGAGGCCTGGTGTCTGAAAGGGGTCACCAATAGCAAAAATTTGAGAACCACTGCTCTAGTAGTTCCTAAAGCAACTCACCTCTGCCTAACTGACTATTACTTAAGCAACACACCATGAGTACTCATAATTAATTACCTTTTCAAAATTACACAAGGAGCTTATCACAACCCTGTATCTAGGTTACCTAACACTTTTTTCAAGAAGCTCTCACACTACCATTCTTTGCAAGAGGCCTTTGATAGTCATCAGGGTAGGATCCATGGTCTAAAGCAGGGGCAAAACTTCTTACTGGTAAAGGGGCTGGGCTCAGGCCAGCTCTGGCCCCCAGAAGGGGCGGAGCCTCTGGCAGAAGGGGCGGGGTTGGGGGCAGAGCCAGTCCCGCCCCCGTACCGGTAAGGAGACTCCCCACACACCCCTCCTCAGCCCAACCCTCCTTCCCCCGCCCCCAACTGGGGGTTCTGGAAGAATTTTAAAGGGCCTGGGGTGGTAGTGGTGTCCCAGATCCGGGCTCTATAAATAGCTACCGGAGCTCTGCCGCCACTTCCCCAGGGCTCCGGCAGCAGGGCTCTCGTTCCCATGGAGCCCTGGGGAGGCTGCAGCGGGGCTCCAGTAGCTATTTAAAGAGCCTGGGGCTGGGACACCGCTACCGCCCCGAGCCCTGCTGCCGGAGCCCCGCCGCAGCCTCCCTCAGCCTCCCTGTCAGCGTACTGAAATAGTTTGGTACCGTGTAGATCAATGGGTGCACGAAATATTATGTGAAGGGGGTCATAACAGGTGTCTTATGTATGTATCTATTCCATATGTGTGTATCTATTCTGTAACTAAAGTTAAAGGTGCCTGTAATGCAAGCTTAGGCTTGGCTCCTGTGAAGGCTCAGACAGGCTGGGGCTGCCTGATGGCCCATTAAGGGACATCAACCACACAATGGACTTTGTATATGCCTGTCCACACCCGAGCTGCTCTAGGAATGTCACTGCCTGGTCAGAAACTGAATCCTGGAAAGTCTGGTGATTGGACCTTGTGACTGTGAGCCTCCATTTTGCAACCGGACTCTGCAAAAGAAGGAGGAGGGTCTTGGCCCAGAAGAAAAAGTCTATAAAAGCTGGAAGAACATTCCCCATTTTGTCTGTTACCTCCAGTCTTCAGCCTGCCTTGTTTCCAGCTTTGGATGGAACTTTGCTACTCTGGAAACTCTGGACTAAGGTGCTGACCCACCCCTAAAGGGGGTGCATCCAAAGACTTTGATTTGAACCTGCAGTTATTCTACCTTTGCTGCAAGCCTGAGCTAAGAGATGTGCCATTACTGCATGTAATTGATTTCTTTTAACCATTCTTAACCCTCACCTATACCTTTTTCCTTGTATAATAAACCTTTAGATTTTAGATTCTAAAGGATTGGCTACAGCGTGATTTGTGGTAAGATCTGATTTGTATATTGACCTGGGTCTGGGGCCTGATTCTTTGGAATTGGGGAGAACCGTTTTCTTTATTTGGGGTATTGGTTTTCATAACCATTGATCCCCAGGACAGGTGGCTGCTGCTGGTGATACTGGGAAGCTGGAGTGTCTTAAGGGGATTGCTTGCGTGACTTGTGGTTAGCCAGTGGGGTGAGACCAAAGTCTTTTCTGTTTAGCTGGTTTGGTGCCTTAGTGTGAAGAAACCCCAGCTTTGGGCTGTAGATGCCCTTTTGGAAGCAATCTGTCCTGATCTGACACTCACAGTTAGATCCCACCAGAAACAGCACCGTCACACTTCCTCAGCAATTTAAAGGGCCTGGGGCTCCAGCTGCTGCTGGGAACCCCAGGTCCTTTCAATTGCACCCGGGGAAGCCGATTCGCCCCGGTACAGCGCACCAACTCTTGCTGGTACGCCGTACCAAGGCGTACCGGCTTACTTTCACCTCTGGTCTAGAGCAGGGGTCTCAAACTCAAATGACCATGAGGACTAGTGCACTGGCCCAAGGGCCGCATCACTGACACCACACCACACCCGCCGCTGCCCTCAGCCCTGCCCCCACTTCGCCCCTTTCATGAGGTCCCACCCGTGCCCCACCTCCTCCTCTGAGCACACAGCTCCCCGCTCCCTCCTGGAAAGCACTAGGCACCACCAACAGCTGTTTGGCAAACAAAGCAAGAGCAATATAGCAAATCCAGAGCTGGAAACACAAGCAAACAAATCTAATTTAACAAGAAATTACCAGCCTCAGATGATTCAAGCTTTTTTACCGCTCCTGGCTGCCACTGCAGAGGGCTCCTGCGAAGTGTTGCTCCAGCTTGATCATTGAGGCCACAGCAGCAGCGCCTGGAAGCCAGGCCTCGGCAGCGGCCCAGCCAGGGCGCTTCGTGGGAGCCCTCTGCAGTGGTGGCTAGGAATGGTAATCCTCCCGCAGAGGGTGGCGGGGAGCCTGGCTTACCTCTCATGGCCACTGCTGCAGAGGGCTCCTGGGAAGCACCGCCCCAGCTCATTCATTGAAGCCACAGCAGCAGTGCCTGGTAGCTGGGGATAGGCAGGGGCCCAGATAGGTAGCAGAGAAGCCTCTGCTTCTGGCCCCTCCCTCACGCAAACTGCAATTGGGGGGATGGGGGGGGAGGCACCAGGAAGCTTGGCGGGATGCAGGAAAGGGCTTTGTGGGCCACATGCTGCCCCCCGGGCCGCATGTTTGAGAACCCTGTCTAGAGCACCGTTTCTCAAAGTTTTCCCTCTGCAGCCCCTTTCCGCTTTCCCGTGTCCTCTCGCGGCCCAGGGGTATATCCTCCGAAATGCCACGGAACGCTTCTGTTTTCGGCAGCATTTTGACGGGACACAAATAGAATGTTTCCAACTTTGGTGGTGTCCCGGGGCCGACCCTGTGGCGGCGCCGGGCCATCGTGCCCCCCCCCCCCATGGGGGGTCTCGCGCACCCCACTTTGAAGGCCATTTGTCTAGACCAGAGGTTCCCAAACTGGGAGGAACACAATGTTTTCTTGTGGGGTGCGAGAAGCTTTAGGGCGAAAAAACCTTACTGTGCACATTTTACTCATAGCAATGAATAACTAGCAAAGCGGATTCCTCCAGACATATCAGGTCCTTAGATGGCGCTGTGCATTTTGAGAGATGTGTAAGATTGCACAGCATTATACAAAGTTGTTGCCGTCTGAACATTAATCTGTTTGCTACAATGCAGTGTGCACATTTAATTATAAACATGCACCAAAATCGCCGTTTTGCTTTTGTTCTTATTAGAACGGATCATTGGCTCATTCGTGCAACAGAAAGAAAAAAAAAGGAAAAAAAAACACCTCAAGGGAAAAACAAAGAAGCCAAAACCGAGAGATAAGTGTTAAATCACCATTTCCCTTCCGTGGAATGTGTTAATCAGGAAAGTTGGCAGCATGTCAAAAAAACAACTGAACACAAACAGTCTAATGAACTGGGCTTACAACACACCAAAGCAGCCTGCAGAAGCAGCACATGCTGTCCTGATCACCACATGGAGCAGAAGGGCCCTCACCTCCAGGACAGGGATCCTGCATAACAGCCTTCTCTTGTTTCCAACTAATGTAGCTCAGGCTGTAAGGCAGTGGTTCTCAAACCTTTGTACTGGTGACCCCCTTCACATAACGAACCTCTGAATGTGACCCCCCTCTTATAACTTATAAACACTTTTTAATATATTTAACATCACATCATTATAAATGCTGGAGGCAAAACAGGTTTTGGGGTGGAGGCTGACAGCTCGTGACACCTTGTGACCACCTGAGGGGTCTTTGCTCCCAGTTTGAGAACCCTGCTATACAACAATACTGAAGGTTTAGGTCCAAAGCCCTACTGATGATGCAAGATAAGGGAGCTGGCATAGCCGTACATCATATACTCCTGAGGGAATTCTGCACCAAAAAATTAAACATTCTGCACACAATAATTTAAAATTCTGAATATTTTGTCAAAATAGCACTCTAATCACACCACTTTCAATTATTTACTGACAAGTATTTTGAAATAAATTACCAAAATAATTGAAAATGGTGTGATTATATTGTGTTTCTGTGTTATTCTGACCATTAAAATATGCAGAACTTTGCAGAATTTTAATTTTTTGTGTGCAAAATTCCCTCAAGTACCAGGATTCTATGTGGTGCAATCTGGGTGCAGGCAGCTCATAGGGGGTCAGGGTACAGTGGGGAACCTGGATGCACAGGGGCCCAATGTGGGGTTCTGGGTGCAAGGGGAATGGGACTGCAGGGGAGTCCAGGTAAAGGTGGTGAGAGCTCAGTGAGGGGGGGAAGGGAGACTAGTGGGGTGGGTTCAGGGTGCAGATGGTTGGGACTCAGTGGGGTGGGGGGGGACCCAGGTAAAGGGGGGGGTCCTGATGCAGGAGGTGAGTGTTTGGGGGCTTGGTGGGGGGATCTGGGTGCATGGGGCTCCTGGTACAAGAAGTGGCTCCCCCTGTCTGCCCAACAACCCCCGCTGAGCCACACCTCCCAGACAACCCCGCGCGCACTGCAGAGCTTCCTGCAGCCGGGGAAGTTCTGGCTCTTGAACTGACCCAGCCCCCGCAAGGAGGCGGGGGAACTCCGTCTCCGTGCTCTCTTCCCCTCCTTTCCCCTACCAGCTGGGACTAATGTGCCTCTGCGGCATCGCCACACCCACCTCCCCGCAGTGATTTACCTCCCCCGCTCCCCTCCAAAACAAAGAAAGGGGGCTGAGCCGCCAGGAAGGAGGGAGTGAGCACTAGTGTAGCTTCTCTTTGCTTCCCCACAGAAACCATTTTCTGCAAGGAAGCAAAGAAAAGCAGTAGCACAAAATTTCCCCAGGGGTGAATCCTAGAATCTGTGCAGTGTATGATCTGGGATGTGAATACTGTCTTCTTTCAACAGATATGCTCATTTTAAACACATACTACAAATTAGAAGTGGACCAGATCCTGAAACAGAAAAGCCACTTTTATACTTTCATTCATGTACTACATATATACACACTAAATTTTATGAAACACATTAAGTATTATTAAAATGCCTGAACTGAGAAATGTCTCAACTGTTCACAATTTAAGTCCCATCTCAAATCTATTTTAGAGTTACAATATTCTGATTATATTACAGCTGACAAAACTATTGTCCTTTTAAATATACTAACACACACTTTTTGCTCACTAAACTCTGCAGCTATTAAAAATGCCACTCTGGTGATCCTCAATACCAAAGTTGATCCAATGCTCTCGTTACCTACATACTAATCACAAACACTTTAATTGTAAAACATGCTAAGGGCACAGAAAAGTACAAACAAGAAAGAATATACTGCTAGAGCCCTGCATGGATACAACATTTATATCTATAGATGCAGCTATCCATGGATTTAAAGTAGATATACGTGGAGCTGCAGGGCTCCAGGAACTGCAGCAGCATGTCAGGCTGCTGGTTGCAGAAGCCAATGCCTTGCCTGGGCAATTCCTTCAGAGTGGCTGTAATACCCCCAGCCCTGTCCACTGAGTCAGGCACCAGGCTCACCAGCAGCTCTCCCTGGTCATGCTCATTGATGCAAGCAGCTTGCACACTTCCAGACAGGAGATGCAGACAACTGTATGGAGTAACCAGGGCTGGCGTAAGAGGGTAGCACCGGTGCCATTAAAGGCATTTTCCTCCCTAAATTACTGGTGATGTTACATAAAGGTGGGAGTGAGAAACAAGACCGAAAATCAGTTAACTCAGGGCAGCTTTAACATTACACACTTGTCTGCCAGGGGTGTGATCCCTGACTGACATTATGTGGGGTAAAAGCACCTGGTGTAGATGTAGCTATACAACAGAACCTCAAAAAAATAGGAGCACCAGTTATGGACTGACCAGTCAACTGGACAGCAAGGGAAACCAGAAGTAACCACTCAGGCACCAGCAGAGACCAAAACCAAATACTGCACTCTGCCTGTATTACATCGTAAAGATAGGTACATCTGGGCTGCCTCTTCCCCCTCATGCGGGCGCAGCCACTTACAGCAAGATGCTAGGGCTGCCAACCCCATGCAGGCACTGAGTGGGGAGCTCAGCTACTGGATCTGGAGCCTGAATTGCACTTTGTTCAGAGTTACAAACATTTCAGTTACCGACAACCTCCGTTCTTGAGATGTCCATAACTGAGGTTCTGCTGTACCCTCAAAACTGCACTCCCCTTCCCCCAGTAGGAGCACTTTGCTGGTGTAGGATGCTGGCAGAGCTACATAGGCAAAAAACTCCAAGCATAGAGGTCTCACGGCCCAGGTTGAGCTTGAAATACTGGAGGTAAAAATGTTTGTGGCTCTAATTTGAGGGGGTGGTTTTCACATCCACCTCAAATACTTTTTATAGTAGATGCACATTTAATATGAACTGCAAATATAAATAAGTTCAGTTTACTTCAGCAATATATGCAAAATATCTTTGCAAACTAGTCTTTAAAATAGCCAACAGTCTGAAAGTGAACCTCCCCTACTCCACATCTCCTAAAATTAGACACCCCAGCATGCACTCTGTTGTGACATCAGAACTTCAGTAGTAAGGAATGGTTGGAACTGGTCCCTAGGGGAATCAGTAGTGTACTGTTCAGTTAGTATACCACTCAATTTGTGCATATTTATACTTTAATAGAAATTATCACAAAAATGCACAATATACAATAAATTCCCCTTTATTAGCTTACATACCCCTCCACTCCTTTAGAGACTTCCAAGTTAGCTGCAACTGCTACATCACAGCAGAGCTGAAACTGACAACTTCTGATTTTAAAGGATTCAGAGTGGTGTTAGTCCATATTCACAAAAAGAATGAGGAGTATTTTGTGGCACCTTAGAGACAAAATTTATTTGGACAAGTGGGTTTTAGCCAATGAAATCTTATGCCCAAATAAATGTGTTAGTCTCTACGGTGCCACAAATACTACTTATTCTTTTTTCTGATTTTAAAGGCCCTAAAAGGAAACAGAACATTTTATAAGTTGTTTAGGCATGGAATGCTTCCAGTAGTTTTGTTAGAGATGTTATTCAGTATAAAGCACTCAAACTCCCCATACACCAATAGCTGATTGTTCTTTGTGTGATCATTAGCCACTGTTTATCATAATTTAGAAACTCATTTAGATCCCTGGTAATGGACTACTCTATATTTGGATCTTTAAAGTTGGATTACTAGAGGAAAAACTAGGTAAGATGGCACTTACAGCTTAATGCTTTATTGTTTCTTTTAAATGTGTGCATACATTTTTGCCTTGAACTTACTTATGTCAGAATTTTATCTCCCTGCAGGAGATTCAATAAAATCTATGATCAAACACAAGTGGACTGGCATCTACTAGTAGAATTCTAAACTTGTTCAGCAGCTGACCCAAGATGAAAGTTTGGGACGCTATAATGTAGACTGTAGTAAAAGACACAAAAAGCCATGGAATTACAGAGTGGAGAACAGTACCCAATGGGTAGATCTACACTGCAATAAAACACCTGTGGCTAGCCTAGTTCAGCTGACTCAGGCTATAAAATGGTAGTGCAGCCATTAAGGCTTAGGCCAGAGCCCAGGTTCTGAGTTGCTGTTAAAAGGAAAGTCCCAGGCTCAAATGTCTACACTGCAATTTTATAGCCCTATGAGCCCAAGACAGCTGACTCAGACCAAATGCAGGTGGTGTTTTATTGCCATGTAGACATACACAATATTACCTGCTACTGAACCTGCAGCTGTTGTTCTGACTTGAACCATTTCATAGCTCAATTCCAGTCTTATTCAGACACTTATTTGAGGTGCAACACAGTTACTAAGAATGGACTTTCAGCATTATTGGCTAGACATTAAACTATCAGCAACATAGCATACAAAAATTTGGCAGGGGTTACCAGAGGGCGCAGAGGGACAGGGGTTGCCGGGAGGGACGGGCGCAAGAGTTACCGGGGATTACCGGGAGGACGGAGGGGACGTCGCAGGTTACCGGGAGGGACGGGCGCAGGGGTTACGGAGAACATGGTGGGATGGGGGTTACTGGAAGGCGCTGTGAGGCGGGGGTTACCGGGAGTGGGCATTACCAGGGGGCGCAGTAGGACTGGGGTTACCGGGAGGGGCGGGCGACAGGTTTAGCGGGGGGCACGGAGGGACGGGAGTTACCGGCACAGGGAGCCGAAGGACTCAGCTCCTCTCCCCCGGAGCAGGAGGCAGTTCGGGCGCCGCCAGCCCCTGAGTGTCCCTCCAGGCCGGGGATCCCTGATCCCCCCTGCCGCGAGGGGCACTGCAGGCCTCGCCCCCCCCTGGGGGAAGGATCCCGAGGGAGGGTGACTATGGGAGGGCAAGCAGGGAGGGGGGTATGGGAGAAGGGACTGGATGGGGTGGCCTGGCCGGTGTACATGGGCTTTTACACTAGTATGATATATTGTACCATACCTCATAATTACTTGAGTTTGAAAAGCTTAAGCAATTTATACAAAACCAAAGTTTTATTAAACCCGCAGATACAGTATTTTTACATTCCCCTCCAAAGACCAAAATCTTAGTAGTCATTGTCTGTCCCTTCCCACCCCCATGTGACTGTGGAGAAGACAAAACATTCCTCTCTAGATATATATAAACAGCACTGTGCAACTTGTAAGAACAAGAATGTAAAGAAAAAACAAATAAAATTATACACTTTATTCATTCCATTTTAGCTAAGAATATTCCTATTATACAAGTACAGTAGTAATTCAAAAAATCACAAAATAAAAAAGTACAAACTGCATTACTTAATAAATATGTCTAACAAATTAAAGTTAACAGGAGATTAAAGAAGATAGCTCTCAGGTTGGAAACATTTAATGTTTGACCCAGCAAACCATACAAGTCTCAGTTTAAATACTTTTTACATAATATAGGACAGTGCATTATATTCTTGATTAGAAAAGAACCTCAAAAGGAGTAAAATGTTGTGATAACAGTTTGCAGATGCAATGCAAGTGCAGAGGGAGGGAGGGGGGAAAAGTGTTTAAAAAAAAAAAAAAAAAAAAACCCACAAACCCTCAGAAACCCAAATACTGAGGTACAGCCAATCCTTGACAAAGCTACAAACTACACACTATCACAACATTTTACATTAAATTTCTATTACAACTGAATAAAATATTAAATGGAACAATGGGTGAGTCACCCAAGCAACTAGAGGCCAGTTTACTCTAAACAGTAATTAAATACTGAAAAGTCACAATTGCTCCCTGTACCATTCATGAATAGCTACATTCCGACTGGCTTATAAAGACTTATTCTGTGCTAGAGGCAATCGAAAACTTTTTGAAGTAGCTAGTACAGTAGTTTTCTGCCCTTTTATGTAAGTCATTGTTTACCTAAAGTTTATTTACTTTTCATCAATCAGAAAAAGTCAGTCCAGCTACCACTTAACTGGCTGACACCAATTTCATTTAGTAGTTTAAGTTTTATGGGTCAAATCACAGCAAAAACCAAGAACTGTTGTATCATAAACCTTATTTACAAAATAAACCTCTTACAAACTTTTTTGGCTGCACAGCTGAAAGCAAGATGCAAACATGAGATGTAGGAGATGGAGGTAACAGTTTAAAAAAATAATGTGCAAAAAATACATTCTTCTAGAAAAGAGAGAACTGGAAAAAAACCCACAAATATACATGGAGGATCCACTTCCAAATAAGCCAGGGCTAGCTTTATACAAGATAATATTACATGAAAAATCCAAACTTGTATTTGTCTCTTCCCCCCCATCCCTAGTTTAATATTGTAGAGAGACTCCTTAGTCTGGGGCACCACTGTTTTATGAAGGATTAAGGCATCATCACCACGGCCCCTGCAAACGGTCTCTCTCGACCTGGAGTAGGGCTCTGAGCCCCAAAACTAAGTAGTCTCAGGAGCAAGTGTTCTGCTCGATGTACATCTTAGACAGTGACATGGCCATGGATTTGGCAAGCTCCTCATCCCGCCTCCGCTGCACCTGAGTCTGCCTGCACCAGGCCTCATACTCCGGGTTGGGACACACACAGTCCAGCACAGCATCGTAGTGCCCATTGCTGAGCCAGCTCAGCCAGATGCTGGGCCGGGCCGGGTCCTCTGGGCCCAGGTAATGGACCATGGTGGAGACGGTGGGGCTCTCCGGCCTGCCACCCGTGGTGAGATGAATGTTTACGTTCAGCATCTGCCCCATGGCCAGGAGCTCAGGGTAGCCGGCCCAGGCGCCGTCCTGGGCGGCGCCGATGAGAAACTCGCCCACATCGCCCTCGATGATGGGGCTGAAATGGTGCAAGTGGTCGGCGATGTAGTGCACAGTCTGCTCGCGGAGCTCGCTGTGCAGCCGCTGGTCCCCGTACACGGCCTTGCAGACGGCGCGGTACAGGCAGTTTCCATCAGGGATGATGTGGAAGCGGAACCGGCCCTTGTGTCGCAGATATTTGTCCTGCTTCTCCACCTCGGCCAGGTACAGAGCCAGCTTCTCACTCCGCTCCGGCGCCCTCCGGGGGCTGGGGCCCTCCTCCTCCGCTAGCGGGGAGCAGGGCAGGGCCTGGCCGCTGTTCTCCTCGCCGCCGCCGCAGGTGGCGGCCGGGCCGGGCTGGGCGCTGGCCGCCGCCTGCAGAGCCTGGCAGTGCTCGCTGAGGCGGAGGCTGTGGTTGCTGGGCTCCTCCGGGCGGTGCGGGGCTGCGGCGGCCTCCGCCTCCCCGCCGGCCTGTCTCATGCTCTCCAGGATGCCCTCGAGCCAGGCTCGGCTCTGCGGAGAGGCCGGGGCCAGCTCCACGGGGGGCTCGGGGCGCTGCACGATGCGGATGGGCACGATCCGCTCCAGCGGCCTCCGGCGGCTCACGGTGATCTGCGCGCTGGAGCTGTACTGCGGGGCCGCCGCCTGCCTGCCGCCCGGGCCCGCCGGCGGCCCGCCGGGCATCAGCTCCAGGCAGGAGGAGAAGGCGGTCATGGCGGCACTGCTGCCTCCGGGCACCAGGCTCTCCTTAGCGGGGCTCTCGGCGGCCGGGCCCTGGCCCGCGGCGCTCGCGGCGTCCGGAGAGGGGGGCGCCGCCGGCAGGGAGACTTTGAAAACGCCCGCCCCGCCTGCGCCCGCCGCCGCCGCTCCCCCGCCTGCCGGGTAGTGGGTGATCACGGAGCTGTAAAGCTGCATCCTCAGCCCCGCGCGGGCGGCCTTTTATAGGCGGGGCCGGGGCCAGGGCGGGGAGCGGCCGCGCTCGGGCAGCCGGAGAGGATGAGCCGCCCGGGTAAAAATAAACCGGGGCATCACCCCGCCCGCGGCGCGGCGGGAGGGCGGCAATTCCTGCTGCGCCACAGCGGGGGGCGGCCCCGGCTCGCCAGCCCGCGGCGCGCGCGGCTCTTCTGGAAGCTGCTGGGCCGCGGCAGGCGGGCGGGGCGGCTGGGCCTTGTTTACTTCACTCCCGCCGCACGTTGGAATGCGGAGGGCGGGGCCTGGTGGCGTGCCCCCTGTGACGTCACCGAGCGCAGCCCCGCCGCCGCCGCGGAAAGGAAGGCCTGTCCCCTCCCCCTCCTCCCGAGCCGTGGGGGGGCCTGGCTGCTCCCTCAGCTGGGCAGTGTCTTGGCAATGGTGTGTGGCCCTGGCACCACGGGAGTCCCACCGCCCTGCCGGCAGTTACTGCTACAACCACGTGTCCCGTTTCAAAAGTACATCCCCCTCCCCCCCGCCCCCGTTAGTGGTGAAATAAGCCCCTGATTCAGGCAAAATGAGCTGGTTTGGAAGTGACCGCGCCTCTCTAGCTCCAGTGAAACACAAAAAGCGAGGAGAAAAGGCAAAGACGTGGAATATTTTTTCCTAAATTTTCACCTATGCCTTGGGGTTGAGTGCATGTTGCCCCATGGCTCTTCAAATCCTAGCATATAATTTGGTCCTTGTTGGGGTGGTTAAGACCCTACACAAATATCAAAGGAGATCAGGTTTGTTAAACTATCTGGGGAGAAAGCTAAGCAAAGTGACATTTGAAAAAGGGAAGAGGGAAGTGGAAAGTAGGTGTGGCCAAAATAAGCACCTCTTTTCCCATTTCCTGTTCTCCCATCTCCTCCGCTGCTCTGCAGCTCCTGTTTCAGATCTTAGAAAATTACCTTGATCCAAAACCTCTGTCATGTCGTCCCTTTACCTCCCTATTCTCAGAAAAACTTGTCTCTATCCCTTAGACCAGCATGTCTAATATGTTCACCACTAGCCATATGTGGCTAATAGCCTATTGACATGTGCCTAATGCATGTGACTTTTTAATAATGTGGCTAATAAGAAAAATTTAAAACCACAAGTGTAGCTAGCAGTGTGGCTAACATCAAATTTCCATTGGACACCACTGCCTTAGACTTTCTGTTTCTGCCTTCTTTTTTGTGGACCTGTGTCCAATTTCTAGCTCCCCCCTACTGTTATTTTAAACTCATACAGTTAAACTGGCGCAAGAGACTGTGAACAATTTCAGTTTAAAACAGGGATCTTTCAGTTTATTTTAAATATGTGACGGGTTTATTAAACCAAAATAAGCCACTCTTCACCTGAATTAAGAATGCCCACACTAAGGTTGCCACCTTTCTAGGCCCCAAAGGCCCTACTCTCTCCTCTGCCTCCTCCCAGAGGCTCTGCCCCCTCTAGGAGGCTCTCCCCCTCCCACCAAGGTCCCATCCCTGTTGCTCACTCCTGTCCCTCCCTACTTCTATTGCTCTCGGGATCCTCTCAAGGAGCCTGCCTGCAGTAACTGGCCCTCCAATATCCAGACTTTTGGTTTGGATGCCATTGTTTAGGGTTGTCAATCCCCTTTTCCATTGGACTTTCCGGTTGAAAACCAGGCACCTGGCACCCTTCAATGGCACCCAGAGACAAAAGCCGAATATGGACTGTCCAAGTAAAACCCAGACAATCTTAGGTGTTGGCCCTGGTTTAACAAATAAGGCCTTAATCTCTCTCTTCTCTCCCTGTTCCCAGTGTGTGGCTATCTTCTATTGTCCTTTTGGCTCCTCCTGGCAGTTGCCTAGCTCTCAGTCTTCCATTTATTTCATTCCATTAATGTTGCCATGGGTGATTTCAGGTTCCATGATTCCTCTGATTTTGTTTCCTTTCTATAACTTCCTAGTTATCTCCAGCTCTAGCTTAATTCCTCCATTCATTGCCTTAGTCAGTGTCTTTACCTAGACCTGAAATACACACAAAAAATATACTGTGATATAGCTGCTTATTTCAGTGGGAGCAGGCATGCATCCACATATCTGTCTCCCATCGATAGATTTCAATTGATTTGATTCCAAATCAATATATTTGCTATGCTTAAAAATAAAATAAAATAAATTAAAAGGGCAACTCTGTGACAGTTCAAGTAGTTTTTGTGCTGGTATCCCACAATGCACCATGAATTGACCTGTCTAGTAACCCTTCTGCACTTCATTGTCCAGGGTTCGAGGAGTGCAAGTACAACAGTGTGAACATATTTAGTAATTGTGTTGATTTACCTGTACCTGCCTAACTTCTGTACGTAAAAACCATCTTCACTTCTGCTCTGTCGCTCAGATTCCAAACTCCATCTTTGATCAACATGTTATTACCATTTTAAGAATGGTTTTAATTATTTCCTTCTTTTAAATACAATTTCCTGTTTTCTCTTTTTCTGGTCTCCATTGTTTTTCCCTTTACCCCTCCATAGGTCCAGTTCTGTAGTTCAAACACATCAACTTCCACAGATTTCTGCATAATCCATTTTTAGTTCCCTCTTGTAAATCTAAGAAAATACACACACAAAATTGGATTTCCACATGTGCTGTTATAAATCCAACTATTAGTTCTATACGTATCCCTATACAAATACTGCTTTGTCTCCCGTGAGGACACCAACAAGAAGAAACTAGAAGTCATCAAATAATAGAAGTGGAAACAATATGATCTGAAAACTTAGGTCCCCAAAATGATTCGTGATTGGTTTATCTATGCCTGTAATGTCTTGGAATCAAGTTGCTCCAATTTACCTCAGTCTAGGTATTATCAGATACATATCTACCTCTCCATCTACAGAGAGTGACACAGTGTATGTAAACTCCACTGATTATGTTCTGACAGACACATTGACCAAGTATCACCCGCTTATTCTAAGATCAAATTTTTATACCAACCTTTAGTCTTATCAGTTGCTGAATAAAAATTGGGAAGTGGTATACATTAGTTACCTTGGACAGATACTTCATAACCTTGTTTTTTACATTCTAAAATTTTCTCCAGAATTCATCCCACAAATGAAATGTCTCCTGAAGAGTTTCAATAATCTGATTGGGGCAGACCGCTAAAAAATGTAAAACACTAAGATTTAAATGGTGCTAGTGACCTCTTTTTTATCTTTCCTTTTTTAGCTTTCTTATACTCTATTTAAAAATTGAAGAAGATTCAATTAGGTGAGTTAATTTATCACTATCAAAAATAGCAACTTTTTCTTTAGTTATCAACTGGCTTAGTTTCAGAGAACCATTTACTTTTTTCCCAAACTCTGCAGTTGAGGTCATAGCTAGTGGAATAGTACAACATAGCATTTCATTAGGTATTTCTATAAAGGATAAACTTTGACACTAGATTCAGCATTTCCTAGTTGACTTTGTTCAAAGATAAGAGGAAATGCTGAAGAAAACTGTTAAAAGTTGTGATACTTTAAAAATATTAGGTATTTAAGAGAGACAGTTGTCCCATCTATCATAGAATCTTTAATTTTGGAGAACATTAATGTGTCTACACATTTGGGGAGTTCAGTGTAGTACTGGGGATCTTTCACAGTGAAGAGTTACAAGGCCAATATGTTCCCACAGTTACCACTTCAGAAGTTGAAATATAAAAGGAATACTACACACTACTTCATGTCCAAATGATTTGATTGACCTGGCATGTCTGGAAAGTTGATACTTTTAGAATGAATAGTGATGTCACAGTAAGCCAGGAGCACTGCTGGCAACCTACTTCAAGGGCATAGAGTATTACAGCTTCTCTGAAATTAGAGAATGACTTTTGTATTTCAGAATGTTCTGAACTTCCCTTCAAATATAGTTAGTGAGACCAGCAGCTAAGACTCTTCAGACCTGGACAAATCAATGATTACATATTAAGAACTTTCCAAGTCAGAGGGTAATAAATAGCTACTGTTCAGATAGTATGAAGCATCTCCGAGTTTCTTCATCACTTTATACCCCGTTTCTTCACTCCCCCTCCACAGAACTGGCCCAAGTCCCTCTGCACTCCCAACTCTCCCACTCAGAGCTGGTCTGAGTGAGTCCCTCTGGTCTCCCTCTCCCCCCCCAACAGAGCTGGCCTGAGCTCCTCTGTCCCCCTCCACCTACACAGAGCTTGCCTACGCCTCTCCCCCTCCTCCTGTGCAAAGCTGGCCAATAGGAGCACCCACAGGGAAAAATTAGTGACTGCTCTGCACCCCAGCAGACAAGATCCCCTTGGCCCCCCTGCCCCACCTCCCCCTGCCCCTCTACCCACCTCCCAATGCTTCCCGCCTGGCTGCTGCCAAACAGTTGTTTGGCAGATTTAGCATGCTCCGGGAAGGATGGGGAGGAGCAGGAACCTGACGTGCTCAGGGGAGGAGGCGGGGCCAGGGCGGGGATTTGGGGAAGGAGTTGGAATGGGGGCAGGAAGGGGGCAGAGTTGGGGCGGGGACTTTGGGGAAGGGATTGGAATGGGGGCAGGGAAGGAGGGGAGCCCCATTGGAAGGGATGGAGTGGGGGCGGGGTTGGGGGCAGGAGCGGTTGAGCACCCATGGAAAAGAGAAGTTGGTGCCTATGGGCCAGAGCCCCTCTGTCCCCCTGCTTGTCCTGCCGCTGATCCCTCCCCCGACTCTCACTCCAAAGCCCCTTTTTTGGCAAAACTTGGCAGCAGCAAATAGGACAAATGGCCATTTTTGCCAAAAAGGTTGGGATGTCTGGGTCAGGACTTAAAAAAGGGACTGTCCCAGCTAAAATTAGATGTATAGTTACCCTTGCCTGTAGTAAGAGCTACCCAGGGAGCCCGGGCAGCTGTGGGGAGACACAGATCCTCCACCTCCCCTGTGCGGGGGGCTAGGGTGCACAAAATCAGGCCCTGGTATAATGGTGCTGGTTCAGGCGGGACCCAACTGAGAGTGTCAGTTCAGGACAAATTGCTTCAAGCAGGGCAGTTACAGTGCAGGGCTGGGGGTTTTCCACCTCTAAGACAAACCAAACCAACCAAACAGAAAACCACTGGCTAACCACAAGTCACACAAGCAATCCCCTTAGACACTCCAGTTTCCCAGTATCACCACCAGCAGCCACATGTTCTGGGGGGAAATGGCTATGAAAACCAATACCCCAGTAAAAGAAAAAAGATCTCCCAATCCCAAAGGAACAAGCTCCAAACCCAGGTCAATATACAAGTCAGATCTTTCCCACAAATCACACTGTTGCCAATCCTTTAGAATCTAAAATCTGAAGGTTTATTCATAAAAACAAAAAGCAGGTTAAGCAGAGCTAATACCAGCTTGTCTGGGACATCACCCAGAAGCATAGAATAAATTGGAAATACAGACAGTATATAACCACTATTCATAACTTTAACTACAAAAATGATACACATATGAAGATAGCATAATCATAATCAGTATGTCATAACCTGGTCTTAGACACCTTATATGACCCCCTTTACATAGCATTTGGTGCCACTACAGGACCTTGGTTGCAATAATGATCTATATGGTCCCAGATCATGTCAATAACGTCCCCTGGCCTGTGTTCCTGCCCAGGGGCACACTGTACCAGAGAAGGCAGTGTGTCCAGAGCTTTCCATGGCAGCCTGTGCCAGAAGCATAGAATAAATTGGAAATAGCTTTTGCCAGCTTCTAGCCAGGCCAGGAAGTGGGGACTTTGATGGAAGGGGAGGAGCTGGGGCAGAGTCCTGTTGCAGGGAGGTGGGGAGCCCTAAATCTTCTTTGTGCCCAAGGCCTCAAATAATCTTAATCCACTCTGATTGTATGTAGATCCATGGGAAAGGTAAAATGGGAGAACAGCAGGGGATGATTAGGCAATTTCACTCAGCTTGTAACATCTCCAGAGAAACCACCTCTTTGGAAAAGTGTGCATGTGCACTAGCTCAAATTGGATTACCCACCGACCAACAGACAAGGGGATTTTGTATAAATAGCCTGGTTTTAAACTGGCTCATGGTCTTCTTTCTGATGCAGCAAATGTACAGGAACCATGATCCACAGAGGACCCAGTCCTTAGCATAGGGTTGAAAGGACTGGGCCTACTGAAGCCTTATAAGACTGAGTGCTTGTTTTGAGCTCACACTCTGATGAACTTGTTGGTTACAAGGAATCATCTTGGATGGGGGATTGGAGGACTGCTCCTACCAGAATCCACGTTAGGGTGAACTCTGGTAAGCTTATTAGCATGTGTGTAGATTCTTTTATTGTTTTTAATAGATTTCTCTGTAATGCTTTTTATCTTAAGAATAAAGTAGACTTGCTCAGTAAATACTGTATTGTACCTTATAACTATAGCAATTACACCTGTTAGCCGTTTTTGAAGAGAAAGCAAGCAGGCATCTTTAGGCAACAATTTGTGCAGAGAATGACACAATGAAGGCAGGGAATTGAAGAGTCTGGAAATACCTCGGTTAAAAGGGAGAGAGGCATGGGTTTCTACCCAGAAAGACAACAGTTGGGGAGCTGGAACCTGACAATGGGTGCCCTTGTTGAACCACTGAGGGCAGGTGTAGTTACACAGATGCAGTTGCCCTGAACCGGGACATATATGGTGGTAGCTTATATGTGATCTGTAAGACTGCGGATTGCATAAATGCCAACAGCAGTAAAAGCAAGTACCGGAGAAGGAGAAGGACAGAAAAAAGAATCTCAATATTCTTTTGGGGAAAAGGAATAATGACAGAGATAGGAAAAAATGAAGTATGAACAGCTGGAGAAAAATTGTTTGGTTGAGTTAGACAAAGAAAGGCAGCTCAGTCCTGAGGATAGAACAAAGACACAGTTAATCAATTTATTGTATTCTAATGACCAGTCAGGAATGATAGTGTGAGTTTGTAGAGAACCTCCAGCCTGCTGGAAGAGGGCCCTTTCGTCCCCCAACCAACCAATTGTTTGGAAAGGTGGTGTGCTGACATATGGTAGATTTATTACTTATTTATGATTGTTATTATATGAGGTGTAAGTTTTGGGGTATGCAATTTGAGCTGAAGGGGCAGATTTATGTTATGTATGCACAGAGTGTTATAGATTTTAGTATTATGTATTTTTGTAATATAAGTATTATTATGCCCAGAGCTCAGCAATTTGCATATCTATCTATCTATATAAAAGTCAAATGGTGTATGCGTGTGTGTATGCATGTTCCCTTACTCCTTCCACACTGTTTCAGCTAGATCCTTGAAATTTGGTACAGTTATAGGCTTTAGGGTCCTAATCAGGGTAAGAATCGAAATTTTTTAAAATCTCACCTCTGACACCCCCTAGGAGTGAAATTCTTTAAAGCTCATTAACATCAGCTGGGCAGCAGGTTAACACCTGCTGTTCTCTGTGACATAATTATGATGTCATAATAGCCCCCTCCAACGGGCCCCGCACTCGCTCTGCTCTCTGCCCCCTCCCCCATCCAATGGCCCCCGCACTCACTCAGCTCTCTGCCCCCTCCCCCATCCAATGGCCCCCCCACTTGCTCAGCTCTCTCCCCCCTTCCCCTCCAATGGCCCCCCCACTCACTCAGCTCTCTCCCCTCTCCCCCCTCCAACGGCCCCCCCACTCGCTCAGCTCTCTCCCCCCTCCCCCTCCAACTGCCCCCACACTCGCTCAGCTCTCTCTCCCCTCCCCCTCCAACTGCCCCCACACTCGCTCAGCTCTCTCCCCCTCCCCCCTCCAACTGCCCCCACACTCGCTCAGCTCTCTCCCCCCCTCCTCCCACTCCAACGCCCCCCCACTCGCTCAGCTCTCTCTCCCCTCCCCCCTCCAACTGCCCCCCAACTCGCTCAGCTCTCTCCCCCCTCCAATGGATCCCGCACTCGCTCAGCTCTCTCCCCCCTCCCCCCTCCAACGGTCCCCGCACTGTGTAGCGCAAATATAATTAAATACACTGCTTTTTTTCTTTAAAAGAACCCTATTCGTTATGCCACGCAAAAAGTGAAAATGTATCGGAGAAACCACATCTAAATGCAAGAGAATGAAATTAATTAGACAAAATGAGACTTCTGAACAACGTGAGAAACGGCTACATAATAACAGAATACGAAATTATCAATCCAGGGCCACAGAAACAGCCAAACATCATCCCAGTTTCCAATTACAAAGAGGCCGAGCAACGCTGGGTATTTCTGCTAGTCTCTATATATAAAAGTCAAATGGTGTATGTGTGTATGTATGTATGTTCCCTTACTACTTCCACACCGTTTCAGCTAGATACTTGAAATTTGGTACAGTTATAGGCTTTAGGGTCCTAATCAAGATAAGAATCGAAAATTTTAAAAATCTCACCTCTTACACTCCTAGGGGTGAAATTCTGTACAGCTCATTAACATCAACTACACAGCTCACATAACATCAGCTGGGCAGCAGATAAACACCTGCTGCTGTCTATGACATAGTTATGATGTAATAATACAGATACCCAGAGAGCTTAGTGTTGTGTTAAAGCTCAGTAACATCAACTACACAGCTCACATAACATCATCTGGGGTAAATGGGGTAAGTTCCTGGGGAAAATTTGGAATCACCTTGCTTTTCCCATGGTCAACTATATGTGGCTTGCTCTAGAGTGGCCACTCCCAAAGGATTATTCATTTTTACCCCAGGCAACCAAACAAAAAATGTTGTTTATGATAAAGCATTACAATAGTAATTTATGGAATGTACTGATATACAATAAAAACAAAATTTGTATTAATAAAAAACATTGTAGTCTTTTTACATCCTAGTTTCCAATTATAAATAGTCCGAACAACGCTGGGTATTTCAGCTAGTATCTAAATAAATAAGACTACAACACATTCTGGAAAAAAGATGTCATTCATCATCAAAACATAAAAATGTCGGAGTATTTTAATATACTTGAGAAATATAAAAAAGTCATATTAAGCCATATTATAAAAAAGCCACATGCATTAGCCACAATTCAATAGCCTATTAGCCACATGTGGCTAGTGGCGAACTTATTGGACACCGCTGCCCTATAACATGCTATAAATTTACCAGTACAGTACTTTTTATTTTTAAAATATACATAGTAAACACACTAACAAAATTAGAGCACACAATATACAGTAGATCTATATGCAACTATGATCTGACCAAAGAATTTTTACCAATCTCTTTGCATTAGTATATTGTACCAATATTTTCTTCTTCCTCCAAAATTTAAATGGAAGGAGGGGTTTTATCTTGAAATATGTCACCTTGTTATTATTATTTAAATGCTGACAATTTAGTAAGGTCAACGTTTTCCAAACATGGGTGCCTAAAATTAGTCATCTACAGTAAGTGACCAGGGGTGAAATCTTGGCTCCTTGGTTTTCAGCACCCACAATTGGAGTTATGGGAGCTCAGCATCTCTGAAAAATCAGATCACTTATTTAGGTGCCTATCTTTAGGCACCCATGTTTGAAAATGTTGACCTAAGTCTGTGTTTTACTATATCCTCCTCTGCTAACAGAAGATCTAAGAGTAGAGTGGGATTGCTAGGTGGTATGACTGCCAATTCTTGTGAAAAACAAAGATTCTTAGGAAGAGTGTGTTCCCCCCATTCATACCACCCACAAAGCAATGGCCACATAATTATGCCTTTGACTAGAGCTCTGCTCTAGCAGCAGACATGGTGTTTACAAGCTGTAAGGGGAAAAATGATTGATTCCTGGAACAGAATAGGCTATGTTTTATTTTTCAGGCTCTGTTTCAGAATAGGCTATGTTTTATTTTATTGGCTCTAGTTTCAGTGTGGTAGCCGTGTTAGTCTGTATCAGCAAAAACAATGAGGAGTCCTTGTGGCACATTAGAGATTAACAAATGTTTTTGGGCATGAGCTTCATCAGATGCTGTCACGTTGCTGAAATAATTTGGGACCCTATAAATCATTGCTGCAACCAGGGTCCTATAGTGGCACCAAATCCTATGTACAAGGGGTCATAATGGGTGCCTACAACCAGGTTATGAATGGCTGATTATGAATCTGCCAGTGATATGTGTGTATCAATTTTGTAGTTAGAGCTATAATATTGGCTCTGGACTGTCTGTCTTTCCAAATATTGTGCTCTGCTGGGGAAGAAGATTCTTGAATACTGGGCGTCAGCTTGGCTTGGGCTGCCTGATGGCCCATTAAGGGACATCAACCACACAATGGACTTTGTATATGCCTGTCTACACCCGAGCTGCTCTAGGAATGTCAACTGCCTGGTCAGAAACTGAATCCTGGAGAGTCTGGTGATTGGACCTTGTGACTGTAAACCTCCATTTTGCAACTGGACTCTGCAAAAGAAGGAGGAGGGTCTTGGCCCAGAAGACAGAGTCTATAAAAGCTGGAAGAACATTCTCCATTTTGTCTCTACCTTCAGCATGCAGCCTGTCTTGCTTCCAGCTCTGAATGGACTTTGCTACACAGGTGAACTCTGGACTAAGGTTCTGACCCATTCCTAAATGGAATGCATTCTAAGACTTTGATTTGAACCTGCAGTTTATTCTACCTTCGCTGCAAGCCTGAACCAAGAAATGTGCCATTACTGCATGTAATTGATTTCTTTTAACCATTCTTAACCCTCACCTATACCTTGTTTCCTTTTATAATAAACCTTTAGATTTTAGATTCTAAAGGATTGGCTACAGCGTGATTTATGGTAAGATCTGATTGGTATATTGACCTGGGTCTGGGGCCTGATTCTTTGGAATTGGGGAGAACCATTTTCTTTATTTGGGGTATTGGTTTTCATAACCATTGATCCCCAGGACAGGTGGCTGGTGGTGGTGATACTGGGAAGCTGGAGTGTCTAAGGGAATTGCTTGTGTGACTTGTGGTTAGCCAGTGGGGCGAAACCAAAGTCTTTTCTGTTTGGCTGGTTTGGTTTGCCTTAGTGTGAAAAAAACCCAGCTTTGGGCTGTAGTTGCCCCTTTGGAAGCAATCTGTCCTGATCTGACACTCACAGTTGGATCCCACCAGGAACAGCACCATCACAGATGCATGGAGTGGAAAATACAGGAACAGGTATAAATACATGAAAAGATGGGAATTGCCTTACCAAACGTGAGGTCAGTCTAACAAGACAATTCAATTATCAGTAGGCTATCAAGGGAGAAAAAATAACTTTTGTAGTGGTAATGAGAGTGGCTCATTTCAAACAGTTGACAAGAAGGTTTGAGTAACAGTAGGGGGAAATTAGGTTTAGGTTTTGTAATGACTCAACCACTCCCAGTCTTTATTCAGGCCTGATGTGATGGTGTCCAGTTTGCAAATTAATTCCAGTTCTGCAGTTTCACGTTGGAGGCTGTTTTTGAAGTTTTTTTGTTGAAGAATTGCCACTCCCAGTCTTTATTGGAGAGACCAAGACATATGGATTGACTATTCCCTGAATCTTCCTATATGAGGCTTTCCATGCACTCTCTCTCTCATCCCCCATTCATGCAGTGCTTACCTTGCATGCTGTGGTCATAGAAGGGCTAGAGAGTTGTACAGAGTGAGGAGGGGATATACTGTTAAACCAGCTATTTTTCCCTTCCTGGCAACTCTCTTCCCCATTTTCCATTGATTTACGTGAGTGCACTCACTGTACCATTCAGCACAGTGTAGCACATGACCATTTGTTATTGTAGAACACACCTTAGAGATATGTTTGTAGTAATAGAAAGAAAACATCTCCCACGGAGAAAGTTTCCACTGACATAACTGTTATCAGTGATTACTCTGCACATTCCAGGGAGTTTTCAGATAGTATAGAAGGCTAACCAGAGTCATACAAACAATTGTGGAACAACACTGGCATTCATTGATGCTACACTGGAGCTGGAGTATGAGCCACTTTTAACTTGAACAAGTACTGGATCTTTAACTGACACATGAACAACACATTAAATATGCCAGCTGGAACACTGACAAGCGAAGAGAGGAAGGAGGAGAAAGAGCTTAGATAATATGTTAAATGATCATCTGAACAAGTATTGCCACAACTTGTTGCTCTTCTATTTACCTTTAAATTCTTCATAAAGGGCAATTTATGCTTGAAATATTTGACAGACTATTTAGATTTAGCTGGATAATACCAACAGTTGTGAAACGCAATACTTAATTTATTACTGCTTAATATATTGAACCAGCATACATAGGACCACACATTAAAATTCCATAGAAGAGTATATAAAGAAATCTAAGACCTTCTTATAGAGGAGAAATACACACTGCTGATTGACAGAATTTAATTCTTAACAAACTTACTGGTTGTATCTGCCAATGTTTTTCTGACAGTTGTATGCGCTATATTTACTACTGCTATGAAATTTTGCTGAGTTGTCTGTGAAGTTTAAGAACATTTAGGAAAGTATGGTGTCTAAAAAAACCAAAACAATGGGTTTGATATCAATATTTTCCATTTATTATTTATATTATAGTTGCATCCCAAGGTCCAAATGAGATCAAGGCTCTGTGGTTCTGAGGATTGTACAGATAGACAGTAAGAAACAGGCCCTGCCTCAGAGTTTACAGTTTAGATCAGGGGTTGGCAAACTTTTTGGCCTGAGGGCCGCATTGGGTTTCTGAAATTGTATGGAGCGTTGGTTAGGGGAGGCTGTGCCTCTCCAAACAGACAGGCGTGGCATGCCCCCCACCCCCTATCCAACACCCCTTGCTTCTCGCCCCTGATGCCCCCCCCAGGAACCCTGCCCCATCCATCCCTCCTACTCTCTGTCTCCTCACCACCCCTGGATCCTTGCCCCTAACTACTCCCCGCCGCCCCATCCAACTGGTTAGGCCGTGGCTCTGCAGCTGCGCTGTCCCAGGAGTTCACAGCCGCAGAGTCCAGAGCATTTGTGGGGGAGGGGGAACAACAACGGAGGGGCTGGGGGTAGCCTCCCTGATCGGGAGCTCAGGGGCCAGGCAGGAGGGTAGTTTGCCCACCCCTGTCCTAAATGGTGGTGTTCTTCTGATTGTTTTTAGGTGGGAAAAGGATAAATCTAGGAACTTGCAACACCACCCTTGATTTTGCCAACCCTTTAAAAAAAGCCCACTGTTAGTCCTCTCTCTGGCTTTATCGATGTCATGGCTGTTAGAAGAATAAGGAAGTATATGTCTCTAGCCCAAACTTTTTAAAGATTGTTGTCAGTGAGGTATAAGTCTGAAGTTAAGTATTCTACAATAAGGCAATGGGTGGAATGGAGTTGTACACTGTTGGTGATAGCCTGGGTGTGGCTCTAGCTAGTGAGAAGATTTTCCAATTCACTTAATACTTCTATTGCATAAGGTCTTCACAGAAGATAATATGTACTGTGATGGAGTCAGACCAGAAAGGTATAGGAGTGTGCTGGGAGGCAGGTATATCAGCCTCAGGATGTTCATGTCTCTGATCCCTGGATAGCCGAACAAAGGCTACTCCAGGTCAATCAAGACACCTGGGGTCAATTAAGAAGCTTCTAGAAGGCAGCAGAAATAGCTAGCCTGATTGGGACACCTTAAGCCAATCAGGGGCTGGCTGAAACCAGTTAAAAACCCTCCGAGTTAGGTGGGTGTGGTTGTCAGGAGCTGTGAGAGGAGGTTGTGCTGTTGGTGAGACTGAGTGGTAGACAACATATACACAAGGAAGGAGACTTGAGGTGAAGAGGAGTGTGAAGAAGTGGGGACTGCTGTGGGGAAGTAGCCCAGGGGATTGTATTGTGTTTGGTGGCTAAAAGGTCAGCCATCTTAGCTGATACTATTAGGGTCCCTGGGCTGGAGCCTGGAGTAGAGGGTGGGGCCAGACTCCCCCCTTTTCTACCTCCCCTAACTGATTACTGGCTTATGATGAAAATGGTTCAATAGGTTGTGACCTGGTCTCTAAAGAGAGAAGGGAGGGTCACAGTGAGCCTCTGAGGCTAGCACAAACCGCCTGGAAGCACGGGACCCACAGGGACAAGGCCAAAGCTTTAACACAGTACACAAATGTTTATTATTTAAGGAAAAATCTTAATGATCAAGAGAAGTTGCATGTCAGAATAATGTTTAAGGGAACTTTTTACCATGAGTTACTGCTTCAATTCTGCTACAGCACATGTGTCAAACTCAAGGCCCGCGGGCCACATCCGGCCCGCCATACAATTATATCCGGCCCGCGAAATCGTTTTATATATCTGTTTTTAATGGCCCTGTGCCTGTGATATGACGCCCCAATAACACACACTACAAATCCCATGATGCAGTGCAATTGCCGCCAACGGCAAGCCGCGGTTCAAGTTCGCGGTCTGTTGATGTATACAACGCTAATATCAAATCAAAGCTAGACCCCAACAATGGCCAAGAGAAAAATTGATTCTGAAAACCGAGGCTTTCAAAGCCGGTGGGAGAATGAGTATATGTTTACTGAAATTGCAGGTAAACCAGTGTGTCTCCTTTGCGGGAGTAATATCGCTGTAATGAAGGAGTATAACCTAAGACGGCACTACGAGACGAAACATGAGAACAAATTCAAAAACCTGAGCGCAGGACAGAAGCTACAAAAGGTAGAGGAGTTGAAGAAGAATTTGACATCCCAGCAGACGTTTTTCACCAAAGCAAAATCACAAAGTGAAGCTGCTGTGAAAGCAAGTTTCATTGTGGCCGAAGAGATCGCCAAATCAGGACGGCCGTTTACCGAGGGGGAATTCGTAAAGAATTGTATGATGAAAGTGTGCGACGTCCTTTGTCCAGATAAAACGCGAGCGTTTGCAAATGTAAGCCTCAGCAGAAACACTGTTGCTAATCGGGTTTGTGAGATGGCGACTGATTTGAAAACACAGTTGATTGAAAGAGCAAAAGATTTTGTTGCATACTCCCTTGCCGTGGATGAAACTACTGACGCGACTGACACTGCACAGCTGGCGATATTTATCCGTGGTGTGGATTCCAATTTGTGCGTAACAGAGGAAATACTGGACATTAAATCGATGCACGGGACAACGAAAGGAGAAGACATCTTTGGAAATGTATTTCAAAGTGTAACCGACATGAAACTGCCGTGGGAAAAACTCGTTGGACTTACAACAGATGGCGCACCTGCTATGTGTGGTGAAAAAAATGGACTGGTGGGAAGGATGCGCTCAAAGATGCGGGAGGAGAACTGTGCCGGTGAGTTGACAGTGTATCACTGCATCATACACCAGGAATCGCTGAGTGCTAAAGTCCTAAAAATGGATCATGTGATGAACACTGTAACACAAACCGTCAACTTTATCAGAGCCCACGGTTTAAATCACTGCCAATTCCAGTCTTTTCTGCGGGAAATAGATAGCGAGTTTGGCGATATGCCATATCATACGGAGGTCCGGTGGCTAAGTCGGGGAAAAGTTCTCAAAAGACACTTTGAGCTGTGAGAGGAAATCTGCCAGTTCATGGACAGTAAGGGGAAAGACTGCACAGTTCTGCGGGATGAAAAGTGGAAATGTGAGTTGGCGTTCCTGGCTGACATAACGTCGCATCTTAGCGCTTTAAACCTTCAACTCCAGGGACGGGAGCACATAATAACCGATATGCATGATGCAGTGAAGGCATTTCAAGTGAAGCTGCGCTTATGGGAGACACAAATGCACCAATGCAACTTGTCTCACTTTCCCTGTTGCCAAGTAATACGGAACCAAGAAAGTGCCACAGTTTTCCCAAATGCCACCTTTGCTGAAAAACTCAGCGCGCTGCGCACTGAGTTCGCACGGCGCTTCAGTGACTTTGAGGCACAGAAAAGTAACTTCGAGCTGCTTCGCAACCCATTTGCAGTCGATGTGGAAACCGCACCTGTAGAAATGCAGATGGAGCTGATAGAACTGCAATGTAACGGGACACTGAAGGCAAAGTACGACACTGCGGGGCCAGCACAGTTCACTCGCTTCATTCCTGAAGCGATGCCGCAGCTCCGCCAACATGCGGCTCGAATCCTGTCCATGTTTGGCAGCACATATCTGTGCGAGCAGCTGTTCTCTGTGATGAAAATTAACAAAACGTCACACAGGAGTCGCCTCACTGATGAACACCTGCAATCGATCCTGAGAATCTTCACAACACAGAACCTAACCCCAAACATAAACGAACTTGTTGCAAAGAAAAGACTCCAAGTATCAGGCTCTGACTAAATAGGACAAGAAAATGGAATGTTATGATTTGTTATGATTATACTTTTGCTTTAAATTCAATTTTTTATTTATATTTTCAGATTTTTTAATATTCCAGCATGTACAGATTTTGAATGTATTGTATTGACAGGATATTTTTTTATGAAGAGCAAAATATTTTAAGTTGAAATGTATTTATTTTGGAATGATATCCTGTATTTTGGCTCATATTAATGGTTAAAAAACATAAATATTTAGTCTGTTAAATAAATGGTTATACTGTTCGGCCCGCGAGTTTTGAGTTTTGGCCCCCTGTGCAATTGAGTTTGACACCCCTGTGCTACAGTGTCATGTAAAAATACTGTTTACTGTATGCCTGCATTAGTCATCATAGATGTAATCCACACTATGACAGCATTTGGCCAGGCCATCTGGAAATGAGGGTGAATGGTGATAAATATAGATGTTCATTCATCTCTCAGCAATGCCCATTCTTGATAAGTGAGCTAGTAAACATAAATCAAACAAGCTAAGATTTTTTTTTAGCTGTACACAAAAAGATGAGTGGACTCCTGTGTTTGTGCAGTGTCAAACATAATTAGGCCTCTATCAAGAATGGGACCCTTTAGGTGCTACCATAACAGAAGTGATTAATAATGATACTTTGCTTTTAGAGAAGGTAAAATTATAAATGTGGCTGTAAATAAGCTTTACAAGATTTATAAATTGAGAAAATATTCTGTGTCAGGAAATAGTTTGTTCTGTATAGACCATTAAAATATATGAAATAGCTACATTTAATATATTATCCAAACTAGTTAAGGTAGCCAGTCTCTCTCCATTTTACTGTATGTTTGTTGTCTGAAAGTGGTTTGTTCAAGCTAGAATTATTGTGGGTCAATACCTGCAGATCATATTTTTGACAGACACAGAGATTGTGAGGAAAGAGGGAAGTACCTGAGGCAATAAATCAGTACACACAATTACAGAGATGAAATCCCATTACTAGAGCATCTTGATAGAATTTGCTAGTATAAAGTTACTGCATGAGAAAAAAAGGACATAAGTCTGCATGTTTCTGAAGTGATATACACAACTGGGAACACAGAACTTTGAACTGCCTTGCAATATTTTCACGAAATACATTTAAGAATAAATACCTTGAAAGCTGAATGAGAATGACTTCAAGAGAAGGTCTTGTCCATCATTATCCTGGGAAATCCTATCAGTGCTTCTCAAATTTTTTTTTTTGAGGGACCACTTAAAAATTGCTGAGGGTTTCAGTGGACCTCCGAATGATCTTCCAAATGTTGTTTGTACCAGCAGCTAACTATTGCAAAGCACTTTGGATAAAAGCGCTATATTAAAAAACCTTAATAATAATTAAGGTTTTTGTCCTACAAATAAAAGCACACAACTCATATTTTAATATCAGTAGTCTTACCTCTCTAATACTATGGATGTACCATCTCTCCTCTGGCATAGCAGTCCCCAAGCTGGAGCTGGGAAGGAGGGGAGTCTGTCCCTCTCTCCCCTGCCACAGCAGCCCCCGAGCTAGGGCTGGGAAGGAGGGGGGTCTTGCCCCTGCCACAGAGCCAAGGCTGGAAAGGAGGGCCGTCTCTCCCCGGCAACCACAGCCCTGGAGCTGGGGAAAGTCGCCTCTTTCTCTGGCCACTGCAGCCCTGCATGTCCCTAATTACCTCCACCCCCTCTTCTCATCCCACTGCCCCCTCCCACCTACCTCTTATCCCCCCCTCCCCCTGGCACCTAATTAGTGGATTCACGCCTGTGCGACTCCACAAATTACGTGGGTGGGCTTTCATCTCTCATGTGTGGCCACCCAGGTGCGCATCTTAGAGGGAACTATCTGCAGACCACCTGTTTGGAGCTCACAGACCACTGGCGGTCCGTGGACCACAGTTTGAGAACCTCTGTCCTAGATCTTTAGTAACACAACCACACATTTTTCTCCACCAGCTAACAACCAAGGCATTATCACCCCACAGAAGGATGGTTGCTGCAGAGAGCTACATCCTTACAGTTCATGGTTTCAGATTCATAAGCATAGAGTAGCATAGTAATCACTACTACTATGCTATTCCACAGCGTAGGCTTGCCTGTGTGGATAGGGCCAAAGAGTGTTACCAAGTTACCAAGCAAACTATGCTCTGGAAGCGTTAAAGGTCAGAGAAGGCACACAGTCCCTGTGCAATTATAACTTGATCTGTTCCCATCTGCACAGGAAAGACCTATGTTATTACTGAGTCAAAGCATAGCTGTAGTTAACTCTGCTATTTAAAGATAAGATAGTGTAGGGAGAGCCCTTGGAGGAGTGGAAGGAATGGCAATAATGTAACCTTAGCAGTGTCTTATTCTATCCATTTATGCTAGTTTTTGTAACAAAATAACTTAATTTAAAAGAGCATTGATTTAAAAAAATAATACTTCCAGAAATTTTTTAGAAATATAACTAAGAAGCTTTAAACTCAGTGGGCCCAATTCTTCTCTCACAGTGGCAAAAGTTGGGAGGAACTACACTGAAGTCACTGGATTTACCCCAATATGAAACTTTCATGTCCAATCAATATGAAGCAGTGTTGCCAATGATTTGTTGATTAACAACATCCATGGAAATTTAGAAATAATTTTCTGGCAATTAGAGAGCCTCCATATTTATTCAGTAATACAACTGAACATTAAAAGTGATTAATAAATAACTAGATAAACATAAAATGCTTGAATAAGGATTATAAAATTGAAGTATATTCCCTAGTTCACACTATTATTTTTATCCAGGCAAAGTTTTATGAAACTTAAACTGTGTATTTTTTACTTTACTGATGAGCTTAAGCAGTTATTAATCCAGAGAAACTTTGAATGATGAAGCTATAGAAAATATAGTTGGATTTGATATTGGTGAAAAATAGCCTTTTTCCAAAATAACTAGATTCCATACAGTATTGGAATGTAGTACTATCTAAATGTAAGGGTTTTTCCACTGCACTGAAGTCCTCTGTGCAATCCCATAGAAATAAATAAGTCCTAAATTAATCAAAGAAGGTAACAGGTATTCTATTAATACCACAGAACTATATTTAGAATATTAAAGAAAGCAGTAATCAAAAACAGCAAATAAGACCTGCAGAGTACACACAAGTGAATTCATCCTTCTGGGTGCCCAGATCCTCAAAGTCCCATTGGCTTCAGAGGAAGCTGACAGTGTCAGCACATTGTAAAACTGGCCTCAAAGTGTCTTCTATAACTCAGACCAAAATCTATGTGTATTCCAGATTTCATGGACTTTGTTTTACTGCAAGTTTGGCTTCTTCAATAAAAATAAAATATGAAAAATAATTTATTCATAAATAGGACCATTATGTGAATGACTTCGTGGATGTACAGTTAGAGTGATTAGGTTTGTGCAAACCACACATTAGTTTCACAAATCCTGCATTCCATATTCCAAAACACTGAAGTTTCTATGGAGTACTGAAGTGTGCAACGACTTCATGATCAGGATCTCAATTCTATATAGATAGGAAGAATAATGCTCTTTTTCTGACTTGCCTTGAATCACAACTACAGCTCTTAGTTGTGACATAACGTCAAGTCAGGCACCAGATGGTTCTCAGTGTACTGCAATAAAGAGTTTTATTGCATTTCCCTCAAAGCACCAAAGCAAACACACCAGGTAATCATGTCTCATTTTGAGAGTATACAATCAACTTCAATTCTCAACATGTACAATTATATGCTTTTTTGTTGTGCCATTTATATAAGCATTCAGAATGTGTTAGTAATTCCAATTAAAATCCCTGTTTTCAGGAGTTAATAATTAGACTAAAAATTGAACAAGGTGCAATTCTATGTAACCTGACTGTAGTGGGGCAGGTACCCCACTCTGGCATGAGAGGGATTAAAGCAAGCCAGAAAGGCTGCACAGAGTCCCAGCCAATCTTGGAAGGGCTTACTGGGAGCCAATCAAGTGGAGGATTGAAAGCAGCCTATCAGGACCAGGCTGGGCCCTATAAGAAGGCTGCAGGGCAGACGGGAACTGAGTCTCTCTCTGGAGGGCAAAGGGAGAAGAACTGGATCTTAGAGAGATGCACCCAAGGCAGAGCAGGGGTGGGCATGGTCAGTAGTGGCTGAGAGAGCTCTAGGCTGATGACTGCCGGACTGGGGCTCTGACACAAAGGGGCAGAGAAGGTGCTGGGGCTTTGGTAAAGTGGCCTGGGAAGTAGGCAGTAGAAGAGGGTTAGAGGAGGGCAGTAAGTGACTGTCAGTAGAGGGTCCCTGGATTGGGGCCTTGGGTCAGGGCCGAGACTAGTGGGTGGGCCTGGGCTTCCCCATTTCCCCACCACTTGCTTGTGATGAGAGTGGCTAAGCCAGACTGCAGTTTGCCCTTGGAGGAAGAAGCTAGACTGAGGACTGCAGTAAGCCACTGAGGGAAATGATAGAACCAGAAACTGCTGATCCCCTGGAAGGGGGAGAGAGCCAGTGGAGTGGGCACAGCTGGAGGGCAGTGTGGTAAGGGGACATTCAAGGGGTCCCCAAATGAGGATTCTATCCAGCTGCATCACTCCAATATTTCACACTGAACAGCAGGGTAAAGAGTTAAAACTTAAGCTTTATTCAGCACGCTGAAGGTTGTCTACCAAAGGTAGGGCAACAACGAATATCAGAAGTTCACACATATTTATAGCATACTGATGTACATATTCATTAGGCTCATTGATTATGCATTACATACCCTTACATGGTTAAAGCTATGTGGAAACCGGATCTTCAACAGTTTTAAGATCCCCCCCAGCTTTATCTAGTTAACAACAGTTTTAAGGCTTACCCCTGAAGGTCATTTTATTCTGCACACATCAACAACACCAGGTGTCTTATCTCAGTTAGTATAGGAATGTTTATGACTACAGTACTCCCTTTATTTTCTCAGGGCTTGGTATTTCTCACATTTAAGGTCTGCCAACTATTCCTCAGTCAACAGTTTGAAATTACCCAGAGTGCCTTATGTCCTGACCACAGTCTAGCTAACTAAGCCTGTGTATGTCTTACATACTCTTGCTCATTACAACATAGGGTGAGGCTGTTTGCAACAGCAGTGTCCAGAAGCATACGCCATGGTCCGGGAGTGACAGGGGTCTGACAGTGAGGATAAGACTAAGAAAATAATGGAGGGTGAGACAGCACTAGCGAAGGCATGCTGCTGAAAGAGCAAATTTCCTACCTGACCAGCATTGACCAATAAAAACAGGGAAAAACGGTGCATGACTACTGTCATAAATTCAATTTTCCCCAGGCTGTACAGCAAAACAAGTTCTAAACAGATCAGATTATTATGATCACAGTCAGTAATTAGGTGCTAAATATCAGGTTATTTAATCCTAAATGTAGTGGGGGTGGGAAGAGGCAAAGTGGAGGTGGGGCCTTGGGGTAAGAAGTGTAGTGGGGGCAGGGTCTGAGGCAGAGTTTGGTGGGAGCACCCACCAGGCACATTAGAAAGTGAGCACCTATGTCAGGAAGTGTTCCAGGTCTAGGGTTGATACTGGCATAAATCTTGGTATTGATATCTGTACTGGTGCAATCGTCTCTTGGGTCTTTTTTTCTGCTGGTGCCTTGGCGCAATCCCTTGTCAGGGGCTTCTCTCTGAGACCTCTCTGCAGGATGTTGCACTGACTGTTCCATGCAGTGTTAGTGCTTGGTGTGGGAGTGCCCTTCTCTCTGTGTAGGCGTGATCAGCATCATGGACATTGGTTCTGGTCCCAATAGTCTAGGTGCCCTTTTGGTTTCTTCTCCCTGCTCAAACCTGAGGTGCAATGCCCAGTAGTTGGGGCACTTGACGAAGACAGTCTTCTTGGTTCTGGGACGGAGAGCGTCTCTGCTGTTAGGTCAGATGCTACCTTCAAGGATTGCTCCAAGAAGTGCATTTTGAGCCTCAAATCTTGGGATTTTTGATGCAGGAAGAGAATTAGTGGCAGAAGGAACACTAGGTGGGGATCTGACCCTCCCTGATGGAGACCAGGCATCTGCACTGTCCATCTATTCAGGGCATTCAGGCATCAAAAGAGCAGGATTTATACCCTGTGGGGTTCAAGTTCACTATAGTAGCAGTTGGTTCAAACAGTCTCATCCTGCTCATTTTTTTTGTGAGATGGGGATGCCCAAAAGTCTAATCAAAATATTTAATGCAAAGAATTAAAGATGGTTTCTTCACTGAAACAGAGATCTGAAGTTCAGGACCATCTCTGTCACAGGTGATAAGTAAGAACTGAGGGTGGGTCAAGACCACTCCACCCTTTATGCACTGCTCTGCCAGATGCTAGTACTCAAAACATTCTGAGCTTGTCTGCATGAGGTGCATGCACACCTACAGTAGAATCCATATTGACCCATATTTGAAGAACTTATGTTACATACTTCTTATTGGTACACTAAATTCCTTAATGAACTTGGCAACCAAACTAAATACAGTATAGGATTAAGAAAACTTTTATTTAAAACCAAACCCCTCAAAAAACCCCACAACCATACCCACACATCACAAGCACAATTATATCAAATTTTCCTTGTTTGTTTGATGCTTTTTTTGCCCCACTCCATTACCAATTACAGTAAGGCCTCCTGTTCTTGAAGGAGAGAAGGCAGCTCTCCCTAGAACAAAAGACACTGCTCAACAGATTTATATTGGTGGAGAATGTCGCACAGGAAAGGTTTCACTGGTGCCCTTTTTAAACAAAGCACCAATTTCTGCTTTTTATTCAGTTTTCTCTCTCATCCTCCAAATCTCAAATACAGTAGACTCCCGATTATCCGGGCACGGGTTAACCGGGCTGCGGATTAACCGGGATGTCTAAAGGGGTCGGTAGGGGAAGCCCCAAAGCAGCGACAGGTTGAGTCCTAAGCCTGCCGCTGCTTTGGGGCTTCTCCCACTGGCTCCTTACGAGCTGGGGTCTCAGCCTGCTTCCAGCCTGGGTGCAGGAAGCCCAGACTGGCAGCGGGCTGAGACCCTGGCTGACAGGAGCCTGGGGGGAAAGCCCGAAGCGGCAGCAGGCTGAGTGCTGAGCCCGCCGCCGCTTTGGGCTCTCTCCCCAGGCTCCTGCCACCTGCCCCACTCAGCTCCCGCTGCCAGCCTGGGTGCAGGGAACCCAGGCTGACAGCGGGATCTGACTGGGGCAGGCGGCGGGACCCCGGCTGGCAAGGGGCCAGCCGGGGAAACCCCAAAGTGGCGGCCAGCTGAGCGCCCAGCCTGCCGCTGCTTTGGGGTTTCCCCCGCTGACCCCTTGCTAGCCGGAGTCTCAGCCTGCAGCCAGCTTGGGTGTAGGAAGCCCAGGCTGGCAGCGGGAGCTGAGACCCCGGCTGGCAGGAGCCTCGGGGAAACTTTGAAGCGGCAGCGGGCTGAGAGCTCGGCCGCTGCCGCTTCTCAGCCCCCTGCTGCTTTAGACTTTCCCTGCAGGCTTCCTACACCCTGCCTGCCAGCCTGGGCTTCCTACACCCAGGCTGGCAGCGGGAGCTGATTGGGGCAGGCAGCAGGAGCCCAGCTGGCAGGAGCCTGGGGAGAGAGCCCAAAGCGGCAGCGGGTTGAGCACTAAGCCTGGCACCGCTTTGGGGTTTCCCCTGGTGGATCCTTGCCAGCCGGGGTCTCAACTCCCTGCCAGCCTGGGTGTAGGAAGCCCAGGCTGGCAGCGGGCTGAGACCCCCGGCTGGCAGGAGCCTGGGGGGAAACCCCAAAGCGGCAGCAGGCTGAGCGCTCAGCCGGCTGCCCCTTTAGAGTTTCCCCGCAGGCTCCTGCTAGCCGGTGTCTGAGCTCCCGCTGCCAGCCTGGGTTCCCTACACCCAGGCTGGCAGCGGGAGCTGACTGGGGCAGGTGGTGGGACCACCACCATCCTCCACCCCACCCCCAGGGCCGCCAGCAACCCCCCCCCCCAGTAGACGCTTGATTATCCAGGATTTTATTAACTGGGATTAAGGTTTTCCCGATCATCCCGGATAATCGAGAGTCTACTGTATTTCTAAGTCTGAATAGCTGTGAGTTATAACAAACCAGTTCAAACTATTATTCAATAGGTATACCCCTTAATAATATGACTTCCCATTCTGTACTGAATGGACGTAAACTGCAACGTATGAAGATGCCAGATAATGATTCAAGTTGTGTAGTGTGAAATCTCCTTCCAAAATTCCTTATCTTTCATTACCAATTATATTTGAAATAATACTATCATCATAATAGTCACAGCTTTGTCTCATCCTACCTGAGCTCAAGACAGCATAAGGCTTACGTTTTATATTTAATTTGACTTTTGTACCCTTTCCACATACAGTAGACTCTCAATTATCCAGGATGATAGGATAAAAATTAATCCTGGTTAATAAAATCCCAGATAATCACCATCCATAGGAAATATGGGGGGGGGAGGGGAGTTGGTTCACCAGCCACCCTGCACCGGGGAGGGGGTGTTGGTTCACTGACTGCCCTGCACCCTGGTGGGGTTTTTTTGTGTGTGTGTGTGCTTGGGGTGGCAACAAAGCCAGAGCCGGCCCTGCGAGTTACGCTTTTTTTTTTTTTTTTTTTTGACATCCTGGTTAATCCACATCCTGGTTAACCCAATCCTGGATAATTGATAGCTTACTGTATTTGTGTTTTTAAAATGAAATATTGCCTATAGATTACATATGTCAATCTAGTCAATTATTCTCACGATTGAAAATGTAGGTGCATGAAGACTTGAAAATAAACCCCTAAAATGATGACCACATACACATTTACCACTCAAAATATTAGAAATAGTGACTTAGGACAAAGAAAACCAAAGTGCTGACCACTCCTGGTCAATAAAGATTCTGTGACATGTTGTTTGTAAGGACCGGGTTGTTAATCCTGACAAATGTAATATATTTGAGTAATAACATTCCGACTACATAAAAAGTCCCTATGGTTTCTATAAGATAAGTAGGCTTGGCAGAATTAAATTTTTGTTTTTATAATTTTGACAGGTATTTCTAAATTTATGTTTAAGCATTGATTATTATAGATGGAAATATTTTTGTTGATTTTTGTATGCATAGTGAAATTGATGTTTACCAACATTTACTGATAAAAATCGAATCTCTCCAACCCTTTAAATGGTTCTTCAATTCTTTTCATTAAAACTTGTGTTGTACTGAGATATTGTTAAACATTTACTACTTTCCACCCCACAAATGGTGTGCATTCAAGGGAAGCTGAAGTGATTTTTAGATGCAAAATGTTTTGGTATTATTAGGAATGAAAGGCACTATAAATCTAATATTATACTTCACATGTTTTCCAGTTAACCCATACTATCTGTACTTCTGTCAAGTGGGGAACTGTAAGAATGTCTAAAGATGAAATACTCCTCCATCTATCAACAGTTTAAAATCTGGAATATACAAAATTATAAAATTAAATAGTTATTACAATGAAAATGTGTTTTCTACTACCTAAATTATCCATAATGGTTGATAATACCTTCATCCTCCTTATCATCCAACTGCATAATCTGGGGAGCATTTTTTACTCCTTTTCCTCCAAGATGGAGGCAGGTACCAGATCTTTTTGCTTCTTCTTCCACATTTCGTTCTGATGGCTAATTCATTCTTTAAATATATCCCACCTAGACCTTAGCAATCTTCTCATCTCAGTTTTTCCAAAAAAAAAAAGGAGGCGTGCAAGATTGGCTTTAAATTTACTGCTATCAGAATAATCCGTCACTTCTTCCCTGTAACAACACCACTCTTTGAGATGCTTCATTGGCTCCCACTGCACTGTGTGTGAAGGTCAAATTTCCATCCTTATTTTCAAGGTCCAACATAGTGCAGCCTCTATCTACATCTGTGATCTGGTCAACTTTTACATTCTCCTCTGCTAATTATGCCAGTCTTGATACCTATTTATTCTTATCCTTTTATCTTCTTTCATGGTAACACTTATTCTTGGAAGACCTTCTAAAAATTGTCTGTCAAGGCTCCTCATTGAAGTCACTTGAAAATACTCATTTCTGAACATAGCCTATGAGCAGTGTTTGCAATATATTTTAATAATTAAAACATGTATGCCTAAAACCTAGTTTAAGATGTTTACTATGTTTTCCTCACCCCTTCCTTATGGGTGTAAGTCATAACTTCACAAATGTGTCATTGTAGGGGTCGCGTCGGCGGGGCGCGGCCCCCTTCCGCCGGTCTGGCGGGGATTCCTTGCTTGGGTGCAGCGTTCGCGGCCCTGAGGGGAATTAGCTGGGTCGCGCGTAGTAACCTCCGCTGCCCGAGGGCGGGAGGAGTTACAGTCGCCCGGGTCTCGGGCCCTGGGCTGGGCCAGTCACGAGTCCCTTGGTCGGGGCTCGGGCCCTTGGTTGGGCCAGTCGTGAGTCCCCCGGTCGGGGCTCGGGCCCTTGGTTGGGCCAGTCGCGAGTCCCTCAGTTTGGGGCTCGGGCCCTTGGTTGGGCTGGTCACGGGTCCCGGGGATCGGGGCTCGCCGGGGTCCTGGCCGCAGGAGCTTCGCGGCGGTCAGTGGGGATCCCGGCCAAAACACACTGACATCGGCTCCTCCCCCGGGCTACCTCCGATCCCCTCTTCCCCAGGTACCTGGGCTGTCGCGGGGTCCTCCCCGGAGCCGAGGGTCATCGGCTCGTCCGGGTCGCTGTCGGGCGGCAGGTCGGGCAGACTCTCGGGGTCGCTGGCGTGCTCTGCTGGCGGTTCCTCCGGGTAGTAGGCTGTCGACGGTGTAGGGGACGGCGGTCCTTCTGCCGGGTCGAGCTCGGGAGGCGAGGTCGGCGGTGCGTCCCACGGGGGTTCCGGGAGTAGCTCCTGTCTCTCCTCGGGGTAGCCGGCGGTCTGAATCCTCAGCCGGTCTTGCAGTTGAGGGTCGAGGGGCTCCTCCGGATAATAGCTGAGGGGCAAGCTCGGCGGTCTCTCCCAATAATGGGGAGGCTGCTGAAGGGGCAGGTTCCGGTGCGGGGCCACTCCTGGAGCGGCTTCCTCCACCGGTGTCGGCCGCCGGACTGAGCCCGGCGGCCGTCCTTTTCTAGTTCCGGGTCCGCCCCCTGACCCTCGGGGGCGGGGCTGACCCGGCGCTGCTGCGGCGTCCCCGGGCGCTGGCCACAGACCGCGTGGCTCGCGGTCCGCCGGGAGTCGCGTTCCCCCTCTCCGGCTCCCGATCTTCCGGGGGCGGGGCTCCCGCGGCGTCCACGCGGCTTCCTCCGGCCCCGGCCGGGTGCCGCCTCAGGCGCGATCGGCCGGGAGCCGCGGCGCCCCGCTACAGTCATGCTCACTATTAATATTGTAAGTTCTTTGGAAAAGGCAACTCTTCTGTGAAAAGCATTGCATATTTCTGAGCACTATAATATAAATAACATCATATATTACTCTTACTATTTAATATTACATAATATGTATGTACATCTGTTCTGTCCCTAATGTGCAGCCACTATCATTAGTATTGTCATTAGTGCCAAATTGATAGATCTGAACTCTTATTAATTCTAGCTACTAGAGGATAAATGTCTTTGCCTAACTGGAAATAATATATACATACTGCTTAACATATATCATCGCCCCTACTATGTGGCATGTCAAACTTGCTCAAATATTTGTGACAATAACATTCAAATCTTGTTCCATAGACATAAGCCCTAGTTTTTATCACAGCTAACACTGTTTGTCCTGTAGTTCAATGTCACAGGAAGTCGGAGGCAGACAAGTGGCTAGGTAGATATCACTGGAGGAGGAGGGTTCGTGGGTGTTGCTGAGGGAATGTGATTAGAACATTGATTCTCAAAGTGGGGGTCAGGACCCCTCTGGGGGTCGTGAGCCAGTTCTGTGGGGGTCGCGAGCCCCTCCTGTCAGCAACCGGCCCCTAACAATGCCGCTGCCACGGGCTGCTGGCATCTGGCCTCTGCTGCTGCAGGCAGCCCATGCCCCTGCCGCAGCGGGCTGCAGGTGCCCCCATAAGGCCAGTCCCAGCTGCGGCTCCTGCCATGGTGGGATGCTGGTGGTCCCGCGAGCCTGGTCCCATCTCTTGACATGGCGAGCTGCTGGAGGCCCCGCGAGCCCGGTCTGGGCCCTGGCTCCTGCTGCGGTGGGCTCCCGGCACTGCCACGTGCCCAACCCAGCCCCTGCTGAGGTGGGCTTCCGGCGCCCCCATGAGCCCAGCCCCTGCCGCGGTGGGCTGCCGGCACCTCCATGGGGCTGCTGGACCCCCCCCCCCACTGGCCTCTGGGGGGCTGCTGGAACCCCCCCCATCCCAGCCCCTGCCGCAGTGGACTGCAGGCACGCCCCCCCCCACCTGACCCCAATGCGGGGGTTGTGCTTAGAGGCCCAGTGTGGGTAAGGGGTCACCACTACAAAAAGTTTGAGAACCACTAGATTAGAAGAAGGTAATGAGTGTCACTGTTGGGGAGGGGGAAGGTTAGAAGAGTTGATGTGTGTTACTGGGGGCAAGCCATTGAATGGGAGGTGTTTGTGTCCATCTTTGGGGATATGGACCTTTTTTTGGTGGCTTGGTGGGTGTTGGGAGAAGAACATAAGTGGGAGGGGCAAGCATCTGAGTTTTGGTAGGCTGGTGAGTATGGCTGGATGAGAGGAGGTTAGGTAGCAAAGTTGGTGGGAGCTGTGGTTAGTTGTAGGGTTGGCACTAGCAGAGGGAGGTTAGATGGGCAGAGTGTTCCTCGAAGGGAGGGCTGGCAGGTATGAAGAGGTCACTGGAAAGTGGAGTCAGATAGATGGGAGTGGTGTCTCCACAGGAGAAGCTGGAATATGGTTGGTGTGGAGATAGGTTGGCAGGTGTCCTGCCTTGCCTGATGTCCCTGAGGTTAAAGGGAAGGGATGGTGGACGTGGGAGGGTGCGGGGGTTATTGCGGGTGTCCCGGATGGGGGAGTAACTATGTGGGGTGAAGTGCCCCACAATAGTAGCTAGGAGGGGGCTTCCCTAGATTGCGTCACCGCCGCTCGGAGTCTGACGTCTTCAGAAGCCCCTTCTCCACTCTCCCCCCGCCCCCAATTGGTACCGGAAGTGGCGTCACGGCTCCGTCCTCCAATTAATACTGCGTCTGAGAGGTGGGGCGGGGCGCTAGTTACCATGGTATCCGGACGCTTGTCTCCTTTCTTGCCGCGCTCCCCGAGCTCCTAGCGGAGACGCGGCAGGAGCCTCCGCGCCCAGCCATGAGCAGCCTCTCGGCCGGGCGGAAGCTCAGCCTGTCCCCGCACGTCCTAGCGCTCCTGGCGCTGCCCACCTGCCTGGAGGATCTGGAGGCCGATTGCCGGTAAGAGAATCGGGGGGCGGGGCTGGCCGCTCGGTGGGGTGAACACGCGGAGCTGGAAGGAGAGGAGCTGAGGGAGGCGGGGCAGCTGGAGGGGGAGGTGCCGGGGCAGCTGAGGGAGGCGGGGCAGCTGGAGGGGGAGGAGCCTGAGGCAGCTGAGGGAGGCGGGGCAGCTGGAGGGGGAGGAGCCTGAGGCAGCTGAGGGAGGCGGGGCAGCTGGAGGGGGAGGTGCCGGGGCAGCTGAGGGAGGCGGGGCAGCTGGAGGGGGAGGTGCCGGGGCAGCTGAGGGAGGCGGAGCAGCTGGAGGGGGAGGAGCCTGAGGCACCTGAGGGAGGCGGGGCAGCTGGAGGGGGAGGTGCCGGGGCAGCTGAGGGAGGCGGGGCAGCTGGAGGGGGAGGAGCTGGGGCAGCTGAGGGAGGCGGGGCAGCTGGAGGGGGAGGCGCCGGGGCAGCTGAGGGAGGCGGGGCAGCTGGAGGGGGAGGACCTTGAGGCAGCTGAGGGAGGTGGGCAGCTGGAGGGGGAGGAGCCAGGGCAGCTGAGGGAGGCGGGGCAGCTGGAGGGGGAGGAGCCGGGGCAGCTGAGGGAGGCGGGGCAGCTGGAGGGGGAGGAGCCGGGGCAGCTGAGGGAGGCGGGGCAGCTGGAGGGGGAGGAGCTGAGGGAGGTGGGGAAGCTGGAGTGGGAGCAGCCCGAGGCAGCTGAGGGAGGCGGGCAGCTGGAGCGGGAGGAGCCCGAGGCAGCTGAGGGAGGCGGGGAAGCTGGAGGGTGAGAGCTGGCGCAGCTGAGGGAGGCGGGGAAGCTGGTGGGTGGATGCAGAGGACTTGGGGACCAAGGAACACTAAGGAGACAGGAGGAAAGCATCTGGCTCTTCATTGTGGAACAAGAAGAGCTGGCACCTTGTTTGGTGGAACTGGTGTCTTGCTGTACTTAGCCTTACTATGTGTACATAGAAATGATATATTAATGAATGAAGTTTAGCTGATAATTACAGCATACATTAGTCTGGGAACACTTGACTGGGAATAGTAATTCTTTTTTTGGGGGTGGGATAAGTAAAATATGATTAGATTTTCTCCTGCATTATTCACCTGAATGGGCGAACAACTGCTTTGAATCGGCTGGTAGAATTTTCTTAGTCAGCCATGCTTTTTGTGAAAGCTCTTATTCAGGTTATGTTGGATTTTCAATATAACTCCCACTGCCTTCAGATGCCCAAACCACAAACTACTGCAAAAGTCTCCTTTGGAAATGAACTGTTCCACATTTGGTTCCCAATCCAGCAATGACCTCTTCACAGGCAGACACAGACCAGGCATGCCCCACCCTCCACATCCCTCATAAAGTCAGAAGGGCTCCTCTCAGATACAGCTCCCCTCCAACTGTTGAGTAGAGGACGTAAGGCACCTTGACACTAGCAATATTTTTACTGTCTGTGTTTAAAATGCAGTCGTTAACCACTGATAATTAGCATTGAAGTGTAACCCTTCTGCCCTTCAGAATCGACAGCAACAAGGGCCGGTTTCAGTAAATAGGGGTTCCCTCTCAACAATACAATGCAAACTGGCTCGAGCCCCCACCCAGTGACCTGGGAAAATCCTAACACGCCCCTGGGCACCTCAATGAGGCAATACTTCCCCTCTTGCAAGCACAGATTGGTGTAACAGAAGATCTTTATTAACATGAGGTAAATGACATCACTAAACTGGGAAAAACACCACACCTAGGGTTCATACACCAACCCATGAGCAAATTGCCCCTCCCCAGCAAGTTTGGGCTGTGTCCTCTCCTGTAGGTTCAGGAGTCCAGCAACCCAAACGTCACCCAAAGTCCCACAAGTCCAATAGCCCAAAGTCCCTGGAGTCCAGCAACCCCAAAAGTCACCCAAAGTCCCAAAAGTTCAACAGCCCCAAAGTCTCTGGAGTCAAAAGTTACCCTGCCGAGTCTTACCTCCCAGGCTGGGTGGAAGTGGAGGGCAGAGTGAAAGGTACCTTTACGAGGTCTGAGGCCGACAGCCCAGTCTCTCCGTGGGGTGCTGGTTGTTCCGCTAGCCATCCTGCTAGCCGACACAGGAACTGCTCTGTCAGCGGCTCGACTCTGCTCTGCCAGCTGTGTCAAGAACTGGTCAGCCGACACAGGAACTGCTCTGCCAGCTGTCTCAGGAACTGGTCAGCCGACACAGGAACTGCTCTGCCAGCTGTCTCAGGAACTGGTCAGCCGGCACAGGGACTGCTCTGCCAGCTGTCTCAGGAACTGGTCAGCCGGCACAGGGACTGCTCTGCCAGCTGTCTCAGGAACTGGTCAGCCGGCACAGGGACTGCTCTGCCAGCTGTGTCAGGAACTGCTCCGCTAGCCACCCTGCTAGCCGACACAGGAACTGCTCTGCCAGCTGTCTCAGGAACTGGTCAGCCGGCACAGGGACTGCTCTGCCAGCTGTGTCAGGAACTGCTCCGCTAGCCACCCTGCTAGCCGACACAGGAACTGCTCTGTCAGCGGCTCGACTCTGCTCTGCCAGCTGTGTCAGGAACTGCTCCGCTAGCCACCCTGCTAGCCGACACAGGAACTGCTCTGTCAGCGGCTCGACTCTGCTCTGCCAGCTGTGTCAGGAACTGCTCCGCTAGCCACCCTGCTAGCCAACACAGGAACTGCGCTGCCAGCTGTCTCAGGAACTGGTCAGCCGGCACAGGGACTGCTCTGCCAGCTGTGTCAGGAACTACTCCGCTAGCCGCCCTGCTAGCCGACACAGGAACTGCTCTGCTTAGGGCCCCCCACTTAAGATAAAGCGCAGTGATTTTCAGCTCTTGAGTGATTTCAGCTCATAGGGGGGGGCCTTAGTGCAGAGGCACCACCAGACCCAAAGCAACTTCAGCTCAGTGGGCTGAAGTTAGACTCCTAATGGAAGCAAAAGTCAGCTCTAACATTCCACAGGGGAGAGAGACCAGGTGCAATAGGCCTGTAAGGCCCTCAGACAAGGCCCTCACCACAAGGTATAGAAGCCTGTCCACAGCCTTTCTCAATTCAGTGGGTTTTGGAACTCTTGTCCCTTGTTTAGTGAGTGCTACCTAGCTGATGGCGAGTCCCTCCAGCATGCCAAAGGCCAAATACATGTCCCGACCCCTCATTCACGTAAACAGGTTAATCAATACTTTATCACTCTTGCCCCAATACTACAGAAACTGGGGGTCCCACAGCAGCCAAAGTGACCATTTGGGCTGTTAGAGTGCAGGCTAGGTGCGGTGGGTGTGTCTAAGCAAATAAGGTGTTATTTTCCAAAAGTCACTGCAATTCCTGCAATTCACCACCGGATGTCACTCATCCTGACACTGCAAAGTCACTGCAATTCCTGCAATTCACCACCGGATGTCACTCATCCTGACACTGCTTACATCAGTTTTTTTATAACACAGGATCTGCCTGGGTTTTTTTGAATGCTCTTCTTTCCAAAGTCCTTTGTGAAGGGTACATTCAGGGAGTGCATTAACTTGGTTAGTTGGAGTTTCAAGCCAGAGAATTGTACATCTGCTCTTTGTCACGTGAGAAATCCTTTTAAATTAAAAATATCAACTTGCTATTTATAAGCAATACCAGTTCACCCTCATGGACTCATTCTTCTAAAACAGGGATGGGCAAACTATGGCCCACAGGCCACATCCAGCCCACGGGCCTGTCTTGACCGGCCCCTGAGCTCCCAGCCAGGGAGGCTACCTCAGCCCCTCCTCTGCTGTCCCCCTCTCCCCCAGCCTCAGCATCCCATGCACGCTCTGGCTTGCTGTTCCTGGGCAACGCTGCAGTGGTGTGGCTGGCTCCAGCGGGCCGTACAGTTGCCAGATGTGCTGCTCTGAGCAGCATGGGTTAAGGGGGCTGGGTGCTTGGATAAGGGACAAGGGATAGAGGGTTCCAGAGGGGCCAGTCAGGGGATGGGGAACGGGGGGTTGGATAGGGTGTAGGAGTTTTGGGGGGGTCTGGATAGGGGTCGGGTCAGTCAGGGGACAGGGAGCGGGGGTGTTGAGTAGGGGATGGGGTCCTGGGGGGGCAGTTAGTGTGTGTATGTGGCTCAGTAGGGGGCGTGTCAGGGGAGAAGGAGCAGGGGGTTTTAGATAAGGGGTGGGGTCCTGGAGGGTGGTTAGGGGCAAAAGGTCTCTGGAGGGAGCCCAGTATCCTGTTTTGTGGTAAATTTCAAAATTTTATTTTTGTTCTGTCCCAAAAGAGAAAAAAATTGATTTTTCTGGAAACAGAAAATCTAGTTCCCACACAATTCTAATTTTAAGTATGATCTCCTGAACTATATGAAAGATTATTAGAGTGTTATGTATAGAAAAATGGTCATAAAATACATTCTTTCCTCTCTGCATTCTCTTCCTATAGTGTTTAAAATAATGTTAAGTTTGTTCTGAAGTTTGTTTGTCTGGATATCTCATCAAAAACACTTCTCCTTATGAAACAAACAAGTGTACTTACAATCTGTTTTTCCTTGTAATGGTTGTTTCATAAAGAGAAGCATTTCTGATAAAAAAGAGAAGTGTTTTTGAGCAGATATCCAGACAAACTTAAACTTAAACTTTCTCTTTATGAAATAAACATTACAAGGGAAAACAGATTGTAAGTACACCTCTTACTTCATTCTCCCAAATGATACCCAATTGTTATCTTAGATGGGTAAGTAAAACAATAAGAACTATGTTCTTTGGATGATCACTACTGTTTTGAATTTCAATTCTTAAAATTAAATTGCCTTAACTGACTACTTAACTTAGTAATCTTTCTTAAATGAAAAAACTTTGTGTTTTTTTTTGTAGGCCTTCCATTTCAGATGACTTAAAGGTAGGTTATTTTATCACAGATCATGCCACTCAAACAGATATCAAAGAAATGGTAGAACTAAAGGAGCTGACTACTACTACACAAGCCCTAGTACAGGTAAGAGAGCTTCTTGAATATGTCTCAGTATATTCTTCACCATGTTGTAGGACAGATCCATTGTCTAAGTCATCTTTACCCTTTATGTTATTGAGGGGTGGGGACTTAATCTAACTTTATTTCTGTCCTGTTATGGTTGTTTCATTTAAGCTTACATAAATCTCAGTTCTTCATTGAAATATGCCAATAATTCACATTAAATAGAAATAGCTGAATAATGAGGGTAAATAAACTATCTAGACTTTTAGAGTATATATTATATCCATGAGAAGATTGATCAAGCATATAAAAAAGGAAAAAGTTTAAACATGGTGAACAGAGAATTCATGTAAGTGAAGACTTTAAGACTTAAACGGTAAACTTTATATTAATGCCCAGGACTCTAAAAGAAACATTTAGCACTGGAATAAATAGGCCCAGCTCCATTAATACTAGCTATGAATTTGACTATGTATGTATCTATCTGTATATATAAAAGTCAAATGGTGTATGCGTGCGTGTATGTATGCGTGTATGTGCGTGCACTTACTCCTTCCACACCGTTTGAGCTAGAGACTTGAAATTTGGTACAGTTAGAGGTCTTAGGGTCCTAATCAGGGTAAGAGTTGAAAATTTTTCAAATCTCACCTCTGAACCCCCCAGGGGTGAAATTATTTAAAGGCCAATCACATCAGCTGGGCAGCTGCTGTTCTCTGTGACATAGTTATGATGTCATAATACACCCTCCAACGGACCCTACATTCGCTCAGCTCTCTGCCCCCTCCCCCCTCCAACGGACCCCGCACTCGCTCAGCTCTCTGCCCCCTCCCCACCTCCGACGGACCCGAGTTGGGTTTGGTCGGAGGGTAAGTGAGGTAGGGGTGTCGGGTTTGGTCCAGGGGTGAGGTGGGGGTGTCGGGTTTGGTCGGGGGGGGGGGTAAATGAGCCAGGGGTGTTAGGTTTGGTCTGGGGGGGTGGGAAGGTGTTGGGGTGGGTGGGGGGTGAGGTGTGGGTGTTGGGATTGGTCAGGGGGTGTTGGGTTTGGTGGGGGGGGGTAAGGTGGGGGTGTTGGGTTTGTTTGGGGGGGTGAAAATGGGGGTCGGGGTTGGTCGAGAGGTAAGTGAGGTGTGGGTGTCGGGTTTGTTTGTGGTGGTAGGTAGGGGTGTCGGGTTTGGTTGGGGGGGAAAGTGAGGTGGGTGTGTCAGGTTTGGTCTACGGGGGGTGACGTGGGGGTGTTGGTCAGGGGGTTTTGGTAGGGGGGTGAAAATGTGAGTTGGGGTTGGTTGAGGGGTAAGTGAGGTGGGGGTGTCGGGTTTGGTAGGGGGGGTGAGGTGGGGGTGTCAGGTTTGCTCTCTGCCCCCTCCCCCCTCCAACGGACCCCGCACTCGCTCAGCTCTCTGCCCCCTCCCCACCTCCGACGGACCCGAGCAACGCCGGGTATTTTCGCTAGTATATATATACTGGAAAGTAGCTTGTGGAAAATATTGCAATACTCTTACTTTCAAAAGATTATGTATAAAACAATTTATGTGATGAATTAAATAGGAATGTAATATTCAAATCATCTGGGTAGAGAAAGGTTGGTATTAACTAAGGTTTTCTTTCAGTTTGCTACTGTGATTTTTTGTAGAAGCACTGAGAGGCTTAAAAATAAAAGATTTGGATAAAAACATTCAATATTGGATTAAAACAAGCCCGACACTAACAAATTCATGTCTAACAAACCCATATTACAAAATAGTATGAGATAGCCCAATTAATTTTTTTACATTTTTCATTCATTTAAAATGCCACCAATGGAAAACTGAGGGAAGGAGATACCTTATAATTAAGTCTGCAAATCTGTCACAGAAGTCATGGATTCTGTGACTTTCCAGGATCTCCATGACTTCTGCAGTGGCAAGTGTGGTTGGCTTGGAGTCCAGCCACCCTGGAGGCTGCTGGGGCAGTCTCCAGCCATTGCTCACACAGACCTCCAGCAGAAGCAGTGGGGGGTGTCTGACCGCTGTGTCCGCCTCCCCCCTGAGCAGCAGCTGGGGTCCTGGGCTGTGCACCCCAGCAGTAGACCAGACCATGTACCGCTGCTTCCACGGGGCTGCGGGGGTCCCAGACTGCCAACTGCCGCCTGCCCCCCACCCAGAGCACCCGGGGTGCCCCCCAGAGTACCCACAGTGCCACCAGGCCACCCTCTGCCTCAGAGCATCCAAGATTTAGTCAGGGGTTATAGTACAAGTCATGAACTGGTCACGGGCCATGAATTTTTATTTACTGCCCATGACTTACTAAAATGACTTACTAAAAATACCCATGACTAAAATATAGCCTTATTTATAACACAATGCATTAACCTGCTGTGGTTATTGCTGCAGACTATTGCACCAAATAGCTCAGTACATTTTAAAACGATTTTATATAATTTTCAAACAGTGTTTTGCTCTTATTTTGATCAAGTCTGTTCATGTTTCTGATTGAAATCAATGATTTCTATCTTACATGAACACTAAGGTTCATAGCATGTGAGTGCCTTTATAATACCACTGCTGCAACTTTTAGTTGTAACCCTCTTATTCTCCTGATTCTTCATTGGGTTCTTCTGTCATTCAAAATGGTAACTTGTTTTATTAAGTAATAGTGTTCTTTAGGCAGTCAACTGAATTATCACAGTCATGCCATCTTACAGTGTTTAAAATGTAAGAACATAAATAAGAACATAAGAATGGCCATATTGGATCAGACCAATGATCCATCTTCTAGCCCATTATCCTGTTGTTCGACAGTAGCTGGTGCCAGGTGCTTCAGGACAATTATCAAGTAGCATAGAAGTTCTATTACACTGTTTTAAATACAAATGATTAATTCCTGAATGTTTGCTCATTTTTCAGAGAAGATTCAAATTAATTACTGACTGCCATATTTGGGCTTTTTGACTCTATTCTCTCTTAATTCTCCTATATTTTGGACATTCCTTGAGTCTCATTTAGTGGCACTGCCTTCTTTCCTCTTTCTGTTCAAATCCCTTAGGACTCCATTCTTGGCCCCCTCCTCCTTTCACTCTTTTTATGTGACCTCAGCTGCCAATTAAGCTTTGACTACCATCTTCATGCTAATGACTCACAAATATAACTCCCCACTCTGGATTTATCTCCTTTCATTATTATTATGAATTTGATTTTTCCATACAACGAGGTGCTTGCAGTATTGTTGATGCCAGTCCTCGCTTTTTAACATCCCACAGTAATGATCATATGATGCGATGATCATATTCATGATAAACCATGTGGCAGGTTTTCAGTGGGGACTTGAGAATACAATACATAATTTAAGTTTTCATAACTGTTAATAATTTGTGTTACACTCTACAGAAACAATTAGTTTGCTTTATGTAACTAAATTGTTTGATTTTTGTCAATAAGTTTTCTGATAGAATATTTTGTAATCCTCTGTTTAGAAGGATGCCAAGGTATTTCAGTCAACAAAATTGCCACTCATCCAACGTCTTACGTAAACCGAATCATTAAAGCACAAGTACTTTCTGATTAGTTTATTTTGTATCAGCGGGGAAGATTATAGAAAAAATGTTCTTTATAGTGTATATGTAATATCAGTCTTTACATTTTTAGTTCACTGATTCCATCCAGCAAGATTTTATGATATATAAAAATGTCCTTCAAGCACAGTATGAGGAAAAAATACAAGAGCAGGCTTCAAATCTCTATAGACAGATAAATGACAGACTGAGAGACATTGAAGCTCTTCATAAACAGGTACAGAGTAATCTATTTAAAATGTCAATTTCTCATTCATCTACCCTCAATATTTGGGCAGATTATTGATATGTAATAGTATAAAATAAAATTAATCCACAAATATGTTGATTAATATGAATTTTGATTTCCAAAGACTTGCTGTTTAAAACATAATGGATAGTTATATGGAAAACATCTACATATAAACATATTTTAAAATGTTTACAAAAACCTCCTTAACATTTAGTAACAAATGTGCTATAATAGTGAGAATTTTAAATTAAAAGGACATTAAAGTTGATATGTAAGATTTAACCTACCTCTTTTTTTATGTGTTTATAGAGTCCAGGCAGTTCTTTATGTATGTATTATCTTCCAAAATAAATGCTTTAACACTCGTTTTGTTAACAAACCAAACTAAATGCCAATGTCCTAGTGCTCAGGGAGAACCGTATGGTAACTGTCCAGTGCATGCTTATGAGTGGGAAGACAACAGTAAAGGAATGGGATTTAGTCTTAAGCTTTCAAGATATCCGTATGAACAATAAATAATAAAACATTTTTAAAATTGAGAAATTTATGGTGTTCCCTTTTAAAACATTTTCAAATGCATAGTCATTGAACATGTGTACATATTTTTAAATATATTGGTTGCATTTCAAGTATTTCCTTTGGAAAGATTTAGTAATCCTTGTTTGTTTCTTTTCAACAGCATGTATGTGTCTAAAGTACTTTGGAATCCATTTATATAAAAGTGTATATAGTACAATTGTTTAGCCAAATGTGGGAATGAGAGATCCTTATATACCAGTGATATAAACAACAAAGGGACAGAAAAGTTATAATGGCACTGACTCATTAACTTTTTTCCGGAATAGAGGATTTGCTCAACATTTTGATTTTGTCAGTAGAAAAACAATAAGAACTAATGTTTTTCTTAAAGTCCAATATAACTATGTTTCAGTAATCCATTAAAATTTGATTTGCAGAAAGAAGTCAAAATTCGACAAAGCTACCAACAGCAGCTATGTGATGCACTTGCTGTTCTCAGAGTAGATTATGAGGTGGGTTTTAACTGCAATTATTTTTTCAGTATAACATTGATTTGAAGAGTGATATAATATGCTGTTTACAGGTTATAGCATTTTGAGTGCAGGTGCCTTGTCAAAGCTGAAAAAAATAGGATATGATAGAGCCGTTTGATGAATTTGTCATATTAAGGTTAAGCATTCCAAAAACAATATATTGAATAGAAATAGCAAAAATGAACATAACGTAAAAATATTTAGCAACAACAATTAGTTTCTCTGCTACTGAAAAGTCTGACCTTGCTTTGACTTCAAGGTACACATGTAATGCAGCATTGGACCCAAATAGTTGGTTAGAGCTTAATCTTGCAACTTCTGAGGATTGAAGAGGTCTGAGAAAATCAGGGTAACCTCTTAAAGGATGGAATCTTTGGAAAACCAACTTTAGCTTTAATTCAAAAAATGCATATATCTTAAAGAGTTAAATAATTTCAATTATTCCTTTTTAACATATTGAGTCTTCTAATAAAGTTCAGATTCTTCCATTTTTACAGCCTATTAAATTGGAGTTGTAACCACAGGTCAGAAAAGGAAAAATCAGTGCATCTGAATGAAAAGAAAAATCCACCCATATGACTATCTCTGTTATACAGGCATGTCGCGTTTTACGCGCATTTAACTTGCACGATTTCCGCTTTACACGGTCGTCCAGAAAAAAAAAAGCAAGGGAAAACTAAAAATATAAAAACTTTCTTTACGGCGGCTGATTTCACTCGCCATTGAAGTCAATGGGGTTTCAGCTATATGCAGTTTCCGTTTTATGCGGAAACCGCGGAACCTCACCCTCGCGTAAGATGCAACATGCCTGTATAATAGAAGTGTGATAATCAGAGAAAATATTGTATGTGGTGCAGCAGATAAAAGAAAAGCTTCTTGCTGCATTTTGCAATGTTGTAGCTGTGTTGGTCCCAAAATATTAGAGAAACAAGATGTGTGAGATAATATCTTTTATTTTGTCCTATTACTGCAGAGGTGTTACAGGCCACTTCACATTGAATGGTTTCTTAGGACTTGGTTACACTTGCAGCTGTAGAGCGCTTTGGGTTGAACCAGCCTTCGGAGAATGTCCTAGGGAAAGCACTCCAGTATGTCCATATTGACAGCTGCAAGCACACTGGCATGGCCACATTTGCGGCACTTGCAGCTGCATTGGGAGCAGTGCATTATGGGCAGCTATTCCAGCGTTCAGATGACTGCAACATACTTTTCAAATGTGGGAGTGGGGTGGAGTGTGTTGTGTGTATCTGGGGGGAGAGAGAGAGTGTCTTTTTGGGGTGCTGAGAGTGCATCAGTATGCTATCTTGTAAGTTCAGACCTCTCTTTCCCCCCTGCCACTCACTCACTCACTCACTCACTCACTCACTCACTCACTCACTCACTCACTCACTCACTCACTCACTCAATGTTTGCTTTGTTTGCTTTGCCCCGTAGCAGATAAGCAGCCGCTGTCTGAAACGGAGCTTTGAAAGGGAACTTCCGCATTCCTGCAGCAATTTCACAACAAAAAGAAGAGAGACCACTTGACTTAAGGGGATTATGGGGCATTTCTGGAGGTCAATCAGAGCATAGTAACTTAACTCCTTGTTCACACTGATGCTGCGGCACTCCAGGGGGTCCCATCAGACATTAATCCTCTCGGGGAGGTGGCGTATCAGGAGCGCTCCAACCAGGGAGTATGAGTGCTCTACGTGCCTTGCCAGTGTGGACGGGGAGTAAGGTAGAGTGCTCTGTGAGGCTTTAATGTGGTATAAAGTGCAAGTGTAGTGAAGCCCTTACAGTCTGTGTTAACTACTTATGCTAAACAATGTGTTCCACTTTGTATTTTTAATTGTGACACTCAGTACCTTTCGCAGACTTGAATAAGACTCTATAAAGTTAGAAACCTTGTCTCTTTCACCAACAAAAGTTGCTCCAATAACCTTACCCACCTTGTCTCTTGGTGTATTTTGCAATTCCACTCTAAAACCATCATTGCAGACAAAGTGGTGACTGACCATAAGTAACCTAAATCAGTGATACATATACCTCTAGAGGTATACAGAGGTCTCCCAGGAGGTCATCTAGATACTTGCCTGGTTTTATAAGAGGCTACATTAAAAGCACTTGCAAAGTCAGTACAAACTAAAATTTCATACGATGATTTGTTTATACTGCTCTACATACCGGTACTATTCACTGAAATGTAAATACAATAATTATATTCCAGTTTATTTATTTTATAATTATATAGTAAAAATGAGAAAGTAAGCAAATTTCCAGTAATAATGTACTGTGACATTTTCGTATTTTTATGTCTGATTTTAATCAAGTAGTTTTTCAGTAAGATGAAACTTGGCCCTACGCAAGACAAATCAGACTCCTGAAAAGGGTTCAGTAGTGTGGAGAGAGGTTGGTAGACATTGACCTAAAGTAACAAAGTCCTGTGGCACCTTAAAGACTAACTATAAAGTTTTGAAGCATAAGCTTTCGTGGGCTAATACCCACTTCGTCGGATGCATCCGACAAAGTGGGTATTAGCCCACGAAAGCTTATGCTTCAAAACTTTATAGTTAGTCTTTAAAGTGCCACAGGACTTTGTTTCCTCTGCTATTCCAGACTAACACGGCTACCTCTCTGATTATTGACCTAAAGGACATTCTACTGCCCTCTAGAGACTGTAGTTAAAGATCTGAGAAATCACACAAATTTTAATTTCACAAATTTCTAGATGTCATTTTACAGTAAGAATAATGCCTGCCAGGAAGTTATTAAAAGTTGATTTGCAGAAAAAGAAAAATTTTAAATCTGATTTTGCATCATTACAGAAAACAATGTCAGTATTTTCACATTATTTTTTATGATTGCTTTATTACTGATGTGGAGTGCAAGTATGTAGCAAACATCTACATTTGTAAGTTCACCTTCATGACCAAGAGATTGCACTACAGTACTTGTATGAGGTGAACTGAAAAAAATACTATTTCTTCTGTTAATCATTTTACAGTGCAAATATTTGTAATAAATAATATATACTTTGATTTCAATTACAACACAGAATACAATGTATATGAAAATATAGAAAAACACCCCAACATATTTAAATTTTAATATTATGTTTAAGTATGACTAAAACTGTGATTAATTGTGAATTTTATCACGATTAATTTTTTGAGTTAATCACGTGAGTTAACTGTAATTAAACAGCCCTAGAAATAATGTAATTGTCCCTCATGTCATGTGACAATCCAGCATGTTAAAACAGTATTACACAGGGTATCGGAAGTAGCAGAGTTACAAGATTTTGTTAGCCATGAAGTACACTGAGGAAGTTCTCTCTGTAGAACTGAGACTAAAATGAACAAATGCACAGCTAATGTAAGCTAGTGTGCCACTAAAATGTCTGCCAGCAGCCACCATTGAGCATTCTTCATAAAATGACATTTATTGCACAGCTAGCATTTAAAACTTCTAAATGTACAACTATTTTTAAAGTGTTAATTTCAATATTTGAATTGTTTATCAATAACAATGGCAAAAATGTGACCATATAATTTTAATTTCAGAGGTTGTTAGCACAACCTTACTGATTTATTTTAAAAATTCCCCCCACCCAACTTCAGAACAGGTTTAATTGGCACAACTAGGATATTTTTGGAGTATTGTCAGAGCATTGATGCCTTTAAATCTTTGTTTTGGTGCCTGGGCATGTTCCATCTGCTGATGGTGTCTTGAAAGAAAAAAAAAACAGTTGTCTCTCTATGTCCAGATATGATGAAAGTGTTTAACATTATTTTGTAGTAATTATATTCTTAGTTCTTTTTATATTTAAACTTTAAAGCAAAAGAAACTATATTTCTGAGCAATTCTAGACAAAATTCAAACCTTTAGGGTGTTATCAGGTATGAAACTTTCTTCATTTCTTGCCTTCCACTTAGCCTTCACTTTTCTGTCTAGCTGACATTTTCCCAGATCTCTGACTCGTATTATTTTTGTTGCTTTCTGTTAATCTATGATTGCTTGATTACACACCTAAAATGAATTAAAAGCTGAAAATCTTTAGTACATCGGACCCTTGCATAGCCACCGTCACTATAGTATGGGTTCCCGTACAGCACGGTCACGGCAATGGATCCCAAATTTAAATATTTAAATTTAGATCTATGGCAATGCGTCCCCCACGTTAGTGTGGGATCGTGCATAGATCCCGAACCCTGGGCTATAGCGAGGGTCCGGTGTATTTGTACAATGTATATAGTCTGGTTACTGCCATTCAAGTTTGCAAAACATTATTTTAATTTGCATATTCCACTTAATAAGTGAGATGTGAAAATGGATAGTTTTTCTTTGTGATTAACTGATTAGATCTACTGTCATCTAAGCTTATTGCTTATCTTAGTGAGATTCAGTGTTCACAATTAGAAACAGAAAGTTCAAGGATTAATGTCTTAATCATAAGAACATAAGATGACCATACTGGTTCAGATCAAAGGTCCATCCAGCCCTGTATCCTGTCTACCAATAGTGGCCAATGCCAGGTGCCCCAGAAGGAGTGAACCTAGCAGGGATTTTTATTTTTATTACTTTCCCCCAGCAATCAGGCTATGATGGGACAAGGGCTTGTGCCCCTACCCTCTTCAGAGGTGTGGGAAAAGCAACCAACGGAGTCTTTTATCCACTGCTGTTCCACAACAGCTTGTCTGATGTTTATAGGCCTTCTTTTGTTGGGGAGGAGATACCACCTCTTTTGGTAAACTGGTATTTCACGCTTTGAAAAGCTTCTCACTTGACTGTTGGGGCTTACAGTTTAAACATGTTTATAGTTACAGAGTAAACACTTAAACTCTATCTTATAACATGACATACAAATATAAGTATGATTAATACATGGAGCATCATACAAGCATTCCATAAAGTCTAAACACATTCTTATAACCCTAATATCTATTTGAACAATGCTAACACACAGGCAACCCAGACTGGTTTCCAGCTATGCATTTATCAGTGTCCACTGAGGTCCAGTGGCCTTGGCATGAGCATGCACCTGATCTGCCAGTGTCCCATCCATCTTTTCTGTTCTTTTTCTGTATGTTTTACTTTATATGCATTTTCTTGTGTGATTATTCTGTAAATACAATTTTTCTGTACTTGAAATGCACTTAAATGTTATTCTAATGAGAAGCTAATCCCATTCAACAGGACTTCAGAACTTAATATTTAATAATAGTGTTGTTAAGTTACAAGAAAAGTATCCTGAAATTCTATAACTTTAAGAAAAGGTGCTGTGTGATTTATATAACTAGCATATCTCACTAGAGGATCTTCTCTTGAAACAGAAAAATTATCACGTACAGGAAGATTCAGATTCCTCATTAGGAGAGAGTTGGCAGGTTTTGGTTAATAGACTCCAGGAGAAAGAATCTAAAATTCAAAAATTAGAAGCTGAATTACAAGAATACCAGGAAAAAGAAGATACACAACCGGTAGGGTTTTTTTTTAAATCATAAGTTTATTCTTTGAATATGTTTACTGTAGTAGTATTTTCTAGTCTCTTTATAAGGGTATAGGAAACTATCTAGAAAACCTGTTCAGGACTTTTCTTGCACTTAGGGGGCCACATTCTTAGCTGATGTAAATTGATGTAACGCTGACTACAGTGAAGCTACAGCTGCTGAGGTTCTGGCCCAGTGCTGGCAATCATACCCCATACTATTTTTCGCCTTCAAATTCTTGTCTAACAGTAGTTGCTTTTATTATTACTTTTAGCTGTTTATTCCAAATATGAACTCCTCAGGTAAGGAAATTCCATCTATATTCTGTTAGTACCCACTCTTACTTAGTTTAGCTTGTCTATGTGTATCTATGACCTTTAAATAATCCCAACTGAGATAAATACTTAGCATGTCTCTTTGGGGTTTTTCTTTAAGATTATGCAGATCAGTAAAATCAACTCATCAATATTTCAACTACTAAAATCACTTGAGACACTTCCTTTTTAATTGTTTGTATTAATTCCTGCAGTAAAGTTTAAATGGTATAACCATTTTGGGAGTATAAGTAGGGGTGAAAGTAACTTAAAGGATTTACCAGGACATCCGAGTCCTGAGCACGGGCGGGGCCTCATCTGGAAGAAGCCTGGCCTCAACTGGAGGAGGCGGGGCCTTTAAATCCCAGGGCCCTTTAAATCAACTGAGTAAACAAGGCTAGTGGATGGATTCAGGAGTGAGCTTCTCTGTGCCCCAAAAGTACTGGCCAAACATTTGGCACCAACATAACAACAAGGGAAGAGTTTGGGGAGGTGCCAGAGTTCTGGCATCAATATACGGCTTTCAACTGGTTGAGGATGATGCTTCTGGGTTCTTAGTAGGGGGGAGAAATACTAAATAAAATCTGTCAGCTTGACATTTTGCCCCTTGTTCCTACTTTGCCCCTCTCTTCCTATGATATTTCTTATCTCAATTTGGCTGGAAAAGGTCCCTCTGGGACCATCTTCCTCATTTTCTTACTGCCACTTGGGTATCTTTCTCTGCCTGAAAGTTTGGTTCAGCACATCTCAAAGAACCTGGGCTTCTCCTATAGTTTAACATTATGTTCTGCCATAAATTAGTGCTATGAGCAGGAGAGAGGAATTTAAAGACTTTTTCGGTTAAAACAATTTTCACTGTAGTTTGGTACTAAAGTTAGGTTTACTGGCCTGTAATTGTCATTTTTAAAAATTGGTGTTGTATTAGCTAGCCCCCAATAATCTGGTACAGAAGCTGATTTAAATGATACATAACATACCACAATTAGTAGTTCTGCAGTTTCATAACTGAGTTCCTTCAGAATTTTTGGGTGAATACCATTATGTCCTGATGACTTATTGTTTAATTTACTAATTTTTTCCCAAACCTCCTCTATCGACACCTCAATCTTGGACAGTTCCTCAGATTTGTCACCTAAATAGAATGTCACAGGTTTGGGAACCTCCCTCCATCCTCTGCAGTGAAGACTGATGCAAAAAAATCATTTAGCTTCTCCTCAGTGACTCTGTCTTCCCTGAGTGCTACTTTAGTACCTCGGTCGTTCAATTTTGGACTGATTGTTTTGGAGGCTTGCTGCTTCTGATGTATGTAAACATTTTTTGCTGTTATTGTTTGGCTAATTGGTCTTCGAATTCTTTTTTGGCCTACCTGATTATACTTTCACACTTAACTTGCCAGAATTTATGCTCCTTTCTATTTTCCTCAGTAGGATTTGACTTCCAATTTTTAAAGGATGCTCTTTTGCCTCTAATCACTTCTTTTACTTTGTTTAACCATGGTGGCACTTTTTTGATCACCTTACTGTGTTGTTTTAATTTGGGTCTCTGTTATGGTGTTTTTTAAGTTTCCATGTAGCTTGCAGGCATTTCACTTTTGTGATTGTGCCTTTTAGTTTCCATTTAACTAGCTTCTTCATTTTTGTGTAGTTCTACTTTCTAAAGTTAAATGCCACTGTGGTTGGCTTCTTTGGTGCCTCCCTCAACACCCCCCCCCCCCCAATGGTGCAGCTATTTTTACCTCTTGGACCAGCTCCTGTGCTCCATTTAGGACAAAATCAAGAATTGTGTCTCCCCTTGTGAGTTCCAGAACTGGCTGCTCCAAGAACTAGTCATTTATGACTCTAGAAATTTTATCTCAGTATCCCTTCAGGAGGTGACATGTACCTAGTCAATATAGGGATAGTTGAAATCCCCCATTATTACTGCGTTTTTTGTTTTTATAGGTTTTCTAGTCTCCCTGAGCATTCTACAGTCACCATCCTGGTCAGCTGGTCAGCAGTATAGTCCTACTTCTATATTCTTATTATTCAAGGATTGCATTTCTATCCAGAGAGTCTGTGGTACAGTTTGATTAATTTTAGATTTTTACTGTATTGACTGTATGCTTTTTCTCATATGTAGTGCCATTTCTCCACCAACATGACCTACTCTGTCATTCCTATATATTTTCTACTCTTGTAATTACCATGTTCCATTGATTATCATCATTCCGCCAAGTTTCTGTAATGCTTATCATATCAATATCCTCATTTAATACTAGGCCCTAAGTTCACTCCTCTTAGTAGTTAGACTACTAGCATTTGTACACAAGCACTTATAAAATGTGTCACTTTTTAGCTGTTTACCATTATGTGATATAATTGAATTGGACTCTTTCTTTCATTTTACTGTTTTTCTTCAGTTCCTGCCTTTACTTTATCAACTTTCATCCTCACTTCCTTATTAGGATATGGAGAGTCCCTATTAATAGCTCCTTCCCTACAGGAGGTCTCAGTCTGAACTGACTGCTCTCCTTTTTCCCCTAGCTCCTAATTAAAAAACCCTTCTACAACCTTTTTAATTTTACATGCCAGCATTCTGGTTCCATTTTGGTTTAGGTGGAGCCTGTCTTTCCTTTATAAGCTGCTCATTTCCCAAAAGATTCCTCAGTTCCTAGTTAACCTAAACCCCTCCTCCCTACAACATTGCCTCATCCACACATTGAGACCCTGCAGTTCTGCCTAACTGCCCTGTGTGTGAAACTGGAAGCATTCAGAGAATGTTCCCATGGAGGTCCTGGACTTCAGTGTCTTCCTATCAGTCTAAATTTGGTCTTCAGGACCTCTCTCCTACCTTTCACTATGTCTCTACATGCACTGCAACTACTGGCTCCTCACAGCACTGCACATAAGCCTGCAGATGTCTTGAGAGCTCTCCAACTTTTGCATCTGGCAGGCAATTCAGCATGCTGTTCTCCCAGTCATCACAGATTCATCTGTCTATATTTCAATGATCAAATTGCCCATTATTATTACTTGTGGCTGGAGTTTTGGGCCCCAAAAAGCCCAAATGGGAGAGGTCTGTTTGTGTGGGGTTTTTTTTGTAGTCTCTGAGGGATTAATCCTTCTCAGTCACTGAGGGAGTGGACTGAAGCAGCAGGATTTAGTATGTCAGTTGCCAACTGAATTCCTCAGTGGGAAAACAAGAGTGTCAAACAGGAGTTTGCAGGAGGGAGTGTGGTTCCCAGCTCCAGCTCTATGCCAGCTAGTGGAAATGACTCTGAAGAAAATTAAGGGGCTGTCATGTTACTGAAATAATTTGGGATCCTATAGATCATTGGTGCAACCAAGGTCCTATAGTGGCACCAAATCTTATGTAAAGGGGCTCATATATGGTGTCTACAAGCAGGTTATGGATTGCTGATTATGAATATGCCATTGGTATGTGTGTATCAATTTTGAAGTTGAAATTATGAATATTGGCTCTGTATTGTCTGTCTTTCCAAATATTGTGCTATGCTGGGGGGGGGGGACATTCCAGAACACTGGGCATCAGCTTTGCTTAAGCTGCTTGATGGCCCATTAAGGACTATCAGCGACACAATGGACTCTGGGAGATTGGAATGCTACAAGTCACATAAGAAGTCTACCAGAGAACATGCAAGGCAGCCTGTGCATAATGGCTGCCGCCTGCGAATAATGAGTCATAATGGTCATATGATCTGCCCATGTGACTCCAGAACTCCTTGGGGCTGGACTTTTCACAGCAGGAACAGAGAGGTTCTTGCACCTGGAAAAAACTATAAATGAAGCTGCTACAGCCCCTCCATCTTCGTCTTCAACCTCCAGTCTCCAGCCTTGCTTCTACCTCTGGATGGAACTTTGCTACACATGGGAGCTCTGGCCAAAGGACTGAATGACCCATCCCTGGAGGGAATGCATTCCAGAGACTTTGATTTGAACCTGCAGTTTATTCTACCTCTGATGCAAGCCTGAACCAAGAGATTTGCCATTACTGCATGTAATTTGATTTCTTTTAACCATTCCTAACCCTCACCTATATCTTTTCCCTTGTATAATAAACCTTTAGATTTTAGATTCTACAGGATTGGCAACAGCGTGATTTGTGGGTAAGATCTGATTTGTATATTGACCTGGGTCTGGGGCCTGATTCTTTGGAATTGGGGAGAACCGTTTTCTTTATTTGGGGTATTGGTTTTCGTAACCATTTGCCCCAGGACAGGTGGCTGCTGGTGGTGATACTGGGAAGCTGGAGTGTCTAAAGGTGGCTAGCCAGTGGAGCGAGACCAAAGTCTTTTCTGTTTGGCTGGTTTGGTTTGCCTTAGTGGTGGAGAACCCCCAGCTTTGGGCTCTAGTTGCCCTTTTGGAAGCAATTTGTCCTGACTTGGCACTCTCAGTTGGTCCCACCAGGAACAGCACCGTCATAGGGGGTGTACTGGAAAAGCAACTCATTGTGAGCGCCTAGTCCTAAATTATGGCAAAATGAGATAATGTGATCCTTGAATGTAAATGGGTGAGTAGGAGTAGCAAGGTGTTTTCGCCACTGGGTAAGGTACTGGTGAGACAGATACTAGTATACTGCATTCTAGTGTCCACATTTTAAAAGTGGTATTGGAAAAATTGGAGCAGTGTAGAAAAGAGCCATAAAAATTATCTGAGGGCTGAAGTAAATGCCGTACAGTGATAGTCTTAGGGTATGTCTACACTGCAATTAGACACCCGTGGCTGGCCTGTACCATGTGGCTTTGGCTAAGGGGCTGTTTAATTGCGGTGTAGATGAGCTCTGGGCCCTTCCACCTCACAGGGTCCTAGAATTCAGGCTGCAGCCTAAGCCTGAACATGTACACCTCAATTAAACAGCCTCTTATCCTAAAGCCCGCAAGCCTGGGTCAGCTGACACTGGCCAGCTGTGAGTTTTTCGCTGCAGTGATGGCATGTCTTTAAAGAGCTCACTCTGATTAGTTTATCAAAGAGCCAGGTCGTAAAGGGCTCTTTAATCTAGCAGAGAGAGGCATAACAAGAATCATGTCTGGAAACTGAAATCAGACAAATTCCAGTGGGAATAAGGCGCACATTTTTAACAGTAAAAGTAACCATCAAGGAAAGTAATGCATTCTCCTAACTTGAAGTCTTCAAATCAAGATTGTATTCCTTTTCTGGAAGAAATGCTTTAGCCAAACACAAGTTATTAGGTTCAATAAAAGGAGTAACTGAAATTTAATGGCCTGCAGTATACAGGAGGTTAAGTTAGATGATCTGATGATTCCTTCTCGCTTTAAACTTTATGAATCTATGAACATCATACGGTTGAATAAATATTTTACAAATAAATGGAAATGTGTATCTTTGTCTTGTCTTAGCTACTAACTAATGTATAGTAAATGAAAGTTTGCTTTTCATAGAAATGTAGGACTGGAAGGGACCTTGATCAATCATCTAGTGCAGTCTACAGGGAGGCTGGACAATGCATCAGATACTTCTTGTACAATTGCCCCCTCTTGTGGTATAAGTAATGCAGACACAAGCACTTAAAATGTATCTTAAAAAGGAAACGGTGCATAATAATTTGGATGACAACTTTCTAAGAATGATTTTTTTTTCAGGAACAACATAAAATAGCAATGAAAGAATTGAGAAATCTTCTGTTGGACTCTTTTAACCAAATTATGTACAAGTATTTTAGTATTTTGTACTGTAATTGGTTTACTCATTTTATCATAGAATCTCAGAGTTGGAAGGGACCTCAGGAGATCTAGTCCAACCCCCTGCTCAAGGCAGGACCAATCCCATTTTTGCCCCATATCCCTAAATGGCCCCCTCAAGAATTGAACTCACAAACCTGGGTTTAGCAGGTCAATGCTCAAACCACTGAGCTATTTCCCCCCCCCCTCCCCCCCAATAACAAAGTTATTATACATAACTTTAACTGTGATATGTTTACAAAAAATAGTTATAACTAATCCTAAAAGTGCTGTTTGCTTATTTTTCAAGTATATATTAGACTATACCCTGATGCATAAGTATGAGAAATACAGATTCCTGCAGCTGGATATATAAAAACACTATTCTTCCACACTTAACAATTGCTGAAATCAGTGGGACTACTCAGACTAAAGGTTTTGAAGCAAACTGATTAAATTAAACAGTAATAAGTCACCAGAACCAGATAGTATTCATCCCAGTGTTCTGGAGGAACTTAAAATGAAACTACAGAACTACTAACTGTGATATGTAACATATCACTTAAATCAGCTTCTGAACCAGATGACTGGAGAAGAGCTAATGTGACATTGATTTTTTTAAAATAGGCTCCAAAGAGGATCTAGGAAATTAGAGGCCAGTAAGACTAACTTCAGTATCAGGCAAACTGGTTGAAACTATTGTAAAGAACAGAATTATCAGACACTTAGGCCTGGTCCCCACTATTGCTTAAGGTCGACTTTAGCGTCGTTAAGTCAGAATAAAACTGTACCCGTCCTCACATGACCGCCATTTGCGTCGATTTAAAGGGCCCTCAAAATCGACTTCTGTACTCCTCCCTAACGAGAGGAGTAGCGCTGAAATCGACCTCTCTGGGTCGATTGTGGACTAGTGAGGACGCATGGGACGTTATTGGCATCCAGAGGCTGTCCCACAATGCTCCATTCTGACCGCTCTGGACAGCCTCACTGCTCCACTGTGACCGCTCTGGACAGCACTCTCAACTCGCTGCTCTGGCCAGGTAGACAGGAAAAGACCCGGGAACAATTGAATTCCATTTCCTGTTTGGCCAGTGTGGCGAGCTTACCTGCACAGGTCAGTCGCCATTCAGAGCTCAGCATCACAAGAGACCAACCAGAGGAAAAGAGCTCCAGCATGGTCCACTCGCGAGGTGTTCGATCTGATTGCTATCTGGGGAGAGGAATCCGTGATGTTGGAACTCCGCAACAGTAAACGGAATGCCAACACGTTTGCCAGAGTCTCCAAGGCCATGCTGGAAAGGGGCCACAACAGGGACACCCAGCAGTGCCACGTGAAAATTAAGGAGCTGAGGCAAGCGTTCCAGAAAGCCAAAGAGGCAAACGGACGCTCGGGGGCCCCGCCGCGGACATGCCGGTTCTACAATGAACTGAATCAGATAATGGGGGGCGCCCCCGCCACCGTCGCAGCGGTCTCCGTGGACTCCACCCATGGGATAATTGTCAGGGCTGAGGAGGATTCAGATGACGACCAAGGTGATGAGGACGGAAATATTACGGAGCAGCAGGAGGCCAGCCAAGAAACCCTGTTAGCAGACAGTCAGGAGCTGTTTATCACCCTGGACCCATCACCCTCCCAACCATCTCAACCTGCTGGTACCCCACCCGGCGAAGGAACCTCTGGTGAGTGTGCCTTTAGGGATTACATGACTCATGTTTTTAAAAGGAAGCATTTATTAATGATTAACTTGCCCTAAGGACTTGGCATACATTCATTGCTGGTCCTTTTACTGAAACAGTCTGTTAATGCACTCTGGGATGGAGCGAAAATCCTCTATGGACATTTCCATGAAACTTTCGAGCAGGTAGTGATGAACCTTACACAACAGGTTTCTGGGGAGAGCCGCCTTATTTGGTCCTCCATGATAGGACACCATTCCACGCCATGAAATTACTAAATAGTCTGGTATCATTGCGTAGCACAGCATCGCAGCATATGGACCAGGATTTTGGAGAGACTCTCTAGTAACATGCGTTCTCTATCTCTGAGAAATTCTAAGGAGAGTGATGTCATTCACGGTTGCCTGTTTGAAATACGGCACTGTAATTAGTGGGGGGACAGATGTTCCCAGCTGTAAACTAATCTTCCCTAGCCCATAGAAAAAGCAGGGATTTCTGGTTTGGCTGCTGGCGGCTGCTTCCGAAGCACACCCAATGCGCCACCCCACACCCCCTAGCCAGCCCATAGAAAAAGCAGGGATTTCTGGTTTTGTTTTGCTGTTTGCAGTTCACTGGGAGCAACGCAGTAGGGGGAGGAGGGATCCACGTGGTGGGAGGGAAGGGGGCGGGGTTAGTGTGGAACATCGGAGCGGTGCTGTAAAGAATGTGGCTTAGCTTACCATGGCCGGCTGCATGGTGATTTCAGTAGCCATGTTGAGGCTGTCTCATGTGTGTGAGATGCTTCTGTGAATGTTTGTGTGAACATGAAAGCCATCCACTCACTTTTAGGTGCAGAATGTGACCTTGTACAGAAAGCATATCAGGCCTGTGAATACTGTGGTTCACCATTAAATAGTACTCCCATTGTGTTGAAAAATGTATCTCTCTTATAACCTTGTCCCTTTCTTTGCCCACTGCAGCTGCACAGTTATCTCAGAATCCCCCGTTCTGCCCCTCCCGCCGTCTATCGCAGATACGGAAACGTAAAAAGAAGACGCGTGATGACATGTTTAATGAACTAATGCAGAAATCTCACGCTGAGGCCACTCAGCAGAGTGAATGGAGAGAAAAATTGTTAGAGTCAAGGCAAGAATCCAGGGCTGCAGCAGAGAGGTGGATGGAGCGCGAAGAAAAGCGGCATGAGCACGAAGAAAAGCAGATGGATGCGATGCTGCGGATAATGGAGGACCAAAGCGACATGCTCTGGTGTCTGGTGGAGCTTCAGCAAGACCAAAGATCGCCTCTACAGCCTCTGTCTAACCCCCTCCCCGAGTCCTATAGCTTTCCCACCCAGACGCGGGGTGAGAACCCGGGGGGGGGGGGGGAAGCTCAGGGGACCGACCCACTCTACTCCACAAACCAGCACAAGCAGCAGCAGGCTGAGTTTATCTCAAAAGGTGCTGTGTCTTGGTGCTGTGTCTTTTAAAAGGTGCTGTGTCTTGGTCCCCCTCCCCACTCCCCCCTCCTCCACCACTCCGACTGCTGGTTTCCCTCCTCACCCACCCCTTCTGGGCTACCTTTGCAGTGATCCCCTGTATTTGTGAAGAAGCAATAAAGAAACCATGATTTTTAAAACAGTGAATTTATTTCCTCTGCAAGCATCGGGAGGGGGGAGGGAAAGAGGGTGCAAGGATGGCATGCTTAGGGCTGAGCAGAGCATGGGAGCGGGTTTTCAAACACCATCTTGGGCACTCATAAAACTGGTTTTCAAGGCGTCTCTGAGGCGCAGCGCCTCCTAGTGCGCTCTTCTACTTTCCCTGCTGTCTGGCTGCTGGTAAGTTCCTGAAAGCGCAGTTGTGTCCGGATCGCCTTCCTCTGCAGACGATGCAGCATAAAGTCCACAACAACGCGCGAGGTCTTCACAGCGGCCATTACTGTAGTGGTGGCCTGAGCAGGGTCCATGCTTGCAGTGCTATGGTGTTAGTGCAGTGCGGAGAAAGGGCGTGAATAATGGGATGCCTACCCACAGTGCTCGAAATGGCATTGGCAGTGTGAAAAAAGGGCGCGAAATAATGAAATTCCTACCCATAGTGCAGCACTCAAAATGGTGCCTGCTGGGGACTCCGGGAACTGTGGGATAGCTCCCCACGGTGCACCACTCCCAATGTCGACGCTTGCCACAGTTGTGTGGATAGGCAATGTCGACTTGCTGTGCTTTGTGGGGATGCACAAAATCAACTCTATACAGTCTGCTTTAAAAAATCGACTGCAAGGAAATCGACCTACTGTTGTAGTGAAGACATACCCTTAGATGAACATGATTTTTTGGGGAAGAGTCAACATGGCTTTTGTAAAGGGAAATTATGTCTCACCAATCAACTAAAATTCTTTGAGGCGGTAAATGTGATCCAGTGGATATAATATACTTGGACTTGAACTTTCAGAAAGCCTTTGACAAGGGTTCCCTCATCAAAGACTCTTAAGAAAAGTAAGCAGTCATGGGATCAGAGGGAAAGTCCTCTCATAGATCAATAACGGTTGAAAAGACAGGAAACAAAAAGGGTAAGAATAAATGATCCATTTTCAGAATGGAGAAAGGTAAATAGTGGTGTACCTCAGGGATCTGTACTGCGACCAGTGCTGTTCAACATATTCATAAATGATCTGGCAAAAGGGGTAAATAGTGAGATGTCAACATTTGTAGATGACACAAAATTATGCAAGATAGTTAACTCCAAAATAAACTGTGAAGAGTTACAAAGGGATCTCATAAAACTGTGTGACTGGAAAACAAAATGGCAGATGAAATTCATTGTTGCTAAATGCAAAGTAATGCACACTGGAAAACATAATTCCAACCATACATACAAAATGAAGGGGTATAAATTGGCTATTACCACTGAAGAAAGACACTTCAGAATCATTGTGGCTAGTTCTCTGAATACATATGCGCATTGCCAGGACATGTTGTGATGGCCAAAAGCGTAACTGGGTTCAAAGAATAATTAGATAATTTTATTTCAAGGATGCTAGGTCCATCAATGGTTATTAGCCAGGATGGTCAGGGAGGTAACACCATTCTCTGTTTGTCAGAAGCTGGGAGTAGATTACGGATGGATCACTAATAAGTTGCCCTGTTCTGTTCTTATCCTCTGATTCATATGGCGTTGGCCATTCTCAGAAAATGGGATACTGAGTTAGATGAACCATTGGTCTGACCTAGTTGTGGCCATTCTTATGTCTAAGATACTTTTAAGCATGAAGTAAGGATGGTAGAATCTGGCCCTAAATTTGTCATATTTCAAAAGAATGTATTTGTATTTACCTAGTTTTCTATTGAAAATTTAATAATAGTTCATACCTTTAGCAGCTGTGCATTTTAGCATTAATTAAAACTAAATTAAAACAATTTTGATATTTAAAAAATTCTTATTGGGTAAATTGTAGATTGGAAGTAAGAAATCAGCAATTTTTTATATAAAATGAGATAGTTTAAAACCTTATGATTGCTAGCCACTTTCTATCCTTTTTTTGCTTACATGGTGGAGTTTAAAGTCCCTTTGGTTTAATCAAGCCAAAACTACTGCTGTGGGCAGATGGTAGAGAGAACACTACCACAAAACCTGCCACTCAAAGTGTAACAGATGACTGTAGCTACAGAAAACTGTCTCTTTGTTCATTTTGCTAATGAGTGTCCTCATTGCAGCATGAGACTGAATAGTTAATTATTTGCAGTTCTTGTTTATAACAGATGGTGGCGCTAGAGCTAAAGGTTATCCATGCAAAGCACAGACCATAAATTGATCTGAGTAAAATAAGCCTACTATGTTTTCCTGAATTGTTGCATCAAAACAGAGATTAAAAGACTACATGTTGATTTTAAAACATCCTTAACACTTTTTTACACTTTCATTCACATGACTAAGTCAAACATTTCTAGTTTCATTTATGATGATGGTGATCCCCATGCTATCTATCAGTTGTTGATGCTCAAATTCTGTCTCTGCAAAGGAACTCATGCCTAAGCCTATTAAGTTCTGAAACAGTTATTTAAAAGGGCTTTTGAAATTGTAAGTTTGTTCTGTAATGGCCTAGAGTTGAGCAATGTTAGAGGAGAGTGATAAATAAATAATGAATCAAATATTTTATTGGCTGTTTTATTAACAATGCCTCTGCAGCTTGCTAGAGACTTCCTATAGAATTTCAAAGGTTCTGGAAAGAGTTTTTGTAAAAACTAATCCTAGTCTAGTAACTAATAAGAATAACTAAAAAGCTGTTTTGTTAGTTTGAAAATCCGTATTACTAACTTAACATAATTTCATTAACTAATATTTGACCTTTCTAGAAATTGCTACGTCTGAGTTAATGAAAAAGGGGAGCTACAAACTAATTTTAAGGTTGAATTTTTAAACACTCTATGGAATTTTATCCACCTGAAAAATCCCAGTAAAATCACTGAGTCCTGTGGCCAGAGCTCTATGTAACACTTCGAAGGTTTATTCCTAAAAGTTTAAGAGAGCACAAGGGACTGAGAGGTGGTTGTTTAGTTTTGTTTTTTCAAAAAAACATTTGAAATAGTGGTACAGGGGAGAATGTTTGCCATAAATATATTTTTGTTTTGAGTTCAGGTTTACGTGTATTTTATTAAATACTCAGAATTTTACTTCCGAAGTTCTAGGTACCAGATTCTTTCTTTTTATCATTAGGTAACCTAGAAAAGGAGGCCTTACTTTCACATGCTTATTTTTGCCATGTGAAACAAGTATCTTCAATTTTCTTTAGTAAGCAAAGTAATTAATAACCTGTTCTTTGTATTTAATATTTTTAAGGCTTTCCAAATTCAGTTTGATAGCCTGGTATTACTCTAAAGTTTTGTTCCAGCTTCCGAAAGCTTTTCTGTAATTTTAAAAGAAATATGTGGCAGTAAAATCTGGACAGCCATAAGACAATATATTCAAATGTTTTCAATAGCTTTGAAACAGACAAGAAAAAAAGAGTAGCTGTCCCAATAAGCTTCAGTTGCATAAGAAGTCTTTTCCATAATGGATGTGGCAAGATTTAAACAAAGGACACGCATAATAAAAATGTAAATGAGTTTGCTTTACTAAAACTATAACTTTAAAGTCTTTTGTTGTATGTTATCCTGGAACCTTCTTACAAGGTAATCACTGTTTGCATAGAGATTTAAACCATAGTCTTCAATAGCATTAAACCCCTGCACGGTCTATGTGTGACAGGCATGCAAAGCCATGTTAATGTTCAGAATATGAATTGCCTCTGGGTGGCTCCGACACCAAGTAGAAAACCAACTGTGTTGGTATCAGAAGGCCTGATGGACTCCATGTGGCTCCCAGCCTGAAAACTTCACCACTTTGACATGTGATGTGCTCCTCATGACACTGGCAACACTGTCACTGAGAAATGGCACAAAGGCAACAAGCCCCCCTCCTTAGCCATGCACTTTGCAACCCCCTGGTGTTGCCTGTCCACAATCTCTCCTGCCTGCCTAGTTACGGACGGCACTTCATAAACACAGAGGGAAGTGTGGGTGGATAGGCCCCAGCTGCCTTCCTGGACACAGCCTCCATAATAAATTGACCTGAATGATGAGGGCACACAAACAGTATGATATGCATTATTCCTGTCAATAAAATGTCCCCATGTGTTATGGCTTTGTATATAATGTACTGCAGTCTTTCTTCCAGCAAGATCCTATTTAGTCTCTTGACTTTTTTGTATTCATATTATAACTGTGTAATAGAATTCAGAAAATATTAGGATGTGTGTTGTATAATTATTATATTTGTGCAATATATTTAAATCCTTGATTCTTTACTTAGAAATACAAAGGTTCTCCATCTTTCAGATTATCATTGACAGCAATGATGACTATGAAAAAAAAATGCTCGAAAAAGAAAATGAGGATTTCAGAGAAGAGGTTTCTAGACTACTTGATCGGATTTTTCATCTTGAAGAGTCTCTGAAACGCAGTGAAAAAGAAAATAATAAATTAGGTAAAATTTTCATGCAATGTTAGGTCAAGATGATATTTAAATACAGTATGAATTAAATGTTAAAATCAAAATGCAAATCTAGTATGGTCCAAAAATGTGGTAAATTATTCTTGGACTTTCTATCAGCTTATTTTGTACTTTTTAATTACTCTAACCTTTGTTGAATATTTATATTTACTTTTTTACTCATGATAAAAGAATATTTGCTTATATGGAAGTTGAGACTTTTTATGTTGGTTAACAATGTTGCTGGAGTTCATAAAATATAACACTTGTTTCATAGTCTGCAAAATTACTAAAATCTGAGGAAAGTGTTATATAAATATATTTGTAAATGATTAAATATATTGTTAGTTTTAATTTTGTTGCCTTAAGATGAGGAGGTAATATGGACACTGTATATAGAATAGGTTTCTGTGCTTATATATCTATGTATTAACATACAGTTTTTGGGGAAAATGTGAATGATCTGTTTGTGTAGAAGTCTACAAGAATCAATTTATTTTTCAAGTTATCAACACTGGTTTCAGTTCAGTTACTTTAACATTTTTTAAAGGAATTCATTTGGTCTTATTCTGAAATTGAGAGTGTGTGTGTGTGTGTATATATATATATGTATATACACACACAATCAATTCAGGATATAAGAACAGTTAATAAGTTCAGTTACCACTAGTATATTGTCAGTGTTAGAAAGCTCTTATGGAAAGCCAGATATCTATGCCATTAGAACAGAATTTGTGTGGAAAATCTGGCTTCTGACTTTTGTACATCCAAATAGATTAGATATAGTAGTACCTTTTTATAGTAGAAAGATGAATTTGACATAAACAGTATTCTTTATTGCTGTTTATCATCTGATTTAATGACTCCTCTCATCTTTTCATAGTTTTGTTTGAGCAATAAAGAACCACCTGCTAAAGCACTTTGTATTGGCTGTGACTAACAGCATGGATGTCCAGAACTAGTATTAATGAAAAGCTGTGGGCACTCAGCCACACTTGGCTCTTGAACTTACTTCTTAATCTCTATCTGACCAGCCGGCTGAACAGCAGGAAGAAGGCTATGAATGTCAAGGGCAGTTGTGAAGGTCAGAGTTCTGCTAGGACTTTCATCCACTGTGCATTCCACTAGGCATAGACTGACCTGAAGCATACAATAGAAATGCATTGATGTAGGCTTGTAATTTCATGCTCTACCTTTCTCCATATTTGTTTTCAGATAAAGAGGTTCGAGGTATGCAATTAAAAATGGAAAAAGATGAGAAGTCTGTTCAAAAGGTACTGTACTGTTTTGACAGTGATGGATGTCTCTCTAAGCAGGAGGCTTGGGTTATACGCAAAGTGTATTCCAACTAATATGAGAAAACTGAAAAATAGTCAATATCATTTCAATTTTTCAGGTTTTGTTTTATGTTTGGGTTAGTCAGTTATGAGTAAAAATGAGCTGATATTCCTGCCTATGCAGAAGATGGTGGGTCAGATTGTCTTCTTTCTGTCATGTCAGCATTTATTTTTCCTGTATTTTAGCACTATTAAAGTAGACACTTGCTCACTTCTGAACCTCAGCAAACTGTATTGGAGTTGGGTGGAGTACTTTCATTAAAAAGAAGGGCACAGGTATATTTTTAGAGGAAGAGTAATAAAGATCAAATATGGAAGTATCTAATTTTGGGCAAGAAAAGTCTTATTCTTGATAACCTGTAGTTTGCTGTGTATTTTCTGTATTTCTGGATAATGATATTAGTTTGTCTTCAATATTATTTATGTGCTATCGGTACAAGGCAGTAGTTGAACAAGACATAGTAAATAAAAATTAATGCTTCTTGGCATAGGGAAGTTCTAAAAAACAGTTCTAAAAGTTGGCATAGGGAAGTTCTAAAAAAACAAAAACACCTCATTGAGAGATGGGGAGACATTGAGATCTATTTAGATGACATGCCTAGATATCAGGCCAAATGGTTTTCTTTTCTACAGTGCATTATTCCTTTTCTAAAAACGAAAGAGAAATCAAAAATCTTCTCGCTCTAGAAAGTGGACTCTTTCCATGAAACATTTTAAAATGTGATCTATATCCCCATTTGAAGAACTTTAGTTTAGCAAGGTCTTACTCTTTTCATCAAGGTATTTTCATCTTTGTGGTGAAGCCTCTGGGAAGTAATGACACTTTATATGATAAAAATCTTCATATTAACAAGTTGTTTTCACTGCCTCGGGAGAGGAAGAATTCTGTTTTGTTGAGGCACAGGAATGAAAGTCAGGAGGTCTGGATTCTATTCCTACCTCTTCCACAGGCTTTCCTTGCAAACTTAAAGATATCACTTCTCATACCTCACTTTCCCTTCTGTTAAATGGGGATACCAATCTACCTCAGAGGTGTGTTGGAAGGCTATTTTAAAAATGTTTTTAAGGCTTTGAGATCTTATAGATGAACCCTAAAATTAGAAATGGAAGCTACAGAGGAATCCTAAAATTAGATATGGAAAACTCCTATTCGTCCATCCAGTACATATACCTGCCAAATGTGGATTGTTCCCTACAGTACACTTTCTAATGTGTTATTTATATTGTGGAACTGCCCAAAAGCCCCAACAAAATTGGGGTCCCATTGTGCTAGGTTGGAAACAAATTATATATAGATGAAATAATCCCTGTCCCAAAGAATTCACAGCCTACAGTTTGTCTAGTTTAGTTTGCAAAGTCCTAATCCTTGGGATTTCTGACGAGTCTTTGGAGACTGTTCCACAGCCTAATGCACTGTCAGGAAGTTTTTCCACTGGGTACTCCACTGGGGGGGGGGGGGGAAGTTTGGCTTGATATTTAGAATTTTTGCATTTGAATAACTTTAAAATTGGATTAATTTTTAAAAAATGTATACATGCATGGATTTAGTCTTCAGAAAACCACCAAGCAGCAGTTGAACTACTCCAAAACTGCCATTGCATCTTGACTGCATCAATCCTTGTGAATGTTCTTTAAACATCCCAGTCATAGGGGTGTGGTTGGACTGTTGGATCAGTGTAATCCTCATTCCGAATACTTCCCTCCATGGTAGGGGCTCCCTATACCCATTCTTTATGCTTCGCAGGTGGTACAGATTTCCTAGTCAGACTCCCTCCACCTAAGCAATGGAGCATCATTAGTTTGACGGTGTTCAGAACTTCAGGCAGTTCTCATTTGGGTAAAAGGAGTGGTCTCAGAAAGCTGTTTTTCAGAGTGCCCTTCATTTTAACCTACAGCACTTTAGAGATCTGATCTTGTGTATTTTGTATTCACGTTCAGGGTGTGTTCAACACAAAATTAAAGTGTGAATGTTTGGTGTGTGAATTGCACATTCTGCATGTGGTATTCCTAGTATAGCTTGTTTCTAGGTATCTAGGTATGTGCTAAGATGCCTGTTTGTCTATCATTCATTAGGTTATATATATGCTGTATTTTCTTTGGTAATCTCTATTTAGAAAGGATTTTGTAAGAGTTCTACCTGCCTATAATCTAAAATGCAACATGACTTTTTATGCTTTTATTTTTAGCTAATTGAATCTCAAGAAAAAATAAAGATGGAACTTGAAAAGGAGAGGGCATTAAATCAAAGTATGGTAAGATTCTTGTGCTTAAATTATTTTTATGAACTGCCATGTGTTTCAAACTTCATAAAAATGGTTGTTTTCAGAGAGAGAGAGAGAGAGAGAGAGAGAGAGAGAGAGAGAGAGAGAGAGAGACTTTTATTTTCTTTAAATTTTCAGTTTGTTCTAAGTATCATATGCAGCTTATATGTATTGATTTATTTTTTTTAGAAAAATGAAAAAGGATATTTTTAAAGAAGTTTTTGGATAATCAGTTTTGCAGAAGCCTAAATTTTACTCTGTTGAAGAAACATACATATAAAATGATTTTAAAAGATTTTTTAAGAATAACAAATATTGTTTGGCACAGAAGAACTTGGAAAACATTTAACATTATGTGGAAAGGTTTGCTCCTACTGATTGCAAAATGTCATAGACAATGATAGAAGGAGCCCTATCTTAAATATTTTTGTATTCTGTATTAGTCTCATAAGAATACTGCCTTTTATTTTCTTTTTACATGTTTCAAGAACTTTCCAGATGGCTGATTGTTTATTTTATCATTTGACCCTTTTTCTAATTTGGTCTCAGTGGTTTTCACACTGATCACCACTAGTATGTCTTTGTTACAGTATACTGACTGAGTTTATTATAATAAAAAATAAAACACAGCTTGACTTGCAATCTAAATGTGCTGGAAAAGAATATGATACTGTTTCGAAGAGAAAAGGTTGTGAATAGAAAATCAGTACCACTTCAGTTACTTAAACATTTGCTTTTTTTCTGCTTGTCAAACTTTGTGCCAAGTCATAGCTGCTTTTACTTACTTTGTTTTGTTAATCTTAGCCCAACACACACTGTGCTATCTTGACATAGGGCCAAATCCTGCATTCCTTACTCAGTCTTTGACTTCAACGGGACTTTTGCGTGAGTAAATACTGCAGGATTGAGTCTTTTGAAATGGAAGAAAAACAGAATTTCAAGATAAAGGAAACCTTCTTTGAAATCAGTTTTTAAAGGCTGAAAACTAAGAATAAGTTGCTCTATAGACCTCTTTTTTAACAAAAATATTAGTTTTGAGAACACATTTTACATTTTTTTCTTTTAACCTGAAAAATGTGGTTTTCTTGGATTCACGGATTCTGAGTGCACACAGTCAACTTTTTTAAACTTGGTTGCCTAAAGTTCAGACCCTAAATTCATGAATAGGCTTTGTCCTTTCAAAAGGATCCTTGTTATCATAAGCATCTGCCTGCAGGGCTGTCTTTAGGCCTACCTAGCATACCTGGCTGCATAGGGCACCTGAAAATTTGAGCCACCCCTGGGTCTTAGTGTCCATCCATCCCTCTCTTCCTGCCCTTGTTCTGGCCCTTCCTGCAGGCTCCCACCACAGCTGGCTGCTGCAGCCTGCTGAGTCTTCCTTGGGAGGGGATCTAGTACTTAAAAGGGAAAAAGCCTTCCAGCCTGCCAGATCTATTAGCTCAACACTGAAATTGTTGAAGAACCATTCAAGTGGTAATGAAGCCATTTAACAGGCATTTGCAAACCCCTAGGTATATACTGTCAGTTTCTGAATTTACTGACAAAAACAGTTGTGCATTACTGTAATATTTACTCAGAACATGTTAGTATGCTCATCTCTTCTCTGGTTACTGTAGGAAATAAGTAGAGAAAAATAGAGATAGTTAGCTAGCCATTTCCCAGTTCTCCCTTTCCTTTACCATAGTTCATTAGTTTTAAGAAAAGTTCCTCCAGTTAGTCTCTTATTGAGACTTCCCAGTCCACTCATACTTTCATGATGCCAGGGTCTCCAGACTTTAAGAAATGGGACTCCTGCAAGGAGTCTATACCGGGGTCAGATGGGCACTCACTCTGGGTATGTCTTCACTATAGGTCTAGGTCGATTTCCCTTAATTCGATTTTCTAAACTCGAGTTTAGAAAATCGAATCAGTGTGTCCCCACCAGGACAGCAGGTCGACAGTGGTCGACACTGTCTGTCCTTGAACTTTTGCAGGGGGTCGACATAGCCCGCATTGCACTGTGGGTAGGTAGCCCACAGTGCAATGCGTGCTGGACCCCCCCCCTGCCCAAGCAGCCCCACGGACCCCCCCGCCCGAACAGCCCCCCCCTCGCCGTACCCACCCGCCCGAGGGGGGGTGGGGGAGCCAGCGCGCGGCTGCTTGGGCTATCGGCTCAGCTGCCTGGTGAAATTGACCAGACAGCTGAGCCGATCCCTCAAGCAGCCCCGCGCGGGCTTCCCCCCCCCCCCTCAGCAGCCCCGTGGACCCCCCCCGCCCGAACAGCCCCCCCAACAGCCCCCCCGCCCAAACAACCCCCCGCTGGACCCCCCCCGCCCAGGGGGGGGGAGCCGGCGCGGGGCTATCGGCTCAGCTGCCTGGTGAAATTGACCAGACAGCTGAGCCCAGCCCCGCGCGGGCTTCCCCCCCCCCCTCAGCAGCCCCGCGGACCCCCCCCGCCCGAACAGCCCCCCCAACAGCCCCCCCCGCCCAAACAGCCCCCCGCTGGACCCCCCCCCCCGCCCGAGGGGGGGGGAGCCGGCGCGGGGCTATCGGCTCAGCTGCCTGGTGAAATTGACCAGACAGCTGAGCCGATCCCTCAAGCAGCCCCGCGCGGGCTTCCCCCCCCCTCAGCAGCCCCGCGGACCCCCCCCCGCCCGAACAGCCCCCCCAACAGCCCCCCCGCCCAAACAGCCCCCCGCTGGACCCCCCCCGCCCGAGGGGGGGGGGAGCCGGCCCGGGGCTATCGGCTCAGCTGCCTGGTGAAATTGACCAGACAGCTGAGCCCAGCCCCGCGCGGGCTTCCCCCCCCCCTCAGCAGCCCCGCGGACACCCCCCCGCCCGAACAGCCCCCCCAACAGCCCCCCCGCCCAAACAGCCCCCCCCGCTGGACCCCCCCCCGCCCGAGGGGGGGGGGGAACCGGTGCGGGGCTATCCGCTCAGCTGCCTGGTGAAATTGACCAGACAGCTGAGCCGATCCCTCAAGCAGCCCCGCGCGGGCTTCCCCCCCCCCCTCAGCAGCCCCGCGGACCCCCCCCCCCCGCCCGAACAGCCCCCCCCCGAACAGCCCCCCCCTCACGGGGCTGCTCGGAGGTCGGAGGCTTAACTTCTGATGCCTCTTCACTAGCCCACAGTCGAGCTTGTAATGTCGAATTTAGCCTTACTTCTCTCGTTAGGCAGGAGTTCCGAAATCGATCTTGAGGGCCCTTTAAATCGACTTTAAGGGCATGTATGTGAAGACAGGTACACCTTTAATTCGACCTAACGTCGTTAAGGTCGAATTAAAGTGGTAGTGAAGACATGCCCTCTGTGTTAACTGTCTTGGCGAGACACACGTCCCTGTGAAGTGGCTCCACTGCACCAACTTAAAAACTGGACCTTGTTGTGACAGAGGCTTGCAGCTAAACATGTTTCTCCTGGAGAAATCTTTGCAGCTGCCTACAGAGAAGGGCAGAAAACCCTCTTCCTCTCGCTCCCCTGCCAAGTCAGAACCGACTTGGCTTCACCCTCTCATTTGAAAAGGGAGGAGGCCTTAATGTCTCCTCTCAGAGACTCCAAAGGGTAAAAGATCTCCCACAAGGTGCTGACAGAACCAAGAGCAGGCACCCCTGACTGCCCCAGCACCTCAGCAGCAGCTCACGCAGGGCGCAAAGCCAGGGACCAGACTTCCCAGAGAGGAAAGCTCTCCTCGGCACCGGTCCCGCCAGCACCAGCAATGGACCCAGCCGGCAGCACGTTCCGCCCCGGTGCCAACAAGAATGTCAGCACTGAACCTGCCCACCCAGGGCCGGCGACAGGGGGGTACTACGGGTACAGCTGTACCGGGGCCCCCGACTTTAGGGGGGCCCCGGTACACCGCTGTACCTGTTGTATCCCCCCTTGTCGCCGAACCTGGAGAGCGGGGAAGGGGCGGGGAGGCGGCGCGGCTCTCCCCCGGACATGCGAGCCTGGCTCCAGCAGGAGCTGTGAGCCCGGCCGGCAGCAGCAGCGCTGTGGGGGGGAGGGGGAGGAGAAAGGGCGGCTCATGCAGCTCTCGCTGCCCGGGGGAGGGAGGGTGAGCGCCGGCTGGGCTGGGGGGGGGGCTGGCTGGGCTGGGGGGGCCCCCATCCGCTGCCGGCTGGGCTGGGGGGGGGAGCGCCGGCTGGCCTGGGCTGGGGGGGGGCCCAGCCACTGTTGGCTGGGCTGTGGGGGGGGGCCGGCTGGGCTGTGGGGGCCCCAAACTATCAAAGTAGGGGGCCCCCAAATTTCTGTCGCCAGCCCTGTGCCCACCACCCCGGAGTAGATTCGGAACCCCTACGGGGCTCTTACAAACATTTTGCTGCTCCTATTAAAGCCAAGCAGAAATCACTCTGGGCTGCTGTTCACGCTCTGCAGCACACCAGCTTAGGGAGCAGCAACAAGTTTTCACCAGGAGGATATCTCTATGGGACCTGAGCCTGACTCTCCTCTCCTAGACACAAAGTGTTCACTGTTTGAATAGCAGCTCTCACCACCTGACCTGACTACTTTCACTGCCAGTGAGAATGACATACAACAGCAGGCAGAGTTCTCCCCTCCTGATTCTCCCCCTCCACTGGAGCCATACATATCTTAAGGGTATGTCTTCACTACAGCAGTAGGTTGATTTCCCTTAAGTCGATTTTCTAAAGTCTACTTTAGAAAATCGACTTAGTGTGTCCCCACAAAGGACAGCAGGTCGACACTGTCTGTCCTTCAACTTTTGCAGGGGTCGACATAGCCCGCATTGCACTGTGGGTAGGTATCCCACAGTGCCGGGAGTCCCCAGCTGGCACCACCTTTCGGGGCAGCCAGGCATGATCCCCAGGGGACCAGCCCCAGTCCGAGCAGCACCGCGAATCCCCCCCCCCGCCTGAGCAGCCCCACGCCGGCTCCCCCCGCCCGAGCAGCCCCGCGTCGGACCCCCCCGCCCGCCCGAGCAGCCCCGCGCCGGCTCCCCCCGCCCGAGAAGCCCCACGCCGGACCCCCCCACCCGCCCGAGCAGCTCCACGCTGGACCCCCCCCCCCGCACACCCGAGCAGCAGCGCGAACCCCTGCTCGGGCGGGGGGGGGGATCCGCGGAGCTGCTCGGGCGGGGGGAGCCGGCGCGGGGCTGCTCAGGCAGGCGGGGGGGGGGGGGGGTCCGCGGAGCTGCTCGGAGGCTTAAAGTCCTTTGCCTCCTCACTAGATTACAATCAACCTAGAGAGGTCGATTTCAGAGCTACTCCTCTCGTTTGGGAGGAGTACAAAAGTCGATTTTGAGGGCCCTTTAAATTGACTTTAATGGCATGGATGTGAGGACGGGTACATGTTTATTTCGACTTAACGTCGTTAAAGTCGACGTTAAGTCGTGGGGACCTGCCCTAAGACATAGTGCATCATAAGAACCAGCCTTGGTTTTCTTACTTTGTTCCCCATGGGCGGGACCCTCCTTTTCCTACTCGATACTCTGGCCTCAGTGGTGCCCATGGTTGGCTTCTGCCACGGTTCCTCATTGCGTCCCTTCTCCCAGACCCCAAGCTCGTCCTACGCCTGTATCCCCAGCTCTGACATCTAGAGCTTCTGAATCCCCCCCCCCCCTTGAAGAGGTGGGCTGTGAACTGTTCCCGGATTTACTGGCTCCTGTCTTGCCATCAGCCACAGAGGACACCCTCATGCCTCCACCTCCACAGAATGTGGATGACTAAGCAATTCCAGAAACTTTTCAAGAGGGTGGTACTCAGCCAAGACATCCCTTTGGAGGTGGTCGAGGAGACACAGCATAGATTCCTCAAAGTTCTCCAACCCTCTGAACCCTCAAAGATGCACTACCCATAAACAAAGCCCTCCTAGAATCAGATACTCTCTGGCAGACCCCTGTCTCCATCCCAGTAACATGCAAGAAAGCTGAACGTAAATACTACGTGCCGGTGAAGGATGTTGATTTCTTATTTACCCACCCAAAACTAAATTCTCTTGTGGTTGAGGCAGTGACACAGAACAAAGCAGCCACACTCTGCAAGACAAGGACCTTAAATGCCTTGACCTCCTGGGCTGCAAGATTTATACCTCTTCCACTGTACAATTTAGAATTGCAAATTATTCCACCCTCCTCATAAGCTATGACTATCACAACTACAAGAAGCTCTTTGATTTTGCCTCCAATATCCCAGAGGACAGGAGAGCCGACTTTAAGTCAGACTTAGTCAAAAATCAATTGATGTCTAGGACAGTACTACAAGTGTATATGGATGGACATGGTGGACACAGCAGCCCGCACCATTGCCACTGCAGTGGTGATGCGCCGGTCTTCCTGGCTCTTTGCATCCAGTATCCCCAAAGTTACGCAGACCAAAGTGGAAAGAAAACATCCAAAGAAAATGATGAAGTCCTTCACACTATGAAAGACTCAAGGGCCACTTTGCACACACTAGGCTTATACTCATCCCTCCCCAGGAGACAATGGTATCAAGGTATCAACCTTATCAGAGGCCTCAGGCACAACAATATCACCGAGCCCAGTCCAGACAGTATGATACTGTGAGAATCCACAGGAGACCTCCTAGGCGCAGGCAAAACCATGCACAACCAATTACTTCCCACCCATTGGGAAACCACAGCAATTTTGAAGTACTGGTTGGGGGTCTGCGTGACCACTCCTTGACTCTTCCACCTAATTCCCCATTTGACCACCGCCTCTAGGATTTTCACCATGTTTGGCAACAAATCAGGCAGGACCGCTGGGTCCTGGAAATAGTTCAGTCATATCTATCCTATCTTTCCTGCCTACTCTTCCCCTTTCCTTGTCCCTCTTCTGGGACCCCTCTTATGAGCACTTCCTCCATCTAGAGGTGGCTTATCTTCTCCACCTAGGTGCAGTAGAACATGTAGAGACGCAACATTGGGATATGGGTTCTACTCCCACTACTTTCTGACCTAAAAGAAGGGCTGGGGATGGAGACCTATACTAGACCTATGCTGACTGAACAAATTTTGCCTCCAATATCCCAGTCCCCATGCTGGACCAAGAGGACTGGTTCACAACCCTCGACCTACAAGATGCCTATTTCCATATATCCATTCATCCAGCACACAGATGCTTCCTGCAATTCACACTCGGACATGATAACTTTCAATACAGAGTACTTCCATTCGGTGTCTCCACAGCACTGAAGGTATTCTCCAAGACCCTAGCTGTAGTTGTAGCCCACCACTGCGAACACGGGATTATACTTTTCCTTACTTAGATGACTGCCTTATCAAAGCCAGCTCCTACGACGAAATGTTAAAAGCGATGAACTTTACCTTCTCCCTCTTCCACAAAGTAGGCTTGCAAATAAATTTCCAAAAATCCACCCTGATACTTACACAGCAGATTGAGCTCCAATGAACTCTATTTGAACCAGAACCCTCGCTTCCACACATCAGATTCCTCACTATTCTGCATATCATATGCACAATCTCTGTTCGCCCCAGAATAGAGACATGGACCTGCCTACAGCCTCTTGGTCACATGGCAGCCACCACCTTCATGGTCAGATTCTCCAGGGTGCACATGAGAGGCCTTCAGTGATGGCTCAACTCCAACTACAAACCCAGCAGACACAGTTTCTGCATAACACTGACTCTGCCAGCGGACATATTGGCCTCCCTCTCTGCGGACTCAGGAAATCTCCTTTTGAGCCCCTGGCTACCTCATCCCCAGTCCACATGTCCATGAAAGTGGCTTTCTTGGTTTCCATAACATCAACCAGAAGAGTTGTTGAAATAAGCACCCTGATGGCCTCCCCCCTACACCATTTTCTCTAAAGACAAGGTTACTATGTGACCCCATCCCAAATGTCCCCCAAGGTGGTGTCTACCTTCCACCTTAACCAGCCAATACACTTACCTGTATTCCATCCCAAGCCTCACCCAATTCCACAGGAAGTGGCATTACATACCCTCGATGCCTGATGAGCTCTTGCATTCTATTTCATAAATCCCCCTAGGCTATTTTTTCTACTACTGAGAGATCAGAGGGTGATGCTATCTCTAAGCAAAGACTCTCCAAGTGAATCTTGGACTGCATCAGATCCTGCTACCAGATCCAGAATGTTCAACCACCAGAGAGAGTGTCAGAACTCACTGTACTCAAGCATTGTCAACATCCATTGCTTTCCTTCACATCGTACCCATTACAGACACATGCTAGGTGGCCACAGAGATATCTGACCACACATTCACCAAACATTATTCTATCACACGAGGTACCAGGGCAGACACCATTGTCAGCCATACGGTACTGTCTACCATTATCCCTGAAGATCTCCGATCAACAATGCTGGGATGCACAGTCACCTGGAGCGGAGCACCCACACATCTCAAAGAATCTCAGTTACTTCAGGGTGAGTAACTTTCTCTTTTGTGGACTTTCTAAGGCCTGGTCTACACTGGGAGGGGGGATTGACCTAAGTTTTACAACTTCAGCTATGTGAATAGCATAGCTGAAGTTGGCATATCTTAGGTCGACTTACCTGGCCATCCACATTGCAGCCAGTTGACCGCTGCCACTCCCCCCCATCAACTTCGCTTCCACCTCTCATGAGGTGGAGTACAGGAGTCGACAGGAAGTGCGCTTGGGGATCGATTTATTGTGTCTACACTAGTGGAATCAGAAGTGGAATTTTTTTATTGTGGATAGGAGGAAGCATTCACTTGTACAAAGACAGTTGCATGAGATGTACACTTTTGGGCTAAACTGATGTTCAGCTCTGCCAAGTAGGAGACATTATGTTTGATTACCATTCTCTTTCTCCTTGAAGTGGGAACACATAGAAAAGGAGAGGCTGATCCTTTGGGAATGGGAAAGAGAAAGCTCAGGGGTAGAACCCCTCCACCCCCATCAGTCAGAAGTTACATGCCCCATTGATCCAGTCTTCTTTGGGTAGAAAATGAGGAATACTTGTAGCACCCCAGTTTATTTCAGAATAAGCTTTCGTGGGCTATAGCCCATTTCATCGGATGCATAGAATGGAACACACTTCTTTGGGTCGAAAGACGACATCAACAATGTGACTGATTGAGAGGGAGGAAATTAAAGTGGTGGAATGTGTGTGTGTGTGTGTGTGTGTGTGTGTGTGTGTGTGTATAAAGGCAGAAATCCTCAAATTATATAGTGTCTTTTGGGAGGGGATGTTTTGAATATTGAATGTAAATGTAATTAGGAACTAAAGATCTGTCCCGGAGAAATAAATGATACAGCAGAACACTGGACATAAGTTCTTTAAAGCTTTTATACTTTCAAATAATTTCTGCTATAAACTCTACTAAAATTATTGTAAAAAACAATTACATGAAGATTCTGACATAGATAAATGTAGTCATTTCTGGATTTTACATCTTTTGGTCTTTTTATTATAAGTCATAACAAAAAGTTGAGAAATATGGTATAATCTGACTTTTCCTACTGTGGTAAATACTGATAAATTTAATATTGAAAAGAAGTTAGTATACAAAACGGAATGAGTTGCAAAGTTTTGGAAATAATTTCAAATGGAAACTGCTAATTTAAATGTCCTTCTTTACTTTCTTCCAATTTGCAAATTATACCAGCATTCAATTTTGTTCCATCAATTATAAAGATACATTTGTTTTCTTCTTATTTAGCAATGCAAATTTATAAGAAATACTGTGCAACAATATTGAAACTACTGATATTTTTATTGTTCAGTATAAGTCAAGTAGCTGCTGCTGTTGTGAAATCTTTTGACCAGTCAGAGTTTACATCAAGCATATCTTTCCAAGAAAAATTGTAGGCAATAATTAAGTGTCCCATGTAGTCCTATTCACAGGCAGTAAACTATGAAAACAAATTTTCAGTGTAATAGATCAAAGCACCAGTACATTTTGCTTTGAACCTGCATAAAGCTGCATTTCATTTTTTAAAGAATTAGTAATTACTTATGGAAGATACAAAAAGTGTACAAAATATACAATCTTTCTGGAAATGTAAGAATTTTAATTAATGTCATTGTTCAAAGAAGTATAATATTAAATTAATAATGTCTCCCTCATCCTCTCTGTACTACATTTTATAAATGTTCGTATTTTTGCTCAGCTTTCTTGGCATTCATTTTAACAGCTCAAAGAACAAAAAGACAGTGAAACAAAAGTAGAAAAGAAGTTAACTGACTCACAGAAAAAGGTAAGTTCATTTTACTTCCTAGGTGGAGTATATACTTCAGTTAATTATATATTACTATGAAATACACCATATACACTGTACTTGTAATATATTTGCCTTATAAGACTTTTTCTATCTCCAGTGGTTACTTTCCCTACACTTCACTGATAACTAAACTAATCCCATTTTGTTTAACTCTCCTCTCTTTGTTACTTTCTGCTTGTTATCCACATAGCCGTAGATAACATATCTAATTGATTCAGTCCTCTCTTCCATTCACTCTCTCTTTGTAACGGAATATGGACTCACGCTATTCTTAGTCATGGTAGTGAGGTTTGGTAAGAGGGACTCGCAAGTAAGCATAGTTCAGTTGTTGTCCAGCTGAAATGTGGCACCCTAATACAGCAATCTGAACATAAGAACATCAAAAAACTACTCAATATGCAAAACTATTCAAGATAGTTAAGTCCCAGGTAGACTGTGAAGAGCTGCAGAAGGATCTTTCAAAATTGGATTACTGGACAACAAAATGGCAGATAAAATTCAGTGTTGATAAATGCAAAGTAATGCACATTGGGAAACATAATCCCAACTATATGTATAAAATGATGGAATCTAAATTTGTTGTTACTACTCAAGAAAGAGATCTTGGAGTCATTGTGGATAGTTCTCTGAGAACATCCACTCAACATGCAGTGGCAGTCAAAAAAGTGAACAGAATGTTGGGCATCATTAAGAAAGGGATAAATAATAAGACAGGAAATATCATATTGCTGTATATAAATCCATGATACACCCACATCTTGAATACTATGTGCAGATGTGGTCACCCCATCTCAAAAAAGATATACAGTAAAACCTCGATATAACGGACTAATTCGGGCGAGGGGGTGTCCGTTAAAGCCGAAAGTCCATTATATAATAAATTAGGTTTTCCGAATGCGTATGTATTTATTTATGTTGGTGAAATTACTACAGTGTTTTTTCCAACATATAGCCTATTTGCTAAAATTTGTTAAAAATAAAGTAGACTCTCGATTATCCGGGATGATCGGGAAAACCTTAATCCTGGTTAATAAAATCCCGGATAATCACGCGTCTACTGGCTGGGGAGGGGGGTTGCCGGCCGCCCTGGGAGTGGAGGGGGATGGGGATGGGGGTGGTCCCACCACCTGCCCCAGTCAGCTCCCCTGCTAGCCTGGGTGTAGAAAGCCCAGGCTGGCAGCGGGCTGAGACCCCGGCTGGCAGGAGCCTGGGGGGAAATCCCAAAGTGGCGGCAGGTTGAGTGCTCAGCCTGCCGCCTCTTTGGGCTCTCTCCCCAGGCTCCTGCCGCCTGCCCCAGTGAGCTCCCGCTGCCAGCCTGGGTGTAGGGAACCCAGACTGGCAGCGGGAGCTCAGACCCCAGCTAGCAGGAGCCTGCGGGGAAACTCTAAAGCGGCAGCCATCTGAGCGCTCAGCCTGCAGCCACTTTGGGGTTTTCCCCCCACGCTCCTGCCAGCCGGGGTCTGAGCTCCCGCTGCCAGCCTGGGTTCCTTACACCCAGGCTGGCAGCGGGAACTGACTGGGGCAGGCGGCAGGAGCCTGGGGAGAGAGCCCAAAGAGGAAGCGGGCTGAGCACTCAACCTGCCGCCGCTTTGGGCTTTCCCCCCAGGCTCCTGTCAGTGGGGGGTCTCAGCCCGCTGCCAGCCTGGGCTTCCTACAGCCAGGCTGGCAGAAAATTGAGACCCCGGCTGGCAAGGATCCACCAGGGGAAACCCCAAAGCGGCGGCAGGCTGACTGCTCAGCCCGCTGCTGCTTTGGGCTCTCTCCCCATTCTCCTGCCAGCCGGGGTCCTGCTGCCTGCCCCAGTCAGCTCCCGCTGCCAGCCTGGGTGTAGGAAGCCCAGTCTGGCAGCGGGAGCTGAGACCCCTGTTGACAGGAGCCTGCGGGGGGGGGGGGGAGGGAGGAGGAGGAGTCGAAAGCGGCAGAGAGCTGAGAAGTGGCAGCTGAGCTCTCAGCCCACTGCCGCTTTAGAGTTTCCACGCAGGCTCCTGCTAGCTGGGGTCTCAGCTCCCGCTGCCAGCCTGGGCTTCGTACAACCAGGCTGGCTGCAGGCCGAGACCCCAGCTGGCAAGGGGTCAGCGGGGGAAACCCCAAAGCAGCGGCAGGCTGAGCGCTTAGCCCGCCGCCACTTTGGGGTTCCCCCCGCTGGCTCCTTGCCAGCCGGGGTCCTGCCTCCTGCCCCAGTCTGCTTCCGCTGTCAGCCTGGGTTCCCTGCACCCAGACTGTCAGCGGGAGCTGAGTGGGCCAGGTGGCAGGAGCCGGGGGAGACAGCCCAAAGCGGCGGCGGGCTCAGCACTCAACCTGATGCAGCTTTGGGCTTTCCCCCCAGGCTCCTGCCAGCTGGGGTCTCAGCCCGCTGCCAGTCTGGGTTTCCTACACCCAGGCTGGAAGCAGGTTGAGACCCCAGCTCGTAAGGGGCCAGTGGGAGAAGCCCCAAAGCAGCGGCAGGCTAAGTCTGAGCCCGACGACGCTTTGGGCCTTCCCTTACTGACCCGTTTAGACATCCTGGTTAATCCGCAGCCCGGTTAACCCGCGCCCGGATATTCGGGAGTCTACTGTAACAGTTAATTAATAACAAAAAATAACCTGTTAATTTAATTATAAGCAAATCTTGGTTAAAAGCATTTTAAAATTAACAGGGTGTTAATTTTCACATATGACGTACGGACTGGAAATTTTGTCTGTTAAATCCGAAGTCTGTTACATCGAGGGTTTACTGTATTGGAATTGGAAAAGGTTCAGAAAAGGGCAACAAAATTTATTAGGGGTATGGAGTGGCTTCCGTATAAGGAGAGATTAATAACACTGACTTTTCAAGTTGGAAAAGAGATGACTAAGGGGGATATGATTGAGGTTTATAAAATCATGACTGGTGTGGAGAAAGTAAATAAGTAAATAAATGTGTTATTTATTCTTCATAATACAAGAACTAGGGGTCACCAAATTAAAATAATAGGCAACAGGTTGAAAACAAAAGGAAATTTCTTCACACAATGCACAGTCAACCTGTGGAACTATTTTCCAGAGGATGTAGTGAAGTCCAAGACTATAACAGGACTCAAAAAAGAACTAGATAAATTCATGGAAGGAGGTCCATCAATGGCTATTTGCCAAGATGGGCAGGGATAGTGTTTCTAGCTTGTGTTTGTCAGAAGCTGGGAATGGGCAACAGGGAATGGCTCACATGATGATTACCTGTTCTGTCCATTCCCTCTGGGGTACTGGGCATTGACCACTGTCAGAAGACAGGATACTTGGCTAGATGGACCTTTCTTATGTACGGGGCCATTCTTACGTTCTTATGTTCCTAATTTGGGCCTGTCACCCTCAGGGAAACCCTGTCTAACATTTACAGGGGTTTTCTATGCTGCAAGTTACTGTGTGGCAGGTAGTTGTAAGCCAAGCCATATTCCAGGACTTTTAGGGTATATCTAAATTGCGATAAAAAACCTACATCACCGAGTCTCAGAGGCTGGGCCAGCTGACTCAGACCAGCCATGGCTGTGCTGTGGGTCTTTTATCACAGTGTAGATGTACACTCAGTGTGCTTTAGCAGTTTCCACACAGGACATTATTATGCGGGCAAGCTAGTGTGCTGTAGATTCATACCCTAGGTTGCCACACAGTAAATTGCTGTGTAAATAGGCACTTTAAAAATAACTAAAAGAATCTAAATAATGAGATTTCTTTTTTGATATTATGGGTATACTCCAAATTTTCTTTATACTAATAGGAATGTGCAACATTAATGATTACATTTGTCTCCCCTATTTGCTGCCTGTGGCATATAGTAGTTTAGTCTTCTGAGGGCTGTAATACCCAGGTCTAATTTCAATTGTTGAGTTTAGTATTTGAGTGCTGGGTGATGCTGGTGACCTGTGATATACAGGAGGTCACACTAGATGATCTGATTGTCCCCTCTGGCTTTAAATTTTATGACTCTATGACATTTTCAAATTTTTACTTACCATTTGTCCCCAACCTTCAAACAATAACAATATCCATGTTGTAAAATAAATCTATAAATTTGAGATAAATCTGTCAATCAGTTAAAATATATTAACAAATCTTACTACAATACACCTATCTGTATTCAAAGCATATGTTAAAATATTAAGTAACCATTGACTCTCTTGAGGTGAATACAGTATTAGGATTTATTGACTGAAGAGGAAAATAATGACTGATGGGGGGGGGGTTGTGTTGTGGAGGGAGAGGCTAAGAATATAGGGGCAGATTTTTCAAGATATTTAGGCACCTAAACATGCAGACAGTGGGATTTTCAAAAGCACACAAAAAATTAGACACCTAGGTCTACTGAAAATCTCACTAGCTGCATCTTTTTATGTTTCTAAATGCCTTGGAAAAAACTGTCCCGTTATCAAGTAAATGCGATGGCTGCCAGAACCCTTAAACTTTGTAGTCCTTGCAAAGAATGATTATTTTTTTGGTAACCTTTTGCATGTGTAGTTTTTATTTGGAATGAGATGAGGGCTCCACCTGTTTACAAGAGGGTGTAATGAGCATGTGATGTGATCTTTCTATGAGGTAGACACCTTCCTGCATTATTATAGCTGGGTGATTGTAGAGAGGGAAGATATGGTATCTCATACATAAGCATTGTTCACTTTCTCCAGCCTGTCCATTATAATAAATCCCTCATCATACATGTTATAAATAGAGGTACTTGCTGAGAAAGAATACACACATCTTTTGGCTCTATTAATACGTTATTTTAAAAGGTTTTTTTAGTGATATGTGGTTAATATTTTTCTAAAAATTGACTGTCCCTCCTAAATAGGGAGGTTGGCAAGTATGACTCCATAACCTGTTAAGATCAGTAATTTGAACTATTCAACCTCACTGTAGGGAGGTAGCAAAAAATCTAGTCTAACAGAAGAAACCTGAAAGTAACTATGTTTAAAGATGATACTTTTGAACCATCTTCTGTACATCTCACTGATTCCTGCTCTTTGGTAAAGAGTGTACAGTGAGTCTGACTATATAGTGAAACTCAGGCTAACTCGTTTGGCCTTTTGGACTGAAATGAATAATACTGTTACTCAAAGTTTTGTTTTTTAGAAAAAAAGTCTTTTTTTATATCAACCAAACAAAATTTTTACACATGTAGTTTTCCTTAACTTTTTCAGATAACTTTGTTTAATATCTGTAAGAAAAAAAAACTAGATGCCTCTTAATGAACAAAATATTTATGTTTTGTTTCATCATCTCTAAAGACATACTGAATTTAGGAAAGACAAAGGTTTTGTTTGACTAAAGTTTGCTGTAATCCTTGATCTTCCTAAAACTTCAAATAATAGCACATAGCAAGCAAGTACTTAGAAGTTAATGTCTAAATTGATGTATTAATCACCTTAACTTTTTTGAAGCTGTATTTCTTACAACAGTTATTTGGTGTAACTTATTAATCATACTTATATTTGGAAATCATGGCATTTGGTGGGAACAGCACACATGCTGAGATAAACTGAAGTTGAGGCAGGTCTGAAAGGAAGGACAGAAACACTACCAGCAAACTGAAATTTATAAAATGTTTCAAAGAAGGATTTGTTGTATTAATACATAAAATACAGTGTATTGTGGAGTTTGCTGTTTGCTATCTTTAAGTATATCTCAAATAAAACATTGCAAGCGTGGAAGTATATCAGGTCAGGAGTGAGATGCAGTGACAGAATGCCTTTATTCAAGTATTTCTTTCATTATTATTTGATTTAGATTTCAATAATAATAAGACACCTCTTCAAGGCTATTGGTGCCCTAATACACCATTAATCATACAATGAAACCCCAGCAGCATTAAAGTAATCATTTCAACAGGTATTCAGCCAGCCTGCCACTTACAAAAACTCCTTTCCACCTTTTCATTCTGAGAAGCCAACCCTCAGCCCTCTCAAAAAATCTGATCAAATAGATGTTTTTTGCAGCATACTCAGAAGGTCACCAAATCTGGACTATTTCAGACTGAGGGGGAGTAAGATTCAGTGTCCTTGACCCCACAGAAAGTGCCCTGTTGGCTACTCCTTCTCTTTTATAATGAGAGGTATCCAGCTCAAATGCAGGTAGTGACCACAACTGTGGGATTATGACTTGGGCAGAAAGTTGATCTCTCAGGTGAGCTAGTCCCAAACCCTTTAGGATTTTATTGGTCATAACTAACACCATAGACTCTATCCAGAGAGACTAATGGGAAACCAGTGCAGATCCTGGAGCACTGGGGTCATGTGAACCCACTATGATGCTTCACACAGTAAGTAAGCCACTGCATTTTGTACCAACTTCAGTTCCAAAGACTATTAAAGCATAGCCCCATGTAGCGCATCATGCAATAGTTTAATCTTGAGGTAACAAAAGTATGAATAACGACATGGTCCAAATCCAAAAAGGTTTGAACATGCACACACCAGATGGTCTGAAAAATTTAGGCCTTCATAGACTTTCAACACGGGAGCATAGTAAGCCTTAAGAGAAGATAGATATACATATAGACCAGGGGTCAGCAACCTTTCAGAAGTGGTGTGCCGAGTCTTCATTAATTTCACTCTAATTTAAGATTTCGCGTGCAAGTAATACATTTTAATGTTTTTAGAAGGTCTCTTTCTAAAAGTCTTTAATATATAACGAAACTATTGTTTTATGTAAAGTAAATAAGGTTTTTTAAAATGTTTAAGAAGTGTCATTTAAAATTTAATTAAAATGCAGAGCCCCAGTGGCCAGGACCCGGGCAGTGTGAGTGCTACTGAAAATCAGATCACGTGCCACAGGTTGCCTACCCCTGATATAGACTGTGTTTTAAATCCTTTTTTGCTTTGGTCCTACTGTTTAGTGTAAACAATTCTTTGGAGTGAGAAGGCTGTCTGCTCATTGCACATACCATTGGACATAAACTCCCAAAGGTGCCAAAATCAGTCAAACCTGCTAAGGTAACCACACTGGATCCACAGTGTGAAACTCAGGGCCCTGTCTAAGAGTAGGAGAATCATATGATTCCACTCTAGGAGAAGTAGAGCTACGAGTCCTAACACCTGGTGTTCAGAGAGATCAGAGAGGGGTCTAGCAACTAGCCCTGTAACTGTGACATCAACCTCCTAGTCAGATGCAGATGACAAAAAACAACAGCTGGGGTTCTGAAGTTACTCCTGAATTGCAAATCCATCTAACTAAAGGCCAACATAGTCCCTCAGTCCAAGGCAGTCATATAACCTCTGCCATCTCCTCTGGCTTTTTCCCCCAACCCATCTTCATCACTTCAATCTTGTCTGGGTTAAGCTTCATGTAGCTCTCTTTCATCCACGATTCAGACTAATTTAGAAACTAGCTGAGGTGCTGACCTACATTGTCCAAGAGGAATCAGATACATACGACAAGGGGTCATCAGCATACTGAAAACACCAAACCCCATGGTTCCTTACTAACCCTCATAACTGGCTCATATACATGTTGAACAGGAGAGGAAACAGCATGATATTCTGTAGGATCCTGTGCTTGAGAGCTCTTTGGGACGAGGAGCAACTAGCCATTGAGATCTTTCCAAGAGGAAAGAATAAAGCCACTGAAGAGTAGCCCTGTCCCTTCCCACCAAGGTCCACAGATTAATCAACAGCACCTCACAGTCAACTGTATCGAAGATGACTGATAATAATGGCCATCTGATTTTCATCCATTTTCTGGAGAAGGTCGTCTTCCAGTGCAATCTCTGTGACAAAGCCAATGCTAGACTCAGTTCAAGGAGATCAAGGGCATCTAGATGCTGTAAGAGTGGTCTCACGACAACCTTCTCCATAATCTTACCCAAGAAGGGAAGATTTCATACTGGTTGATGATTAAATAGATTGCCATTGTCAGGCAATGACTTCTTGAGCAAATGCTGCACTAGTGCTTCCTTCAAAGCAGTAGGAAGTCTGCTCTCCAAGAGAGGTGTTGACAATCTCCACAATCAAATACTTCCTCACTGGCCTTCACCAGCCAGCAAGGAGACGGATCCAAAGTATCAGTTATGGAACAAAGTTCTCTCAACCCTTCCATAATGTCAGTGAGCATCAGTTGCTGAAAGTCAAGCAGAGATGAGGCCCTTGCTCCATCAACACCGTTCTCTGCCACCATAGAAGCAGACACCCCAATCCTAATCCGATCAACCTTGTCTGCAAATAACAAGCAATTTCTTCTCAATAGGAGAGCCTCAGACCAGCTACTAAGAAGCTAAAACAGTTTAGATTTACCATACCGTTGACCACTCAAAGCAAATTTTCTGATAGAGAATTTACAGATGCTGTGTTAGAGGAAGAAACTTTTTCTTTGCCCGCTCCCCTTCACCTCCTGTACACAGCCAACGTAGACATTTAAAAATCTTTATACTGCAATCAACCAACCACAGCATAAGATATCCACCCCAAGTGCTCTAGCCATCTTACCTTTCACTTCATTGGTCATCTATAAATGCATGGTGACCTGTAAGAATGAAGATGATGCCAAGGGATCACCCCACCAATGGTGGAGGACAAAAGATAATTATAATGCCTACCAAGTCATCAAGAGCATGTTCTGCAGCACACTCCCCTTCTTGCCCCTCTCCTACACAATATTTTCTCCCTCTATTCCCCAAACTAACCAAACTTCCAGCCTTTACTGTACCTGTGTCCCGATGATGATGTACAAATCTAAGGCAAAAGCCCTACTGTTGATACAGTTATACTGGCAAACAAGTGCTTCTGCCAGAGCAGCATAGCTTCATTGGGGAACTGCTTTAAGATCTATCAGTTGTGACAAAGCTCTGTCCTTATCTTTGTGGATCCTACATTTCCTGGTGGATTTCACTAGCCTCAGAGGCTCACTGTGACCCTTCTCATGGCCCTTCTCTCTCTAGAGACAAGGTCACAGCCTACTGAGCCACTTTCATCATAAGCCAGTGAGGAGAAGATATCCTTCCTGTCACAGTCTCTGTTGTCTCCCAATCTCAGTGATTAATTAGGGGAGGTAAAAAGGGGGGAGCCCTACTCCGGGCTACAGCCCAGGGACCCGAATAGTATCAGCTAAGATGGCTGACCTTTAAGCCACAAAACACAATACAATTCCCTGGGCTACTTCCCCACAGCAGTCCCCATTTCTTCAAACTCCACTTCATCCTTACCTCAGGGCCTCCTTCCTTGCATAGGATATGTTGTCTACCACTCAGTCTCACTAGCAGCACAACTTCCTCTCACAGCTCTTGACATTTACCCTCAACCTGACTAACTGGGAGGTTTTTAACTGGTTTCAGCGAGTCCCTGATTCAAGTGTCCCAATCAGGCTAGCTGTTTCTACTGCTTTCTGGAAAGTTCCTAATTGGCCGCAGGTGTCTTGATTAACCTGGAACAACTGCCATTTGGTTCCAGTGGTACCAGGGATTTGTTTAGCCTGGAACTAACATATCTATTCCTTATCACTTTCCTATGGCCCCGTCACACAGTAAAAGCACTCTTTTTCCAATAAAAGCTGCAGCTACACTAGGAAGATTTGTCAATATATTGGTATAGCTATACCAGCAAACCTTTTCCAGTATCGTCCTGGCCTGTCTGAGCAGGAGCCAGGCTTCAGGCTGCCAAAAAAAAAAAAAAAGAGAGATGACCCATTGTGGGGAAGGGTTCTGAAATGTTTAAAAATAATACTTAAAAAAAAAAGATTTTCCACTTGCTCACTGTTATCCTCACTTTTATGAAAACTGACACTGGTGACTATAACTGCACTTTAAGATCATATCTTTAATCTGGTTAAAATTGGAACTTTTTAAAATGACCAATTACCATTATTACTTTTTTTACCATATTGTGCTTTGTCATTCATTATTGAAAGTGGTATGATCAGTTTTTCTAGAATGTAAATTTAGCTTGTACTCTCCTTAGCAGCTCCAGTTTAAAAAATAAATTAGCTAAACACATAAGTCTAGACACTGTCCAGATTAAGGTTGATTGCTTATCTTCAAATTGTATTTTTAATTATATCTGTAAAATAACTTAAAATTTGTATGAAAATAAATGCTGTTCCAAGTCTGAAACTAATAGTAATGCTGGAGTCAAATGTTAGTGAGTCACATATATGACTGTGATCGGTAAATGTAAATGCCAAAATAATTAGAAAAATTAATTCCTGTTCTTAATAAGAGGAAAAAAACTTCATCATGTATGTGAAAATTAGGAAAATACATTTTTAGGGAAGTGAAAAACAGTTGACTAAAATAGAGTAAATAATGGTAGTAACACAGAGTTTGTCTGTTAGAAAAAGTTAGCAGATTTTAAGCAGATTTTATTTATTTTTATTTATCTCTACTAAAGATAGTATACAAAGTATCAAACTTACGTTTCTGATATCTGTTAAGGCTCCAGAACAGATCTCAAGGTTTAGGATTGGGAGTATCTTGCTCTATTATCTCCTGATTGTTCTAAACTTATATATACAACTATGGCTTTACTTAGTGTTGCCATGTATATATATTTTCTTTCTTTATATAGGAATTAGATACAGTGCTCCTGACAGCTAATTTCTTAGTTGTTATCTGCAAAAAAATTATAAGAGTTTTCAGATGCCTTCGTAACCCCTACAATCACAGTTAAAGTTGCCCCACCACCAAAATCTGAAAGGGTGCTCCTGCTTCCTCCCTGCCTGGTTCACATCCCCAGTGTGTGGCTCCCTGCCATAGAACTGCTGCAGCTGCACATGCTGCAGCCCAGGTTGACGATGATTAGGTTTGCAAACTGACTGGGACTCAGGAGCCAAATAGGACCAGCATCGATCCCCCTTCCCACCTACTGCCTCCTCCAGCTGCTGCTAAGGACAGACTGGAAGGTGTCCGGGTAGGCCTCCTACAATACCTGAGCTCAGTTAAGAGCCTGAGACCCCCTGCTCCAGGTGACCGCAGTGTGAGTTGTTGTATTATGGCTCTGAGTCTCCAAGTCTTCCAAATATCCTACTTTGCTGTGTGAAAATGGCTAATTTTAAAATGTAATACAGTACATTCTCCCATTTAAAGTAATTAGCTATTAGTATTATTTAACTGGTAACTTTTTCCAAAAGTTTGCATTTATTTATTGTTATTTTAGTATTATAAGTTTGTTTGTTTATTGTCTTAGGGTTTTTTCCTGTTTTTTTTTTTTTGTGAATAAATATTGCACCAGTGAGTTGCCATAGATTAAGTTTAAAACTGATCTGTCAGTATATATTTTTATTCTCCTTTTGATGACAACGGGTTGGCAAACTTTTTGGCCTGAGGGCCACATCAAGGTTGTGAAACAGTATGGAGGGCTGGGTAGAGAAGGCTGTGCCTCCCCAAACAGCCTGGCTCCTGCCCCCTCCCATTTCCACCCCCTGACAGCCCCACTTAGAACTCTCAACCCATCCAACCCTCCCTTCCCCTTGTCCCCTGATTGCTCCCTCCTGGGATCTACTCACCATCCAACCCTCCCCTGCTCCCTGTCCCCTGACAGGTCCCCTGGGAGTCTCACGCCTATCCAACCCCTCCCATTCTGCATCCCCTGATTCCCCCCCTGAAACTCCACCCCATCCCTGCTCCCCACCCCCTTACCATGCCACTCAGAGTGGCAGGATTGGCCACACTGCCCAGCCAGGGGAGATGGGTAACATGGCTGCAGGGGAGAGGGGTAACAGGGGAGGGGCCGGGGGCTAGCCTCCCCAGCCAGGAGCTCAAGACGCATGGTCCCGTGAGCTGGATGTGGCCCAGGGGCCATGGTTTGCCCACCTCTGAGATAGATAAAACACATGTTTCAGTGTGTATTGTTTGGGGGAAAGGGGAGCATGTGTGCCAATAGGATGTATACTGCAGCCTCTTCCTGTAATTTTATGACTAGCCCCCCTCCCCAGGAAGAGGATGGAGCCACCTCTGTTCTAGAGTTATATTCAGAGTAGTTGTCATTCCATCACGTTTCCATTAGTTCTCAAGCTGTACTCCTGCTGATTACATATTAATGAATTCCTGTAGCCTTTCATCTGGCTATCATGATTCAGAACAGAGTAAGGACCCCACATTTTAATGTACTGAATTAAAAACTGACCCACTTAGGATTGTATTGTAATGACCCTTGTGTGAGCATATAAGAGAAGGGAGGATGCATGAATTCGCCACCCCCCATATATTCCACACACGGGCCAGGCAGTTACAGTCTTTGCACTTCACTGAACAAACCCATAGGCCAAGAAGGCAGGGCCATGGCCCTGACTCCTCCTCGCTGGCCTCATAAATTAGAGAGGCTCTGCACTGCTCCCAGGCCACTGCATTCAAGATGCAGTCTGCCCTTTCATGAATAAAACAATAAGCAGCAGTATCTGAGGTTTCCTGTTTGGTTAGTTTTTGAGGTGGGGTGGAGGGTATACACTATAGTACATTCAATAAACTTAGAGAAAACATACTACAATTAATGTTAAACACACACAATGTTAGCTCACATTTTGCTCAGTGTTTATATTGTAACACCGATTTAGATGAGTAATTTGTTCTGTAGATAGAGCACTGGACACCTGCATTCATTTCAGCGGTTTTCTAAAGATTTATGTGTGTATATATAGAGATTATATTTACACAAGAAAATCTGCTTTGTTATTGAGGAAGATACTGAAAATAATAGGATACCTGTGTTACAGTGATACCTTGTAGGCTAATTCCTTTTACTGAAAATCATGTACTGCACTGAATGGTAATGAATATAAAGAATAGCATTATTATGGAAGCATAAATCAGAGATGGAAAGACATCTCATGTTCTTATGTTCTTAGGCTGTTAGGAACATATTCTTATGTTCTTATGTTCCTTGGTAATACAAGGTTTTTCCTACAGAATATTTTCTAATGTTTTGTCCATTTAGGACAGAACTCACACTCAGAAACATGGTGATGGGTGTGACATAAGTAACCGAAGAGAGTAGAATAAATGCCCCCAGCAATGGGGATTCCTCCTATTCCCCTGAGAGACTATTTCACAGCATAATGCTTCTCATTCTCAGTAAAATTTCCTCCTATTTAGCCAAAATTTTCCTTTTCATCGCATAACTCCTAGTTACACCCTAATACTGACCTGAATAGTTGCCCGACCTTCTTCATGTTTGTACTCTTCAACTATTGTACACTAGTATCCTATAGCCCTGTAGTCATGTCATTTTTAGCTTTTAATCCTTCCTGATGAAATATTTCCCTCACTACCTCCTTCATCGATTTTTTTTTTTTTGCTCCTATTTGGTGGATTCCCTCATGTTTGTCAGATCTTAGTGATCCTAGGGAGACAAGGAGTGAATGGATTCGATATTCTCTGTGTGATCTCACCTGAATTATCACAGAGCCATTTTTGATACCTATCATATTGGAAGTCAGTTGAAGCTGTAGGTACACAACAAGCCTGAAGATCAGGTCATGTTTATTATGGTGGGTGTTAGTCCTTTGCCAGAATTATTGGGGTATATCTTACTTAATCAGTTCCCTGCCATTTGTGGAGGCCTTGGACATTGGTTTACCTCAGTCCCTCCTATTCTCTGTTTGTGGCACATAATAGTCTAGTCTTCTGTGGGCTGTCAGACTTCAGTTTGATTTTAATTGTTGGACTAATGTGTGGGTGCTAGCTGGTATAATTAAAATTTTGTTTTGATACATTCTGATTCAGAACAAAACCAAATTTCAAAATGAAATTTCCTGTGGACCGAAAATCCTACGTCTGCCAGCTCTAAAAGTACTTTTGATGTTATCTCAGTGACTTTTCTGATTTAATTTCCTGTCCTAGGTGGTGTTGGTGGCCTGCAATACGCAGAAGGTCAAACTAGATTTCCTGTGAACTAGAAATCCTGAAAAATACCTTTTTGGAAACAAAAAACCAATAGGAAGTCTGTTCCCTGCACCTAGAGTGACCAGATAGCAAGGGTAATAGGCACCTATATAAGAAAAGCCACAAATATCGAGACCTATAAAATCAGGGCATCTGGTCACCCTGCCTGCACCATAACACCTGCGGAGTAAAACTGATATTATTGTCAGTTTCATGGCTGCTTGCCTAAGAGTTGGAAGCCCTGGACTTCTTGCCCCAGGGTAGTCTGCAAAGCAGGGATGCCTGGGTACCACAATCTTGGGATCTTATCCCAGGACTTCAAGGATCCTAGATCCATGGTAGGAAGCATACAAGCCCTTGGATCCCCAGATCAACTTGGGCTCTCAGCCCCTCCTGACTGCCTTTTGAAGGGTTGGGAGCTGAGTCCATGTTAAAGTCAGAGCTCCCACGGCTTTCAAACTCCCAGTTCCATGCCATGAAGCCTGTTCCTCTAAAGCTCTGTGACATACAGGATATAGTTGAAGACACTGCCAACTATCTTCTAGCTGTTCAGGCAGCAGTTAAGGCTTTGAAGGATTGGAGAGCTTCTCTAGACTGAAAACTGGTCATGTTTTAAAAGCCTGCTATGGAATTGCAGACCCTGGAAGTCTGGGATTTCTGGCCTCATAGCCACAGATCCTAGAAGACCTACCAGTTTGATGAGCTAACAGAGTTTCATCAAAGTTCCATCATAACCCAGGATTTGATTCACCAAAAATTCATCAAACCCAAGATGTTATTGTAAAACATTTTGAGTTCAACAAATTGGCAATTTCCAATGATACTCTGTTTCATCAAAAAATTTCTGTGCAACTCGACTCCTGCTCTTATACGTCCACTTAAATTTTTACCTTCAATTCTCTGCATCACAGGGACTCTCCTTTTGGCCAAAGATGATTGCAGTGAACCTCTTTGAAACATGTGAAAACCAATACTAAACTGGTCAGAAGTATGAGTTTTGAATGGTGTGTGAAACCCCTTCCCCTCTTCTAGGGATCCTTCTAGATGTCTAAAGAATAATGGTAACTCCTAGAAGGAATCTTGGTCAATGCAGTTGGCTCAAAAACGTGATGATTGCATTGTTGGAACTCAAGGGTATAGACTGCTGCTTCGAAAATTCACACTGTATTTAACAACATTTAACTTTAAATACATTTGACAGAAATAAGAAAGAAATTACGTTACATTACAGACAAGACTGACAATTATTCTAAGCAGCATTGGCACTTAATGCAACCATTTGCAATATTATTGCCTTCTTATTTAGTTCCCAAAAGTTATAAATTTATAATTATTTATTATTTTCGGACACATCCCTCATTCCAAAACAACTAGCTAAATCTTATGCACACCTTAGAGAAGCTGAAACCAATACAAGTTTCTGCTCCCCTACTGATTGATTCAACTAAACATTGGCTAGGGGTTTAGAAGTTCTAAATGACCATCTTGCCATTATCTTCTTCATTCTACTCAGTTAGCTCTCAGGTGCCTTCAAGATGATGTTTGTTTGTTTGTTTTTTATTAATGCTCAGAGAAAGATTAGTGATGGCATATCCCTTAATCATAAGTCATTTGAATAGTCTTCACTGGGAGCTCTCAACAACCACACTTGGCACATGCCTGATATTTGGACAGCCTAGGCTCATGACCGTCTTATGATAACATGATACTTGTTCACAAGGGGGTCAGACTCTTGCTTGAGTGCAATAGGATCCAGGCAATATTGGTTTATATGAACATTACAAGGGTCATATGTTTTATGAGAAATCCTTTCTCTGTATCAACAGTGAAGTATTGGAAGCACATACCTCTACACACTTGTCTATTTATTCGAACCTTTATGTAGCTAGAATTGTGAGGGCATATTGTTTCAGAAATATTATATTTTATTAAAATATGTTTATTTTGATAGTTGTTCTCCATCTGTGCTCCCTCAGTATTTAGCAGAAAAAGTCATTCATAGCTATTAGTTTAGCATAGTTACAGTATCTCAGTACTGTAGGCAATATATGGAGACACTGACCCTTCCTCTAAAGTCTACCTTCTCAATGCCCACTGACAAGGGTCACAAGATTTAACTCCAATAAGGGAATTTGATTTATCGGGAACAAAAAAACAAAACAAAACAAAAAACATTCCGGCTCTCCCACAACAAGATGGTATAAGAACACTGCATATCAACCTGCTGGTTACTATCACGCTCCTGTTCAGGAAAGAAATTTCATACGTTTCAGGTAAATAGCCACAAAACCCACAACCTTTAGCAACTGAAGCATGACCAAAGGTATTGTAAGGTTCAGTAATTGAAGTTTTACACAAAGAGACAGACAGGCCGACAGACATCACTCTTGTTCTACTTATTGCAGCAATAAACCTAGCTTTTAGGTGTTAGATGTAACCTACAAGAAGGTAGAGGAAGAGGAAAAGACAGGAAAGAGCATTCTGACACCCAAGTTATCTTGTAACACAAAAGAAACTATTATTATTAACTAGCGAAAATTCCCAGCGTTGCTCGGGTCAGTCGGAGGTGGGGAGGGGGCAGAGAGCTGAGCGAGTACGGGGTCTGTTGGAGGGGGCAGAGAGCAAACCTGACACCCCCACCTCACCCCCCCGACCAAACCCAACACCCCCTGACCAACCCCAACACCCACACCTAACCCCTCACCCACCCACACAGCTTCCCACCCCGCCAGACCAAACCCAACACCCCCGGCTCACTTACCCCCTGACCAACCCCGACTGACATTTTCACCCCCCCACCCAAATCCAACACCCCCACGTCACCCTCCTACCAACACCCCCTGACCAACACCCACACCTCACCCCTCATAGACCAAACCCAACACCCCCTGACCAACCCCAACACCCACACCTCACACCTCACCCACCCAGACACCTTCCCACCCACCCAGACCAAACCCAACACCCCCGGCTCACTTACCCCCCGACCAAACCCGACACCCCCACCTCACCCCCCCGACCAAACCCGACACCCCCTCCTCACCCCCCGACCAAACCCGACACCCCTACCTCACTTACCCTCTGACCAAACCCAACTTGGGTCCTTTGGAGGTGGGGAGGGGGCAGAGAGCTGAGAGATTCCGGGGTTCCATTGGAGGGGGGAGGGGGCAGAGAGCTGAGCGAGTGCGGTGTCTGTTGGAGGGGGTATTATGACATCATAACTATGTCACAGAGAACAGCAGCTGCCCAGCTGATGTGATTTGCCTTTAAAGAATTTCACTCCTGGGGGGCGTCAGAGGTGAGATTTGAAAATTTTTCGACTCTTACCCTGATTAGGACCCCAAGACCTCTAACTGTACCAAATTTCAAGTCTCTAGCTCAAACGGTGTGGAAGGAGTAAGCATACATACACGCATACATACATGCATACACCATTTGACTTTTATATATATAGATAACTATTTCAATTATTGTAGCACTGAGGAGCCCTAGTCTTGACTAGCACTCCATTGTGCTAGGTGCTGTAGAAACACAGAGCAAGACAGTCTCTGCCCCAAAGAGCTTACAAAACTTGGATCATTTTCCTCCTAAAAAAGGAAGACTTTAAATATGATGTTCCCTGTTGCAAAGTCCTGTTTAAAACTGTGTTAGTCAAAAAGAAGAGTTCTAATTGGAAGAGATAACATCCAAACACCTGAAGGGATAGATGACCACATGGGATATGTGGTTATGAATTAAAATATGGGAAAGAGGGAATAGATCACTTTAAAAGAGAACTATTTGAAGTTCAAGTAATTTATAGGGTCAGAATTTCCTAGCAAGTAGTGTCCTTTGGCACTGCATGTAAACTTTACGTATGTTCTTGCCTTTCTTTCCTCTTTGATAATTGTTGGTGTGCTTCAGTTCTTTTTGAGTGCCATAATGAGCTGGAATTTTACAATGTCCATCAGTTCTTCAAGGTGCCCTTCTGGTAACTAGAGATTATCAGGATGTGGAGATTCTCTGGCTATGCCCCTCTTTTCCCAGCCATGCCCTCTCAGTGCAGCAGCTGGGATGGGAATTGGTGTAGAAGCTTTTACCATGACTTTACTCCAAATGAGGATTCATCTGTAGAAAACCTCTGGGGAGGAGGAGCAAATCTAATGGCTTTATAACTGCCTTACTCCACTCTAGCATGGCCCAAAATCTGGCCCAATGTCTATATAGTTACAGAAGGCCTGATTCTCCTCTCAGAGATTCCTCATTTTCCCCAGTGTAGCTCCATTGAAATTAAGGGAGTTACACCAGTGTAAAATCTATGTGGGGGAGAATTAGAGCCGGTGGCTGGCATGCTGTCATTTTTATAATATTATAATCAATCTTTACAATGAATTTAATTTGCAGTTTTCACAGGCTGTGGATTAAACTGCTCGTCTTTATTAAAAAGGTCTGATACTGCAATGTATCTTCACCTCCAATTATCCTTTAATTGTCTGGTGTTTTCCCTTGTCAGTGAACTGGCCACATAGAGACCAACATGTGTCCTCCAGAGAAAGTGGAATGTGTCAGCAGCTGACAAAACAAATGGCTGGCTTGAAGTGGAGAGGGCCAGGATTCAATACAATATGCTTCAGCAAAGTTGAAAGTTCAGTTGAAATAGGACAGATAATATAGTCAGTGGACCAGCTTCATCTCTAAAGTAGACTTCAATAGAGATATAATGGGGATGAATTTAGCCACTTCAAAGGTTTTTGTTTTTAAAACAATATGGTCTTTGTTTTGCTGGATTTACACTTAGTATAATGTTTAATTTACAGATATAATACTAATATATAATATATATATGAAATTTTGCTAACTGTGTGGGAGAGTAGAACCATTGAGATGGCTTAATTTGGGCATATTTTATTATTTTGAAACAACTGGTGGTATTTTCCTTATTTTAAGTACAGTAGCTGTAATAATTATTATGTGACAATGTCATTTTCCTAACTCCTGTGGATTAAAATGACCGTAAGAGTAAAACTGTTTTTCCGAGTGTACATAATCACCACTTATTCTTTGACTGTCAGATTCCAGCATTGAAAGAAAAAGATACCAAAAAAATGAAGGAGGCAGTGAAAAGTGGAAGTGAAATTACAGGGTCTCATGAGATCAGAGAATCACAAAAAGGATATCACAAGGAGCAACAGAAGAAGAGTCCTAGTTATAAGGTGTTGTTTATATTATTAAAATCCACCAAATTCTCTGTAAATATTTTATGGAGATTTCTTGTCCTTTGATAGCAACCTATGGACTATTCAGAACCATTGCTTGTTAAACCTTTTAGTTACCGGTACTATGGTAAAAATAATAATTTGTATTTCTATAGAGACTTCAGGATTTTGCATCACTTTAGAGACTTTCATTAATCTCCTGTGAGCGAAGTATTATTATATTTGTACTACCGATGTAAAAAATGAGGTACAAAAGGGCTAAGATCCAAGTTACACAAAGAATCAATAACAGAGCTGAGAGCCATGAATTCAGTTCTATGTTCTAATCACTGGACTGTCCGCTCGCTACCAAAAGGCATAGTCCTTGCCCATAAGAATTAATAATCAAAGGTCTTCATCCTGCTTCCATTCAAGGCAATAGAAATTTTGCCATTGATATCAGTAGGACTGGACTTAGACAAATATGATATACATGACAAAAGTTAAGCTTTACTTGTCTGTGCTGCTATCTTTATTCTATAGCCCTCCAAAAAGCTGTGAAATGATAATGATTCTCAGTCACTCCAGACCTGGGTTGTCATTGAAACAATGATTAGAGTTAAAAGGTTTTGTACTATGGTTATGAATTCCTTTAAACAGCTAGTTTCCCTACCCTAACAGCCAAAACTAGAAGTATGGATCCAATAGTAAAATTTTGTATTTTTTGCACATTAAGCATGGAAAATAATAATACATGACTTAACTTTTTGCAATGTATTTTTGCACTTGAGAAGGAAGCAGAAAAAAGAGCATTACTTGCTGAAATTGAGAAGCTGAAGATATCTGAAAGTCAAGAGAAGCAATATATACAAAGGTATTGTCCAGCATTTTTAAGACATTCATTTAATTCTATAAATATTTTAACATTTTGTGGGTTTTTTAATTTCAGTCTTAAAAATGAAGTTGAACAAATTAACCGAAGCTGGGCAAAGAAATTCCAAATTCTCAAGAAAAGGTATAGTGGTATTATAATATTATCCATATTCATAGAAATAGCTGATGTCTATAATTTTTCAAACTACATGAGGAAATATTGAGGATATAGATATTTTGTAGATACAGTATTACTACATAATGCAAACACTCAGACATTTGCATAGCTTGGTGTAGTATGCAAATAAGCAGAATTTGATCAGAAGAAATGAGTCACTGGCTGGATAATGTACTGTTGATCTGGTTGTAGTACTAATACACTCTTCAGGGGCAGGCACATTTTTATGATTAGTTTAACATTTATCAAGACTATGGCCAGAACATTGAAAATGTAATAATATATCTTTTCTATCTTTAAAATTGTTGCCATTAAAATATCAACATTTACCACCGGTTACACTACTACTTTATTTAAAACTCGTGTAAAAGCTCGTGGACACGGACCAACAGTAACGGGGCCCCCCACTCAGCCCCCCCGCTCCAAGGGCCCCCCCGCTCAGGCCCCCCACTCAGCCCCCCCCCCCCGCTCAGCCCCCCCACTCCAAGGCCCCTCCCCCCCTCCCCCTCGCTCGGCTCTCTGCCCCTCTCCCCCCCTCCCCCTCGCTCAGCTCTCTGCCCCCTCTCCTCCCCTCCACCCTGCCGGCCCAGTGCCCCCTTCCTGTGCCCCGCCCGGCCAGAGCTCCCTGCCCGTGCCTCCTGCGACCAGCCACCCTCCTGCCCGCGCTCCCCAGCCCCTGATCCAGACCCTGCTTCCCTCGTGGCGGCACACGCGCGGCAGCCATGTTGTGCTGCCGAACTACACCTCCCAGCATGCCGTTCGTCCGGGCCGTCTCTACTGCGCATGACGGCTTCACACACACTTCCCTAGTCTTTTATAATATAGGATGTTATTTTCTATTCTAAGTAAATGCTGCTGAATTTTAAATGATACCTGTGTAAAGAAAGTGAATGGCATATAATTGGGAGAAAAAAAATCAAAAAGATTCACACACAAATCTCTTAATGACAGACCTGATGGTCATGCTTTTAATGTACAGTTTCAAAAAATGTACCTCCATTATATACATAATGTATATACTAGATGATATGTATGTGTAATTACTATGGTGAAATTGGGAAAAAAAAATTCAAAAGAAGATATTTACCAAGTTACCACCTATCTGTTGTCTGGCACAGGATCTCAGAATGAACTCAAGAATACTGATTTCTTTTAAGCCTATTAAATACATTTCATGAAACTGTTGGCTCTTCATCCCAATTAAGTGGATGTGCCTAGTAATCATGCTCATATTAACTAATGCTGTTTGTTTTTTTCATTGAAGGAAACTACTATTTTTTCATGTTTCCAGTATTCATAAAATTACATATACACATAATATATAATAAATTCATTATGCATGTCCTAGAAGTAATTTTAAAATTGCATGTAAGTATTATCATTATTTTGTCAGTAACAAATTTGAGTATACACCTTTTTAAGAATTCTTCCTATGTTCAAATGCCATTCACTACAGCACATTGATTCTCTGATCCAAACTCATTTACAAAGAAGGTTGGTGAGTGGTTTTTTTGTTAAAGCCCTTTTATATCATGCTCTAATGGGCCCCTATATTATTCATTTCTCCTTTTTCTATTTATTTTTCTCTCCCCGCTCTACTGTTCTTCTTTTCCAGTTTTCTTCCTTTATTCTCATCTCCCTTCAGTCCCCTTGGATCATTATCCTTCACTATTTTTTCTCTCTCCTTCAAGGTTCCTATTCTTCCTCTTTTTTCTTTGTTTTTTCCTTTTGATCCTTTTACTCCTCCCAGTTCTTCCTCTGCATCTTTTTTTCCCCAGCCAACCTTCTCCTCTGTTCTACCCATCTACTCGAAGCTTCTCTCTTCCCTTCACTTTGCCACCTCTGCAGCTGCAAGTCTCATGTTAATACCCTCCATACTGGGCCTTCTGTTGAACTTATTAGGTGGTACTACAGTGTAGAGAAGTGTACAGAGTTGCCTAGCCTAAGGTGTGGGTAATTATCCTTCTACACACATCTGATAGTATCATCAGATCCAGGCACACAAAAAGTCTAAACTTGATTAAACATGTTTAGGAAGACTTCTTGCATTGCATTTCATTGCTCCAATAAGTGACAGTCACAATTATATCTATCTTAGCTACTTATATGGCCCCCCATATATATGAGCCATATTAGAAAAAAAGTACTATTATCATTATATACTACATGAGATCTAACTTGATAAGAAATGTACAGTAATGTAATCTCTTAATAGTATCACTAAGCACTTTTATAAGTTTAGCAGGCTCAAGTTAGAGGTGAGTGTGTGGTTTTGTACATATCTAATCACTGTAACACCATAAAAATAGATTTATTTTTACAGATATTCCATTTACAGAGAGGTACATAACCAGAATACAGGAAAATTCATGTTTTGCCTCAGTTTTTAATGATATTTTATGGAAGCACTGTGCGTAATAAACTGTCTTTTTTTCATGAAAATTTGACTACTAGAGTTTAGCAGGAAATGGTTTTCCATCACATTCATGTTGAAGAGTTCAATTTTTTCCCCACCTTGATTCTGGATCAAAATTTGAAATCTCGAAAATACATATGAAACAGAAAACCACTTCTTTCTTGGGCATGGGAAGGTAGTTAAAACAAAACGTATCATTTTGATAATTTCAGAACTTTTCATTTTAGTTTTGGCTTATTTGAAAAACTTTTGTTCGGTTTAATTAGTTTAAATTTCAAAATAAAAAGTTTGTTTAGAACCAGAAACCAGATTTTTTTTTCATTTTGACAATTTAGAACTTTTTTTCTTGATTTTTTTTTAAGTGAAACCTGATTAGTTTCAATTTTGACAAAGCAGCAGTTTTTGAAAAAAAAGATTCATTATGAAATTTCTGACCAGCTGTAGTGACTACCTGAAGAGTATACAGGCTTGAGTTTGCATTTAACCCTTATGTTATTTTTATAGAGAATAATAAAAATATATAATTATGTTTCTGTTGCACATAAATTATAAAATATGAGAGCCCTCTGGTGGCAAAAATAATATCTGTCAATTTTGTAGATGTTCATCAGACTGTGTGCCCTAGTGGATAAAGTGCCTGCCAAATATTTAGACTATATCGCGTGTAAGACCTTTTAAATTTATACTTTTTATTCTATTTTTTCAACTTTTTCCATCAATTAAATTAAAAATTGTTAGCAGTTTTCCTTTTTAAGTGACTTTAGTGCTCATGAAGGTTAGCGGTTTGAAAGTACAGGAGATTGAAGTCCTCTGTTCATTTACAGACATAAGTAGAGAACAGCATGACAGACTCACACTTTCAGCCTTTCTTCTAAGATTGCCATGAAAGGTGCCAGTTAGCATCAATTGTGATGGTGATTTTTGTGATGTGAACACTTGTATGCTAGGAACGCTAACACTAACAACTTATTTCATATAGGCTACCAAACAGCTATTAGATAGAATTGTCTTTCAGCCACTATTGACCTGAGGCTAGAATCTGATTGGTGATTTTGGAACAGAAGACTGTATGGGCTAGGTTGAGAAAGGGACTTAAGTCCCTAGAAAATCACTGGGAGTCACAAGCCTGAGTGAGGCACTCAAAGTGCCCATACAGTAGAAAGGAGGAGACACCTAAGACTGGGATTCACAAAAGCCATCATGCTAGATGGAGAGCCATCTAAACTAACCAGTGGGAGATGCCAAACAGAGAGGTGCCCTCTGCCAAACCCATCTCTGGGAGTTTGGTATTTATTGCTGATTGGAATTCTCAGCTGTGAACTCTCTCCTGAAGTCAGGTGCTGCTGGGGCCGGGAGGTATGGAGGAGCTCCATCATAACTTTTAGCCCAGCAATCGGGGCACTCACTTGCAATGTGGGAGACCCCTGGATCCAGTCCCCCCTCTGCTGGAGGAGAAGGGATTTGAAGAGGAATCTGCTATCTCTCAAGTGAATGCTGTAACCCACTGAGTTCCTTCTTTCTCTCCTGGTGAATCTGCTCTACTGTGGATAAATAATTAGTGTCATTAGAGGGCTGGAACCTGGGTCTTCTATATCCTGGTTGAATGCCATTCTCATGTTTGTTTGATTGTCTCTCTCTCCTCAACTCTTTAAATATTTATACACAGTAGAATGGTTTCAGCAGGAGATATTGAAGGAACCTCAGTGGTTAAGGCACTCTCCTGAGAAGTACAAACCCTTCAGGCAGAGGGGGGACTTAACCAGGAATCTGCCACATCCCAGGTGAGTACCCTAACCACTGGGATAAAAATTATGAGGGAGATCCTTCTCCCCTCAAATCTCCAGTCATTTGTGTTCGGGGCCCAATCCAATAAGCATGATTAGAGCACAGCTACTGCTTTGAACCCCACAGGCGAGTTGATCTGAAAAATGCTATTTTCCCCTGGTTCTTGCATTGCACTTGGCCTTAGGTGTCTGGATGGCTGGCCTGGAGCAGCAGTGTGTATGCCCAGAGGGAGGAACAGAGGCAGCTAGGGAACTTTTACTGCAAACATTTAGGTGCCTGCAGGATTTAGCAGTAGCTGAGCAGGTATTTGGGAATATCAGTGGTGCCTGATTCTGGGATTCACCTGCCTAAAGTGGCAGGTGCCTATCTCCTTTGTGAGTCTGTCCCTATATTCTATTACTAATCACCTAAGACATACAGTGAAAAAGCAAATCTAAACCAAAACATTTCACATACAAGAGAAGACTAAATAAACTACAGGGTAATTTTAATAATCTAAACTTGTAATTTGAAACATCAGAAAAACAACCAACCAACCAACCAGTTACTTTATATTCAGAAAAGGTTAAATTAAATAGTTAAATGAGACTACACAATTTATGGATAACTTGAACCACCTCACTCTGCCATAATCCAGAGTTCCTATTTGTGGTTTTATAAATCTTAGCAAAAAATGATCAAGTTAGCACTGCTTGTGTCTTGTTTAATTTGCTCATTTAGCATTACTGTTCTTATAGCTATACCATGCCCTCATAATGGATGAGACAATATTTACATTTGTCCTTCTGCTAATAATGGCAGTTATCTATCCAGTCAAACTCCAGAACTGGTCTGATGTGAGGGACCACGTCCTGACTGAGGAATCAAATCCACATGGTGGAAATCAAATATTTTAGCAGCTGTGAGATTCTGCCTGAAGATTTCCACAGTTCTAAAAAGAGCCAATAAAAAGCTGGCAATTCTAAATTAAACTGTGACCAAAAGCTACCAGTGGTGCCACCCATTATCTAGATTGGAACTGTTACCTTTAATAATGCTCTATGGAAATTGACATAAGATCCCCAAATTAGCACTTGACAAACAATAGCCACAGACAAGTGGATCCTCAGCACTGGAATAGGGTTGTGCCATCCAATTTCTATCCATTCTCCCTTCCCATCCTCCTACCCCATCCTTTTTCAGGGACCCCTCTTATTAGCCACTGCTCTTACAATATATCCAGGCGGTGCACTTCAGGAGCCATAGACGAGTTTCCCCTTCAGAATCGGGAAAAGGGATTCTTCTCTCATTACTTTCCCATAGCCAAAGGAGGAATGAGACTTACTTTGGACCTCCAAGATCTCAACAAATGCATGAAATATATGAGATTGTATATGGTAATCTTAGCTACAATTCTCCCTTTGTTAGAGCACAGATTTGCTGCCCTCAGTCTGCAGGACAACTACTTCTGTGTGGAAATTTTCCCAGACCACAGGAAGTTTCTGAGATTCATAGTCACAGGTCAACATTATCAATAGAAAGTTCTCCCTTCTGACTTGTCATAGGACTATGATGTATCAAATGCATGGTGGTAGCGGCAGCCTATTTTAGGAGGCTGGGAATTCATATCTTTCCTCACCTGGATGATTGGTTATTCAGGGGCAAGTCCAAAGAACAAGTCCTCCATCCCACCCAGTTCACGCTACATTTCTTCAATCGGCTGGGACTGATTTTGAACAAAGGAAGCTAAGCATTAATTCCAACACAAAATCTTGAGTTCGTTAGGGCCCTACTAGACAGTACAAGTTCAAGTGCTTTTCTGTTGAACAAGTTATTTGAAACAATTTGTCATATATATCAGTCCCTCTGGCCTCACCTTTCAGCTACAGTCTGTGTATGTCTGACGTTGCTAGGTCATATGGCTGCGTGTGGTAACCTAGTATAGCATGTGAGTTTGTTCCTTTGTCTTCTTCAGAGCTGGTTAAAGTTGATTTATCTCCTGAATTGTCAGTTGGTGGATAGTGTAGTACAAGTGCAACCACCAGAACATAAAATTGCATCCCTGACCATCTTGGCTAATAGGCATTGATGGACTTATTCTCCGTGAATGTATCTAATTCTGTTTGAACTCAGTTATACTTTTGGCCTTCCCACCATCACCTGGCAATGAGTTCCACTGGTTGTGTATTGTGTGAAGAAGTACTTCCTTATGCTTGTTTTAGACCTGCAGCCTATTAATTTCATTGGCTGACCAGTAGTTCTTCTGTTATGTGAAGGGGTAAATAACACTTCCTTATATACTTTTTCACACCATTCATGATTTTATATATCACTATCATATCTCCCCTTAGTCATTTCTTTTCCAAGCTGAACAATCCCAGTCTTTTTAATCTCTCCTCATAGCGAAGCTATTCCATAACCATAATAATTTTTGCTGCTATTCTCTGTATTTTTCCCTTTCTAATATAATTTTTTTGAGATGGGACAACCAGAACTGCCTGCAGTATTCAAGGCATGGGCATACGGTGGATTTATATAGTTAAATTATGATATTTACTGTATTATTATCTATCCCTTTCCTAATGGTTCCTAACATTCTGTTAGCTTTTTTGATTGCCTCTGCACATTGAGCAGATGTTTTCAGAGACCATCCACAATTACTCCAAGATCTCTTTCTTGAGTGATAGCAGCCAGTTTAGACCCCATCATTTTGTATGTATATTTGGAAGTATGTTTTCCAACGTGCATTACTTTGCATTTATCAATATTGAATTTCATCTGCCATTTTGTTGTCCAGTCACTCAGGTTTGTGAGATCCCTTTGTAACTCTTAAGTGTGCTTTGAACTAGGATAATTTTATGTCATCTGCAAACTTTGCCACCTCACTCTTTATCCCTTTTTCCAGATCATTTAAGAATGTGCTGATCGCCACTGATCCCATGACGGATCCCTGGAGGACCTCACTATTTACCTTTCTCCATTCTGAAAACAGACTATTTATTCCTAACTTTTGTTTCCTGTCTTTTCAGCAGCTGCTGATCCATGAAAAGACCTTCCCTCTTGTCTCATGTCTGCATACTTTGCTTAAGAACCTTAGTGGGGGATCTTGTCAAAGGTTTTCTGAAAGGCCAAGTGCACTATATCTACTGGCCTTTTCTATATGTTTGTTGACCCTTTCAAAGATTTCTAATAAATTAGTAAAGCATGATTTCCCCTTACAGAAGCCATGTTGACTCTTCCCCCAACAAATCATATTCATCTATGTGTCTGATAACTCTGTTCTTTACTATAGTTTAAATCAATTTGCCTACTATGGAAGTTAAGCTTACTGGCCTGTAATTGCGAGGATAGCCTCTGGAGCACTTTTTAAAAATTGGCATCATTAATTATTCTCTAGTCATCTGATACAGAAGCTCATTGAAGTGGTAGGTTACATATCATAGTTAGTAGTTTACACTTTCATATTTTATATTTGAGTTCCTTAAGAACAGTTGGGTAAATTCCATCATTTCCTGATTGATTACTATTTAATTTATCAGTTTGTTCCAAAATCTCTTCTGTTGAAACCTCAAATTTGGGACAGATTCAGATTTATCACCTAAAAAAAAATGACTTAGGTGTGTGAATCGCCCTCACATCCTCTGCAGCAAAGACCAATGCAAAGAATTCATTTAGCTTCTCTACAATGGCCCCAGCTTCCTTGAGTGCTCCTTTAGCGCCTCAGTCGTCCAGTGGCCCCACTGATTGTTTGTCACACTTCTTTATTCTAATGTACTTTAAAAAAATTTGCTGTTAGTATCTGAGTCTTTTGCTAGTTGTTCTTCAAATTCTTTTCTGTACTGCCTAATTATACCTTTATACTTGACTTGCCAGAGGTTCTACTCCTACTCCTATCATCTTCAACATCTAGGGGATGTTGAAGGGTTTGTGAAAAGAACAAGAAACTTCCTTTCAGATCAGTGTTTTGGAACTTCAAGCCATTTACACTGTGTACTGGGCCTTTTGGGCTCAGATCCAGAGCACAGTGGTTCACATACTTACCACCATGCATTATATAAAGTAGCACTCCAATCAGCTCTGCTAGGAAGCAATAAAGTTTTGGCACTTTTGCATCAAGGAAGACTCATTTCCACAGTCACACACTTACTGGGCGCTCATAATCAGGTGACTGATCATCTCAGCGAGAATTTCTCCCAGAATCATGAGTGGTCCATTAAGAGCCCTATTCTGTGGTCCATCTTCAGAGAATGGGACATTCCAACAATCAACTTGTTTGTGACAGAAGTGCAGTCAGTTCTGCTCTCCAGTGGGTCTCAGTCCAAGCTCTTTAGCAGATGCCTTCCATATGAATTGGGGAGCAGCACTGATGTGTGCTCCCCCCCCCATCCCATTTATCTCTGAGATTATTCTCAAACTGAAGATGAATCATGCAAAATTGATACTCATGGCCAAGACAACGTTGGTTCTCCGACCTTCTCAGTCTATCTCTTCAGTCTCCGAGAACTCTTTACCCTCCTTCTTGACCTACTGGCAAACCACAGTCAGATTTGGCATCCAGCACTGAGTAGTCTGCACCTTCTGACATAGATGGGGGGAAGGGTGATGTTCTGAATCTGTTTGGCAAGTCCTACTTAAAAGGAGAAGGCCCTCTAGTAGGACTATCTATTTGGACAAGTGGAAGTGTTTTTCAGTTTGGTCACTGTGTTAAGGAATTCAGCCAAGACTAGCCTGATTCAGGACCTTTGGGATTACCTGTTACGTCTTAAGTCCACAGTTCTGTGTCTCAGCTCATTGAAGGTCCACTTCGCAGTGATTTCAGCATTCAGTCCTCCAATACAAGGGAAGTCTTTTTCTTTTTTTTTCCTAACTACATGTAATCAGATTTCTGAAATGTGTTGTCTGTCTCTCTCCATTTCTGGAAAAAAATGGTTCTGTTGTGGAACTGTAAATACTGGCAGCCCTCATGGAACCTTCATTTGAGCCCCTTGCAACTTGCTCTCTGTCCCTCTGTTACTAAAAGACAGTTTTTCTTACTGCCACAACATCCACAAGGAGAATAAGGAACTGCAGGCCCAATGGCATGGCTTCTGTATATGCAGTTTTTCCAAGACAAAGTGGCCCTAAGGCCACAGCCAAAAAAAATTCTGAAGTGTTTTTACAGTTTCTCCTTTACCAACCAATATACTTCCCTGTATTCATCCCTAAGCCACACTCAAGTGCAGATGAACAGTGCCTTCATACATTGGATGTGAGACAGTGCTTGGCATGCTATCTCAAAAATGCTAAGCCATTTTGTTCATTGCCTTGGCTTTTTGTCTCCTGTGTGGATTTGGGTGAAGGGTCAGGCAGTTTCCGCACAGACAATTTCTGGTTGGACCACCACCGGTATTATAATGGCATATGGGATAGCTCAGACCACACCACCACATGTCCAGAAATTGGTGGCTCATTCAATGAGAGCCCAAGTGACTTTGTCCACATTCCTCGGTGAGGTTTTTGTGTTTGGATATTTGCAGGGCTGCTGCCTCATCTTCATTGCATATCACTATGCTCATAGGTGCGGGAACAAGGAGTGTGGGGGGTGCTTCATAAAATTTTCCCAGCACCCCGACTATGCTATTGTTTCTGGAGATGTGGGTAGAGAAGTGTATTCCATGGCCCATGCTCCATCCCCTCTTGTTGCCTGATCTGCTGATTGTATATTGATTATATTACCGATGTACTTTCCTCAGTTAGCACTCTGGAATTTGGTAAGTTATTGCTAGGCTGACCATACGTCCCGTTTTGAAAGGGACAGTCCCGTTTTTTACATATTTTCTGACTGTCTGTGAAGAGAGGTACTGGGAGGGGGGGGGGTCCAGGGCTGGATGTGAAGAGGGGCAGAGGATGTGTAGGGGAGATGGCAGGTGGGTACCATGGTTAACCCCTTTCCTGAACACATGATTGTGGGGGTTGGGCCAAGCCTCAGAGCCCATTCGGGGCGTCAGTCTTCAAGGCACAGCTAAGGCCTGGGCAGGTGGCTGTGGCATGCATGAGCAATGCGGTGGAGTTGGTGAGAAGCCGTGTTTCTGCTGCAGGAGATGTAGGGAGAAGACTTGGTCAGTCAGAAGGGTTACTGATAGTGGAGGCGGTTGGGGGCCTGCCTGGAGGAGGAAGGCAGAGTGGCTGGCCTGGAGGAAGCTCTTGTTGCACAAGTTTCTGCCTGTGAGATGCTACGCAGGAAACTGAGCCATAGCCACAAGCTGATGTGGTTGGGGGAGGCAAATAGGGGGTCATTTGAGGTGTCTGAAGAGAATCATGGAGTGTGAGAAGTTTTATGATAAGGTATTGAAAGACCGAAACTTGCTGCATAAGATTACTTCATCGGAGAAATATTCATGGTGTGATCTTGGTGAAATACAGTCCCCCTTTACGTCTACCTAAATTTTTGTATGAGTTCTGTCACTGAAGAATAATTGTTAGCTCAAGTCAATACAGTAGACTCACGATTATCCGGGCGCGGGTTAACCGGGCTGTGGATTAACCAGGATGTCTAAACGGGTTAGTAAGGGAAGCCCCAAAGCGGCGTCGGGCTCAGACTTAGCCTGCCACTGCTTTGGACTGTCTCCCCAGACTCCTGCCACCTGCCCCACTCAGCTCCCACTGACAGCCTAGGTTCAGGGAACCCAGGCTGACAGTGGGAGCAGACTGGGTCAGGAGGCAGGACCCCGGCTGGCAAGGGGCCAGCGGGGGGAAACCCCAAAGTGGTGGGGGGCTGAGCGCTCAGCCTGCCACTGCTTTGGGGTTTCCCCCGCTGGCCCCTTGCCAGCTGGGGTCTCAGCCTGCAGCCAGCCTGGGTGTAGGAAGCCCAGGCTGGCAGCGGGAGCTGAGACCCCAGCTAGCAGGAGCCTGCGGGGGAAACCCCAAAGCAGCGGCAGGCTGAGCGCTTAGCTGGCTGCCGCTTTAGAGTTTCCCCGCAGGCTCCTGCTAGCCAGTGTCTGAGCTCCCACTGCCAGCCTGGATTCCCTACACCCAGGCTGGCAGCGGGAGCTGACTGGGGCAGGTGGTGGGACCACCATCTTCCCCCCCCCCTGCACCCCAGGGCAGCGGCGAACCCCCCCCCCAGTAGAGGCTTGATTATCCGGGATTTTATTAACCGGGATTAAGGTTTTCCCGATCATCCCGGATAATTGAGCGTCTACTGTATGTTCATGTAATAAAACTTTTTTTATCATCTTACTTTTTCATGAATTTTTTTCATAAACAAAGCTTTGTTTGTTTGTTTGTTTGTTTTGTTTGTTTGTTTGTTTGTTTGTTTGTTTGTTTTTTCATAAACAAAGCTTTGTGCTATCTTGTGACTTAAGGTCATTGTTAGTTTACTTAACTTATTGAGCAACTACACTTACTTAGGCTGTAAGGCCTTATTCTATGATAACTGTTTAAGCCATTCTTATAGTTCTATGCCTATAAGTCTCATGCATTTCTCCTATCAGTTCCTTATGCCTTTTTCTTTTATCGTTGTTCTACAGTAAGTATTGCATGGCTATATACCCGCTGCATGCATTACACTCTGCATCGGCGCTTCAGTTTGGGATTTTTTTGGGAAGGAGTTGAGGATGGTACTGCTCTTAAATAGCCTTGGGAGGGGCTCTGAGATAAAATTACAATAGATTTATAAATGACTGATATTTTAAAGCTGTGGCTATGTTCTGTCCTCAAGGATTTTTTTGAACTCCACAGGGCATGGTATTGTATCAGTACATTTAGTGTATTATCTAGCAATACACACAACTGATTGCTGAATATTTATTGACTTTTTGCTCTCATTCTCTCCTGTCTGCTTTATTGTTAAGCCTGAGGCTTGGAAAAGGAACACTCATGAGAATTGTTTCTTGCTGGTCAGTAAAAAGATGAATTTGTCATAGCACATGAGAGAGGTTAGCATAGTGTCACATCCCATTATTTCAGTTCTTTCTGCAAGTATAGAAAACATCCTGAGTCATATAGTCACTTACGTAAGCTGTGTCTTCATATTCCTTCTGTTGTATTAAAAAGCGGTGCCATATTTTAAAAATAGAAGATGTGCAAAAGTTTTATTTTTACATTTTTAACATGATCTTTTCTTTCTCTGTTATTTTCAATTTTTATTGAAAGTATTTTCTGTACTCTGTGTTGGCTCTGATCATCTTATGGAAGGGCAAGGTGCTAAGGGCTTGTCTCCATACCAGGCTAGTGCACAGCGTACACTGTAGATCCACACACTGGATTGGCATACTCTCATTCTCTATGGAGACAAGCCCTTAATCATAGCTTTTATTTTGCATTCTTGTTTTTTGTCTTGTATGTTAAGGTCCTCAAGTCTGGCCAAAGAGAGATACCATATTCACAAAAAACATATTTGCATAATTAAAATACCTTAACATATAATATCACAGACTCCTTCACGTCATGTGTAATCTAAAGGGAAATGGGAAGTTTCTAATGCAAGATATATAGAGATATATTTTAACTAATTCATCAATTGTAATAATTCGCAATGACTTCCTACGTTATAATCTATATATGTTTACATTTTGAATTTAACATAGACACTCTTTTTTTCAGCCTGCATGCCATTAAGGATGAGATGTTTCTTAGACATTCATTGTACCGTCAGGCAGCAGCATTTAACCATGCATCCCTCAATCAAGCCGTATGTAAAAACAATGATGCAATTGATTGTTCTTTAATGTTTTGTTTTTATTGGAAGGTATTTGGACCTTCTAACACTGCAAAGCCTAGTAATAGACTTATATTATGAAGCCAAGCAAATCCAAAAGCAAGAATTAGGAAAATACAAAAGTGATTCACTGCAGAGAGGGTGTGAGGGAGATTCCTTTTTAGGTGGCAAATCTGAGGAATTGTCCCAGACAGGTGTTAGTAGAAGCAGTTTTGGAACAAATTAATAAATCACACAATAGTGAGTCACCAGGACCTAATGTTGTTCACCCAAGAGTTTTGAAGAAACTCAAATATGCAATTGCAGAACTTCCAACTGTGGTATGTAAGCCTATCTTCTATATCAGGCAAATTGGTAGAAATTATAATAAAGAACAGAGTTAGCAGACAAATTGATAAACATGATTTGTTTGGGAAGAGTCTTTTGTAAATGGAAATCATGCCTCACCAATCTTTTAGAAATCTTGAGGGGGTCTAACACGTGAACAAGGGTGATCCAGTCAATATAGTATACTTGGACTTTCAAAAAGCCTTTGAGAAGTTCCCTCATTAAAGGCTCTTAAGCAAACTAAGCAGTCATGGCATAAGAGGGAAGGTCCTCTCATGGTTCAATAACTGCTGAAAAGACAGGAAACAAAGGGTAGGAATGAATGGTAAGTTTTCATAATGAAGAGAGGTAAATAGCAAGGTCCTTCAGGAATCTGTACTGGGACCAGTGCTGTTCAACATATTCATAAATGATCTGGAAAAAGGAGTGAAGAGTGAAGTGGCAAAGTTTGCAGATGATACAAAATTAATCAGGATACTTAAGGCCAAAGAAGACTGCAAAGAGTTATGAAGGGATTTCACAAAACTGAGTAACTGGGCAACAAAATGACAAATGAAATTCATTGTTGATAAATGCAAAGTAATGCATTTCTATTTCAAAAAAGAATTTAAACTATTCATACAACATGATGGGGTCTAAATTAGTTGTTACCACTCATGATAGAGATCTTGAAGTCATCATGGATAATCTTTGAAAACATCTGCTCAGAGTGTAGTAGCAATCAAAAAAACTAACAAAATCTTAGGAGCCATTAGGAACGGAATAGATAAGCCAAAAAATATCATAATGACACTATATAAATCCAGGGCACACCCATGGCTTGAATACTGCATGCAGGTCTGGTTGCCCCATCTCAAAAACATTATCTTAGAATTGGAAACAAAAGCAGAATGGCAACAATAATGATTGCGGTAAGCAACAGCATCCATATGAGGAAAGATTTAAAAAACTGGGACTATTATCTTACAAAAGAGATAAGTAAGGGGAATATGACAGAGGTCTATAAAATCATGACTGGTGTGAGAAAGTGAATAAGAAATTTTTATTTACACCTTCACATAACACAAGAACTAGTGGTCAGCCAATGAAATTAATAAGCAGCAGGTCTAAAACAAGCATAAGGAAGTACTTCTTCACACAACTAGTGGAACTCATTGCCAGGTGAGGTTGTGAAGGCCAAAAGTATATCTGAGTTCAAAACAGAATTAGAAAAGTTCATGGATAATAGGTTCATCACTGACTATTAGTCAAGATGGTCAGGGATACAGTCCTATGCTGTGGGTGTTCCTAAATGTCTGACTGCCAGAAGGTGGGACTGGATGATGGGATGGATCACTTGATAATTGCTCTGTCCTAGTCATCACCTCTGAAGCATCTGGTACCATCCACTGTCGGAAGATAGGATAGGAGTGGGCTAGATGGACCATTGGTCTGACCCAATATGATAATTCTTATGTTCTAATGATTGAAGCAGACTTTCAAATGTGTTTTTATTGCATGCACACAGTTCTGTGTACTTAATTTGTATGTGCATGTTGTTGATGAAAATGAGATCACCTTTGCTGAGGTTCAAGGTATGCCAAATCATCACAATGGCTTATGTACCACAAGCAATATCATTATAAAATATTCAGAGTTGATCTGGAGACTGAAAGTAAGATCCCAGCTTGTTTATTATACCCCGCCATTGGGGAGTAAGGGTCTGTAAGGTTGTGTGAACTATTCCCATTGAGGGTCACATTGTGATTCCAAAGGGCCACTATTTTCTCTCCCATACATGTAGGTTGGGAATTGGTGAGCAGCAGTGGGAAATTAGATGCATTTTGTCTCTGGCTCTCCCTCCTCCCCAAAACATTAGCCAACACAGTTGAGCTGAGCTGATTCAGAGGAAATAATCTGTATCCAGGAAAGTGCTGGCACAAATTGCTTCCCCTCTGGAATGAGGGATTGAATTGTGACTCAAAGTCACAATTCATTTCCAGATCTGCTCCTGAGACAGTGCAAGTGCATGCTGTCCCATACTTGAGTCAGACTGTGTTCTCACACTCTAGCCCTAAGGCATCTGGCACACACAAAATAGAAATCGAAGGTTTATTGTCTAAAACTCACTTACTGCTTGGCAACTGAACTTACACAAAGAGAAAACATTTATTTCCTTCACATAAAGTTGTGTGTGCTCTGTCCAATTTGTGCTGCTCTGGCAATGTAAAGGAGATGGGTCTGATGACCTGGTCATTCAGCTTGGTCAGATCTGTAATCAGCCATAGCTCTCATCTCCACTGGACTTTCCCAATAGAACTAGAAGTCTTAACACTCAGACAACAGTACTTGGCACTATAACTCTGAAAATCCTTCAGTTGGTGAATACATTCAAAGAATTTATCCAGGAATGCCTCTGTTGGTCCCAGACTCATGTTAACTACATGGAATTGCAAGATTAAGTGCTTTGTTGAATCAGAACCTTAATGCAAACAGTTGCTGTGAAAACTAGGGCTGTCAAGCAATTAAAAAAATTAATCGTGATTAACTGCGCTGTTAAACAATAATAGAATACCAATTATTTAAATATTTCTGGATTTTTTTTCTACATTTACAAATATATTGATTTCAGTTACAACACAGAATACAAAATGTACTTTAGATTTATTTTTTACTATAGATATTTGCACTGTAAAAAAACAAAAGAAATAGTATTTTTCAATTCCCCCATTATAAGTACTGTAGTGCAATCTCTTTATCATGAAAGTTGAATTTACAGATGTAGATGTACACAAAAACTGCATTCAAAAATAAAACAATGTAAAATTTTAGAGCCTACAAGTCCACTCAGTCCTATTTCATGTTCAGCCAATTATTTAGACACACAAGTTTGTTTACATTTTCCGGAGATAATGCTACCTGCTTCTTGCTTACAGTGTCACCTGAAAGTGAGAACAAGCGTTCACATGGCATCAGCATCGCAAGATATTTAGGTGCCAAATGTGCTAAAGATTCATATGTCTCTTCATGCTTCACCTACCATTCCAGAGGATGTCTCCATGACGATGATGGGTTCTGATTGATAATGATCCAAAACCATGTGGACCAATGCATGTCATTTTCATCATCTGGTTCAGATGCCATGAGCAGAAAATTATAATTTTTTTTTTGGTGGTTCATATTCTGCAGTTTCCACATCGTAGTGTTACTCTTTTAAGACAGCCGAAAGAATGCTCAACTCCTTGTCCCTCTCAGATTTTGGAAGACACTTCAGATTATTAAACCTTGGGTCAAGTGCTGTATCTATCTTTAGAAATTTCATATTGGTACCTTCTTTGTGTTTTGTCAAATCTGCATTGAAAGTATTCTTAAAATGAACAATCTGTGCTGGGTCATCATTCGAAACTGCTATAACATGAAATATATGGCAGAATGTGGGTAAAACAAAACACATACAATTCTCCCCCTAAGGAGTTCAGTCACAAATTTAATTAATGCATTTTTTTTTAATGAGCATCATCAGCATGAAAGCATGTCCTCTGGAATGGTGGCCAAAGAATGAAGGGGCATACGAATGTTTAGTGCAGCAGTTCTCAAACTGGGGGGTCACATTCCCCGGGGAGTGGTGTCCTGATTCCAGGGGGTCGCGAGCCCCCGACACCGTTGAAATACTGCCTAATCAAATGCTTCTGCTTTCAGCGGCAATTCGGCGGATGTACCAGGCATGTCATTGTGTCCACTGAAAAACCGCCAAAGTGATAGTTTCCACTTCGACGGCATTTCGGCAGACATGCATGGTATGTCTGCCAAAATGTTGCTGAAAGCAGGAGGATTCAATTCGGCAGCATTTAGGCAGATATACCTGAGTTACGAGAGCACGTGGGTATGCAAAAAGGGGTCACTAAAATGGTAAGTTTGAGAATCACCAGTTTACTATATCTGGCACGTAAATACCTTGCAATGCCGGCTACAGAATTCCCATGTGAACATCTGTTCTCACTTTCAGGTGACAGTGTAAATAAAAAGCGGGCAGCATTATCTCCCATAAATGTAAACAAACGTGTTTGTTTTGGCAGTTGGCTAAACAAGAAGTAGGACTGAGTGATCTTGTAGGCAGACCCATGAAAAAAATGCAGAAATTGGGCTTGCTTTTGGCTTGTAGCATGTTGCTTCTTATTTTTGGGTGGCTCCCAGCAAGCGGGGCAAGGGGCAAGCAAGGGCAAGGAGGGGAGTGAGTCAGGAGTGCACAGCAGGCCCATCACAGTCCCAGACTGCACACCTGGGGGATCTAGTCACCAAGAGTATTGGGGTTCTTATGGATTATCTTGGTTTAGCCTTGTTTTGAAATGGGATTAGCTTGATTTTTGGCTTATTGTGAAAGTTGGGGTGCTTACCGTGTGAAAGTTGGTAACTGTGCTTGTAGGCTCTAAAGTTTCACATTATTTTGGTTTTGAGTGCAGTTATGTAATAAAAAAAATCTACATTTGTAAGTTGCACTTTCAGGACAAAGAGATTGCACTACAATACTTGTATGAGGTGAAATGAAAAATACTATTTCTTTTATCATTTTTACAGTGCAAATATTTGTAATAAAAATAATAATATAAAGTGAATACTGTACACTTTGTATTCTGGGTAGTAATTGAATTCAATATATTTTAAATTTTGGAAAAACATCCAAAAATATTTAATAAAATTCAGCTAAGATTCTATTGTTTAACAGTATGCTTAATCATGATTAATTTTTTTAATCACAATAATTTTTTTTAGCTAATTGTGTGAGTTAACTGATTAATCAACAGCCCTAGTGAAAACGGAATGTTCAACTTCTTGATATTGATGCAATTAAAAATTAAATTATAATAGTTGCACATACATTGGGTTTTTGCACTGATATATATTGTGTATTGCATAAGGTCACATATAAAGTCCAGCTATAAACATATTCAATTCTACATGTAAAAAGACCTATTTTTTACTTTAGGTATATTTGAATTGTCTTTTGTTTGTCATTATTGGGTGCAACCTCCCCATTTGGTCAGATGAACAAAAAATTGTATTCTACTGTATTTCATTATTATTGAAACTTAATTGTTTGTGAGCATACATGGTCTTAAATTATGTTTTCTTAAAATATGCTTAACATGTTTTTGGTGTTTTACAGTTTGCTGTTCCTCTCTATATTGAAACTGGTGCAAGCCAAATAAATGACCGAAGGGATGGCTTTTATTTACCTTTTTCATCATTGGTATGTAACTTATTTTTTCATTAAATGTAACTGTTTACAATTTTTCTGTGAATAATACAAGTGTATAGTAGAATGTCCTGGCAATTTTGAAAAGCAAAATTTTTATATAACAAGAAGTCAAGAAAAAATTTGTGATTTTCACAATGAAAAAATTGTTCTAGTGACTCTTTGATCACTTATATCTGACAATGGTTTATTGCAGATATCTGAAAATTCACTATACATGTGTACATTTTAACATGTAATGTGAATGTTGTAATTTACATTAACTTTTACTTTTTCAGAACTTAGACAAATGGTCTATATTGAATAATGGCTTATGATAGAAGATCTATAGAATATCTAAGGATAACATTGCATTGAATAACATTTAATAATAAAATTTGTATATCCTTTTTTAAAATTAGAAAAATTAATAACAAATAATTTTCTGTTAAGATTGCTATGCGTAATTCAAGAAAAGACATGTAATGGTTATAAAAACAGTTCTAGTCGTCCATCTTAACATTCAGTTAATACAGACCATAAATTTTAAAAGGATGATTCTTGATGGCAGGCATCTAAACAACCTTAGCTCTACCATTTTAACAAGACATTAGGAACAGCAGTAAACTCTTAATGAACCTTATCCCTTTATCATGTAGCTCTCTCTCAGAACTATAGATGAAAATTTAAATAATAGTGACTGTATCTCAACTAGCAAACAGGTATTCAATGACTTAGCATATAGGTATGTCAAATACCCTGTTTCCCGGAAAGTAAGACATCCCCCGAAAATAAGACCTACTTCCAGTTTTACCTCTCGCTGTAATATAAGGCATCCCCCGAAAATAAGACCTCCCTTTTTGTTCAACAATAAATGTGTACCATATTCTTCTTCATGGAAAAATAAGACATCCCCTGAAAATAAGACCTAGCGCATCTTTGGGAGCAAAAATTAATATAAGACACTGTCTTATTTTCGGGGAAACACGGTAGCAATCTTTTCTTACTGAGAAAAATAGTTCACTGGGAATGCTCAGATTTGTTTTTTCTGGTTTGGCTGGGGCCAATTTTGGATCACTTTCATCTTATTTAGTTGGGGCTTTACCACGCCTCTCTCTACAATGTACCCTAAGTATTCAGCCTCCGCTAGCCCTATGGGGCACTTGACAGGATTTGCTGTAAGGCCAGCGCACATTATGGTATTCAGCACCATTTCTACCTTTTCTAGGTGGGTCTCCCAGTCTGGGATATGGATAATCATGTAGTCCAGGTATGCAGCAGCATAACTGTCATGGGGCTGCAAATGCTTGTCCATGATACACTGGAAGGTGGCTGGGGCCCCATGCAGCCCAGAGGGGAGAATAGTATACTGAAACAGCCTCTCTGGGGTAGAAAAAGCAGTCTCTTCTTTTGCTTGTTTGGCTAGGGAAATCGGCCAATACCCCTCTGTCAAATCCAGGGTGGTCAGGAACCGGACTCTGCCCAGTTGGTCAACTAACTTGTCTATGCAGGATATAGGGTATGCATCAAACAGGGATGCCTCGTTCAGGCAGCAAAAGTCATTGCAGAACCGTTCGGTGCCATCAGGTTTGGGCACTAGCACAATCAGGCTGGACCACTCACTGTGGGATTCCTCAATGACTCCTAATTCTACCACTCTCTTCACTTTGGCCTTGACATCCTCACTCTCTGCCATGGGTACCAATACCATCTGTTGGTACCTCCACTCATGATACCTCTGGGCCCACATTGCTGCCATCCCCTGGAATGGGCCAGGATCTCCACCTTCAATTGGGGGTAGTCAGACGCGACTTCTGCAGGCGTATCATGGTAGGTTCTTGGCCTCCCCACACAAAAAGGGGCAGAGAATGTCGGCCCACTGGTTCTGGAGCCAGGCCTTACACAATGCGGTCCTTTCAAAGGGAAGGACGTACGCCTCCACATCGTCTTCTGCAGTCATCTCTGGTAGGTCACTGGTAACCGTTAGGGCTCACATCTCATTCGGCCCATGGGCCAGGGTGGTTAGGGCTTTCAGCTGTTCCATCACCTCTCAGTCTGGGGCAGCCTGATTCATCAGCAGTTGATTGGTCTTGTGCTGCAACTTCATCAATTCCTGCTGGGCTGTCATGTGGGCTCAGGGGGCCTCCTGTTGGGTTGCTGTGGCCTATATTAGTCCATTGTGGTGAGGACAAGAAAATCCCCCTTTTCTCTCTCTTTTTTTTTGGCTTAGTCCACTGCGCTGTCACACAATCCCCCCCCTCCCACCAGTTGTGACAGAACTCCTTCTCTCCCTTGTTGGGTTCTGTGCCTCCACATAGTAGTGGTCCAGAGTATTCCTCTCAACCTCAGCATTTCCCCACACCTTGGGCTTGCTGTCGATACCTGGCCTGAGCAGAGTTCCTCTCTGCTTATCCTGGGGCTAATATATCTGCCTTCTAGCACTCTCCTGTAGCCCGCTGGCCTGACCCTGTCACAAATGTTGAAAAGGTCTGTAAGAGATCATTCATTCCCCTTCTAAAAAAAATCAAATATTTGTTTGAAACATGTTGTAGTTATTATGGTGCCTAGAAACTAGTCCTGGACCAAGACCCCAGTGTACTAGTTGCTGTACATACACAGAACAAAAAGATGGCCCTGACTCCAAACATTTTACAATCTGAGTATAAAACAAGACACAGCAGGTTGATCTAAATAAACAAGGGAATATAAAGAAACAATGAGAGATGTCAGAATTATTGATGTACCTTCCAATTTGCACTTTTTATAGTATTTGATGGTTTTATGTCTTTACTTGAATTTCACACAATAACCTTAAATGTAACTTAACAAGTTTCTTGTTATTTAATTAACCAATAGCTTTTAATCAGCCTTAATGAAAAAATGTTCCATACTAGCCCCCGATACATTCCCAGTCTACTGTGGAGATGGAAGAAACTGATCTTAATATTGTAAAAATTCCAACCGGAACAGAAATGTGCTGTTTGTTTGAAGATGGTAAGTATGACATTTTAGGAAAAATAATATATTTTGTCATTTTATTTTGGGGGAAAACAGACTGTTAGGAATCCTGTACCTGCAATTCCATTCACACTGCCCTGAAAATGTATGCAGAAAAACTAGCAGAGCTTTATAAGAACTTTGATTAAATTATTGCTGTTTGTTATGAAATAGGAAATAATACATTTTAAATGCAATGCAGCAGTTTGACAAGAAGCAAAATACAATTAACTACTTCTCTCATAAAAGTTAGGAGCATTATGCATTCATTTTGTCTGGTAGGCAGTTTGTCACCTGTTTGTTCTATCAGGTCTCATGAGCTCTGATCCAACAAAGCACTTAAGCACATGCTTAGATTTAAGCATGTGAGTGGTCCCTGGACTTCAATGAATTATCCACATGCTTAAAGTTAAGCACATGCTTTGCTGGATCAAGGCTTTAGTAGGTATACTTTCCATTAATAGTGCTAACATTGAAACTAGCTACCATTCCTGGCCTTTGTAAGTATAAATACATCATGCTGGAGCTTGAGTGCCATTTAACTATTCTCTGTCTTTGGTTAGATTGACAAGCAGCAAAATCTGTTAAAACTTTTACATTTGGCATTGTTCTGCTGTTTTATCTCACTTCCATAACCCTCCTTCAGCTCTTTCTCTTATTTGCACAAGTTCAAGCAGAACTTACATCAAGTTTTGGAAGTGAAGCTTGTCAAGTCAGGAATAAAGAAGTAGCATTTCAAAATGGAGTCCTCCATGTCAGTAATGTTGGCAGTTAGCTCTGGGAACTTAATTGCTTCAGAGGATCTGAAAAACCCACGTGTATTTACCCACTGTTGTCATAGGTTTCTAATCCTGTCATTAGGACCTTTAATCTACCTTGCTGTTTGACCTTAGCTCCCATGTTATTTACCAAAATGATAGTAGTATTGGCAGCCATTGACAAAGAGACAAGTATTCTAGTGTAGTCTGATCGCTGGCCAACCAGATCCCTGACACTTCCAGACTCTGCTGTTCATTGAGCCTATAGACTAAGAACTAAACAATCACAAAGCTAACTTCTCTCTTCATGGCTTGTCATCTACATGGGCACAATTTTCAGGGTCACTATCTATAAATCTTCACAAAAAGGGAGGGTAAAAGTGTCATACTCAAAGAAAATAAAGATTGCCATATTCAAGATAACTTGCAGCTGCTACATTTAGAGGTTTCCTATCCGGAGCGGACTCCTTGACTCAGTTCTGACCCAGGTCTCTGTTTTTATTCCTCTTGGGAAAAGTGGAGTCACCATCCTGAAGTTTTAAGTTCAAAGGTGTTTATCCAAAAAGGAATCAATTCGTATCTCTGAGCAGAAGATGCAAGGAATCAATTATGAACCTAAATAAAACACATTAGACTTTAAAGCAGGAGCATAAACGACTCTTTTTATTTGAGGGAGCTAGAATATTTTTTAAGTACCTGTTAAATATTGTGTTACACTATCTAATTACGGTAGCAGTGACAGTCTCCTGATAACTCAGTTTGTTCTAATCAGCCCAGATGGGGATACAGTTGCCTGATGGTCTCAGCTGCTGATGGTCTCTTTGTCAGCTGGCACTTGGTAGCTGAGGCCAGGTTGTAGGTATGTCCTGCAGCAGGCCCTGGCTCCTTTCTTCTCTGTCGGGCAAGCAGGGTCTCCTGTTCTTGTGAAGGGGAATTCTGGGAGCCTGTATAAGGCTCATCTGTCTGTGCTCCTCCCAGGCTAGCTGTTTCCCTCCTTCTCCACAAAGACTACTGAGAATCTGTTGGGTTGTGGGAGTTTCTGAGAGTGGGGTTGTGTTTGGTATGTGTTATGTGCATTAGCTGGTTTTCTGTTAGTCTGTTTGTTTTTGTTTCTTGCTGTTTCTTTGTTTTAGGGGTGTTGTGTTCCCTCCCTTTTTTCCTTTGGGTGTGGGGGAGTTCTACATGTGGGTCCACTTCAGATGGGTTTAATGGCTTGACCCCCCAAGCATGGGGTTCAGTGTGTGCCTGCTGTGTTCTACACTGTGGAGTTTACTGTGTGTAGGTAAGATTATTGGCTGTGCTAATATAAAATCTGCCTCTCTAATGAGTAAATCTGTAGCAATTTTCCTGACCCAACAGGAGTTTGTGAATCATTTGGTACAGGAAGAACTTTGGGTCAAGGAATCTTTTGTTCCAGTTTTTTCCTCATTTATTCTCTCTACTAAAATAGTTGTGGTTTTTTTTCAATGCCTCCCCCCCCCCCTTCATTCACAATGAGACTATAGTATCTGATCTCTCTTGTTGGTTCTGCTGTTAGGATTATTCTGTTGGATTGCAAGAATCCAAACGTGAAACATGTTATGTCATTCCAGCCCCAGGTTTAAATAACCTGAACAGCTCTTCAACCTGTTTTTAAAGGTACATATAGATGGGGTGGATTATACAGTGTTTACTATCTCTGAAAAGCTGAAATGTTTCTTGTGTGGTGACCCTGGTCAGTTGAGGGGTTACTGCTCATGTACAACTGGCTCTGGATTCCCTGGTAAGAATATGGGACCCCAGGATATGGGTGAGGGTCTGGGACACCAATGGGCCAGCAAGAGACAGAACCTACATCTGCATGGCCAGACTATTCCCTCTGCCCATGTGGTCTGCCATTGTCCAGGGAGCATCACTCCCCATGACCCCACCACTTATTCCTGGACAGAAGATAGCCCTGGAAGTTGAGGAGCTTCTCTTTACAGAGCAAGCAGTCACACGTTCTAGAGAGAGGGATGAAGAACAGACCCATAAAATAGATTTATGCTGGACTATTTCTAAAAGGGTTAGGAATTTGGAGGCCCCTGAGTTTCTGGCCATGTCTGAGCATGAAGCTGTGTGCCCTAAGAAGAATTGCTTTGCTGTGGATGGTGGATCCATGACTGGAGCTTCCAGTTAGGTGCTGCCTTCCCTGGCATGGTGAGCCCTCAAGTCCCCAATCCTAGCCCTCAAGTCCCCAATCCTGCATGCTACAGTGATGACACCAGGTCCCAGCCTGGGGCTGTGCTGCCGATCACTCTTGGGAAAATAGATGTGCCAGCGTCTTCCACTGAATCTCTCTCCTTCTGTAACATTCTCTTTAGTCACATAGCAGTTCAAGGAGGTGGAGAGGACGATGATGAGCTCTCTTAGTCCTCGCTAATTCCTGGTATCTCAGCCCATCACTAGATAGGAAGGGGATGGGTACAGTGTGCAGACGATTAGTGACTTCTTGTATAGCACTAAAGGGAAGCGGGGAGTTGAGGTCAAGGCCTGTTTTCCTGCTTTACAGCACTTTGTTCACTCAGCTACTCTTGTCTTAAGAGATACCTTGGGTGATCATAGGAAACATTTCCACCTCCAAAAGTTGCTGATTATTTTGAGGACGCATGCAGCACTTGTTCATAATATACAGGCCTCCCATTGGCTCTTTTTCCCCCCTCAAATACTTCTGCTTTCCATTGTTTCTCTCTGATCCTTGGCTCTCTCCTTCTAGTCTTTGTGGTGCTGCTCAACTTTGTCTCTGCAAATATGAATGGATGCCAGGGTGGCCATAAAAGGGCACAAGTCTTTGAATTTATCAGACAAAAATGGGCTGGTGTCCTTTTGCAAGTGACGCACTCAGACCCTGATAATCGGGAGAACTGAAGGAATGAGAAAGAGAAGCTCTCTTGAGCCATGGCTCCAATATCACCTCTGGGTTAGCTGTTCTCTTTTACCAGTGTGCGGGGACACACATCCTCTCTGTGAAGGAGATTGTGCAGGGCCAGCTCCTCAAACTGGAGACGCATGTTGGCATTGTTGGTTTTTAATCTTTTTACTGTGTTTGCGCCCACACTGGGGCAAGACAGTTTCTCCTTTTTGCAAACACTTGCCCATGCCTTGTTTGACTATGACCTGTCTTGGATTTTATTTGCACTGTTTTATGTTTGTTTTAGACAGGAACCGTGAGGAGCTACACCCTCAGTCACACAGGGAACTATATAGTCTGCTATAGACCTTTGGACTAATAGATGTTTGGAACTTTTGGCTGAAAGCTACTCCCAGCCACATCTCAGGGGCTAGACTGGATCACTTTTATACCATGAAGGCCAGTGTGAATATGTTTGTTTAGTCCTCCATGTCTCCCACTCACTTGTCTGATCATCATTATGTCTCTGTCAGTGTGTGTCTCCATCTTCCTGTCTGTTCTTCCCACTGGCACTTTAATACCAAATTGTTACAGGACTTGAATTTCACCCAGATACAGTAAAACCCCGATTTAACGGACCCCGATTTAATGGACTTCGGATGCAACGGACAAAATTTCCGATGCATCCAAAATCCGTTTTTCGGGGGCTGGCTGCTGACTCCTGGCTGCTGCCCGGGTCCCGGCAGCGGGCGGGCTGGCTGCCGGCTCCCAACTGCGGGCGGGCCGGCTCCTGCCTGCGGGCGGGCTGCCGGCTGGCTCCCGGCTCCTGTCTGCGGGCGGGCTGGCTGGCTGGCTCCCGGCTCCCGCCTGTGGGCGGGCTGGCTGGCTGGCTCCCGGCTCCCGCCTGTGGGCGGGCTGGCTGGCTGGCTCCCGGCTCCCGCCTGCGGGCGGGCTGGCTGGCTGGCTGGCTCCCGGCTCCCGGCTCCCGCCTGTGGGCTGGCTGGCTGGCTCCCGGCTCCCGCCTGTGGGCGGGCTGGCTGGCTGGCTCCCGGCTCCCGCCTGCGGGCGGGCTGGCTGGCTCCCGGCTCCCGGCTCCCGCCTGTGGGCAGGCTGGCTGGCTGGCGGCTCCCGCCTGCGGGCGGGCGGGCTGCCGGCTAGCGGCTCCCACCTGCGGGCGGGCGGGCTGCCGGCTCCCCGCTGCCTCCCTGGTCCAGGCAGCAGGGACCCAAGCAGGCTGGATGACAGCTCCCACCCGGGACCCAGCAGCCAGACCCAGGCGGGCTGGCTGGCTGACGGCTCCCGCCCGGGTCCCAGCAGCCAGACCCGGGCGGGCTGACTCCCGGCTCCCGGCTGCCGTGATAGTTTATTATACTGTAAAACCTCGATATAACGGACTAATTTGGGCGGGCTGCTCGTTTTTTTTTTATTATTAAATAACGGACTTTCGGCTTTAACGGACACCCCCTCGCCCGAATTAGTCTGTTATATCGAGGTTTTAGGGCTGGCAGCATCAGAAGCCCCTTTATGAGTTATTGAGAAAGTGGTGGTATGTCATGAAAGTCCAGATCGAACTGTTTTGCCAGTGGTATACCCAGGATACCACATGGTCCTTGCATCAGGCCATGTATGCCCTGGAATGAGATATCTTTGACCTTCATGGCAACCTTCATGTGGGGAACGCAGTGTAGATTCACCAAACTCTAACTGAGAAGTATTGATTCCTGAGATGCTTGCCGGACGAGAAGGTGAAGGGTGCCCTGATTCAGGCCCTTTCTATCCAGCTGCATGGCCTTGATACTCCCACAAGGTTTTTTGCGGGGTTGGAGAAAAAGACTGCGGACTGTCAACAGGTCTCTTGTCTCCGGCGGCCAAATGGTTATTTGATGACTGAGCTAGCTGAGATCCGGAAAGCAGTTCTTTCCTTTTCCAGTACTGTGTATTTGTCTGAATCCTGTGGTATGCAGGTGATGGCAGAGCTGCACCAGGGCTTACCCTGTCACTGGTGAGGTGCAGCGATACCTGGATGCCATTGCTGTCATTACAGGAGCTCTCTGTTGCAGTCCAGCAGCTCTCTACCGTCAACACCCCCCTGTACTGATGGTCTGCTGTCCGAATTCTACAAACATTTCTGACATCTTATTGGTCCCGACTTATTTCTAATGATGCTGGAGTGTATCAAGGAGAAAGAGTTGCCGCTCAGCTGCTGTTGGGCAGTGATTACTCCACTGCACAGAAAAGGAGACCGCTATGATTTTCAGAATTGTAAACATATTTTCTTTCTCTGCTTGAATTATAAGATTTTATCCAGGGCCTTAGCCAGCCAGCAGAAGGACTGTTTGGGCACTTTGACTCATCCTGATCAAACCTATTCTGCTCCTAGCTGCTTTATTTTTGATCATTTGTTCTTAATTCGTGGTGTTTTACTGTTAGTAAACTTTTTAATCTGGATGTGGGGCTTATTTCAATGGATCAGGAGAAGGTCTTTGATAGAGTTATCTTTTAGAAACATAAGAAGGTTTTGGGATTGGGCCAAAGCACTTCATATATTTCTTTATTGTACCATAACATTTTTAGTTTCTTAAAGATTAATGGGGGCATTAGCTGCTGCTTGCCAGTCCACAGGGGCATACGTCGGGGTGCCCTCTGTCTGGGATGTTGTATGGCCTGAGTCTGGAGCCATTCCTGTCCCTCCTAAGAAGCTATTTGACTGGCCTGCCTGGGCCAGGAGAGCCAGGTGCTTTCCCAGTTTGTATGTCAGCCTATGCTGATGACAGCTCAGTGTTTGTCATGTCTGAAGGTGAAGTGCAGGCACTTTGTGTCTGTTTACAACTCTCTGAACAAGTATCCTCTGCCCGAATTAGCTAGGCTAAGAATAATTAGATCTTATTGGATCCTTTGCAGTTCCACACTCCCCTTGGTGCGGGGTACCTCTGGAATTAAGGTGGTAGGGGTATTTTTTGTATCTGAATAATACAAGTTAAGGAACTGGGAGGAGACTGATGAGAAGAGATGGTATTGGCTCCTTTCCAAATGTTCTTTTCAGGGATGGGTTTTGATTGCTAGCAACATGTGGCCTCAGTGTTGTTGCACCAGCTGGTGTGTCTGGATCCTCCTCTGGGCCTCCAGACCAAATTCAGCACATTAATCTCTTTTTTTTTTTTTTTATGATTACCGCTGGTTGCACCCTGCTTTGCTGTTCTTGCCTTTAGATGTGGGTGGCTGGGGCTTATTGGCCTGGTCAGTAGGGTGGTGGCTTTTTGCATTCAATCTGTTCAGCTGTTGCTGTCCTCTGACTCCCTGCTGGCCTGGAAATCTCTTGCCCTCTCTGTCCTCCATCATGTTGGGGGATGGGCTTTGACCTTCACATTTTCTTGTTGGCACCTGGTTGGTTACAAAGTTTTGATTTTCCTCCATTTTATAATGGCCCTTTTAACGCCTGGTGACTTCTCCACAGTGCCCAGCCTGACCAGGCATTTTTAGCCTATGGTTTTAGAAGAGCCACTGTTTTTCAGCCCATTTTTATTTTCTGAAGCTCTTTCTGCCAGGAGACTGATTTCCACTTTTACTCAGGCTGGACTGATCAAGCTGCCCCACCTGATTGTTCCTTGTTTATCACGTTGGAAATCAACAGCAGCTTTTGCTGCTCAGACCAGAAACCAGTCTGTATGTTTTTTTGGATAAGGTTCTCGCTGAATTCCAGGTGGCACTCCTTAAACGGGCTACTCAGCATTTGCAGAAAGTTTTTGTAGGAACTGTCCTTCAAGTGGGGAACCCTCTGTTCCCCTCACTGGTCGCCTTCTCTCCTGTGGCTGAGATTCCTGTGCACCCAGGCAGATAGTTGTCCAAGAAGGATCTGATATATGTTTCTTTTGTAGCCATGATCAAGAAGCAGCTCCATGGTATGTGTGTCAAGGGGTGGCATTCTGCCACCCTCACTGTTCTCCCTGATCCAACGCAGAGGATGGCTCTGTCCCTGGGTGACTTTATGTCCTCAGCTTGGAGGATGCTGTAGAAGCCTCCTCATTCTAAGTGCTCTGGTGACTTGCATGGGGTGTCCTGCCCAGCTTCATAGCAACCAATCATTCTGTGACCATATCAGCCCTGATGTGTCTGTGCAATACTGTCTGTTCGGCTTCAGGCATGGTGTTTCCTTTATTCCCCCTTCATTGCCCCCATTTGATTCCTCGTTTTTGGTTTTTGTTGTTGTTTTTCAGCAGTTTTTCAACAGTCTGGGTCTGGTTTTCTTCTGTTTATCCTGGGAGTGAGAGACAGGGCTCACGTTCAGCACGTTTCATTCCTGGCTAACTTCTTTCTGAGTCAGGCAAAACTTAGCCATTCTGACGTCTCTCTAGAACTGAATGACCAGGGTAGAAGACTATGATGTGCTAGGGCTGTTTCACAGGCAAATTGTGGCCCAGGTGCAGCTCAATTACACCTTGTAATCTGCATAATGTTGGGTTAATTTGGTATGTTAACAGTATTATGAGTGAACTTATGATGATGCTTTAGTGATTGGTGTTTAATGTTCGCTTAAGATGGTTTCATTTTATTTTATTCATATCTTTCTTTGTAAATATGGTAATTTTATAACATTTTTAGTAGTTTTTAATGTGTTCTATGTGAATAAAGTGTTTTTCATGACGCCCCTTCTCCCTCTGCATGAAAGCTTTTGATCCCTTCTCTCTGAGTATCAGGTGTTACAATCAGATGGCAAGAGGAGGAACTACAAGTTATGTATACTCATTGGAATGGGTATGCTTTTAAATTGGCATGGCATGATGCTATTGAAAATACTATCCTCAGAGATACTCTTGTAACTTTACGAACTCACTAAATTAATTTTAAAATTACCCAAATAAGTTGCTGTATTTCAGGACATTAAATATGTAGTGTTAAGTACATCACCAGGTATCCGTGTCCCCTGTCCAACAAAATGGACTCTCCGAGCAGAAGCATTGGTTGGAATTTCTGAGAACTACCTTGCCTTGTGCAACTTGAGAAGTTGTGAAGGATACAATGAAAGATCCTGAAATAAGAGTATGAAATTGGTGGCACAGTAGCTCAAACAGAGAAATTTAACTTCCTCTTTGGTATTGAACTATGACAAAAAGTCCTAAACATGGTAGATAATCTGACCAAAACTCTGAAAGGGTTGGACTTTTCAGCAACAGAAGGACAGTCTTGTATGAAAATGACTGACTAATTCACTTCAGTCCATGAGATCAGAAGAAAAAGAGAATTAATTCTGGGAGCAAATCCCCCAGAAAAGTTTAAAGTTGGAGAAAGTCCAGAATGTCTGAGCTTCCAAGGAAGAGAAAAATTACCAAGAAAATGTAAATAGGGACAGGTGAACCCATCTACCCAAATTCAGTAAAGGAATTTTATAAATACATATGCTTTAAAGTAATTGATTTTACATTGTCTAGTATTCAGTCAAAACTCAAACAGGCTACAGAATTATTCAAAATCTTGAAGCTCTCACAACCTACCAAATAAGACAGAAATGTGAGATCAAGACATGCTTCAGGGATACGGTACCGAAGTCAGTGAGGATTGACTAGATTATTCAGCTTCATCTGTTTCAAAAAAGTTGTCATCTTGAAGCAGAATTGTTGGAGTCAGTTCAGAAATATATCAGGTTACCTAGCCAACCCAAACATTAGCTGTTTTCAGAAGTGGTGAAGTTGATAAAAATGATTGTGGTGATACCAGCTACGAGTGTTGTAAGTAAGAATAGTTTCAGTGCTCCACTTAGTATTAAAACATGGCTTCGATCCACAATGGAAGACTCACAGCTTAACTGGTGTATGATTTTGCCTATATGCAAGGAGATATATATAACTGATGACTTATAGCTTTCAAATATTGCAGAAGAATTCATTTCAAGAAGCCCAGGGTAAAGATCATTGTCTGGAACTTTTTCAGATATATATGTCATTCTTTTTACTTGTGTTTAAAAAAAGTAATGCTTTATTGAGTAGTTATATCATGACTAAATGAGTCTAATTTTGGTAACGTGAGACAATTGAGCTCCTGTTCAAGACTCAGTCTTTCCTTTATTGATTAATGCAGTACCTGATTTTTTTTAGTTGGGTAGGGATGGAGGGAAAAGACTAAAATACCCACAAGTCCCCAGTTGTCTCTGCCTACGCAAAGTAGACATCCACCTAAGCATACAATAGTATTTGCAACATAATTAAGTACTGCCTTGGTTTACTTGCATATGAAAGTAATTTTGATTTAAAATCAAAGCTTTGTAAAGCTTTGCTTTCATAGTTTAATGGATTAAGTCCAGAAGGGACAATTATTATCATCTAGTCTGATTTCCTACATAACACAATCAGATTATTGATAAATATGCATATTAACCCTGGTGCTCTAGGCCAGTGGTTCTCAATCTTTCCAGACTACTGTACCCCTTTCAGAAGTCTGATTTTTGTCTTGTGTACCCCCAAGTTCCACCTCATTTAAAAACTACTTGCTTACAAAATCAGACATAAAAATACAAAGGTGTCACAGCCACACTATTACTGAATATTTGTTTCCTCTCTAATTTTTCCCATATAATTATAAAATAAATCAATTGGAATATGAATAGTATAGACTCATAGACTTTAAGGTCATAAGGAACCATTATGATCATTTAGTCTGACCTCCCGCAAAATGCAGGCCACAGAATCTTACCCACCCACTCCTGCAATAAACCTCTAACCTATGGCTGAGCTATTGAAGTCCTCAAATCATGGTTTAAAGACTTCAAGGTGCAGAGAAACCTACCCCTAATCCCAACCACTCCCCTTGGAAGGCTATTCCAGAACTTCACTCCTCTGATGGTTTGAAACCTTCATCTAATTTCAAGTCTAAATTTCCTGCTGGTCAGTTTATATCCATTTGTTCTTGTGTCCACATTGGTACTGAGCTTAAATAATTCCTCTTCCTCCCTAGTATTTATCCCTCTGATATATTTATAGAGAGCAATCATATCTCCCCTGAGCCTTCTTTTGGTTAGGCTAAATAAGCCAGGCACTTTGAGTCTCCTTTCATAAGACAGGTTTTCCATTCCTCGGATCATCCTAGTAGTCCTTCTCTCTACCTGTTCCAGTTTGAATTCATCCTCCTCAAACATGGGAGACCAGAACTGCACACAGTATTCCAGATGAGGTCTCACTAGTGCCTTGTATAATGGTACTAGCACCTCATTGGAAATGCATCCCAAGACCGCATTAGCTTTTTTTTCACAGCCATATCACACTGGCGGCTCATAGTCATCCTGTGGTCAACCAATACACCGAGGTCCTTCTCCTCCTCCGTAACTTCCAATTGATGCGTCCCCAGCTTATTAGGTTATAAATCCCTAAATGCATGACCTTGCACTTTTCACTATTAAATTTCATCCTATTACTATTATTCCAGTTTACAAGGTCATCCAGATCTTCCTGTATGATGTCCCGGTCCTTCTCTGTATTGGCAATACAGCTTTGCCAGCTTTGTGTCATCCGCAAACTTTATTAGCACACTCCCACTTTTTGTTTTAAGTTCAGTAATGAAAAGATTTGGTCCCCAAAACCAGTCTCTGAGGAACTCCACCAGTATCCTACCTCCAGCCTGACCGTTCACCTTTCAGTATGACCCGCTGTAGTCTCCCCTTTAACCAGTTCCTTATCCACCTTTCAATTTTCATATTGATCCCCATCTTTCCAATTTTAACTAATAATTCCCCATGTGGAACCACATCAAATGCCTTATTGAAATCAAGGTAAATTAGATCCATTTCAGTGTATAGCAGGGGGTCTCAAACAAGCTGGGGCGGCGCTTCGCAGGAGCTCTCTGGGCTTGCTGCTCCACCCCCTGCCTGCCATGCCCCACTACTGGTATCCCCTGCAGAGGGTGCCGAGCTCGGGCAGGGGGTGGCCGGAAGGAGAGTCCGGGACGGCTGAAAGGAGATGGAGATGGGGTGACAGGGAGGGGCAACTTAGGGGTGGGAGGGTATTGAAGCTGGGGGTTGGGGGGGGATTTGGAGACAGGGCACTTGGTTATAAGGATGAGTGGGGGAACATTTGGAAATGGAGAACAGGGTTATGGGAGGTGAGTGGGGTGAGATTTCGGGATGGAGTATAGGGAGCTGAGTTACAGGGAGCTGAGTTACAGGGATGAGTGGGTGGAGATTTGGGGACAGGGAGCAGGGTTGTGAGGGTGAGTGGGGGAGGTTTGGGGATGGAACATAGGGAGCTGGCTACAAGCATGAGTGTGGGGAGATTTGGGGAACGGAGCTGCGTTACGGGGGTAAGTGGGGATGGGGAACAGGGTTATGAGGATCAGTTTGGGAGAGGGAGACTTTATAAAATTATAATTGATATTAGGCTGAGATGGACTGAAATTTCTGTCAGATTTATCAGCATATTATATTTGAAAAAAGCTTGAATCGTCTGAGGCTGGTAATTTCTTGTTCAATTAGATTTGTTTGCTTGTGTTTCCAGCTCCGGACTTCCTATATTGCTTTGTTTGCCAAACAGCTGTTGGCGGTGACTAGCGCTTTCTAGGAGGGAGTGGGGAGCTGCGTGCTCAGAGGAGGAGGCAAGACAGGGGCAGGACCTCATGGAAGGGGTGGAGTGGGGGCGGGGCCGGGGGCAACAAGGGGGGGCATGTCAGTGATGCGGCCCTTGGGCCAGTGCACTAGTCCTCATGCGGCCCTCATGGTCATTTGAGTTTGAGGCCACTGATGTATAGTATATAGAGCAGTATAAACAAGTCATTTTCTGGATGAAATTTTAATTTGTACTGACTTCACTAGTGCTTTTAGTGTAGCCTGTTAGCTAGGCAATATCTAGAAGAGTTAATGTACCCCTCCCCCCCCCCAGGGTACATGTACCCCTGGTTGAGAACCACTGCTCTAAACAAATTTCTGCGCAGTTATCCTTCCGCCTACCTTTAAATTCCCCTTTCTGTTTCAATTAGATACTGTACAGTATTTTCACTTCTGTCCACTATTTTGTTCTGTTGCTATGCACTGAGTGACAAAGTCAGGCCGGATGGCTGCAGGAGGGTCTGGGAAAACAGGTATGTTAGTTCTAGAATGCTAAAGGCCCTTTTCCCTACATGCTGGGAACAGGTTACTTCAGGTCAGTTAGAGACACCTGAGTCCAATTAAGGGCTACCCAAAACCTGTTAATCTCTCTCCTGGTAAGAGAGATGAGGGGGCGGGGGAAGAGAGAAAGAAAGGAAAAAAGAGAAACTGCTGCAAGACTGGAGGCAGCTGGGAGACAGGCTTCTCCAGCATGAGAGACTGCGCTCCTCCCCATAGAGGAGACACCCAAAACCCAGTGCCTGTGTAGGGGGAGGACTGACACCCAGGAGTCAGCAAGAAGACAACACCTGCTCCAGGGAAGAGTATTCCCCCTTTTGTTTTGGTGCTTTATAGACTAGTTCCTCTTTGTTTAGCAGAGGAGCACTCATCAGGCCTGCCCCACGGCCTACTGAAAGGCTCTGAGAAACAAACCCCAAAGAGGGAAGACAGACACTCCAGAGTGGGGGCTGATTTGCCGCAGGCCCTGTCCCTGCCAGAGGAGGGAGCACTAAGTCCGGCAAGGCAGAAGGGGTGCCTTGCCACAACTGTTATTGCTGTTTAAGTTCCACTGCACTCTGGAGGTAGCTGTACTTAAATTTTGGGTGAGGTTATCCATTTGTGCATACTGTACAGTCTGATGAAAGGCACCATATGTAGTAAATGAGAAATTAAGCGATACAATAAGTGGAGAATTTCAGAACAATTAAATCATGTTTCAGCTGCAAAGCATCAGGCATGAGACATTGACTTTAAATATCCCTAAGGCCAGTTATCAACTAGAAATATGCTGTCTGACATTTCATGTTACTGTTATGAAAATGAATTGCTTCCTCAAAATAAAAGAAGATGTTAGACCCAGGCATCACTGAGAAACTTTAACTATGTCCACAGTGTAGTGCTCGTCCACACACAGACTAAATGGGTGACAAGCTGGGGTGTAAATCTGCAACACACTAAGTCATGTGTGGACCCTGCAACTGTGTACTAAAAGTTTGAGTGTGCTAAGGAACTTTTAGTGCACAGTCCACATGGCAACTCAGTGCAGGCCAGGCTAGTACATGGTAGTTTTACACTCTACCTTGCCACACACTAAGAAGTCTGTGTGGACAAATCCTTATTTGTGCTTTTATCATAGATAATTGGAAACTTTCCCATAGCGCACACAAACTTGTTATGCAGTATAGTATGAAATGTCTTTGTTTCTTTACAATTATGCTTTAGAATGTTCTGCATATTTTTTTAAGGGAATGGTTCACTGAAACAGCTGATTTTCAGTGAGTAAGGAACTTCAAGAAGAAAGAGAATCATTCTTATAAAATTACATATTTACTCCTATTTGTTCCCTAACTCACTCTATTCTACCTGTGAAGATGTGCTTAAGGGTCCGATCCTGCATTGAAGTCAATGCCAAAGCTCCCATTGACCTCAACAGTGCACAATCCAGCCCTTGTTCTGCATTCCTTTCCAACGCTTGCCAAACCATATTTAACTCTAGCCTTTCAGCACCATGGACACTCTGCACTGTTCACACATTCTTTCACACTTTCTTAGTCAGAAATTTACTTTGTTTTGTAACTACATATTTTCTAAAGCCAATTCTGAACAGAAATTATGGTCAATCAGCATTATTCATAGTTAGTGGTGGCCTTCTGTTCATCTTCTACAGAGCTGTGGCTTGTTTAATTAAAAAGACTTAGCTCTCTTGGTTCCATTTATCTTATTTGTTTAGAATAAATCTTTTTTTCTTTTTGCAAAAGTCAAACAAATTACAGAAAATCAATGATCTAATACATTTGACTTAAGAGTAAGGATCAGAGGGAGCATTGCATTCAGGTCGGATGAAATGATAATATTTAACTATTTTAACCCTTTTTCAGTGTGGAGATCATCTGCAAGTAGATTTATTTTAAGCATGTGTAATTATTTAGAATTGCTCAGATATTTTGTGCAAATATATTTCAACCTAGAGCTTGTTTATGATTACTATGACTACTTGAATTATACAACTGGACACCTAATTCATATGGTGGTGTTTCTGTTTCCTACCAAGATTCATGGAATTAGTAATAAAATCATAGAGATTTCAAAATGACTGTGCTAACTCTTCTAGCATGAACCTTATGTGAGCCTATATTCACATGAATATTTCTGAGATTTTCGCTTTCTGCAAATATTCTTTCAGATAAATCACTGAGAAGAATGTTTGTAGAAAGTAAATTAAAGAGGTTGTTCTTCAAACAAATCTTAGCAAAAAAAAATTGTGATATATATCTAACTACATTTGGGACTGCCCATATCCAAAGTCATTTTCATGTAGACTGGGCATGATTGTTTTGTTTAACTTCAGTCTCGTTCCTTGTATAACTAAACACATTGGGACCATACAGGAAATATAACACAAAGAAAGAGGGTGTGTGTAAAGCTTTCAATGGTTAACAACGATTATATTTTATAAATATAATTTTAATAAATGAAGACAATATTTCATAAATGAACATCCTAAAACCCCAAGACACTGTACTCAAAGGGGGGGCCTATTCTGCAATCTTATTCATACTGAGTGCTACTTACTTAAGCAAATAATTCTGTTTTTAGTACTGCTCAGCATGACCAAGGTCCATAGGGCCTGATCCAAAGATTTAAATAAAGGTACAAGTCTCCATAGACTTCAGTGAGTTGTAATCAGGCCCATAAAAAATAAATTCGGGTTTATCTGTATTACAGATATCTGTTGGCATATCTGTGCCAGCAAAGCCTCCTAGTGGAGATGCAGCATAAATTGGCAAAAAATAATTCTCCCAGAACACCTAAACCACCTCCCTGAACAGCATTAGTATGCAAGCAAAAACACCCTTGTGTTGATTTAGTTGCATCCACAAGGAGTTGTGCCAGCATTGTTATGTCATCAAAGAGGGTGTGATTTTTTCACACTGCTAGCTGACATACCTATGCTGCCAAAACTTTGTGGTGTAAACCAAGCTTCATTTCTCACCTTTATTGAGGAATGAGGATGATCCATCAAGATAATTGTGAAGTTATTGTGACCTCTTCTACTGCATTATACATGGTTTCATAACTAGCGCTTCAGTTAGATCAGTATCTTGACTTTTCTGAAACACTGATATTTTTATATTTGATGGAAGAAGCGGTACTATTTTAATCTAAAGGTAAGATGTTGATGATTTATCCAGCCAGAAGAGACAGATGTATTAGCAGAATTTTTTTTTTTGTTTCCAAAGTGATAAATATACTGTAGGTTAGAAATAGATAAATAAGCCTGTGATATAAGAAGTATAGTCAAAGGATGAATGCGTACCTTCCAATGTTTTTTTAAATTGGTATAAACAGGTGCAATACATTTTATAACTAAAAAGTTGCAACAATTTTTCTTCTGTTTCTATGTAACTGATAAATTAGGACAGCTAAGAACATCTAAGCCTTCTATTGTATGACACGCATTGCAGTTGATTTTATGTACTCTAGAAGACTTTTCTCACAGTCCAGTATTTGGGTACTATTGACTTTTGTAATCTTTAGACACATTCTTAATGAGTAGAAAAGACACGAATCTCAGAGATAAAAATGCAAAGTAACAGTGACTCTTTACGTGGGTTGTCAGTAAGAGAAAGCTCAAACATAAATATCTGATGCACAGAGGTAACACAAATTATTCTGATAGATTACATTGTTTGTTTCTGTTTCAAATTACTCTGTCAACCCAGGAAGAAGAGGTTAAGAGGTCAGTCTAAAAGTGCTTGAAAGGACACTGTCAAAGAATTTTTTCCTAAATTTAAAATCTATATTTCACTAATTATTTATAATATCTTAGATGCACAAACCAAATTAAGGTTCTTAGTGAATTAAGAGACTTTTATTATAGGCCGTGGTAAAACTCCCATTAATTTTAATAGGAGCAGGATCAAACCCTTACGTGTTGAATTAAAACAAAATATACCGGTTGCTGTTCAAGGTCTCCAATAAATGTTGCATTCCAGGAATTGATTTGGTTTAAAAAAAAATGTGTATCATAAAGGGGTTATCTTTGTTTTTTGTTTTGGATTTGGTTTGGTTTTCCCTGGGGGGGAACATAGAAAATCACATGGACTTTGAAAACAGACTCCAAAACTGGCACTCTTTCCCTACACCTATCTTATTATGCTTGTTAGTGTCCCTTTAGTATGGTAATAATTGCCCCAAAACTGTAGGTAGCTTTAGTGTTTCTATAGGAAACTTAAAAATACTGGATTAAAATTCCTGTTGGCCTCAGCAGATGCATGACTGAGGTGTGAGTACCAACATTACTCCCATATCCAGAAAGGATCAGATCCTAAGAGGTTCCTTAGCTCGTTGAGACATTTTTTTCTGAGTGCTCTGAACTCCCATTGAAATCAATGGGCTTCTTCCTTCACCTACTGCAATCATTGGTAGCTCTCCCATTGACTTCAAGTGTTGGATTCGACCCATTGGCAGTTGGAGATGCAGAACACCTTCAACAGGCGGCTCTTACTGATTCATGAACACATTCTTGAGCAGTTCACATAGAGCTATACTATTTGTTTCTTGAAAGAATTCTTTCTTCTGGTGGTTTTCCGTGCACCATGATAAACTTTGGAGTTCTGGAGTCGTACAGAGACATTCCAAATGTGCAGAGAGTGAACTATGTCTATGCTGACTCCATTCATAAACATCAATCAGCCTGCCCAGCTCTCAGAATTTAGTCAAGTCCAGCGATCGCAATATATTGCCCGACAGACAGATCCATGTCCTCAGGTACTACAGCTTGAGGTTAGCATATTCTGTGGGGTACTAACTGTGTGCGAGCTTCAGAGCCACTAACACACCTAGCAAGGACCCACGTGTATATTCCTTATATAACTCAACAATTTCATTCATAGATATCATATGACCTTTAAAAAGAAAGTAAATATCAACACCCCTATTTCACAGCTAGGGAAACTCCTGGGCAGAGCAGTTTAGGGATTTATTTGCCCATGGTCACAGGAAGTCGGTGACAGAGCCAGATTCTCCATCTTTTGAGCTATCCGTGGCACTATATTGCCTCCCTTTACCAAGATGCATTGCATCTTTGTCTTGATATTCAACACATTGTCACTCAAAATGTAGTCTCCATAAAACAAATTATGTTTTCATTATAGAATAATCCACTGGGAACTATTAAATAAAAAAGATTACAGCAATTTTGCAGCTAATGTCTTGATATAGAATCATAGAATCTCAGGGTTGAAGGGACCTCAGGTGACCATCCAGTCAACCCCCTGCTCAGAGCAGAACCAATCCCCAATTAAATAATCCAACAGATTTTTGCCCCATATCCCTAAATGGCCCCTTTTAAGGATTGAACTCACAACCTGGGGTTTAAGCAGCCTAATGTTCAAGCCACTGAGCTATCACTCTTTTCCCCCTCCCCCATCCATATTACACTGCAACTGGACAAAGTAGTACAGATGCTATGGTAATGAGAAATCTAGAGATATGTACATTTCTGAAAAATAAGACCTATACAAACAATTTTTAAAATAAATCTATAGGATTTAGTTTAAATAAAAGAAACTGAATTTCCTTTCCATAGAGTTGAGCAGGGATATTTTCCCATGTCATCCAGTATTATAGGTAGGATACTTGACTTAATTAAAAGACCCCAACAAAATATATGACAAAGGAATAATATGACTGGAATCTAGAGTGTGTGAGCACAAACATTATTGTAGTCAAAAAAGGTGCCAGAATCTGCTTTGCATTACCGTACCACAGGCACTAAGTCCTGTTTCTGACTATTTGTCCCATAGGAAACATTCTTCCTTTTCAGACAGGCTTTGAGTTTAATTTGGACATTGCAAGGGGGAGGGGGCTTTTAATTGATGGTGGTTTTAAAACAGGCCATTCATGGGTGCCGTGCCATATAGGTCTGAGTATTAAAGATATAAGACTTATAACAAAAGAGTATTATCTACAGATCACCAATCTAATGTAATGAACTTAACTACCCTGTTTCCCCGAAAGTAAGACATCCCCCGAAAATAAGACGTACTTCCAGTTTTGCCTCTCGCTGTAATAGAATGTAATGTAATTTTGGGAGCAAAAATTAATATAAGACACCGTCTTATTTTCGGGGAAACACGGTATATCTTGGAGCGGGCAGTCTATCTGGTGTCACATCTACAGCCAAAGGAATTCCTGATGGCACTCCAGCAACTCCAGTGGAGTAACAGCAGGGATCGCTTTGGCCCCTTGTGCTCAAAATGTCCAATTCCTGTCTGAGAGCTGTGTTGCTCCCTGTACGGTGCACAGAAGAGGGCCAAGTTTGTCTTTTCCCCTGTGTTCATAAAGCTTGCCCAGGCTAGATGCTGAACATCCTCCGTTCCCATGGTCTTTAATTAGCATTGAACGTGCCCAGCCCCGAGTCCAGAGTACAGAAAGAATTCATTGGTTTAAGATTAGCAGCCGTGTTAGTCTGTATCCGTAAATAAGACAAGGAAGACTTTGTAGCACCTTAAAGACTAACCAGTTTATTTCAGCATAAGCTTTCATGGGCTATAGCCCACTTCATTGGATGCATAGAATGGAACAGAAGTAAGATGTGTTTATACACACAGAAAGAAAGTAAAAAAAAAAAAGTTGTACATTAGCATACCAATTCTAATGCCCCTCTGCCATGCAATGCCCCTCTGCTATGTACATTGGCCAAACCGGCCAGTCTCTATGCAAAAGAATAAATGGAGACAAATCTGACATTAGGAATCATAACATTCAAAAATCAATAGGAGAACACTTCAATCTTCCTGGCCATTCCATTAAAGACTTGATGGTGTCAGTTTTGAAACAGAAAAACTTCCAAAACAGACTTCAACGAGAAACTGAGGAACCGGAATTAATTTTCAAATTGGACACAATAAACCAAGGGCTAAACAGAACTTGCGAATGGTTCTCTCATTACACTAATTGATTGTATTTCCCTAGTTAATTACCTTCAATAGGTGTTATCTCCTGCCTGACAGAAATCCATTTCAAAAGGTATTTTTTTCTCCTGCTGATAATGGCCCATCCATAATAAACAGCCTCTTAGAATTGGAATGCTAATGTACAACTTTTTTTTTTTTGCTTTCTGTGTGTATAAATGCATCTTACTTCTGTTCCATTCTACACATCCGATGAAGTGAGCTATAGCCCACAAAAGCTTATGCTGAAATAAACTGGTTAGTCTCTAAGGTGCTACAAAGTCTTCCTCGTCTTATTTAAAGAATTCATTGTCACAACCATAAAAGTCTCAGCTCGAAGACTGTGGACCAAGTTCTCAACTGTGTCCAAATAGTGCTGGACACAGCAGCGAGACAGGGCTATCCAGAAGTCAGTTATAGCTCCCTGAGTCCCTGGTCATGGCCCATAGGCGTAGGGTAGAGCACCCTGGGGGATGATGTGAACGTCATCAGCTGGCGAGGGTCTTCTAGTGACCAGCTTGCTATTGCCAGAGCGCATTGCACTCCGACCACTCCCCTTGGCGTGGCCAATTTTGCTGACTCGTCTCCTCTTGGAGACGCTCGCAAAGGGTACCCCAGCAGGGGGCTTGTGGGAGGTTTCTCTCTCTTTGCACCCTATGGATAAAATCCTGGGCCTATTGAAGTCAGTGGAAGATCGCCATACCAGATATCAGAGAGGAGAGTGTATAGGGCCATTACTGTTGTTTGGAAATATTTTAAAATATTCTGTGTATCAGGACACACAAAAACAGGGAAACAATAGGTTTGTCAGAAATGGCTGTTTGATCTGTTTTGTGATGTGCTGTAATAATGCCAATATAAATTAGACAGCTTAATTTGTAAATGTTCTGATAAAATTAATGGCAAATGCCAGTAGGACAAATCATTCTTAACATCATTGAGGCTGAAAGATTTATGGAACTTTGGCGGCTGATTTTACTCATGAAAAGGACAAGGTTGGAAAGTTGGCTTGTTTAGTCACTAAATAGTCTCCTGTTCCTCTTCCAATATAAACCATGGGAATGTGGAACTCAGACCAATATTGACAGTATCTCATTGAAACATTATAGTGATAACTTTATCAGTGGTATGTGACACAAGATGGCACCAGACCATAACGTGCTGTCTTCATATAGGTCTACAAACATTTTAGATAAACTGTTTGCTTACTTTGAAAGATCTCTGAAATGTTGTTAGCACATGTCTTTGTTTTACTGAATTTAACGTCTGTGCTTTTCAAATTGTTTTAATTCATGGGGTGCCAAGAACAAGAATAAATTACAAAATCACATTTAATGTTAGTGACTCTTTAAATTGAATTTTTCATTCAAACTTTGTCATTAGCATAGAAAGACCTTTTGGTTGTGACCATACAAGCATAATAAATTGTGTATGTTTGTGGTACTGAATGAATCTTGCCCATATGCTGCACTGCAAGGCTACATGAATGAAGCATTTACCAAATCAGGCCCACCACATTAAACAGAAAAACAATCTTTATTCATGGTAACTTATCAGTTTCAATTAATCAACCTTAACAATAGAAATTCTGATGTGTTCAAGCAACTTGAAAGCAATAGGTCATCTCCAGGGCAGCCATGTTGTGTCTTTGTGCCTATGGCTTCACACAAAGCAGCATCTCCAATAAATGTACATATACAAATTCATGTGTGTGCATATATACATATAAGCACATAGCCACACCAAGGCCTATAACATACAAGTCTGCATGTATGTACAGTACTTGTTTACCTTTTTGTCCTACAAAATGTAATTGTTTTCTAGTATTTTTAAGCTCTGTAAGTTTAAACAAAGGAAAAGAAATTTCCATTGGATGACCATCCTTTCAGTTTCTCTGCTGCTATGTGAATGGCATTGTGAAAACCTTTCCAATGGTATTGAAAAGGGGTAACCATTGGTTTGATTTGGTTACACGGTTTCGTAAAGAGCTCCCTCCCACTGCCTTAGGGTCTGTGAAAGGTCTGTGACCTGTTTAGAACTGCCAAGTGAAATGTCATGTCGCCCCTCCCAAATGGGAGTATCTGCATTCATTTGATCAGTATAAAAAATGATTGGGGATGGCGAGATCAGTGCTTTTGAATTGCAATTTATACCAGTTTACAAAAATGCACATTGTTGGAAAAGAAAACATGGAAGTGTTTCTTTCTAAATTGCATTACCTGTGAAATGTCATTAGTCTTTTTAGGATATTTACATCCAATTTTTTACTTTCTAAAAGAGACTTAAAATGAAGAGATTCCATATTGGATTGTGATATTAATGAATATTGTCCTAGTTATTGTCTTGTGTTTAGGTTTGGTATCAAATATTTGGGGAACGATATTTCCTGATTCTTTTTCAAATTCTGTTTATAATGTTGTAGCCACAATCACAACGACCCTTGGAGGATATTGGGGGGATGCATATATTTTCCTCGTTTTAGTGAAATGACACATTGATTGTATTTTTCAGAGATTTTGTTCATCATGTTCAACATAAGAACTTTTTCTTTTCGTGTTAGGTGCATTGTCCATTGACTGTCCATGTCATTAAATACTTAATTTGTTTCCATTTAGCTACTTTCCCGGGCGCACACCCATAATCTGCTCCCCAAAAGTAACACAAGATGGGTTGTACATATTTTAAATGTATAATGTTGAATTTATTGTCTGTACCTTTAAGTTTCCATTAAAGTTGTATCTAGTAGATAGCTAGCTCACAAAGGCGAGGTATAAAGTCTCTGTGTTGCACTGGTGATTCCAGCAAAAGGGGTACCTCCGAGGTTCTCTCTATAAAAAAACCACACCCGACTAGTTTGTTTACAGAGCATCTTCTAGTTATGTCAGCACCGAGCGGATGAGGCTGTTTGTGAGTGTTCGCAGTTGTGTAGTAAGCGCCGAAAGCAGGTTCTTTTGTGCTGTCCAGTGGCTTTAGTCTGGCAGAAATCACTACTTTCCCAAAGAATGAGAAATGTGCTGTTCTCAGCCGATGAAAAGGGAGCTCTGATACCTTTGGGGTTCCTATATAGTGTTCTGTGGGTGCCCACTGAGTTTCTTCAACTTTCAAAACAAAACAACCCCAAAGCTTTCGGAATGGGATAGATGGCAGCATTTCTTTTATTTATCATGCGCTCTTAATTGATGCGCTGGCAAAGGCGTTTCTTCCTTTTCATTTACACATGACCAACAGTGTTGAATTTAAAATAGCAATTTTGCCCAGAAATTGTAGCATTTGAATAAGAATGTCAGTTCTTTGATCGGTGGTGCTCGGTGTGAGATACCTGGATATACGGTATTCTGAACCCCGCCCCCCCCCGCCCCCCCCCCCCCATAACTCAGACTGTAAACCCGCCTCCCACGTCACCTCCTGGACCCAGAAAAGCCCTGCTCGGCGTGATGGCCGGCTAAGCCCTTCTCCTTATAGACCCATCACCCTCCAGAGCTGACCACCATCCAGAGAAATACACAATCCCAATGTACTCGTACATGGAAGGGGCCAAGCGAATCAGCATTCAGTGCAAAATAAAATGAACATAAATGCGAACCGAAGCAGGAAAAGCAAAGGGTGTTTTGTTTGACACATTCACCTGGGCTGTAGAAATGCTGGTAGGTTGCTAAAGACTCGGTGCTACCGCGTGGTAACCAAAGACAGCCTTGGGTGCGAAGGATGCCACGGTAGTTTAAAACTGGGGAAAGGAATGAATGGCAAAGGTATAAGTGATGCTGAAATAAACTGGTTAGTGTCTAAGGTGCTACAAAGTCATCTTCGTCTTATTTCAAGTTAAAGCTGCGCTCCAGGTCTGTATAGACTAGTGGGCGCTGGTGGGTTTTGCCCATTTGCCTGCGCTGTTGTATTCCCTGGGACAAGTGTCCAGGATAAGGTGGGGGCAGAGCAGACGGGAGGCTCGGTCCTACTGTCACTTTCACTGTGTTTTCCGAGTAAAGGCTGGACTGTGCTGTTAACAGGAAACCCCCCACTCCTGGTGTCACCGAGTGTGTATCAGGGGAAGGCACAAAACAAACTCCAGAACTCGGTCATTCTGTTTAGGAAGTGATCGGAAATAATGCAACACGTCGAGCAAGGTTGAGAATCAGCAAGAGGAACTTTGTTCTGACATGTTTCCTGCGTGATTTGTGCCCCGGTGTTCAATGTCTTCTGGATCTTTTCTCTTTCAGTGTCTGGGGATGAAGAATTTGTCGGGGATCCTCCTTTCCCTTCACCTCCGTCCACGTTAACTTGACAGTGGGCGCGGTGCCTTCTGTGGGAAGAGGAAGAGGGAGCAGGATTGCGAGGAAATAAATGTCCAGAGGGCTTCAGATGGTCCCGGAAATGTCTCTCTGTGTCTCGCTAGGAAGCTGTGGATACTTTGATTCTCCAAAGTCACGTAGTGTATATTTGAAGTTAATGACAGGAATTTAAAGATGCAACTCTCCCACCTGCACGCTTTCCTCTCTTGGAGGCCGGGTTGATTATCAGAATGGGGATGTGAACGTGTATCCGATGACATTTCCATTTTGGGTCCATATTTGTTCCAGGCATGGCCTCATTCGTAGTCCTACTTTTTTTTTTAAGAGCAAAGTTTTATTCTGAGTAAAAACTGACCTTCGGTCAAATACACCATCAGCCTTGTCTAGAAACACTTAAATTACACCCCATGGATGGAAGTACCTTGCTTGAGCTGATAGCTTGATTTAGAGCTAGTCCTTAACCTGGGCAAGCTTGAACGGCTGAAAGTCCAAGGCTTTGATTGCAAGCTTTTGAACCATAAACAGAGCCCGGTCTTGAAGCCTGTAATTTCGTCGGTTCGGCCCTTAGATTCAACCCAGACCAATAGCAGGAGTGAGTTTAGTGGCATTGATGTTTTATGAGCTATTGATTCATATTTTCTTTTTCTTGTTCATTGACACCTCTATTTTCAACGCTATCCAAAGGGACTTAAATTATACAAATTAAAACGTTTCCATAGTTTTAACTGGTAGTTAAAGAAATTCCAAGTTATCAACCACTAGTCTAAGCATATGTGGGTGTGTGCATCATAGATGTGTGTTTAAGGTGTTTGTATAAATATATGATATTTTGTTTTAAAATACTGACCAATAAATGTAAAAGCGCTAATTTCCTAAAGCGTTGCTTGATCGGTTGTGAAAAGCTTTCCATCACAACTTTCTTTTGACGATTACCAAAACAAACTAAGAAATGCTTGCTAGTGTCATTAATAATCGACTGCATTCAGTTCATTATTTTCATTTCCATGGATCTGTTTTGCAGTTTGCTTCAATTTAACAACCTTAAGATGTTCAGCATTTATGCTGGGCAAAACTTTGATAATACTTCGCAAAACTAGTTATTTATTAGGTCCCAGGAACTATGTTCCTCTTTGGTGCCCTGTAGCCCTGGCTGGATAATTTAGTAGATAAGTAAAAGGCTCAAAAGGTTTAATGGGAGAAAGCAGCCTTATTTCCATCCCAAGTCCATATAGTTGCACACTGCAGTCCACCATTATTCGAGCTTCATCTACTGTGCACTATATACCACCGTCTCCAAAGGATTGTTGCCCTAGAAACGTGTTTTAAATCTCCTGCTATATATCAACACCTTGTTTTAGCAGTCCTTGGCTGAATTACAGTTACACAGTTTGGCGCTTCTTTCAAATTTCCTCCCATCACTTTGGCCAAAGAAAGGAATTTTTCTCCTTTAGAAATGAATTGGCTTAATTAGTAAGTAGATTAATGGCAATTGCTGGTGAGTTGGTTTCCAGCAGAGTTTCACCAGAGAGGGTTAATCGGAGTCAGGTCTGGAATCTTTCCCAGAACTGGCTGCCAGCCATTTCCGTCAACCAATCAACCCCATAAACAAATGCCCTACCAAGTGAAATCGGGTTTATATTCTTACTGTCATCCTGCTAGAGTCATTTCCCCAAACAGCAGCAACTTCGCAGTGTGGGTGAAACTGATCGCTCTGAATTTTGGTTTAATACCCAGATATTAAGAATACTTTAAATGTTCCATGTGCTGCAAGAATGGGTTTGTTGGTCAAATCAGAATTCAGTACACATGAAAACTGTCTCCAACAATAAAGGATCCTTATCTGTAACAATCTGTTCTAAACTGACCCTATTCTGCGGCAACAGCAATAACGTAAGATGTAGAATCTTGCAAAACACTCCCAAAATCTATTGCCACAAAAAAGGAAAACCTTAGCCCAGAGCTGTACATTTTGCAGTCTTTACACTTATCTTTCCATACTGATAAAAATGCATTCATAGTTTAACACGCAGCTGCATTAGGCTTGCAAAAAAAAAAAAATCCCTGCTGAGAAATGCATATAATAGGAAAAACAGATCGGCTGGACAGCAATGTAATTAATGCCAGAAAGGGCTGAGGCCGGTTTCATAGTTTGTCTTTTGAGTATATCAAGACGAGACCTGGTGAAAAATGACGCATGCTTTAGCATTTCAGAAAGCTGGCAACTGGCAGAACCCCCCTCCTCCCCTTTTAACTTTATGCTGCTGAACAAAGGGGTCGGCAGAACTAGCTAGGTTGTAATGAGTTCTATGTCCCTAGCACATTAAGTGCATCATGGAAACATATTGTATCGAAATAGTTTGGAGGAGAATACTGGGGATGAAAGAGAATGGGTGCTTTGATCAGCTCCCTGGGGTCCTGAGTGCGCACAGACCGACTTGCAAGGAGTTATTCAGCTCCAGCTAGACACACTTACAACGCCATTCAAAGAAATTTGCATATCTGTAATTTATCACATTTGTCCCGAACATTTTGCAAGGTAAATAAAAGTTGGCTGAATAAAAAATATCAATCATCAGCGAGGGAGGGGGAGAGGACACTGTTCGAGGCAGACCTCAGGAGTCTGCTCCATGCGAAATAAAACTTTTACCCCTGACATTCACAAACTTCAACGAGTCCCCTGACAGCAGGTTCAATGCTAATAAGACGACTGGCAACAGCTTCCACCAAACCGCTAAGCAGCAAGGCGGACGGCTTCGCCTCGTCTGAGAAGAACAAGTCCCCAAACTTACTCCAGGACCCAGGAAAACAGATTTGGACTGTTTTGTGCACAGACAAGCTCGCACCTTGTGAGAGCAGCGGAATGCGGCGTTCCCCGAGGCCGCAGACAGCCCGTGCAATGCCCCCCCTCCCCCCCGCCTTGCTAATTCCTGTATTTCTTATGACACTAACCACCCTCCTTTGCACAAACCCGCTACTCCCGGCGGATTAAAGCTCCGCGGGGCTGTGCAGTGGGGGAAGCCCCTGGCCAGTGCCCCGCTCGCACAGGGGAGAGGCGATCAGGCGGGCATTGTTCGGCGTTTTAACAACCCCCAGTTAACCAGCAAACAAGAATCTTCAACTTGACCTTGGGCCGGGGCTGTGCGCGCGGGCTAATCCGTCAGGCCGGCCCGGGACAGTGATGTATTCCCCGGGATGGCCCGGCCCGAGCGCTCTGGAGCGCGGCGTGCGCCTCCCAGCCCCGAGTCCGGGGGGAGGGCGCCTCGGGAGCCCGGCGCGTAAATCAGCCCCGGCTAGCGCTTGAGGGGCACGGAAAAGCTGTGGCCAGCACTGTTCCCATTAACCGCAATGGGGCTTTGCTTTGGCGGGGGAACAAAAGTCCTGGCAAGACGTCTTTGTGGCTAATTCAGTCAAAGGCGCAGCCCCGGTCCCCCCGCGGAAAGGTCAGTGGCGTTGTGTATGGGCCGCCGAGGGGGTGTTTTCACGGTGCACACGGAGCCAGCTGGCCCTGTCAGACCCTCCCCACCGGGGAGCGCGCCCGGCGTGGCTGCGGGACCGTCCTACACCTGCGAGGGCTCCCGGCTTCCCAGCCCCGCCGCCGCTTAGGCTTCTTCTTCCCCCCACTTTGCCAGCCCGGTTCAAGCCCTTCCCGGGAGCGGGGCAGGGAGAAGCTTTGCAACCTCCCGGGCGCCTGGCAAAGGGGCTCCCAGGCGGCGCGCTCCAGGCTCGAGGCGCTGCCGAGCTATTGCACGAAACTTCCCCGCGTCTGTGTCAACGGCAGGACCCTTGGCTAACCCGGGGGTCGGCTCGTGAGCGGGGCGCCGCACGCGGCCGGGGGCAGCCCTAGCTCCTCTGGCGGGGGCTCGGTGCGGGTTGATCTGCAGTGCAGGGAGCAGGGCGCAGGTCCGCAAGAGGCGCCTCGTCCCCGCTCCTCCATTGCCCGCGTCTCAAAACGCCGCACTCCGGCCGCACAGCCGATTATCCGGCCAGGGGCTGACTCCGGCTCCGGGGAGCCCCCAGCTCTCGCTCTCCCTGGGCGGGAACGGGGAGCGGGGGGAGTTGGGTCGCGTTTCCCAGCGGACTCCCGGCTCTGTGCGCGCAGCCCGGGGCGGTAGCGGCAGCTCCGCAGAGTCAGTTCACTGGGCTACGATTTAGGGGCTATTTTGTTGCTCTCCGAATCGCTCGGCCCCTGCTCCCGCGCCGGACACACGGGAGTGCGCGGAGCCCACCTACCCCCCGCGTGGCTCCGGCTGGGAGAGCCGCTCTGGGCGGGGGGAGCGCTCAGCGGGGGCAGGGCTGCGGGAAGAGCCGGCCGGTGGAGCACGCCGCGACTCCCGTTCCTGAGCGGGGGCCCAGGCGGCTCTCCCCAGACCGGCTGTCCGCTTTGGGCTCCCGGGCTGGGCTGGCACGTCCCGCCCTGCCCCGGGGAGGCCCGGCAGGGAACGCGCCTCTCTCGCGCTCTCCGAGCAGTTCAGTGCAACAGGTTGCCCGGAGCAGGTGCACCGGCGGGGAGGGGGCGAGTTGGCGCTGAGGGCAAAGGCCCAGCGGTCCTGGGGAGCCGGCCCGGGGGGTGCTGCTGCTGTGCCGGGAGCAGGTCGCCCCACGCCGGCGCCCCCAGGCTCACGCGCCCGCCCCTGGCCAGGGAGCTGCGCCGCTGGCACCACGGCATCCAGCGAGCTCTGCCGCCGCCTCCCCTGGGGGGGGGACCCTGCTCTGCCCCCAGGGCGGCGGCGCGGGGGGCTCCTTACCCCGGGAGGGATGGTCGGTGCCCTGGCGGATCCTTCGAGGGTGCCCCGGCCGCTGCCCCCGAGCCTCCCCCGCGCCTCCCGCGCCCCGGCCCAGCCCTGCCTTCCCGGGGCCCCTCTTGGAGACCTCCATGCGCAAAGTGGCCAGGCCAGGCGGAGAGCCTGCGCCTGCGGCCCGTTCCCGGCTCGAGGGGGCACCGACGGCAGCCGGCCACCGGCTCAGTCTGGAGCTGGGAGCTGCCTCCTCCCCGGGGCCGCCTCGCCCGGCTCCTCTCCGGTTCCCCGGAGTTGTGGGAGCAGCGGGGAGAGGCGGGGCGCATGCGCGTCTCCGGCCGGGGTCCCTCTACAGCCGCTGGCTGCGGAGTGTGGGGAGAGTTTGGCCAAGTTTGCCAGGGAGGCAGCGGGCGCTCGGACGCCCGGCTTGAGTCGCTGGGGAGCGGGGCTGAGGCCCCGGGGAGCTCCCAGGCAGCGGCTCGGGGAGGGCTGGGGGTGGGAGGCGGCGGGGGGGGGGAGGAGAGAGAGGTCTTTGTGTGGCACAGAGAGAAACTTGCGCACAAACGCAGCAGCGCGCTCCGCCATGGAGGCCTCTCTCCAGCGAGGCCACCTCCGCTCGGCGCGCTTCATTTACAGCCTGAGCCATTCATCCCCCCTCCCCTTTGTTCGCCTTGAAAGTAATGCTGTGAATTAAAAGAAATGACAATATTTTCTGCCTGCTTGCAAGTCCAAGAGAAGGGCCCTTGAGCTTGGCAAAAATCAGGCAAATCATTCATCATGCCACCCCGCACCTGTGGTCTTGGCATTGAAAACCCTTCAGACCTATTCCTATTAAACTTAATTATTCCCCCAAGGCACACAATGGTTGAAATGGAGCAGGTTGGAGTCTGTTTATTGGTCGTAAATGTTTTTCTGAAGATCTTCTGAATCTCATTGTTAGCTCGTTGTTTGAGGCTGCCCTCTTTCTTTCAGCCTAGAGTAGCCTTGGACTTTTCAATTTTCAATCGTAACATCTGCTTAATCGTACGGATCAAAATATGGAGACACAAAACATATGTAATGGTTGATTTGTTAAATCCTGGTAATGAGTTATTAACAAGGGAAAACAATAGGGCAGGATGGTGAGAGCCTTATGGTAACAGAGTCACTTTATGTAACGCCTGACGTTTCCCTTCTTGATAAATGGAACTAAGGTCTGAACGCCAGGTGATAGCAAGAAAATCAATGTCTTTAGGGGCCAGCCCTGAGACTTTTTTTCTATGTGAAAAATTAGGAGACATAAAATTTAATTGGCTGATCAGGGGGAAAGCAGTGGTCTTAAATTTAATTGCCAGTAGGCTTAGCAAGGGAGACAAAACAAGATTTGGGCCTGTTTGTTTGCTTGCATCCCAGCTTCAAGTCCAAGTGTATCATTGAAAATGTGTTTTATTATAACACATGTCATGCTTTACAGTTCCCATATTGTGTAAAGACAATAGTTAATGGTACATTAAAGACAAGCAAACCATGCCAACACGTCTTGGAGACATTGTAAGGGCCTCTCTCTTTGCTTGTTTTAGGCAGCTGCAGTCCAGGACCCAGAAGCACAAAAAGAACAAGTTTGAAATACCAGGTGCATCCTAGAGAACCACGACAGGGATTGATATGTTATAGCCTAGGACATGAACCTAGCAATAAAGATATCATTTCGATTGTCTGCGGCTTCCACGCCATGTAAAGCAAGAGGCGCCTGAGCCGCCTGTTTTCTGGCAGCGGAGCTCTCCCTCCCTGGGTTTCCCTATCTCCCTCAGCCAAATTCGAACACCTGTTGGCCAGACCTCACAGCCCGTCGTGGGAATCGCTGCCTCCCAGTGATTCCAGATCTCTCGACGGCGGCTTGTTGTGGAATGATTTCGGCCCATTCCCACAGGCTGCGGCGTGCTTTGGAAAGCGGGAGATTTACCAGGGAGCACTCAACTGGTGTTTGTTCAACCTCGCAGCTGGTCCTCGATGCCACCGAAAGACACGTTAATGAAAATGGGATGAGTTCATGGATTTAAGAGGCTTCGCACCCCATACAGTCGAGGGCGTTAATCCGAATAGTGGCAGATTAGAGGCCATGGGAATCACAGTGGGACAATTTCACAGAGCCAATGGCAGGCTCTTTCTGCGCGCTGCTCTGCCGGAGGAGGCTGGCTCTCTTTCCCATACCTTGTCTGTACTTTAGGGCAAAGAGATTGATGCTGGCGGGGTTTTATGGGGGCTGGTTTACAATTAAATTGTCTTTTCAATGGGCTTTAAGGGGCATCGCGAATGTTATTGGTCTCAAGAGGACAGTGCCGCCATGTACGTGAATGAGCCCAGATCCCCCTTCTCGAAGGGCTGTGAGAAGTGACTGGGGTCGAAGCCTCTTTTAAAAATACCGGCCGCCTTTGTGGGATTTCTGCTCTTGTTGTTTTTAACGTAAATCAGCGATGTGGGGGCTGCCCGGGCGTGTTGCTCACATTGGGCATGGGAGGGGGGCCTGGCCTGTAATTAGTCACATCCGTAAGCAGCCTGCACTGGGACTGAGAAACCACCCCAGGGGGAAAAGGGAGGCGAGGTCACTGCATTATTTTCATAGCTGCATATGAGCCACCACGTCCCCCGGATCACTGGCGTGAGATACACCCACTGTAGAGCCGGTGCGACCTGACTTGGGGAACAGGGAGATTTGAACTCAAACACACGCTGGAGCCTCTGGCGCTGGACGCTCGGCCGCTTGGTTTTTAGGCAGCACAAATATCAAAGCAGCTTTTAAAATAGGCCCCGAGCTTCCATCAGCCCCCGGGTCTGTTGACTGAGGAAATGAGTTTTGAAGAGGGACCTCATTCATGTGAGCCAAAGTTACTGGCACGGGGAAAGGGGCTGGTTTCTCCATAGTGTCATCGCTACAGTTATGGTTTTCAGGGGGGTTGGGAGAAAGGGGCCGGCTGATTAAGACGAGGCCTGAATAGCTGTCACTCATGCCGGCCCACACGCTGGTCCTTACAGGGCCAAGCAATAGTCCTGACCAGCAAAAACCCTAAAGCGACTGCAAAGCTCTGACTTTGAGACAACGCCGCCTGCCTGGCTTTCCGCCGTGGAGCTCTGCTCGCCTTCTGGCCAGGAAGACCCGGAACGATCCTTTCCTTCTGCCTTTTGCTGCAGGACTGGTCTTGCAGAACTGCTGCATTAGAATGAATGCGTTATGAGTAAGTAAAAAGAAGCTGTCAGTCTCTTTGAAGATCGCGTTTAAAGGGACTTGCCAAGTCAAGACAGGAGAGTGACAAGATAGAGACCCTGGTGTTTTCCATGCGCAGCCCGGCTCTTCCGCTTGATCTGCACCATACTAAAGGATGTGTTGAAGCATTGAATCACAAAAAAAAGTGGTACGCCAGAGAAAAGGTGCCACATAACAATGGTGGTAGTGTTTGAATTGTGGAGTACCACATTACCACATCCAATTGAAACGGAGCGCTCTATACAACCGAAGGAAACGGTACAACACTTCCATAACTTATAATTAAGCTGAAGTCCGACTAACATTTGACTTTCTAATGAGTGTAATGAGATTACATGCCTGATGGAAGCATTTGTGCAAAAGCGACTTTCTGTGTTTAATGAGGTCCTAATACAGGACAAAATCGAATTATAGTTTGACTCATTTTCTCTCCCAAAGAGCACCGTTAAGCTCAATGACACTGGTGCAAACTTCTCCTTCCCGTTGCAGACTGGGAGGAGGGGGAGGTTTGCACTCTGAGACCAACACCGATTTTTGAGCTTTTAAAAAAAGAATTAAAAAAAACAAAACCCGAAGCTCCAGCTCCGCGGTGTTTGGCTGGGGAGGTTGCTCCTCTAATTGCTGTTGGAAGAGGTCCATGCCATCCGCGCTAGCACCAGGGGAACTAAATGTGTCTAACTAGGTTAATGCAATTAGCAGCCATGCAACATATTGCTCCCAGTTCGGGCGCTCTAAAGCTAGAGTCCAGTATAGGAGGAGTAATAATTATACCTTGGCTCGCCAGTGCCGTTCCCATCCGCCTGGGCACCTCGTGTGGGCAGGTCTGCGCGGGGCTCCGCTTGCAGGGCTGGGGTGGGCATCTGGGGCGCTCCCGGAAGCCGTGACGTCGGTGGCTGAGCCTGAGGAGCGGCGGGTACCACGGGAAAATCAGCACCTGCAGCGCTGGCCAGCAGCAGCACCAGGCCTGCAGACCACGCTCCCCCCCCCCCCATCCCCCCTCCTTTTCCCTCCCCCCTCCCCAGCCAGGTTCGAGCGCTGGCCCCGCACCCCCAGCAACACATTAACGCTTTCAGCGCCGGCCCCAGGCGCTCGCGGCTGCCCCCCCCCCCCCGCCCGGTGGAGTGGCCACGGGGCGAGCTCGCTACGTCCTCCGAGGCTCGTCCCAGCCCAGCTGTGGGGCTCAAGGGGCTGCTAGCGAATGAGCTCAGCTCCAGCAGCCCTGAGTAGGGGCTGCACGATCCGGCCATTGAGCCCTAGCCACGGAGCAGCGCCTCGCTCGGCGGCCGCACCCCGGCGTTACTCGCCTGCTTGGCCTCAGCCTTTGCCTGGGGCTGGGCCGGGACCGCGCGCAGCCCCTCCCGGGAGTGGCCGGGCCCCACCCTGCACCGCTCAGGCCCGGGAGTGCGGCGTGGGCCCGAGTCCCCGTGTGCTCTGGTCCTGGTCAGCCCTGTGCTCCCATGGCCAGGACACGCCGCTGCTGGGCAGCACAGCCTGGCCGGGCTGGGGCGGTGAAACACCAGGGCCGGGCCCTTGGGCTCGTCCTTCTCGGGGCTTTGCTTGTTAAAGGGGAGCCAGAGTCATCTGTGGGAGCCGGGCCGGGCTGAGCGCGGGGTGTGCGCCGGGAGGTAGCTGCCCTGGGGTCAGGCGGTCGCTGGTGGGGCAGGTCTAACCCCGGTTTAGTCGAGTGATTCGTGTGACGCTGGTGTTGCACTAGCAGCCTCGCTCTTGGGGACGGAAACCACAACCCCATCCGTGCCATTGTACAGACGCAGAGGGGAATGGCAGGACCCATTGAAATGGACAACGCCAGGACGTGAAACCACTCGAGGAGGGCACAGCTAATGAGGGGGGAGGGAAAGGGAAAGTTATTCCCTCCACCGATGTGGCATCAGCCCCCGAAACGCTTCTTACGCTGAACGCTGGTCATCTCTGGTGCAGAGACAATGGGACGGACCCAATATAACGCTGTCATTGTTTGAACCCAGTAACCAGCCTGCACCCTACATTCCTCTTCTTAGGAAATGCCCCTTTAAACACCACAGCTCTCATTGGGCTTCAAGGTAACTTGTCTGTGACGGAGCTGAAACTTCCAACTTTTTATTACTTGAGGTCAATATTATATTGTCTGATAGTCTTAGCATCAATGTCCCACGAGATAAACTGCCTTAGACGGTTTAATCAGGGTTTATTATTAACAAACATAGAAATAGTCCACAGGTGGTAATAAATTATTTTCATAGTATGGAAGTGTTTTCCGAACAGTTTGATGGAAAGGGGCTGGTGGGATGAAAGGATTGCATATTTTAAAATCAGGATAAATTATATAAATTATACATACAAATAGACAATAGCACTTCATTAACTCTACTTGATAATAAATAGATAAATAAAAACATTGATTGCCATTAGATTTTGAATTTTAAATTACGTTAAAAATATAGGTTTTTACATACAAATATACACTGGTGTCATGTTTGCATTTACAGTCCAAGTATTCACGATTCATGATACAAAATCAAACGGAGGTTCGTTTTCTATGTTGTTTAGAGAAGATGAAGATTTACTGTTGAGTTTTCTGGGGTCTTCAGGGGTCCACACTTTTGCTGTCCTGATAATGTTTTGTTCCTTGAGTTGCTTTTCGTCAGTCCACGACAGAGAGTGTCCAGCAAGAGGAGGCAGCCCATAATCGGGGTCGCTTGGAGAAGGTGATCCTGGAAAAAGAGAGCAGTAGGAAAATAAATATTTTGCTATATACCATTGGGATCCAGTCCAGGGACCCCTTCTCTTTGCTCTTGGCCCTTTTAACCCAGCTAAATGTACAAGCGTTCCCCTGTGGCATGCAAAGTCTAACCGCTTTCCTGGGTTTGACAATACCGGGTTCCTCCCTCTTCTACCGATCCGCCTAGCTGCGGATGGTCTCAAGCCCACTGCCAGGTGCCCTTCTCTAGCCAAGCTGCGGTCTTGCGCTAGGAGAGACGTCGTGGCAACAGGCAAGGTGCACATTCCTTCAGACCACAGGCTCAAAGGAGGGGGCGCTGGGGGGGGGGCGCCTCCGAGAGCACGTGTGAGCCTGTCTTTGTGTGTGTGTGTGTCGGGGGGAGGCGTAAACCCAGCCCCGCGGGAACTCCAGGGAAGCCAATGGAGTTACGTCAGGGAGCAATTTGGCCCCGGGCTGCCCACTTACTTGTGCCCCGGTGGCAGATGATGACTTTCTTGGGCTGGCTGGGGCTCTCGCTGCTGGCGCTCCGCAGGGGCAGGTCCGACTGCACCAGCTCGCTCAGGAAGTTGATGTAGCCAATGGCCAGGCGCAGGGTGTCCACCTTGGAGAGCCGCTTCTCGTAGGGCAGCGTGGGGATGTGGGACCTCAGCCCCTCGAAGGCGTCGTTGATGGACTGCATCCGCCGGCGCTCCCGCACGTTGGCCGCCTGCCGCAGCTGCTGCAGCTCGGCCTCGGAGCGCAGCCGCCGGCGCCGCTTGGCGGAGCTCAGCGCCTTGAGCCTGCCCCCCGGGGACAGCAGCGCGGAGCCGGCCGCCCCGCAGCACTCGTAGGGGAAGCTGGGCGAGGAGGGGGAGGAGGAGGAGGAGAAGTTGGCCGCGGCCGCCTCGCAGCAGTAGCCCCCCTCGCCCTGCCCCCCGTCCCGGTAATACTCCTGCAGCTGGTGGCTCAGGAAGTCCACGTCCTGCTCCAGGAACTCGTCCGCCTCCAGGGGGTCGCGGGAGGACTGGTCCGTGAAGAAATCCTCCTCCTCGAAGTAGGGGGGCGAGGAGAAGGAGTCCAGCCCCCCGGGGAAGTGCTCCAGCAGAACCGGCTCCATGCCGGGCCCTGGCCCGGGCACGCTGGGGCGGCTGCCGCCCGCTGCTGCCCGGGGACCCAGCCGCGAGGAGCCTCCTGGGCCCCTCGCCCCGGCGGTTCCCGGCGAGCCGCCTCCTGCTGCTGCTGCTGCTGCTGCCCCCGTCCCTGCAAGCGCGGCCCCCGCTCCTGCTGCGGGCGCTGCCCCTGCCCCGGCGCCTCGGCCTCTCCGGGCTCCCTCTAGGGAGGCTGCTGGGGACTCGCTGGAGCTGAGGGCTGGCACGCGAGGATTCTTATAACTACATCCACAGGCGCGTGCCACTAACCAGCAGCGCCAGCCAATCAGAGCGCGCCGGAGAGGGAGAGACTCACGCGCCTGGGGGTGGGGGGACACCTAGAAAGCTCCTGAGGGGAGAGGCGGGGCCTGGGCCAGGCGGGGGGGGGGGGGGGGCGCTGCCCCAGCTGCTGCCCCAGCTCTACCTGGCGCTGCGATGGCACCTCCAGGTGGCTGCGCTCGCCCCTGCGGGGGCCCGGCCGGGCCCGGTGGGGCAGGGGGGGTGGAAAGCGGGAGCAGCTCTGGGTGATTTTATCTGCGCCAGATCACCGGGCCCGCGGGCAGAACTCACCTCGGGGGCCCGTCCCGGCGCGGTGCTATTGCCCTGTAACGCGACAGTCACCGGAGCGAAAGGGAACCGGCGGGGCTGGCCCGTCGCCACAGATCGCGGCCTCTACAACGGCTTTGGCGGGCGCTACTCAGCGGGATCCAATTCTCCGGTCTCTTCGGGGGGCGGGGACGAGACCTGCCCTAGAGAGCACGAAGCGCGAGGCGCGGCGCGTCCATCCTCCGCTCAGATATTTACACCCACCTGGCCCGTCCCAAGCATTTCGCTAGTGAACTCGGGCGATTTATCTCCCGCTCTCCGGTTCTAGAACGTGGCCAGGTCCGTCTAGATTCGGAACACGATCGGCTTCCTTCCGCCTTCTCAACTACACGAGGCGCTGATCATCAGAGGGATGTCGTCCAGCCGGCCAGCCCTTGGGCGCTTTACCATAAACTTGTGAAATGGAGCAATAACTTAGACAGATCACATTCGCAAAACCGACAGGCGCGAAGTGCGGGGTCCCAAGAGGTCTGCTTCATTCCCTGGTACTTGGTGTCTTTGTCAAATCACTTCAATATTTTTCCACGCTGCATTTAAGTAGTAACACAATTTATTCAGAGTCTGTGAGTTTGCGCCGTTTCAAGACTTATTTTAAAAGCGGGCATATGGTTGATGGATCGCTCGAGTGTTCTTTTATTATTTTATTGGCGTTTGAAATTAAGACGCTCTAACATCAACATAAATTACATCAACTTCTTGCGTTTGGGTGTGTATCGATTTTAAACATATCGGATTTGTACTCCGCCCCTCCCCCCGCAGAACGCACTCATTTTGCCGAGGTTCTGTTAATAATTCTCTAGCTGACTCTAATTGATTAAAGTGTTAAAAATTCTCACTGGGGTAAAATGGATTACACATCAGATTGGGGAAAGATTATCTCTGTGATTAACGCTGCCATATTTTGCTCAGCAGAGGCTGTTGGGGTTCATCGAAAGTCACTTTCCAATGCATTACTGAGCATTTGCACAGATCAGAGCAAAAATGGAACCATATCCTTCCTATATCAGCAAAGCAAGACAGGAAAAGTAATTAATGACTAGACTTCAAAGCATTCAACAAAATTTGGCTAACATAAGAGTAAAATGTGTTTCCTAGCAGTGAACAAAGGCCTTTGTCCGAGCTATTTATTGGGAAGTCCTGTTTCTGGACTAACCACATCGAGGTGTAAAAGAAAAGAATAAGGGCCGTGGTTTGGTTTGGAAGGTTTTATTCAGAAACCTGCACAGGAGTGAAACAACCCCTGTGGGCTGCTGTAAAATAACCCTCATACCTTGTGCTGGGGGGGGGGCAGCCAGTGTGCCTTGGGGAGTCCAGCTCGAAGGAACTGGAAAGATTTGGGTCTAGTTTTCGATCCACGTAGAAAGTCCCCTCAGCGGGATCGTCTCCCCAGATAAAGGCTGAAACGTGAACGCGTTTGAGAGAGATTTTGCCCATAGATTTGTTTTCACTGCGTAGGAAATGTAAAACCACACGGAGCTTCATATTATATTAGAAACCTATCAGATCAGCTTTCCCCCCGTGGCTCTGGTAGGTCGGAATCATGTACTTCCAGAGAAGAATTAATATTCATCCAATGGCAGTTAGAAGAGAGTTTCCTATTAGTAACTGTCCCTCCTACCGGCTCGTTGTGGGGGGAAGCTCATGGACAGCAGGGTTAAGACCATGATGAGCCAAACCTAACCCTGTGCAGGCTGGAATGGCTGCCTCGGACGAAAGGAAGAGCTGCAAGGCAGAGGGAGGCGAGCAGCGTTCATAGGAGCGCACCTACGGCCGCACACTTGCATGTGACCTTGCCCTACAGAATATGACCTCGAACTAACTGCTTGGGGAGGAGCCAGAGCCCTAAACCCAGCCTGGCCCATTAGGTTTGGAAAACCCTTCCGCCTTTGTACAGAAGTGGCCCGAGTGAATGCAGCGGCGCTGCTAGGATCGAAGAGCTCAAAGCAGCGGGATCTTCATCAATCAGCGACAGCCCTTCGGTCAATCAGTTTCTCTGGCAGCCGCCCGCAGGGTCACGCAGTGATCAGCAGAGGCGTCGCTCCAAAGAACAGCAGCGTCCCCCCGTTCTCATGACCTGGCTGGGCCCCTGCTCGGAACACCTGGGAGGGAGCGAGCCCGGCTGTCTGGTGCTCAGGCTGCCTGGCCTGAGAAAGGAAACTTTGGGACGGCCTAGAGGCTGCCAGGGGGTAAGTGGCAAAGAGGTGCCACCCCAAGCCAGCACGACGCTCCAGGCTTCGTCCCACTTCACTGAATCCAGTGTCATGGTCTTTTTTTTTTTTTATGGGGACACTGAGCAGAGAACCCCGCACAGCGCCCACTGCTCCGCGAAGCTATCGAGGGAGCCAGTGGACGCTGCCCAGTGGAACTCTGCCCGGATGCGTGACTGGAGAAGTGACCTGAGGTAGGCCCCACAGTCGCAGCGGACCCCCTCGTCTAGCATCCTCCTCCTGGTCTTATAGATGGCGACTTTAGCAAGCGCCAGGAGGAGGTTGACGAGGAGGTCTCGTGACTTTGTGGGGCCACGGATAGGGTGCCCCAAAAGAAAAAGGTGGGGGGAAAAGTGCAGCCAGAACCTCAATAAGAGGTTCTGGAGGAGCCGGAATAGGGGCTGCAGCCTGGCGCACTCTAGATAGGCGTGCGGTTGTGTTCACAGTGCCTGAGGCACAGGGTGGGAAACAGGATAAAAACTCAATGGAGCAAAACTCCTCTTCACTGCCCAGAGGAGGATAAAATAGACACTACTCTGCTTTCCTGCCTTCCTAAAGTCCCCAGTGCTAGCAAACCCCGAGGTGCACAGATCTGCAGGCACAATTACCGCATGAGGGGTGATTTACATCTACACTTGAGAGTTAAAGCGCAATAAAGCTGTCCAGAGCGCTCTAACTCACTACCCATCCACACTGGCAAGGCAGGTAGAGCGCTCTGGCTCCGTGGCTGGAGCACTCCTGGTAATCCACCTTGGAGAGAGGAATAACAGTTGGGGTATGATTAGACTACAGATTGTAGCGGGTTTTTTTATAGCGCTTCCCAATTTAGCGCAATAGTTTTTGCGCTAGAGGCTGTACACATTAAATCCCTGTAGCGCCAAAGCGCACACATTTGCAGAGCTTCTGGCGGCAGTAAGAGTAGCGGGATAGAGCAGGTATCCCAGCATTCAGCTGGGTGCAACCTGCTTTGCAAAGGAGTGGGGTGAGGGGGGACTGGGAACCTGTGCGTAGGGAGGGAACTTCCAGCTGTCAGTTACTTTTCCAAAACTGACAGGCTCTGCACACACACCTCCCTTCCCTAACCATTTATTTGGGGGGGGGTTTTCAAACTTCGGGTTGAGACGTGTGTGTGTGTGTGTGGCGGAGTGCTCCCCGGGAGGTCGCGAGCTCCTGACGCCGCAACTCACGGCGGTGGGCCGGGGGGCCCGCATGCAGCTGGCCGCCTGACCGCAGCGGGGACCCGGGACAGCAGCTGGGAGCGTGGCAGGGCTACCGCCCGCCGCGGTGGGGAACCGGCAGCCCTGCCGCCCACAGCGGCAGGGGACCCGGCAGCCCTGCCCGCAGCGGCGGGGACCCGGGACAGCGGCGGGGACCCGGCAGACCTGCCGCCCGCAGAGGCAGGGGACCCGACAGCCCTGCCCGCAGCGGCGGGGACCCGGGACAGCGGCGGGGACCTGGCACACCTGCCGCCCACAGAGGCAGGGGACCTGGCAGCCCTGCCGCAGCAGCGGGCCGGTTTTTCTAATTTCAAATGGAATATGGGGGAGGGTCTGACATGGGGTCACCTGAGGACGGGACAGAAGAGTTTTAAATGGTGGCCAGAGAGGATGTAATTGGGAATTCTGGGCCAGGATGCTGGAGGCTCATTATCACACAAGGGGTGAGCACATTGCAACCCTTGCGCTAAAAGCTTTATTCCTCTCGTTTTGAGGTTTACAAGTAGCGCTATAAACTGTCAGTAAAAGCGCAAAATGTGCCTTTTAAGTGTGTTCGGGCAGTGAAATTGTAGCGCTAAAGAAGGGGTTTAGCGCTACAAAGCCCCAGTCTAACCATACCCTTGATGTGCCCCTGCTGGCGCACCAAGGAGCCAGTGTGGATGCCCTGGTCTGATAATGTGCTCTGATTGGCCTCCAGAAGTATCCCAGGATACCTGTTCTAGCCACTCTGGTCATCACTTTGAACACTACTGCCCTGCCCTCAGGTGACCAACTGTCAAACCCACCTTTTAAATTCCCTGGGAATTTTGAAAATCCCCTTCTTGTTTGCTCAACCAGGCATGGAGTGCTCTCAGCGTATCTTTCCTGGTGACCATGCCTCCACGCACCAGGCAATCCCCAGTATGGAGCAATGGTGAGGTGCTTGGGGGGAGGAAGCTGTGCAGTCCTAGCTGCGCTCCAGCCATAAGAATTACGATAGCTATGGGCAGATATCGAGGGCCATGATGGAAAGGGGCCATGACTGGGACACAGTGCAGTGCAGGGTGAAAGTGAAGGAGCTGCAGAATGTCTACCACAAAGCACGCGAGGTAAACGGCAGTTCCAGTGCTGCCCCCGCAACCTGCCAGTTCTATAAAGAGCTGGACACGATACTTGGGATGACCCCACTTCCACTCCGAGGACCACCATGGACACTTCAGAGCCCAGTCCAGCAAGGGGGGAGGAAAGCGGGAGTGAGGGTGATGAAGTGGAGGAAGACACCCCAGAATCCCTCCAGGCATGCAGCCAGAAGCTCTTTTTTGAGCCAGGAGTAAGGTAGCCAGTCGCAGTGGCCAGTGTTTGGGGAAGGACAAACACCAGAGGAGGTGCACCACGGCCGCACAAGACACACTCGACTAGGACCCCAGGCCATTGAGAAGTATTAATGAATTTGCTGAGACGTAGGAAATCTGGTGCAATAAGAACCACTGTGCCCAAGAAAGCAGCAATTCTTCCCAGTCTCTGAAATCACTTTGTAGTATGCTAGAGCACCTAGGCCCTGGGATGTTATCTACTGGTGTCCAGTTTTTACATACTGATGAATGGCTGAGATACTGGGATAAAGAGAGGCTTCTGACTTTTTCACTACTTCACCTTGTTTTCATGTCAAGTGTATTTGCTTTGACAGCAGCCAGGTAGTGAGAAGAAATTCTAGAAGGTTTCATCTGCGCTACATGAATACATTTATAAAATGTTCTCAAATAATCCTTGCTGGCCATTTCAAGATCACCGGGTGGATGCTGCTGTAGAAGACACTGAAGAAAAGATGTCACAATTAAGGAATACAAGTGTAGACACAGTGACAGCCTCCTGCCAAGTGAATTCTGAGCAGTATCAAATGCAGGCCTAATTCCTTGCTTGGAAAAGGGAAGTCTCTATGCTAATTAGCTCACTATAATTAGTTACTGGTTCTACCAGTTGCATGAAAGGGAGATCACTTTATAATCTTACCTTCATCTGAGTTTCTTTATGCGTACAATTCAGTGATCTCTTGCCTTCCCATTTACAACTGTTGGCCACTAATCTTGGTAATGGAAAGACTCACGTTGGTGTCATTAGTCATAAGGAACTGTGCCCTGTCATTCCAAGGTTCATCAGATAGAAAGTCAAAGGTTTAGGGTGATGTCCTTCACTTGTGCAACTATGAAAGTTGTTTGAACTCCTGTAAAGTAAACATAATAAATTATCATAATCAGACTTGTACTTCGTGGCCTCATTCAGGAATAACGAAAATACAATGGCAGTGAACAAATACCGGCCCATTGACAAGAAGAGCCCTCCTGATTGCTAGAATACGTTCCTCCCTCCCCTCCCCCCCGTTATCTGTAAAATACTGTTTGCCTGGTTGGCGTTACAAACTTAGGTTTACAAGGTACAGGAGTGGGAAGGGGCAAATGCTGTCTGGGCCCAGGATCAAGGGACAAACAAGTGACCTAGCATCACCTTTGCTACTTGTAAGCGCTCAGGTCCTCAATTCACTGTAGTGTGGCCAGACCCAGGGTAATTCCTTGTATCAAGATCTAGCAAGACCATGAACTAGGGGTCACCAAATGAAATTAATAGGCAGCAGGTTTAAAACAAACAAAAGGAAATATTTCTTCACACAAAGCACAGTGAATCTGTGGAACTCCTTGCCAGAGGATGTTGTGAAGACCAAGACAATAACGGGGTTCACAAAAGACCTAGATAATTTCATAGAGGGTAGGTCCATGAATGGCTATTAGCCAGGATGGGCAGGGATGGTGTCTCTAGGCTCTGTTTGCCAGATGCTGGGAATGGGTGATGGGATGGATCACTTGATGATTACCTGTTCTGTTCATTCCCACTGGGGCACCTGGCACTGGCCACTGTTGGAAGTCAGGATACTGCGCGAGATGGACATTTGATAGGACCCAGTATGGCCATGTTCTTACCACCTGAAAATCAGCAAGTTGGCCCAAAGACAAAGACACTTTGCCCAGAAACCTTTGCCACCAGCTCTCAGTCTTGTCCTTTGAGGCTTTGTCACTTAGAGGCAGCCTCCTCCTGGAATGTCTCTCTCTCCTTAATGCAGGAGTTTAATGGTGAGATAATTGCACTGCAGCCAGTGGCAGATTAATTGCTCCTGGGGCCCTAAGCACAGTCAAGCAATGGGCCCCCCTTTCAACTCTCACCCCCATTCACAACCCAGCTTTTACTTGCAAAGTGACAAAACTGCTACCCAAACACAGTTCAGTTGAGAGGGACAAGAACAAGGCTCACAATAATTTAAATTGAATATGGGTTGAAAACTTGAAAGTGGACACTTGATAAAAACTTCTTAAAATGTATTTATTCAGTTATAAAAATTATAATGATTTATTCATTCATTTATTTTTATTTACTAACTTCCTCCTTGATTTTTGGAGAGCAAAATCTTTAATTATATCTTTAAATGTCAGTTCTCTGACTAAATCTGCCTCTATACTTAAAAGAGCCAAATCATCCAGCCTGTCTTGGACCATCTTTGTTCTATTAGGGTTTTTAATACCCTTTAACCTTGAAAATGAGCGCTCTGCTGTACAATTTGTGACCATTAAAGTAAAAAAGATGCGAAAACCAATGTCTACATTTGGAAATACTGACACAATTTTGTCATCCACAATTACTTGATAAAGTTCAGCAGGAGAAAATGTACTTTTGCTAGTGTTGATAAACTTGTGACGCACATAAGAATGAAATTGCTGAAGGTCAGTAGAAAGGTTAGTGTCCAAATCCTCAGGGTAGGCCTCAACTAGCTTTTGGGAACACTGAGTGTATCTTTCTTTTTCAGCAGATGAAATTATATTATTTGGGACATCACCTAAGAAAGAAAATTTGTCTGCAATATCAACATATATTTCTCCCCTTCTTCTCATTTGGGTTTGTAACTGATCAATGATTACGTTATAGGTGGCAATGTGGAATTTTTCTCTAGGGGTCAGCTCTACTTCTGGTGCATTGTGTAGCGTCTTTCTAATACGTTTGCGAGTGTGAGATGTTTTGTAATTACTCCCTTCTGGTAGCATTTCTTTTGAAAGCTTCTCAATTCTTTCAAATCATCTCGCTTAGCCCGCAGTTTTTCAGCTAAGGACATGTGTAAATCTGCACCGGTCTTTAAGACCACATCCACTTTTTGCAGAGCTTGACTTGTTCTGTAAAATTCTTGCAAAATGTCATCCCACAGTATGAGCATAAAAACAAACTCCAGCTCTAGCATCTTGTTTGCAATGTTGTCTGCTTCCCATCTACTGTCTCCTGCGACTCGTCATCAGCTACACATTCTAAAGCTTCCAAAATCTTGTTGAAAGAACTCAAAATTGCATTTGTTGCAACTGCAGGTGCCTCCCATCTGGTATCAGAGAGGGATTTTAACACTTTATTATCTCCCAGACAATCTTTCAGAATTTTCCATCAGTTTGTTGACGCTGAGAAACAGGTATACAGCAATTGGACTGTATAGAAAAAATTAACAGCCATTCCACAACAGTCAACAGCACTGCGGCCAACCAGATTTAATGAATGGGCTGCACAGAGCACACAGATGGCAAATTCATTGCGTTCCAAAATCTTCTGCTGCATGCCTTTGTAACGGCCTGACATGTTTGCAGCATTGTCATAGGATTGACCCCTGCACTTGGAAAAATTAAGTTTGCAAATTTCGACTAAGTATTCCATTACCTGATTTGCTATTTCCTCTCCAGTATGGCTCTTTAGTTCCAGAAAGGTTAAAAAATGTTCAATCGGTTGCCCATTTTTCAAATACCAAAATACAACACACAATTGATAAAAACTTGTCCAACAAAGCTGCAAACCGCTGCCACTTATTCAAGCAAATATTGTGCTTATGTACTGTGATCAATGAGGTCGCTCTAGATTACACGTGTTGTCACAAGTAACGGCGGTGAAGAAAAAAAGTGAAATATATGCAACAATGGAGGAAATGTGTTTTATTCACATTGTCGGATTTTTTAAATTGTTTGGATACCGCGAGGCTTTTATCGATGCGAGGGAAGTCTGGGGAAAAAAGTGTAATCGACACAACATTGGGGGATTTTTTTTTAAATCGCAAAGTTGCATTTAAATAAAAAATTGATGAGCTTTATATAGCCAGGCACAAGGGGCCCTGAGGCCCTGGACTCGGGCCCAAGACGTTAAGTGAGACTTTTTTTAATTTAAGGCAGTGCAAACGTGTAATTTTGTAACCAATTTTTATTGTTGCTTGGGGGCCCTTTTCTCTTGGGGCCCTAAGCAGGTGCTTTTATTGCTTATAGGTTAATCCACCACTGGCTGCAGCACCAAGACTTCAGCCAGGGAGCTGGGAAAGGCTGAAATAAGAACCATGTTGTCTGGTCAGTCTAGTTTCAACCAATGGCTGAGAGACTCTGGGGGACTCAGAGTCTACTGCCCTGTCCGGACTCCTCCCAAACACCGGGGTTTTTAGGCTGAGCTGGTCCTGTTTTGTTAGCGCTTTTGCGTCTGTAGCGTTTGATTGAAGTTCTGACACTGCCCTGGCGCCGGGGCCCGGTAGCAGGGAATTGCGGATGGGTCACGGGGGGGGGGGGGGGGGGGGGGGGGGGGGGGCGAAAAGCCCTCGCCTCATTCTCCTCCCTCTCTTCGTCCTGCTACGTCGGTCCGCGGGTTCGTGTCTCGCCGTAGCCACCCAGCCACCGACACGTCCCTGGGTTCCTCGGAAGCGTTAAGGAGCTTCAGCGTGCGAGGCTAGGGGCCACGGCGAGTGTCAGGGCTTGCGGGGTGCAGCAGTAAGTGTGCACCAGGGATGTCGGTCAGCGGGACAACAGGGCTGCAGCGGAGGCGAGAGGGACTCGGAACTGCTGGGCTGAGTCGAGGAGCGGGGCTGTTCGAAATGCTCAGAGCAGCAGAAGCGATACGGGGGCGGGGGGAGTTTAGGCTGATCCTGGAGGCGATCCCTCAAATGAACCGTGACGCCTTGAATTGCAAATCCTCCCCCGTCAGATGATGCCACTAGAGCTCCTGTAAGTCAGAGCTGAGACAAGGGGATTCCTTTATACAGCGCGTCAGACTTTTTGCCATCAGATCCGATCCCAGGGGTCTTTGAATCAAGTCTGATGCCACGGACGCAATTAGGATTTGATTGTATTGTGTAACTGATGTCAGTCCTTGTGCTGACGATTAGATTAACTGGGGAAACGACTCATTCAATGGTGTTTGATAGGCAAAGCAGTCTGTCAGTTTTCATTTACGTCTGAAAAGGGATAAAATGAACCGAGCAATCTTGGCTAGGTGGGGACACGTATCGATAGCACATCTCTTGCTCCGGATATTGTGCAAGTGTAACTTTTTAAAGCAGCGAAAAAGCAACACTGCCGCCTTAAACATTGGAATTCCCCTGGGCAAGTCCTGTGTGTTTTTTTCAAACATGACTGCTTCATCTTTGGGCATTTTATCTTACAGGTTACTGTCTTATTCACTTGCAAACCACACTCCTACTGATGGGAGAGGGAGCTGTAAGGAAGGACTGTAAACCAGGCAGTATAAACCCAGGCAAGTCCCACACCCTGGAGTGACCAGAGTTCAGCAGAGTAACTATTCTGCTCTAAATCCAAAAATATTGTATACACACGACATGTCCTTGAGAATCCAGGAACAAGTGGAGACTTGATGCATTAGTCCAGGGGTCTCAAACTCAAATGACCATGAGGGCCGCATGAGGACTAGTGCACTGGCCCGAGGGCCGCACCACTGACACACATACATACCCTCGCTGCCCCGGCTCTGCCCCACTCCACCCCTTCCATGAGGACTAGTGCACTGGCCCGAGGGCCGCACACTGACACACACGCTGCCCCGGCTCCGCCCCCCCACTCCACCCCTTCCAAGAGGTCCCACCCCTGCCCCACCTCCTCCTCTGAGCACGCAGCTCCCCATTCCCTCCTGGAAAGCGCTAGGCACCACCAACAGCTGTTTGGCAAACAAAGCAAGAGCAATATAGGAAGTCCAGAGCTAGAAACACACGCGGCCCAGCCAGGCAGCAGAGAAGCCTCCACTTCTGGCCCCTCCATCCTGCAAACTGCTATGGGGGGCCAGGGGGGAGGGGGGGCGCCAGGAAGTTTGGCGGGCCGCAGGGAAGGGCTTTGCGGGCCGCATGTGGCCCCCGGGCCGCATGTTTGAGACCCCTGCATTAGTCATATTAAGGGCCCAGTTCTATTCCCTTCCAAGTCAACGGGTGATTTGAATGGGGAACAAAACCACACCTAAGTATTGACTACAGTAATCCTGAAGCAATGTCCTCGTGGAGATACAAGCATTTGCTGCGGTTAAATTAGGGGATACCCCCTGTGGCCCAGGTTGGTGACAGGCTTGGAGCTTTGAGAGTTGCACTTGTTGAGGACCAAAGGACTATTTCAGCCGGTGGCCATTCCCATTCCCAAGGGACTACCAAGGCAGCACTGTTTTGTGATCAGAAATTGCTGAAAAAATAATAGCAGACAATGGGTGCACGGTAGTGTATTGGTTTTGATTTTCAGCTTTCTGCTGCACAGCAGTCAAAAAATGTTGTGAGGCCCCACACACTCACACATGCATTACAAAAATAAGAGTGAAAAATGTATCAGTGATGACAATGAGAAACCTGCATAACTTTGTGTGTTTTGAAAGGTTGGAGAAGAATACCTGACCATGAAGGATAAGAGTGTGCTGGGAATGGGGATCTAGATTTTCTTTGCTTTTGGCTGTAATAAAATGTTAAATGCCTAGCAACCTCTACATTCCCCATTGCCTTTCCTGATTCCCTCCAGGCCAGGATTAACTCTTGAGAAACATTGGCCAAATGGCAAGATCGACCATCTAGGGTGCCAAGATTTGGGGGCACCGCAAAGCAGTGCCCAATTTTTTTTTACACTATTGCTGGAAAACGAATGACTAAAGAAAAGAGAAATGTCATTGAATGTACATTACAGCTGTAGCCTAGGCCAGCTCTGCCTTGCAGGCACAAGTGTACTGTCCACTATGGTACAAAGTGGCAATTACGTCATATTTCTCCTCATGTGCAGCCCTTAGCTGTTTATAACGCTAAGTTTACTAGTTTATAACGCTAAGTTTACTAGTTTTCAGAGGTTGTTGACTGACCCTAACTAGTCTTGTTGAGTTGCTTCAGATCTAAGACTCTGGCAAGTGCTGCTGCATCATTTCACTGATACTTTGTGTCAATTGTGTGTGTATGTTCAGTATTGGAGTGTATCAATTGTGTGTGTATGTTCAGTATTGGAGTGTATATGTTTATGTGCGAATAAGCATGTGTAGGTTGTTGACATTTGTCATACTGATATTGTCAGTTGTTTGATGTATCATTGTGATTTTATGTTATTAATAACAATAATTTGATATTCTAAAGGTAGAATAAAATGCAGTAGATTTTTATATGAAAGAATGAAGGAAGGAATGATAGGTGATTAAAACGGTACATTTTTTAAAGTTTATAAGAAGTGAAGCTGGGGGAAGGGGAGGGGAATGGAGGGCGCAAGGTGGAAGTTTCGCTTAGGGCACAAAATATCCTTGCACAGGTCCTGAGTCTGAGCCCACAGAAAGTCTCCTCTCAGCTGTTGCCCCCTGAAGCTCCACAGGTATCCCAGGCTGTCCTGCCCAACCCCCAGGCCTGAGGTGGAATCTCCTGCCTTCCTAGCACTGGAAACTGAAACCGGCATTTTGAACAGGCCCCTTAACAGGCCCCGTCTTCATCCTGCCCACTCCGGCAACTGGCTTCCCAGGAACGGCTTGGAGGGGGGCTGAGTCGCCACTGCGCACGCCCAGGGAGTCCCCGCTGTTCTGGGACCCGGGAGCAGAGAAGGCGATTGAGGGCAGCCGGGCTGTGTGGCTGAGCGGAGCCGTCGGGCCGGGCCGGGGAAGAAAGCGGGGCCGGGAGACAGGCCCGGGTGTCTCGCAGGGAGGCAGGGCAGGAACGGCCTGAACATCGCGCAGCGCAGCCACGTGCACGGACCGGGCGTCTCACCTGCCCGGCCGCTCCCTGTGGTCCGCGCGCCCCCGCTAGGAGCCCCGGCCGGCCGGCGCCCGCTCCCCTGACTGCTCCGCTTTGGGGTCACGTCTCCCGGGGCCTGCCCGGCCGCCCGGCGCTTTACTCTCCCGGCGTTTGCCCCGCTGGCTCCGTCCGCACTGGCGAGCGCGCCCCGCCCCGGACCCTGAGCGCCGCGCAGCCTCGGACGCGCCCTCCCCGGTGCCCACAGCTCGCCTAGGCCGGCACCGGGCGCGCGCTGGAGGCCGGCACCGGGCGCTCCTCGGCGGGCTTGAAACTAGAGGCGGCCCGGGCCGCACGATCCGGCTCCAACTTCAATCGCCTCCGAGAAGTTCCGGGCTCGGCGGCGCCGTTTGGTGCAGCCCGCTGGAGCCAGGCGGCCGCTGGCAAACGCTGGGCTCAGGGGCAGATTTTGGGGGGGGTCCCGTAGCCACATCAAAGCCTATTTAAGCAACCCCCGCCTCTGGCACCGTGGCGCGCCCTGCTCACGTGCCCGGCCTCCCCCGCCATGGCACAGACGGGAGCGCCGCGCCGCCTCTCCCATCCTCCCCACGCACCTTGGCCGCTTCGGTCTCCAGAGGCGCCGGCAGCGTTGATACCGCCCTGCCCCGCACAACGCACTGAAACAGGCGCCGTTCCTGATTTCCTTGTAGTTCCCCCTTTCTCGCCTCCCCTTGCGCTCCTCAGGGGGGTCCCACTCCCCTGCCCTGGCTCCGGTCACCGCGTTAGGGCTCAGCACAGGGAACAGGGGCAGTGCCTCTGTGCCAGGGGAATGAAATCCCCCGGCCAAGCAGAGCCGCGGAAAACAGCTTCCCCGCTCAGAGTTGAGGCTCTCTCCACACTTAACCGCTGCAAACCTGTGTATAAAGTGTCAGCCAGAAGCGTGTTACAATAAACACTTCTAGGCCCTTAACTAACCAGACTTACAAGGCAAAGGGCAGACCAGACCCATCACTGCAGCATGGCAATGACTCCAAACACCCACCTACACTTCAAAGGCCCCACTCCACCCTCCCCTTGCAAAGTGTAAAAGGAAATCATTGCCTGGATCACTGGTTTTAAAGGGCTCCAACCTGAACTGAGAGCTGCACACAAATAAAGGAAACATGGACAAGGTCAAAGGACAGCAAGGTCCTCAAAGGTCAGCAGAATGTGGGCCAGCCTCAGCCTTTGATTTTCATGGGTCTGTGTTTGCTGGTCTGGTTGTGCACAGGGTTTTTATAGCCATTCTTCTGCCGCATATAATTAGTGTCTAGCCTATCTATACTCCCATGTATGGATCCAAGGGGTTTTGTGTTTACCATGCTACTCATTCCGGCTCTCCAATCCACAATGACCTCTTTCCCAGACATCAACTACACCGCCATCTTTATTCTTTTACACACACACACCGCCATCTTTATCCTTTTACACACGCACACACACACCACCGCCATCTTTATCCTTTTACACACGCACACACACACCACCACCATCTTTATCCTTTTACACACCCACACACCACTGCCATCTTTATCCTTTTACACACACACACCGCCATCTTTATCCTTTTACACACGCACACACACACCACCGCCATCTTTATCCTTTTACACATGCACACACATCACCACCATCTTTATCCTTTTACACACGCACACACACATCACCACCATCTTTATCCTTTTACACACCCACACACCACTGCCATCTTTATCCTTTTACACACACACACACCACCATCTTTATCCTTTTACACACGCACACACACACCACCCCATCTTTATCCTTTTACACACGCACACACACATCACCACCATCTTTATCCTTTTACACACCCACACACCACTGCCATCTTTATCCTTTTACACACACACACCGCCATCTTTATTCTTTTACACACACACACACCACCATCTTTATCCTTTTACACACGCACACACACACCACCGCCATCTTTATCCTTTTACACACACACACACACAACCGCCGCCATCTTTATCCTTTTACACACGCACACACACCACCACCATCTTTATCCTTTTACACACCCACACACCACTGCCATCTTTATCCTTTTACACACACACACCGCCATCTTTATCCTTTTACACACGCACACACACACCACCGCCATCTTTATCCTTTTACACACACACACACACCACCGCCGCCATCTTTATCCTTTTACACACGCACACACACCACTGCCATCTTTATCCTTTTACACACACACACCACCACCACCATCTTTATCCTTTTACACACACACACACACCACTGCCATCTTTATCCTTTTACACACACACACCGCCATCTTTATCCCTTTACACACACACACACACGTCAGGTAACATGTTTCCTTCCAGCCTTCGCTGGGATGCACTGCTAGCTATCCCAAAAGTGGCAGATATTGGAAGAAGCAGAGCTATCCCACCCTCTCTATATTTAAATATTGGCATGGGAGTGTACTCTGCACACCGCTCTGCTCTTTTAGTGGAGGTACAAAAAGCAGCTGGTGCAACATGTCCCCGGGGGAGTACGGCTGGACACCGCCCCCTAGCGTAGGCCTGCGCATTAAAGGCACAACACAGCACATCGTAATGACCTTCATTTCACATGCCCCTCGACATTCTATTCATACATCCTAGCTGTAAAATGTCCATTTTGCTAGGTTCCAAACAGATAAATCAAACAAAGAATACTTTAACTTGTATTCATAATTTGTACTGAGTGTTACTTGGAATCAATGGTGGAGTAACCTATAAGCAATAAAAGCACGTGCTTAGGGCCCCAAGAGAAAAGGGGCCCCAAGCAACAACAAAAAATGGTTACAAAATTCCAAGTTTGCATGGCCTTAAATTAAAAAAAAGTCTCAATTAACGTCTTGGGCCCCCCCAAATCCCCCAATGTTACGTTGATTACACTTTGCGAGTAAAATCTGGGTTGTGAATGGGGGTGAGAGTTGAAAGGGGGGGGCATTGCTTGGCTGTGCTTGGGGCCCCAGGAGCAATTAATCCGCCCCTGCTTGGAATATATACTAACATTATGAATCATGCCCATAGCAGAAACAGCAGAAAAAACTCCATATCCATTCATTGGTTTATGGACCCAAAGCCTCCCAAATTCACATGAAGTTCCTGAATATTGAAACCTGTTGTTGTTGAAAGGTGTAAACGTACTCAGTTTACTGCTGGATACAAACCTAGGGGCTGATCCTGCAGTCCTGTCATGCAAAATTCCCATTGACTTCGGGAATTAATCTCCTAACTAGTTTCTTCTGCATACACAATTCCTGTTGCCATTGGTGCTAATTTAAGATCATTAAATGAACTTGAGATCCTCCTGTTTTAGCTAGTGCTAGCGTGCAGAAATCTTCATGACTCTGTAAAACACCGCACTTCTAAATGGTCCACCATCATACACATGGGAAACAGGTTGGAAGAGAGACACTTTCAGCATGGAAGCTCTTTTTAATTTTCTGAGACCTGTAGTGCAGATCTAAGAAGAAATAATTTGTTCCCAAGCTTTCCTGAACTATGGGCCACATTTTGATGTGTAGACATGATTAAAACGCTATTGACTTTTGTGGAGTTGCATCTACTTACGCGGGAGGGCCTGAGAGCAATAAAGTGACACTCACATTGATGCAAAAACAGATGTAGGGCCAGACTTTCAAAAAACCTTAGACCCCAGCAGCTCTCACTGTGACAACAGAGGTGCTGGACTCTTTTGAAAAGGTGGGCACTTACTGTGGTGCCTACATGGTTGCCAAGGTCTTTTGAACATTGGCTCACAGTAGTGAATTTGGCCCAGTATATCTATGTTAGCAGATAGGCAGAGGAATCCATAAAGTCTACAGCAACTATGCTAACACTTCCCCATTCCAAACCCCACCCTAGTTAATTTGAAACTGGATAGCATCTTTTCATTTAAACATGACTAAAACAAGAAATATTCAAGAACATCTATTTTCTAACTAGGTAACTCAGTTACATCAAGTGCTTCCACTTTCTGTTCCGATAAAGAACAGATTGAAAAGCTGCAGGCTTCCCCAGAGCAAACCATAATGCATAACTATGCAGTGCTGCACAGGGTGTGTGTGTGTGTGGAGGAGGGGGGTTCTTCTAGACCAGTGGTTCTCAATCTTTCCAGACTACTGTACCCCTTTCAGGAGTTTGATTTGTCTTGTGTACCCCCAAGTTTCACCTCGCTTAAAAACAACTTGCTTACGAAATCAGACATACAAATACAAAAGGGGTCCAGAGGTAATCCCAACAATTACAGGCCAGTAAACCTGATTTCAGTACTGGGTAAACTGGTCAAAATTATAGTAAAGAACAAAATTGTCAGACACATAGATGAACATAGTTTGTTGGGGAAGAGTCAACGTGTTTTTTGTAAAGGGAAATCATGCCTTACCAGTCTACTAGAATTTTTTGAGGGGGTGAACAAGCATGTGGACAAGGGGAGGGAGGTCCAGTGGATATAGTGTACTTAGATTTTCAGAAACCTTTTGACAAGGTCCCTCATCAAAGGCTCTTAGGCAAAGTAAGATGTCATGAGATAAGAGGGTAGGTTCTCTCATGGATTGATAAAGATAGGAAATAAAGGGTAGGAATAAATGGTCAGTTTTCAGAAAGGAGAGTGATGCCCTCCCCAGGAGTCTGTACTGGGACTAGTGCTGTTCAACATATTCATAAATGATCTGGTAACAGTGAGGTGGCAAAATTTACAGATGACACAAAAATACTTAAGATAGTTAAGTCAAAGGCAGACTGGGATCTCTCAAAACTAGGTGACTTGGCAACAAAATGGCAGATTAAATTCAATGTTGATAAATGCAAAGTAATGCACATTGGGGAAACATAATCTCAACTATACATATAGAACGATGGGGTCTAAATTAGCTGTTACCACTCAAGAAAGAGATCTTAGGGTCATTGTGGATAGTTCTCTGAAAACATCCACTCAATGCGCAGCAGCACTCAAAAAATCAAACAGAATGTTGGGCATCATTAAGAAAGGGATAGATAAAACAGAAAATATCATATTTACTATATGGATTATATAATCCATGGTATGCCTACATCTTGAATACTGCATGCAGATGTGGTTGCCTCATCTCAGAAAAGATATATTGGAATTGGAAAAGGTTCAGAAAAGGTCAACAAAAATGATTAAGGGTATGGAATGGCTTCCATATGATGAGAGATTAATGAAACAGAGACTTTTCAGCTTGGAAAAAAGATGACTAAGGGGGGGATATGATTCAGGTCTATAAAATCATGACTGGTACAGAAAAGTGAATAGGGAAGTGTGATTTACTTCTTCTCATAACACAAGAACTAGGGGACCACCAAATGAAATTGATAGGCAGCAGGTTTAAAACAAACAAAACGAAACATTTCTTCACATAATGCAGTCAAACTATGGAATTGTTTACCAGAGGAAGTTGTGAAAGCCAAAACTATAACAGGGTTCAAAAAAGAACTAGGTAAATTCACAGCAGTGAATCCATGGAACTCCTTGCCAAAGTGTTGTGAAGACCAAGACAATAACAAGATTCAAAAAAGAACTTGATAAGTTCATGGAGAGTAGATCCATCAATGGCTATTAGCCAGGATGGGCAGGGATGGTGTCCCTAGCCTCTGTTTGCCAGAAGCTGGGAATGGTGACAAGGAATGGATCACTCAAAGATTACCCGTTTTGTTCAGTCACTCTGGGGCATGTGGCATTGGCCACTGTTGGAAGACAGGATGTTGGGCTAGGTGGTCTTTGGTTGTTCTTATATTGTCACTGCATACTATTACTGAAAAATTGCTTATTTTATAATTATATGGGGAAAATAGAAAGCAAATAAATTGGAATATAAATATTGTACAGTAAACCCTCGATTTAACGGACCCCGATTTAACGGATGCAACGGACAAAATTTCTGATGCATCCGAAATCCGTTATTCAGGGGCTGCCGGCTCCCGCCCCAGGGAGCCGGCTGGGTTGACAGCTCCCGCCCGGCTCCCCGCAGCGGGGAGCCCGGCGGGAGCTGTCAACCCCGCCCCCCCCCCCCCCCGCCCGGCTCCCTGCAACGTGGAGCCGGGCGGGTGGGCTGACTCACGGCTCACGGCCGTGATAAAAGTAAAACCTCCATATAACGGACTAATTCGGTGAGGGGGTGTCCATTGTCAGCCGAAAGTCCGTTATTTAATAATTTAAAAAAATTATTAAATAACGGACTTTCGGCTTTAACGGACACCCCCTCGCCCGAATTAGTCCGTTATATCGAGGTTTCACTGTATAGTATATAGAGCAGTATACACAAGTCATTGTATGAACTTTTAGTTGTACTGAATTAACTAGTATTGTTATGTAGCCTGTTGTAAAACTAGGCAAGTATCTAGATGAATTGATGCACCCACTTGAAGACCTCTGCCTACACCATGGTTGAGAACCACTGTTCTAGACTTCTGAGGCTATCACTTTATACACAGAAACCTTCTGCTTGGTGCTCAGAAGTACAGTGGTTACATCAGCTAGAGAAGGCTATAGGTGGAAGTGATCACCATTGAAGTCAAAAAGGATTCTCTCTCTCCAGACTCCACGCTGCTGTGGCAGAGAGAGCTGGAATCTATTCTGCCCCCCCCCCCCCATTAGAAGCTGTGCCGGCCAAGATAGCTTTCAGGGCGGTTATTAAATGGGAGACAAGAGGGACAGGGCTGGGTCTTTAGAGCCCACTTGTGTCACTTGCAGGGCAGGCGGTTAAATAAGAAAACACTGGCCAAGTGCTGCACCGCAGGGTCAACTCCACGGCGGCTCCTGCAGCCCCATCCTCTTAGGCCAGCGGTGACTTGTGCCTGGAATTGTCCTGCTCCGAGCACAGGGCACATCAGATCCGGAGTCACTGCGGGGGCGCGCCAAGGTGCTTCCAGGACAGAGACGCGCTGGAAACGGCGAGCTTTGGGGCAGTTTCCAGCGGCGATGTGGCTGCAGCCCCGCGCTAAGGTGCAAGCGAGGCAGGGGCCGGAGGGAGAGACAGGGGGGACCCATTCCTCGCTTTACACCCATTTTACACCTTGTTAGGCCCTGGGCTTCAGCGGGGCCGCTCCTGATTGGCAGGGCGGTGAGCTAGAGAAGCAGGTTGGGAGCTTGGCTCCCCCCACCCCCAGTCCCGCTCTCCAGGGGCCAACGCGTGAAGCCCATAAACAATGCGGAGAGCGCCCCCCCCCCCTTTGTCCCGGCCGCCGCTACAGGGCCGGGGCGATCGGGACACGGACCCCGACAATAAATAACGCCACAAAGGCAGCGGGCCGGCCCCCTCTGCGAGCGCTTGTCGGGGAGGCACCTGCAGCACGGGCCGGGGAGCTGGTACCTGGGCTGGGGGCCGGTAATGCACCGTGACCGGCCTCTTGTCCGGCTCTTTCATGCGCAGAGCGGGAGGTCACGGCGCCTGGCAGCCCCCTCCCCGCCCCCCGCGCCGCGCCTGGGAATCCCAACACTTGTGCTCGCGCGAGGGGGTGCCCGCCCCGCCCCGCGACAGACGGAGCCATCGATCCGCGGGCGCCGAGGCACGGCCGTGGCCGGGTGCAAAGCGATGCCCCAGCCGGGAGCCCCCCGCGCTCCCGCCCCGCGGCGCTTTGTGCCCGGGGCGGCCCCGTCGGTGCTCCCGGCTGGTGTGTGCAGGGCAGGCCCCGCAGCGGCGCTCCCCGGGCTGGAGCTCGTGGTCACGGTGGCGGCCGCTCCAGGCGTGCAAAGCGCAGGGCAGGAGGCCTCACCCCGGCCGCGCCACCGGGCAGACGCCAGGCCTGGGGGTGAGCGCGGGGCCGAGGGGCGCTTTGCAGGGGATGGCTGCGCCCAGCGCCTTCCCGCCGCCCACCCACGGGCGGGCCCCGGAGAACGAGCCTGCAGAGGCTTAGCGCGCCCGCAGGCCGCTCCCGGCCCCTCGGCGCTTTCCCCGGCCCGGGCGGCGGGCGGGCGGCAGGAGCGTTGCAAACTGCCCCGGGCCAGGAGACCAGCCGGAGCTCAGCGGACCCCGCGGCTGCCCAGCCCCCGCCTGGGGGGTCTCGAGCTCTCGCTCCGTCCCCTCCCCCCGCAGGGCCGCCACATGCTCCGCTTGGCGGGGAGAAGGGCGCCACCTCGCGGGGCGCCCGGGCACTGCCTCACCTGCGCGCGGCGGGCGCCTGGCGGCCCAGACTCCGGCGCACCCCGGAGTTCATGAAACGCCTCGTCAGCGGCCAACCAGGCGGCGCGGCGCGGCGCCCCCCGAACAATCGGCCCCATTCTTCCGACAGCCCCACCCCCCAGTGAACAGCGCCGGCCGGCCGGGGTTTCAAAGGCAGCACCTGCAGGCGCCGCCGGGGGTGAATGGCCGGGATTGGAGCGGCGAGCTCGTACCTGAGCCATTAGCGCCCCGCTCACACGGCTTGGGAACAGCCCAGCCCCGCGCCCGCCCGCCTGTCTGCAAAGCTGCCGGCCGGGGCCGTCCATGGGAATCTCGCCACTTGTGCGCCGCGCGCCGGGAGGGGGCTGGGCGGCCTAGACAAAAAGAGACACAATTCAGCGAAATGCTCAATGACCGTTATAAATGAGGCGCAGGCGCGGCGCAGCCTGCCCGGCAAATCAAATGACATGGTCGCTGCCGGCTGATTTCCACGGGTCTCAACCTCCACCAGGTATTTCGGAGCGTCCCCCCCGCCCCCGACGGGCCCACGGGGCGGAGCCACACGCTGAAAGCCGCGCTGTGAAGAGCCCCGCTGGCCTTTGTCCGCGGTTGTTCTCCGGGGGACCCGGACATTTACCCATCCCGGGGAAACACCTGCTCGGCAGCAAGGTGCCCGCGTCCCCCTGCACAATGCCCTGGCCCCGGGTCTCCGTGATCTCAGCGCCGAGCCCGCGTGCGGGGGGCTCCGGCGGGATTTGGCACCAGCCCCCGCCGCTGGGGGGGGGGGGGTTAGAGGGGCACCGACAGACAAACTGCACAGACGGTGCAAGGCGCCCGGGGGGGGGGGGGGGCAGCTCTGCCTGCCTCTCGCTAAACCTGCCGAGACCGAGGACTCGGGCTCCCCGCGGGAAGCCGCGTGCAGCACTGAGCCGGACAGCGGCCCCCCTAGCGAGGGGGATAAGGGGGCTGCTTGCAGACGGTGTCCGTCTCTTGGGGGAGGGGTTGTCTGACCCACGTCCCTTTGCACGGAAGGAAAGAGGACAACGCACAGTCTCCCCCGCGGAGGGGGCTGCGGGCGAGTCTCTACCTCGGGGATGGGAAATGGTCCGGCTACGAGACACGCCCCCCCCCACACACACACACGCCCGGCTCTCGTTCGTCTGAGATCGGGAACGGAACCGGGCGGGGGAGCTGAGCTGTCCTGGCCGGGGGACTATTTTGTGGGGGCTGCATCCGACCCCCTCAAGACACAGGCGCTGCGCTCGCTCCAGATGAAGCGGAGAGACCGAAAGACCCGCTCCAGCCTTGAACGGAACCGCTCCGAAGTGTCTGTCCGCCGGCACAGCCCGGGAGATTGTTCTCCCGTCTGGTGCGCCAGCGTCTGCTGCCTTCATCTTCCTCGGGGACAGAGGAAGGAAGTGCAAGAACTACGGTAGCAAGAACTTGGAAAGCGAGCTTCTGTAGAGGGCGCCCAAAGGGAATCTAACCAGCCTCGGCGATGGACCAGCATTTATATAGCATAGTCCGTCCCTACATACACCAACGGGCTTGGAAGTTAGTGGGAGTCTCCTTGAGGCTTAAGGTCGTATAACCAGGACAGTTGTTCCAGCGACAGATACTGAAAATGTAGCTTTACAGATAGTTCTCTCTCCCATTAATGCTAAATTTAGCATTAGCAAATGCTAGCAGCATGAAATTGCTTTAAATACCCTTAACCCATCTCTGCTAGGTCTCCTGCTCTTTTGAGATGTCAAGACCACAAAGGAACCATTTCGTAAATGGCATATTTTAATGAGTCTTTTCGTGAAAAATACGCACAAAGCATCGTTGGGGATAATGGAGCCTCAGACATATGAACTCAATCCTGTTTCAGGTGATCACAAATTAGGAAGGATTTTAAAAAATGAAAACGATCATTGTCATATAAGAAGAAAAAATTCCAAAACCAAGATAGGCAAATTTTATAGAAACAATGTAAACACCGTGCTGAACATTTTTTAAAATGAGACACCAATGGATAGACAAAAAGAAGAGCATCCGCTGAAAAGGGGCTTGTGTGCCTTTGATTTTAATTTTTTTTTGTTTTAACTGCTACCATATTTCTATTACAGTCCTTAATAATTATGGGCCCACCTTCACATTGAGTAATAACTAATGCAGTGAGAAGTTCCACTGCAAATACTAGGTACTACTCAGCATGAGTAAGGTGGTAGAATTGGGCCATAAAATTATATGATCCTATCTTGCAAACCCTTATTCAGGCAAGTGCAACCATCTGGTTCACCAGTACTATTCATGTAGAGTGAGTAAGGGCTTGAAGGACGGAGCCCTCCATATCTGTGATCAGCTATTAAATAAATCAGGGACATGATGACAAACCACTGCTGCATATACATGTTGCAATTAGGACTTGTCTACATACAAAGATCCTTCTGCTCTATTTAAGTAGTTCAAGCAGTACAACTTTCCAAGGGTGAATATAGCTGTAGAATCATAGAACCACTGGGTTAGGAGGGACCACAAGGGTCATCTAGTTCTAGTCTAACCCCCTGCCAAGATGCAGGATTTGTTGTGTCTAAACCAGCCAAGACAGATGGCTGTCCAGCCTCCTTTTGAAAACCTCCAGTGAAGGAGCTTCCACAACCTCCCTAGGCTGTCTGTTCCATTGTCTTAGTGTCCTTACAGTTTGGAAGATTTTCCTGAGATCATGGGCAATGGATGAACAGCAGGCTTGGGGAGACTAGCCCCCAGGTGGCCTGCCCCTTCTGCCCAGGGCCCCTACTGCTTCCCAGCCAGAGCCCAGAGCCTCTCTGCCAGCCCCAGGCTGCCCAAGCACCTCCAGCCCCCAGCGTGCTGGGTGGTGCACCCTCCCCCAGCCCTGGAGCAACAAGTGGGCAGCAAGGCCCCCAGCTGGAGCCCCAGAGCAGCAGGTGGGTGGGCTGGCAATGTGCCCCCCCCCCCCTGGCCTGGAGCACCGGGCAAGCAGGCAGCTGAGTGTGGCCTCCAGCATGGTGAATGGGCGTGCAGAGCAGCCCCCTCCACTCCGGAATGCCAGATGGGGAGGCAGCATGGCCCCCAGCACTGGATGTGCAGGCAGCGCTGACCCCAGTGCCTTCAGCTCCTGAGCTGCCTGGACTCCCTGGCTGCAGGCTGGCCCTCACTAGCCCAAGCCCCAGCCCAGGGCAAGGGTGCCAGAGCCCTCCCAAAAGTGGGGAGGCTGGGGGCCCATGCCCATGGTGGAGGCAAAAGCAGCAGCCTCCCACCCATGACAGGTGGAGGGACCTAGGCTCCCCACAGCTGCCCACACATCCCTCTCCAACCTGGCTCCAGATCAGTGGTCTCGGAGCCGCTGTCTGGCTATGATAAAAGCTGGGCGAGAAGCTGTGGGGAGCTGCAGCTGACCCTCCATCTGCCTGTGGTGCAAGGGGCCCAAACAGCCGTTGGCCCGTGTGTCACGTTACTGAAATGATCTGTGATCATATAGATCATTGGTGCAACCAAGGTCCCGTAGGGGCACCAAATCTTATGTAAAGGGGCTCATATAAAATGTCTATGACCAGGTTATGGTCGGCTGATTATGATTATGCTATCTGTATGTGTGTATCTTTTTTGTAGCTAAAGTTATGAATATTGGCTGTATTTCAAATTTATGCTTTACTTCTGGGTGAAATCGCAGACAAGATGCTGTTAGCTCTGCTGGCCCAGTTGATGGCCCATTAAGGACCATCAGCTACACAATGGACTCATTGAGAGGGGGCGGACACACCCTCTGTTTTAGCGAGGGGGCAGAGATTGCCATGTGATTCAATCCTTCATTTTGCTGTAAGTTTCCACAGCAAAAGACAAAGAGAATTCCTGCACCTCCTAAGGCAAACTATAAAAGCTGCTTGGGCCCCTCCATCCCAGTCTTCAGACATCAGTCTCCAGTCTTGCTCCTACCTCTGGGTGGGACTTTGCTACACACAGAAGATTGGAACAAAGGACTGAATGACCCATCCATTTTATGGATGTATTCCAGAGACTTTGATTTGAACCTGCAGTTTATTCTTCCTCTGATGCAAGACTGAACCAAGAATTGTGCCAATACAGAATGTAATTGATTTCTTTTAACCATTCCTAACCCTCACCTATATCTTTTTCCTTGTATAATAAACCGTTGGATTTTAGATTCTAAAGGATTGGCAACAGCGTGATTTGTGGGTAAGATCTAATTTGTATATTGACCTGGGTCTGGGGCCTGATTCTTTGGAATTGGGGAGAACTGTTTTCTTTTATTGTGGGTATTGGTTTTCATAACTATTGGACCCCAGGACAGGTGGCTGCTGCTGGTGATACTGGGAAGCTGGAGTATCTAAGGAAATTGCTTGCGTGACTTCTGGCTAGTCAGTGGGGCGAAATCAAAGTCTTTTCTGTTTGGCTGGTTTGGTTCGCCTTAGAGTGGAAAATCCCAGCTTTGGACTTTAGTTGCCCTTTTGGAAGCAATTTGTCCTGACTTGGTACTGTCAGTTGGATCCCACCAGTTACAGCACCGTCACACCATGTCCCTGCCCAGGGCAGGTGGAGCCAACCCTGCAGATGAAGAAAAATCAGGTGATTGCCCTGTAAAGAGCAGCGGAGGCTGCAGTAAGAGTGGGATGCTTAGGAATCAGAGCCTACTAGGAGTGAGCAGGCTCCAGCTGACTGCCTGGGAGTCAGGACTTAAGGCTTGTCTACATGTAAAATGCTGTGCTTCTATGAAGACACTGTCTACACGAACGAGCGAGCTTCTCCAGTCCGTGTAGTACCCCACCTCCCTGAGAGGCAGTAGCTAGGTCAAAAGGCAAATTCACCCATCAACCTAGTGCTGTCTACACTGGGGTTAGGATGGTTTAACTGCGTGGTTCAGGGGTATGGATGTTTTACAGTCCTGACCTAATTTCCTATTGTAGACCTTAGACTCCAGCCAGATAGAGCCTGAGAGTGGCCTGGCAAAGCAGGAAAGGCCTCTGCAGGAAGGCCTGGGAGGAGGAAGAGAAACCTTTGTTTTGTCGGAGCTTTTGGATGGACTTTGGGAATTTTGAGATTTATTTACATTAACAAGCCCAGCCCCCAAAAGAGGTATTTTTCACCAAGAAATTGCTTGGATGAAGTTTTATTTGAACAGTCCAAGAGAGGAAACTGAGGCAGGCTGCCTGAAGCGTGACCCTAGCCCATGAAAGGCACATGGAAGGTGTTTGGCCTATTTACAAATATCAGTGTTAGCACAATGGATTTTTAAATAATTGAAAGCTGCACTTTTTGCAGGAGATCAAGATCTCTGTGGGGTATCCGTGTCCTGCTTGTGGCCATTTCTCCCTTCCCAAAGGTTATGTAGACATGCTAAACAAAGGGTGTAAGCTTAGACAAGGCTCATTCTCATCTAAACTCCAAGAACTTCAATATTTATTATAAACAAACAGAAAACTAAATGTGGTTGGTGAAGAGAGGAGAAATGGATAAGTTTCCTCTAGCTGCTCCATAATTTGTGAGTTGTCGTATCACACAAGAATTGATGGGGTAATTCCTCTACCAATAACATGCACCTCAATCAGCTTGCCACAAGCGGTTATGAAATAATAGTTTCATCAAAATGAGCTATATTCACTCTTGGGAAGTTGTACTGCTTGAACTACTTAAATAGAGCAGTAGGAGCTTTGTATTTTATCACACAAACCTCAGGGACGGCGACAGAATTATCCCATGCCCCCTGTTCCTGGTCACCATGACGATATACCGCAGGTAGATTTAGTCCTTATTTTGTTCTTTTGTCCCCTAATGTTGTCTGGGTGGGGCTGTACCTGCTCATTGTGAATGAGGACCCTATCATTAGGCCTGGGTGGCTGGGGCAGCCATAGCTGGCCCTCCATGTGGGTATATGAAGTCTTGGGGGAAATGAGTGTGACTCCTGTGCCCTCTTTTTAGGGTGCCAACATTCATTTCAAATCCCCTGCAGGTCTTTACAGCTCGTATTCTGCATTCCTAGTGTCTCTGCCTGGGATTCCACATGCTGTGTTTTCCTTTCTTCTCTGAAGGGTGGTGATGTTGCCTCCCCATATTTCAGATGCTTGGCACCTCTTCAATTATGTGTTCATAATTGGCTAGGACTAAATAACTGTCACCTGACAGTAATGTATCTGGAGGCATATTTTTGGGTGATGAATCTGTGGTACTGCAAACTCTTTCTCACTATAAAAAGCTAATGAGTTAATTCATTAACGTATCTACAGTGCTTTGAAGTGCTACGTAAGTAGAGATGGGCTTGAGCCATAACATTTGGAAAGACCAGCGTGGTTCAGAGCCAAGATTTTTTTTTAAGCCCTATTAAAGAAAGCGGGTCCAGGCACAAAATTCAGGTCTAGATCCAGCTCAGAGTCTATCCCTCCATCAAAGCTCAGGGGTGTTTGGATCCGGGGTTCTACTCCATCCTATTATAATCAGAAATCATGAAAATTACAGCTGTTTTTGAAATGTCCACAAAGTTCAGCAGCGATCAGGTCCAGAGTGATGGTTTGGTTTGGTAAAGAGACACCAGAGGATCCAGGGGTCCCCAATGCCATGTCTCTAAAGCATTTCTGTACCATGGCCCCGCTCCAGAGGTCAAAGTACAGCATCTTCAGCATGCTTATTGCACTGGGAGTTCAGGGTTTATGAATTTCCTTCCTAGTGTTCTCGCTACACATGCGGCATAAGTGTCCTGGGTAATGATCTCATCTTAGGCTTTGGACTGCTCTCCTCCCTCTCAGTTGGTCAGATTTAGGAGACTGTTCACTCAGTTGTAAAGAGTGATGTCAAGGACATGTTTTCCATTGCAGCCTGAATGGATAGATTACAGGGTGGACCTTCGAATGATTAAACCAGAGGCCTCAAGGAAACGTACCCTGTAGAGTTTTATGCCTTTTATTGCAAGGGCAATGCAGGTATCTTCTTCAACTAATGTGAAATTCAGTTAGAGTTAATGATCAGCCTTGACTGGCATGAAATCCTTCCTTCCATTGCTGGGGATCCATAACTTACATCTTCTAAGAGATAATCCTAACTTCTCAGATGGCCTATATCTTCCAGATGCAACTGTAGTTATAAAATGCAGATCTAACTGTTTCCTACAGCCTTCAAATTATTTTCTGTCACTTCAGGCCAGTCTTCTTCAGAATAGTTTCTGAACTCAGCGGGAGCTGCAGGTGTTCAGCCCCTTTGACGGTCAGGCCACTGTTATATCTGCACAATTAAAAATAAATTTTAAATTCCATATTTAGGTGGATTTAAGTGCCTAACTTTGCACACCTAAGGTTGAACATTTTTGGCCAAAGTCCTAGGAAGCTTTCTACCAGTGAGGACTTGAACTGCTGGATACAGTGTTCTTTGTGGAATGGTAAGGAGCATTGCTAACACCTAACCCACAGCAGTTTCCCAGCTTTGTGTTTGGTATAATGCCTCCAGCTGTTGCAGGGAAATCAGCACTTTGGACTCATCCAATCTTTACTAGTTAAACAGGAGGATATTATTTCAAGCTGGTTTTAAAATGTAGGTTTGGATATCCCTTTGACAGCTGCACAAATGTTCTGCAACTGATTTTTGGATCCTGACTGTTTTAAACACTCTATTGTTTTCAGAGAAAGCTTCTCGGCTGACTTGAAGCACAAGGCATGCTGAACATTCTGTACCGTGTGTTAGAAAAATATTTTTTTTCAATCCTACTGTGTTAGGCTGAACACCCTATTACTAAACGGCCAGGTAAAAGTAGGGACAGAAGCAATGCTGTTGCTGCAACTCCCTTTCCCTAGCTGTTGGGGGGGGGGGGGGGGGGGGATCTTTGATACAGGCCAAAGAACTGCCAAACCTGACGGCTGAAGGAAGCCTGATTCTCAAAGCCACATATTTTGCTTTGTTTCTGTGTACATGCTTTATCTTGTTTTAGTTATCAGGAATAATAAACTACCATCCTTCAAGAACTAAATATTGACTTTTAGGGCTGTTTTGACCCAAAGATACTTAACCTTGTGTCCCAAAGTTCCTTGCCCAAACCATTAGCCTCTATCACACATATTCTCACTTTTTGCAATGAGGTCTGTTGTACAGTGGACTCATTCACTAGCTTTTTCCTTTAGGAAAGCTGTATGTCTTGAACCCCGTTAAATGTTTTAGCTATGATTTGTATCCAACTTAAGAACAATTACACACAAAAAAGGATGTTAAAAGAAGGTTAAGGTTGCAGAGTGAAGCACTCAAAAGTTAAGGAATACTAACATTAAAGTTACCTGTGTAACTTCCCCAGGCTTTTAAATAAATAATCTGAAAAAATAGAAATTCCGTCATGTGGAGTCATCATGACTTCCACCGGGTTTATCAGCAGGGCTGGAACCTTTAACTCCATCACACAGACCACTGCCATTTCAGCTAATGCTCCCTGCTCCCCCTCTTCCCCTCAGGCCACACCCCCTCCCTGCCCTCCTTTCTCCACAAGGCCCAGCCCCCTATGCCCCCCCCCCCCCAGCCTCCCACCCAGGGCAGATGGAGGGTTCAGGGCTCACCATAGTGGCCCGGGCTCCCTGGGTGGTTCTTACCACAGCCTGGCTCTGGCTTCTGGCCTGGCCAGTGGGTGGGGCCTCAGGGGGAAGAGAAGGAGCAGGGGCAGGACTATGGAGAGACCCACCTCACCCCCACACTGGCATAGTCCTCCCATTTCTAAAAGTGTGTGTGGGGGGGGGGCATGGCCTCTTGCTCCTCCCGGTTCTGGTGCCCGTAACATGTTACTACTGAGCGTGTGAAGTCTGAGATTGTTCCAAGGCTTATAACTGGGCCATATTTGGGCAGATTTTCAAAGGGATGTAAAAGGCACATCCTAATAAAAAGCCAATTCTTCCCCCACTTCCTGCCAGCTGAATTTCAAGCCCTTGCTCCAAAGCATGGAGATGCTAAAACTTCTCAAGGGAACAGTTGCAAACTTGTTTGTTTAATGTGGACAAAACTTAAATTTTCCCCATTGCCCCCTCCCCCCCTCGTTCTTGGAAATGGATGAACTGTTTTAACTGAAATGTAACAAAACAAAAACAAAAAAACAAAATTACTGTTAGGCAACTCTACAAGCAGCTGAAAGATGTTCCTACAACTGAAAGTGTCAGGAAACATTAACTAGAATAAGAGACATTTCCCAAAACTATCCACTAGTTTGTTAGTTGAAAATGGGCTCAATAAATCATTCAGTAAGAATTTGATTGTATCCACTATTCCCTGGCTTCACCCAGTGCTGCTGTAGCCCACTGCTCAGGATATTACAGTCCCCCTCTTTGACAATCTGCAGGGATATGAATTGCTGTAGTCCCCAACTAAAGAGCCTTGACTGTTTACCTCAAGTTGTAGCAGCTGATCAGATACTTCTAGCTGTGGTGGTCCCGGTTCAATATCCAGTGTTTTGGCCAGGAGGGTAGCCGTCACACTGTCACTTTGAAATCATGGTTCCAAAGGGATCTTTGTTACTACCCTGCCCCACCTCCTTACAGTTGCCATATTGAATGTGTTCTGTCCCAGGACAAACTCTCGGGGCCACTCCCAAAGATTTTTTTTCTTTTTTGCTCCGAATTTGAAAAGCACACTGGGACCTCCTAGGCAATTGTCAAATGGGCTCATGCCATGTAGAGAGCTTTAGAAATAGCCACTTTGAGTCAATTCAGTTCATGGAAATGAATCCAAAACTGCAGCCAAGATTTTGCAGCTTGTGCAGGAGTCTATGCAGGCCCGTGCTTTGTCTTCTGGAGGGTCTGTGACACTGTTAGAATGTTTGCAGTGTATTGTCATTTCAGGGGCGGAGAAGAATTTTGTTTTAAAAATGAATTTGTTCCAGCCACACCACCTTATTGCTTGGCTGAAGCATTACAAATTACCAGTTCACACCTCAAATGAAGCAATCACTTTGTAACATATCAGTATGGAGCCTGGTTAGATACGAGGATGCTGAGAGTATCCCCCCACCTGCCAGATACTGGTATGCTGTGTTGCTGTTTGTTGCTAAAGAACTGTATTTCAGCCCAGAGAAGTGATGCCTGAGCACAGTTAGTATTGTCCCAGTAGAGCTGTTATATTTATAACACTTTTGGATGCAAGAAACTGTGTAAACACATTATTATATACCGGCTCAGTGACCACAGGTTCAAATCTAGGAGCGGTAACTGAGACCTTCTAGAGATAAATTGACCATGTTGGGATCTATCAGAAGAAGCCATCTCTCTGATCCACTTGAATGTTAGAGACTCCATGTCACTTTTCAGAAGCACAAGCCTTTGCCTTAGTGTTCTTAGCCAAAACTTCTCAGGCTGGCCTCCATTGCAGAGGTGGCTGCACCTCAGGGCTGCTAGATTCATTGACAGCCAAATTATTTTCATAGCTCACTGGGTGTTACATAGCGGAGTCAAATCTTCCTCCTCAACCTGGAACCAAGGAGCAGAGCAGCCACACAGTTGTTTTTCAGTGGCAAGCCATTATGAGCCCCCTAAGCAGGGTTTTGGACACTGATTCTGCATAGCTCAAGACCCACCTGTCTTCCCCCAGACCTCTCACATGGCTATAAAGAGAGGTGCCCTGACTCACAGAGGTATGTGAACTCTCCCTGTATAACCTAAGTAGGGCAAAGAACTGAATTTTATAAACTTATCTGATACATTGGAGACAGAACATTTCATCCAAAATTTCAGCTTTCTTCAGTGTTCTCTGATTTAAATACCTTCGTCTCGCATCTGCCTTGTTGGTCTGTGTTTGGAAAAAAAATGCTTGTAAATGGCAATGTAGAATAAAGTGAGGAAGGGAATATAGATGGACTTTGTATGTGATACGAACACTGTATTCTCATCAGACTACAACACGCCTAGAATGACAGCATAGCATCTTCAAAAGCAAAGGGGAAACTGTGTTTATAATGGATTTGTTGTCATTTGCCTCTTTATCAAATACAGAAACAGAACACACAAAAGTGGCCTGGAAAAGCAAAAAGAGGAAGAAAAAAAAAGCCCTCTGAACAAGTTCTTTGGCTCCATCTTGTGAGTTACCCTGGAATTACCACACAACTCACCACTTCCTTCTTCCAACACTTGTGCTGTGGTATACAACCTGCCCAAAGTTGTCTCATTCCACTGCTCTGCTATTATTTTTAAAAGCATGTCAATGCCTTCCCGGTATGCCTGGTTCTTCATTGGGGGAACCCCAAAATAGCCCCTGCAGAGCCTGGTCCCTGTTCAGCATAGTACTAGGTGTATATTCTGGAATAGCAGGGAGTCTGGATTGGTCTCCATGGGAATAATGTTTTGAAGAGTTTGTCTGAAAGGAATGACATGACTTAAATGGTGTCTGGCAGTTCTGACTAACTAATTGCTGAATTAGCAAACAATCTGGGGTACAGCAACTGGTGGAAGCCTTTGGGAAGAGGAATGCATGAAAGGAGATCTTTGGATCTGGTGGGTGGGGCGCATACAGCCAGACCTACTACTCAGAGCTGAGTTTGATTTTTAACAAGATATATATGTTAAAGGAAACTAATTTGCTTTTCGTGTTCAAGGGCTTGATCCTATAACTTTTTATTCAGATCTGTGGGCTCTATTTCCACAAATAACCCCTCTGACTTTACTGGGACTGTCCTTGTGAGTAAAGATAGCAGGCGCAGGGTCTAAAGCCTTTTCTACACAGGACAGTTTTTTGAGTAATAATTTTGGAGATATGGTGCCTGCCCTCCACACACAAAAGTTCATTTTTGGATTAATCAAAACACTATCAAAGTGGAACAACTTTATTTTGGAATGAGTATTTTCAAGCTAAGATTTGTGTGGATGCATCTATATTTCATTTTAACTATTCTGCTTCTCTGTAGTGTTGATGTAGCAGGGTTGGTCCCCAGATATGAGAGAGACAAGTGAGGGTGAGGTAATATCTTTCAATGGACCAACTTCTGTTCATGAACGAGACAAACTTTTGAGCTTTCCCCAGAGCTTTTCAGATCTGGCAAGATACTCAGAGGGTCACAGCTAAATACAAGGTGGAACAGATTGTTTAGCATAAGGAGTTGGAAAAGACCATTCAAGATGAAGGGGGCAATTCATACCTTTGCAGTCATAGGACAAAAGAGGGTTAGTGGGGTACAGATTGTTGTAATAAAACAGAAAAAGTGTCTCTGCTGAGTCCAGGGATTTTAGTGTCTAGCAAAGTAATGAATTTAAGCTCCCAGACTCGTCTTTTGAAGGTGTTGTGTAGATTTCCTTTGGGAGGTCAGATATGGAGTGCTTGTTTTGTGAAAAAGTGTTCATTCACAGATGATCGAGAGTTTTTGTCTTTTATCATTTTTTTGTGTTCATTCAAGAGCATTGTGATTGTCAAGTTTCACCCACGGAGTTGTTACTGAGGTATTTAGTGCACTGAATGAGGTACTCCACATGTTGCGATAGGCATGAGTAGGACCCCTGGATCTTGAAATGTGTGTTGGGGGGGAAATAGAGGGTGGAACATTGTAGCCATGAAGATGTGTCTGCAGGTTTTGCATCTGTTGTTCTGGAGGATCTGGTGCTGCTTTGAGTTGGTGTGTCCTAGTCTGTGAGAAGCTTGCTTCAGATGATGAACTCGGAGAGGTTGGGGGGTTGTTTGAAGGCCAGAAGTGGGGATTCAGGAAAGATTTCTTTTAGGATGTGGTCCCCATCAAATACACGCTGTAACTATTTGATGATGATATCTCATAGGGGTTCTAGTGTGGACTGGTAGGTAACAACTAAGGGTATGTGGTTGGTAGGGTTGTTTTTTTCTGTGTTGAAGCAGGTTCTCTCAGGGTATTTGAGTGGCCCGTTCCATGATGTGATCTACTTCTCTGGTGAAGAGTACTTCTATGATGAAGGTGGTTTTAAATGTGTTAACGTGTGTATCCCAGACTTTCTCCTTGGAGTATATTTTGTGTTATCTGAGTGCTTGCCTAACATTTCTTGGTGTGTCCGGGCTGGATACTAGATCCAGTGTGGTGATCTCTGGGTTCCTTGTATATAGTTGTTTGTAGGGTTCCACTGTTGAAACTGGTTACGGAATAGGCTGCGGTTTTCCTTTCTCAGCAGTCCTATCTTCAGCAGCCAATGAAGAAACCAGGTTAGGGTTAACTTTGAAGGCCTCTCCTTGAAATACTGAGAGAGAAATAACTTCGGTTCTTCAAGCTGGTCTCAAGGGTATAATAAAAAAAGCATCTCTTATCACTGTGATAAATAACTCCCTGAAACAGGCACTATTACTAATATCACTGAAAGGGACTCTGAAATTAGTTTTCATTTTCTTTATTATTCTTGCTGATGGAAAAAAAAAAGCTAGCTTGGTGTTTTCCAATTGCTGTGCTGCCTTCTCAGTTGTTTGCTGCTTTCTGGCTCCATACCAGACCTGATGATGGATTTTCCTTAGTCTGCATTATTCCTCCCTTCAGTCATTCTTAGTTTGATGAATCAAGCTCATACCAGCTAGCTAGGTAAGATAATGAATACCAAGTTGCACAGTGAATGATTTCCTGTGAACAGAATGAAAAGGGTACTTAGTTCTCTATCCTACATAGTTCACCTCATGCTCCAGTCTTCTGAACCTGGCACCTGTATATTCCACTGCCATATTCCAAATCACACAGGCCACTTTGGCTTTGGGCAGCATGCAAATGAGAGACCTAACATCCACACCTCCTTTGAACCTGTAGTTAATAGCACTGAAGATAATCAGAGTTGAGAGCCAGCTGTAGTGAGTTTAGATGACAAATGGGGATATAAGACTGATAGCAATTAGACTGCCACCTGCTATTGCTCTAATCTCCACCCTGAAGTTCAGTTGTTAGCTGAGGTTGTTGGCAAATGACTGCATAAGGACTATCTTTAAGGACATGAGCAGTGGCTATAAGTAGGGCTGTATCAATTTTATTTTTAATTTGCCCTGCTTTTGTGAACAATTTTGCCCTGAAGTTTGAGAATTCTTTAGCCTTGAGACTTCTAGCCATTTTTTTAAAATGCAGATGATCTTTCTTTCATCTGGGCCACCTGATTCCATCTTAGCTTCCTGATGACTTTCTGCTGTCAAGTGGTCTGCATTAATTTTCTTTTTGTTTTATTTTCATCTGATTCCTATTTCAAGGCCCAATCCTCCAACCCCTTACTCACATGACTAGTCACACTGCAGCGAGTGGCATAATACACATGGATAAATGCTACTCACAACGGTTAGCAGGGTCAGGTCTCAAGTTTTCTTCTGGATGGTTGAAGTTTTTCCTCATATCACAGTTCATCAGAAAAAGTCTGAAGAGAAATGGTATCAGGTTAACAGGCTCTAGCAATGAGGGGCTTGGCAACAGGTGTCTCACAGGGAATACAGTTGGATGAAACCTGGTAATTTTGTTGAAGAAAGGCCATAACATTTGTATAAGGGACACACGAGAGACTGAAGTTTGTTTAAGGGACTAGTTTTGTCTATTGGCCTGTTCCTGAGAGGGGGCTTGCACTGGTTCCACTGAGGTCAAAGGAACTGCTTTCATTTACTCCAGTGAATGTTGGAGCTAGCCTATGTTGAGTACCTGCAACTTTCTTTGAAGCTGCAAAGAATTGCAGATGATCGGCATCTGTGAGGAGCAGGCTCTATATGACATTAGGTGGGGGAAGGACCTTTGCTATGGGTTTTTGAAAGGAATAAGATCCAGGCTTATAACCAAAAACTGATTACAACGTTCCCTAGGGAGAAGCTATTGCTTCTGCATTATAAATGTCACTGGAGGTCTGAAAGCCTAGAGGACATTGCAGAGCTGTCTTGTTTTATGGGATGAATTAATTGCCAGATTATTCTGACATGTTAAATAAGATTTTTAAAAGGGCATTTTCAGATTACCTTAAATAACCAGTGTCCACTTTGAAACCAAATAACATGTCAACCATGAGCATTGCTTTTTTCCTTGTTTTGTAATGTGTTTTCTTTGATTTTTTTTTCAATACTTGTATTTCTCTCTCGATAAACAAAGGGCCTCTCATTTGGGGGACAAAATTAAGCAAAGGAACAAATTTGAGCATTAGTAAATGCTAGCAGTTAGACATCTAACTACTGGTTTGCACCTGCAAAACAGAAGTTCCGCTTTAAAAAACCGGTCCAAGATATCTATTAAAAACAACAGGGAAAGGACTGGGTTATCTTTTCACAGTATCAAAGTCTCCCTACAGCAATCTACTGCATGTTATATTTGTTCTTGGAAATTGGTCCTTACTACTAGTTGAGGAAAAAGAGAATACATTGACTGAATACCAGTTGCCTAGTATTTGCCATTTATTAGAGGTATATTGCTTACTGTTTTCTAAAGGAAAGTGTCAATGAACAAAACAAATTTGTAAATACTTTTTTTCCCCTTGTGGACCCAAAGATGGGGATTTTCTACCCTTCCTTCCCCGCCCCACCTCCAGTTGCTCGGGCAAAGTTTCTATTGCTTCAATGGAAACAAGATCAGGCCCAAAGTCATTTAAAAAATACATCAGACTCTCACTAAAAGTTTCCCAAACACTAACCATAAAAGATCACAGCTTATTATGAGTTTCAATGATGCAGCCAACACTTTGTCCTTGATGAGTTTTGTGCTCTAACAAAGCCCACGACAGAGCTAGACTCTTACTTGGAGACTGTGTGTATTAAAATAGCAAGAGCCAAGGAGTGTTAGGCCATAATCCTCATTGGCCCATACATTTCAGCTATGTTAGACCCAGCTGACCACAAGCTGCAGAGCATGAAGGTGAAACCTTGCAACAAAGAAACCATGTCAGCAAGGACATTCACCTTTAATAGCGGAGCAGAGTGCAGGGAGCAGCAATGGGAAATAATACCACATTCATTTCTACAGCACCTTTCATCCAGGGACACCAAACACTTTACAAACATCAACTACTAAAGCCACACAACAATGCTTATGAGGTAGGAATAGATGCTGTCCCTTTCACCTGCCACTTAGCAGAATGCTGAAGCTTTTTGACAGTGTGCAGCAACAGCGCACAATAGTTTAGGATGCAAAATAAAGAACATCAGATCAAACTGAAACAGCAAGACAAAGCAGACGCTGGAAACTGGCCTGCCCACCATTATCCTCACAAAAAGAGCCCTGGATCTTTAACGCCAAGTGGTCAGGATCTCAGTTTCATGTCTTAGCAATAAAACTGGAAAGGTGAAAACGGGCAGAACCAGTCTTTTAACAGACAGCTATGGGAGAAGACAAATATGTAAAATGAAAGCGGAACAAAGGGGAAACATTTACCCCCTGCTCTTAATTGAGGTTCATTTGTTAAAATAAGGCAAGAGATCCAAGTTTGTAGAAAGTTACATGTGATCAGTTTTTGGAAAATCCGCTTGTTAGGGTCCTACAGAGCAAACCCATCGCCTCTTTGGAATATTGCCAGAGTGAAGCATCATGAAGGCCCCATTCTCCTTCTCTGAGGCCCATGTAAACTCATACACACCCTGCTAGACATACTGTACATGTAAAGGGTTGAATGACCTTTGCTCAGAATGGACCCCAAGCATGAATACCCGAATGCATTAGGCCCAGGTCTAAGATACTATGTAAAGCCTAAAACATGGAATGAAATTCTTCCGGATTGGGATGAGGGCCACTGCAGGGCCAGTGGATGTGTAAGGATTCACTCTGCACCTGGTGTGCGGATTAACAGAGCGCGTCATAGATAGCATGGGCAAGCCCGGAATCTTTCCAACCACAAACACCTGCCTCTAGCGCAGGGGTCTCAAACTCAAATGACCACGAGGGCCGCATGAGGACTAGTGCACTGGCCCAAAGGCCGCATCACTGACACCCCCACTCCACCCCTTCCATGAGGTCCCGACCTTGCCCCGCCTCCTCCTCTGAGCATGCAGCTTCTCGCTCCCTCCTGGAAAGCGCTAGTCACCACCAACAGCTGTTTGGCAAACAAAGCAAGAGCAATCTAGGAAATCCAGAGCTGGAAACACAAGCAAACAAATCTAATTGAACAAGAAATCACCGGCCTCAGATGATTCAAACTTTTTTCAAATATAATGCTGATAAATCTGACAGAAATTTCAGTCCATCTCAGCCTAATATCAATTATAATTTTATAAAGTCTCCCTCTCCCAAACTGATCCTCATAACCCTGTTCCCCATCCCCACTTACCCCTGTAACCCAGCTCCCTGTTCCCCAGATCTCCCCCCCATTCATGTTTGTAGCCAGCTCCCTATGTTCCATCCCCAAATCTCCCCATAACCCTGCTCCCTGTCCCCAAATCTCCACCCACTCATCCCTGTAACTCAGCTCCCTGTAACTCAGCTCCCTGTACTCCATCCCGAAATCTCACCCCACTCACCTCCCATAACCCCATTCTCCATCTCCAAATGTCCCCCCACTCATCCTTGTAACCCAGCGCCCTGTCCCCAAATCTCCCCCCCCCAACCCTGCTCCTTGTTCCCCAAATCTCCCCCACATCCCCCAGCTTCAATACCCTCCCACTCCTTCCCTTCCCTGTCCTCCCATCTTCTCTCTCCGTCTCCTTTCAGCCTTCCCGGACTCTCCTCCCCGCCACCCCTTGCCCAAGCCCGGCACTCTCTGCAGGGGATACCGGTAGTTGGGCATGGCGGGCAGGGGGCGGCGCAGCAAGCCCAGAGGGCTCCTGCGAAGCACCACCCCAGCTTGTTCATTGAGGCCACAGCAGCCGTGCTGGGAAGCCAGGGCTCGGCAGCAGCCCAGCCAGGGCGCTTCACAGGAGCCCTCTGGAGTGGTGGCCAGGAACAGTAAGCCTCCCGCAGAGGGAGGCGGGAGGGAGGCGGGGAGCCTGGCTTACCGCTCCTGTCTGCTGCTACAGAGGGCTCCTGGGAAGCACCACCCCAGCTCATTCATTGAAGCCGCAGCAGCAGTGCCTGGTAGCTGGGGATCAGCAGTGGCCCAGCCAGGCAACAGAGAAGCCTCTGCTTCTGGCCCCTCCCTCCTGGAAACTGCTAGGGGGGGGCCCTCAGGGGCCGCAGGGAAGGTCTTCGCAGGCCGCATGCGGCCCCCCGGGCTGCATGTTTGAGACCCCTGCTCTAGCTCAACTTAGTTTAGTAAAGGGCCTGTTCCCTCAGTAATCCAGGAAAATATATGCTCCTGCTATAGCTCTAGTGTCAGAAATCTCCCCAAGAGTCTCTGTCACATCAGTGGAAACAGACCTCAACTCCTCGACTCCCCTGGCTCATTCTGATCCCTGGCGCCCATCTTCCTAGATGTTGTCCCTGTGCCAGCTCCTGGCAGCCGAATAACTTCCCACGACTGAATGCTTCCTTCCAAGTCCCCTTCTGGAGAGAAAGTTCTGTCTCCCATCTCCCTCTCTGATTGTCCCTGGCCTCAGGACTTGCTTGGGCCTGTTTTCTGCCATGCAGACAAAATGTTTTGCCACCCCCACGTGGTCTCCCCTCCAAGCCCCACCACCCCAGTAGTGATTCCTGTCCCAGCCTTCCAGAGAAAGAAAGATGTACTGACTCCTACCTCCATCTCACACGAGGTTAGTGGGAGTGACCAGCACAGGCAGTTTCTAGTGAGAGATGGGACACCATGTGTCCCTGGAAACCGGGAATATTCCTGTTTTCAGGGGCTGCACCTCTCAATTTACAGTAAACAGTGTTTTCCTTGTTTTGTAAAGCCCAGCAGACTGGGTGCGTGAAGGAATTGCTAGGTGAGCATAGCTGCACCACAGATATTGACCCCTGGTATGTCATGCTGCCACCCAGCCCTCCATGAAGCCTGGAGCTCCTAACACACAGTCAGATCCCTGGGGAGTCTGAGGTCCAGCTTTTTGCTGCAGGTGATGAGCCCGCTAGGCAACCCAGCTTCACTACCAGTACATGCAGCAGCTACTGAGCCAGACTGAGGCAGGCTCCCCTCCCGGGCACCACACCTACGTATTGGAAATGGGGAGCTCAGAGGAGCAAGGGGCGAGATAAAGGTGAATGAGGAATGAATACATTTGGCACAGAGTGAAGGAGGGGAAGCTATGAGGGGATGGTAAAGGAGGAGAAAAGAGACAAAAAAAAAGAGACGTCAGCTCATGGCTTGACAGGCCCTTCTCTACCTATAAATGTCTCATGTCCCAGACCTGCTGTGACACCTTGGGCAAGTTGCTGCCTCCGAGTGGTGATCTGAGCCCTAGTTCATTAGGCCCATCGTCATTATTCTATCTCATCTGTGCACAATTACAGAACACGTTTCTAAAACACTTCAGTGCCCCAGACTTGTGCCATTTCAGAACAATACCAGGTACAAAGAAAAGGATTCGCTCCTCAGTTGCAGTTAGATGACCTTCCATTGGTAACAACTGCAGCCAGAACCCAGGAAACAGAAAGTTGCTACAGCTCGATTTGCCAGCTAAGGATTCCCTGCAACTCTGGCCCCGCAGAAAAATAAGTTATCAAAGTGCACAGACTAAGGGCCAGCCCGCAGCTTAGTGGCAGGATTCTCAGGGCCTGCAGGGAAGGCCCACGGCTGATACCGAAGTTTGATGACCAGCAAATGTAAACGTACTTAGGGGCACAAGCTGAGCACTGACAGCATAGTCCACAAACCGCCATCAGCAAAAGTGGGATGTTTTTACCATCTTGTACCGTGTCACATACAGCCACTTCCAGAGCTGAATCCTGGCCTAACGTATGCTCTGGATTAGCTCTGGCACGGCAAAGCCTACCGCAGGGTTCTCCTGGCTGGGGCCAAGAGCTGGCATGGCTGCGGGATGACTCTCACCTTGGTCTTTACCAAACCTCACAGTCCCAGACTGCAAAAGAGAAAATAATATTCAAGATAATACTTTGATACACAGAAAAATCCCAAATAAAGGTCAGTATTCACGAGCCTCGCTCTGCACTTTTCTGTTTCAATCCCATTCACAGCTGCGCTGCCTAAAAATCCCTGGGCATTTTCAAATGCCACTAAATTCTCCGCTTTGGCAATGTGTGAAAGAGAAACCAAAAAAACCTTTCCCTCCCTGCAAGTTTGAAAGCAGCTTCAGTTCCTAATGGTTTCTTTGGTCAGGTGCTAAACAGGTTTACCTTAGCTTAACCCCTTACAGGTAAACAGGACTTCTAGGCTACTTTATACTTATGACATGCCTCCCAAATCGCAAACAGTGTTGGAAAGTGTGTTCCACACTGGGTGTGGTTTCTTCCTGGAGCCCTAGGAAAAAACAGAATTAATAAAACACATGCACCTGTAGAAATACTACCGGTTACAATAAAACTAACAATAGGTCCCACATTGCAAGGACAATTTTAACCCATCGATTGTGGGAAACTTTCACGGGAGAGTGCATGAGCCACTTTAAGGTTTTTTGGTTTCTCTTTCATTCGCTCTGGAGCTATCAGGTGAATCAGGCCTATTTATTTTCTCCATCTATCTATAACCTTTCTAAACAGCAACAGTAAGAAAAGTTAGCCAGACAAGGCAGTAAGTTTTCTATTTGTCAAGAATCAGAGAGGTAGCCGTGTTAGTCTGGAATAGCAGAGGTAACAAAGTCCTGTGGCACCTTAAAGACTAACTATAAAGTTTTGAAGCATAAGCTTTCGTGGGCTAATACCCACTTCGTCGGATGCAAGCAGTGGCCGACAAAGTGGGTATTAGCCCACGAAAGCTTATGCTTCAAAACTTTATAGTTAGTCTTTAAGGTGCCACAGGACTTTGTTACCTTTTCTATTTGTGTTATATCACTCGTGAATTTTTCATCAGGGTGCTAATCCTCTGCCTACCAGCAGAGGGAGAACCCACCCCCCCAACTTTGGTTCCAGTAACTCAGAAGAACTCTAGGGACTGGTTTCCCTCCATAGGGATCCCCTGGGGTGGTTACCTAGCGCTTAAGAAGTCTATTAGCTAGTCGTAGCTTAACAGACTGCCTACCAAACTCTTAGCTGTTCTTAGCTGCAAAACCTGGGCTAACTTCTGCTGTCCAGCAGGAAACTCAGTGTTCAGTTTCGATTTTTGCTGATCTGTGTTGAAGCTACATTGAAATAAGATACTTGTACTTCACAATAAAAGTGCGCGCACACACACACAAACTTGCACCAAAATAACGCAAAGTGTGAATTAAAGTCAAGCTAGTTATTTCGGTGCAAGTCTGCAGGTGGATCCGACAGAGGTCTTATCACAGTGCACATTCCACTCCACTTTGAGCTGGGTTGGTGGGTGTTGTGAGCATTTTAATGTGGAGACTTTGCAAGTGAAATACAATTCTAAGTATCTGATCATGTATGTACAGTGTCACACTGTGCTGTCTGTCTGTACATACTAAACATGGTCGGCTAACCCCAGTTTCCTTGGGTAATCACTAGTCACTTCTTATTCAGACAAAACTCCCCCCTGAATGAGCAGTGCTGAACTGGGCCCTAAAGGAACCTTTGATAGTGGAGCAACAGATCCCAAGAAGAAAACCAATGAATGCATATTTGAGGGCTTAGTAGTCTCTTGGCTTATATGTCAACACAGGTGCATAAGGAGGCATGAGAGCTCTTTCCATCCCTGTGCAGACCACCTGGACCTCAAGTCTGGGTGTACAGGAATAAGCAAGCACTGCAATATTCCCTGGCCAGAGTAGGTGGGCAGGAAGTGGGCATCAGTAAATGACACATTAGTCCTGTTAATTAGCAAGTCTACATAATTTGGTGCTTCACTCCTAGGACAGCAAAGCAGAAGCTCAGTAGTGGCATCGCTGGCTCCCAGGGCCGGCGACGGGGATACAACGGGTAGAGCTGTACTGGGCCCTGGACTTCAGGGGGGCCCCCTGAAGTCCGGGGACCGGTACACAGCTCTACTCGTAGTCATCCCCCCTGGGCACCGCACCGCATTTCCCCGGCTGTGTCCGGCGCCGTGTGCGGCGCCGCGACCAGCTGCCTCCCAAGCCCTTCAGCTGCTGCTCGTCCCGCGCCCCCCAGGAGCCGCCCCGAGGCACCCCCGGCTCCATCGCCTCCCCAGCCCCGGCGGCTGCAGAGGACGGCGGGGCGCGCCGCTCCCGAGGCATCCCCGGCTGCAGCGCTTCCCTCGCCCACCTGCAAGAGCCGGGCCAGCCCTTGGCAGGGGGGGTGGGGTGGGAGGCGGCACCACAGGATGCCGGCTCCATCGCCTCCCCCACCCCGGTGGCTGCAGAGGACGGCGGGGCGCGCCGCTCCCGAGGCACCCCCGGCTGCAGCGCTTCCCCCGCCCACCTGCAAGAGCCGGGCCAGCCCTTGGCGGGGGGAGGGGGGGGCCAAACGCTCAGAGTCGGGGGCCCCCAAACGCTCAGAGTAGGGGGCCCCAAAATTTCTGTCGCGGCCCTGCTGGCTCCTTATGCAGTTTCATGGCTCTGCTGTTCTTTGTGCAGCACTTTGTTATAGTTTAGCTGGAAGAATTCCGTGTGTTCTGTGTGTTGTCACTAGTCATTTTTCAGAAAGGCTGATTCTAGAGCTGACAGATGATTAGGGGTGAGTTACCCTATGACCCTGATCACTACAACAATTATAAGGCATTCTATGCCTCGAAAAGATTTAGATGACAAATGAAACTCAGTGCACAGCTCCAGACTAATGCCGCACTGCTTATTACATGAACGGAAATTTTACTAAAATGTTTCATGTCTTTAGAATTGTACCAGGCAGCAAAGTGCTAAATAAATGAGCACACCCTTATTGCTTAGGCAGCCAAGAAAGGAAAAATGGAAACACCTGTTACAGGTAGTACTGAATGAGATGTTGCCTAGTAACTCTCAGCAGGGGACAATATAAAGCCAGCTATGTTAGCATTATAGAGGTTATAAATAAGTGAATACCTGAAAGCAGGAGAGCTCTGTACAGCACAGCTATGATTCTTTCCTTTTACGGTGTCCTAAGCTGAAAGTGTTTAGGAAGTGCACAAAGGCATGTACAAATTTATACAGACGTGTTTGACAAACAAATTACTGAAAATATCTTTTGCACAGAAGCCTTTGCACCCATTGTCAGCCAATCTCTGAAATGTGTCAAAAGATAGCAAGTCAAATGCCTCTGTGAATCCTTATAGTGAGTGGACGAGGCTTAGTTCTGATGCTATTTTTGCATCAGGAAGTACAGAGAGTGAAAGCCTTTACCCATGTCTGCTAATGGTACAGGCACAAGGGCACTGTCTGAAGGAGGAAGGGAGCTGCTCTTGCATCTGAACCATGTTTCCTTGAATGGTTTTAAATATGATCACGGTCTGGAGTTTAAAAAGCCACTTCCATCTAAGGCCACTTAAGAAGATTTCCCCTGTTAACAGTGTTTAAAGCCAGGGTAGAATCAAAAAGTGATAATGTCTGTGTAAAACACCTGGCTTGTTTATTCCTGCTTCAGGGCATCATTTCCTTACAAACATAACTGGATTCTGAGAGCTGAGTTCCGCTCTGTGCCAACACTACTGCTGATATCAGGGACACAATGGACATGGCTTCTGTCTTCCATATTTAGAGGCTGCCAGGGGCTGGTTTGGACCCCAGTGCAGATCAGAACAGCCCTAAAGTGCACCCTCCATGTCCATATCCCTACGTGCACTGTGGCAGTGGGAAAAAGCCAGGATGTAGGGCTGTCCCAGCCAGCCATCGTCCTGCCCCCTCAATGCTAGGGATTCCTGAGGGCAGGGGCGGAAGCTGAAGAATACAGAGACAGATCGGTGCCTGCAGAACAGCTTCGCTGTGCCGGTTGATATTCACTGGAGTTTAAGGAATTTGCACCTACCGGACGGCTCCTTCGTTTTGATGTAGCACAGCCAGCACAAAGAAGCTATTGGGCAACAACAAATTGTGCCCTGGCTGTCTAGTTACAGCTCTTCCCAATCTGAAGATTTCTTCACTGAAACGACAACAATCTAGATTAAATTCCAAAAAATAATTTCATCACACCAGCCCCCACAGTAGATTTACCCACTCCAAATTGATTCCCGACTGACCGGTAGCTGTCTGACATTGCAAGCTTCCAGAGGGCTATCGCCACTCGCTTCTCAACTATGAGGGTTGCTCTCCTCTTGGTATTCCTGCGCTGGAGGGCCGGGGAAAGCAACTCACAAAGTTCCATGAAAGTGCCCTTATGCATGCAAAAGTTTTGGAGCCACTGGGAATCATCCCAGACCTGCAGCATTATGCGATCCCACCAGTCTGTGCTTGTTTCCCGGGCCCAGAATCACCATTCCATGGCATAAGCCTGCCCCATTGCCACCAAATTGTCCAAATTGCCGGGTCCCATACTTGCAGAGAAGAGTGAGTCCATGTCCTCATCAATCTCCTCACCGTGTTGCCATCGCCTGCTCGCCTTCTTTTGCATGTTCAGCATAAACTGTACGACAATGCGCAAGGTGTTTACAATGGCCATAACTGCAGCGGTGATCTGAGAGGGCTCCATGCTTGCACTGCTATGGCGTCAGTGCGGGCAATCCATGGAAAAGGGTGCAAAATGATTGTCTGCTGTTGCTTTCACGGACGGAGGGCACTGCTGGGACTGTGGGATAGCTACCCACAGTGCACCGCTCGGAATGGCGTCTTGCGGGGACTGTGGAATAGCTACACACAATGCACCGCTCGGAATGTCAACGCTTGCGACGGTACTGTGGACAAACTCAGCCGACTTACTGTGCTTACTGGGGACATACACATTCGACTTCGACTTCAAGATAATCGGCTTAATCTCGTAGTGTAGACATACCCAAAGACAGCCAAAGGAATGTGAGTTATGAGTTGTTCTAAGAGGATCCCAGTCTTTCCAGGTTAGCAATAATACACAATAAGATGTACTCACTACAGCATCTGGCCTTGCTCCAGGAAGATACAACCTGGTTTTGCAAGTCTTACGCACACAAAGTTCTAGCTAACCTCTATGGAATACTTTGTCAATCCTATCTTCACACGGCTGGTATTATGAAGCATCAGGTCAGACAAAGTATGGCCGAACACCCAAGACATGTTTGTAATAGTGGTTGCATAAAATAAGCTCTAGTAAATTAGTGTAATAGACCCAGAAGCAACTATGCCTGGGTGCAACAGTCCTGCCTAGCTCCAAAGTCAGTGATAGTGTTGCTTAGTAGATACAGCACTGGATGGGGATTCAGAAGACCTGGTTTCTATTTTTGGCTCTTCTACTTTCCTGTTGAGTGACCCTGGGCAAGGTAAGTCCTTGTTCTGTGCCTCAGTTTCCCCATCGGGGATATGGTGATAAAGATACTTACTTCCTTTATGAAATGCTATGAGATCTACTGATGAAGAGTGCTGTCTGTGAATTTGGCTTTAATAATAATACCCACCTTTTTCCCCAGCTGTAATGTACATTCTCATTTCACTTTACTGAATGCCTTTTCAGCATCTAGAATCAGAATTGTAATTCGATTTTGTCTGTAAACCTGTGAACACGTCAAAGATAAAATAGTTGTCATTAGCAACACCAGCTTGGTTGACTCTGGGAGAATATATTCTATTTGTTTATCCATAACTCTGACAATAAACTTACAACTAAAATTAAGGAACAACGATCATCCAGTCACTGTTTGGAGGATTTAATATAAAAGAAATGAAAACATCCATGAGTGTTTGTGGTAGGATATAATCTTCAATGGCTGCATTGAAGGCGCTAATTAATCTTTTCTAAAGTTAAAACTTTTTCAACATAAAATTCTATGCATCAAGTCCCAGTCTTCTCCTATTAATCTTTCCTTGTAGTCTTATCCCAATAATTTATCACTCCTCTTTTAAATCCCTCCTAAAAACACACTTCTGCAAAGCCTTTCAAAATGACCGATGCTCAGAGCTGGATGAAGACAGATACTATGTGACATGCCTAGGTCCCAGCTTCTGGAGTCATGTGATTATATCAGACTCTATATTTTTTTAAAAGTAGGTTTCTAGCCCTCCTGGTTGAAAATGTGACACAATTGTAATCGATGAAGTCATGTCTGCCTGAATCTTCAGACAGCATGAAACAATAGCACAGAGGTGTGATCTGCCCCATTAATCTCAATGGGGTATTAACTCCAAGACCTGCTGCTTTGGGGCTCAGTCCATATCAATCAATAGAGGCCTCTGTGCAGCAGGGGAAGAGTGCAGAAGCCCTGGCCTAGTCACTCAAGCAGATATACCCTGGGATAAGTACTGGTGGGGTGGGGGGGTGCTTGCTCCCCCCCACCAGAGGGAACCCTTGCTGCATCCTTAAGAAGAGGAGGGACCCTGCTTCCGCTCCAGGGATGAAGAAATGGGCCCCATGCTGCTGCAGCTGCCTCTGCGAAGTGAGGAGGTCTGTCTGTCTCCACCATTCCAAGTGATGGGGAAGGACCACACAGCATTCGGAGAGGCCTAGGGGCTGAGCCCAGGTTGCTTTTGCTCAACCCTGCCTGTGCTGCAACCTGTTACATCAGCTCCAACTCTTCCCAGTGAGTCAGGTGCTGTGTGTGTCCAGTTTGTTTTGAATTACACCACAAGCATCTTAGGTCATCATGTTTTCTTACTTCTTTGTAATGTACCTGGCCCACTGTTAGCAAACAAGTAAATAATAGGTGTTATTAAGGAGCTTCGTGTGCTTAAGAATAGGGCCCAATACGTACCCATATCCCTGCCAGCATCTTGGAAATCTCATGCAAAGTTTTTAGTATGCTGGCATCAAAGGGGTTTTCAATAGTCTGGGCTAAGATCCCCCCCCCCCCTTAAGACAATATTGCACTGCCTGTCATACTAAGAATCTCCTAGGACAGCCATATATGCTGGAATTTTGAGGCTCTTACCTGAACAATGGGGCATTACAACATCCACAATGGTACATTCCTGGATCTCTGTTATACAGATAAATTCCAGTCAATGGTTAAAAAACAGCATAGTATTAACATACTACTTTCAAGGCTCAACATCTGGAACAAACATGTAGGGGGTCAGATTTGAAATGGGAAAAACAAAGAAGGCTTAACAGGGGGCCTTAGAGGAACAAACACCACACACTCAAAATCGAGGGGAATATGCCTTTGGATTAGCAGTGAAGATTGCTCCTGCCTTCAAAAGCTTCCAGCATACGGTCCAACATCAAATGTGTAAATCATCCAGGTAGTGGAGCCAATGTCACGACCTTCTAAGCTCATGAAGTGTGCAGCACCTCACAGATCAAGTCACTTATACAGAGTTCAACAACTTCCAAGTCCTGTACAATTAACTAATCCTTATAGCCCCCCGGGGAGGTAGAGAATTGTTATCCTTGTTTTACAATTAAGGAAACAGACACAGGTTACATGATTTGGTCCAAGGGCACATGGCAAGTTAGTGACACAGAACTAAACCATATGGCTTTTCAATTAGAGAATAAAATACATCAGGGTGACAAGGTATGAACATGGTCTGGCATGTAAGGAGTTACTGGGTTCCAGCCTATTACATGGCTGTTGTGGGTGGGGTTCTAAAAGGAGAGAGGAAGCTGGTGCAGAGGAGGCTATCACAGGAGAAAGGTGGATTCTGGCTGGAGCTGGCAAAGCCCGGGTCATTTGAGTTGATTTGTTTTGGTTTTGAGCTTTGTTTTTGGAACTCAAACAACCCCTAAAGAAGGGGCCGAGTCTGCACAGCAATTTACAAGCACACAGGAACTGCCACACTGGATCAGAGCAGTTGCCCATCCAGGCCAGCACCAGAGGCTTCAGAGGAAAAAAAAATCCTGCAGTAGATGGGGATAAGGAGCCCCAGAGAAAGTTTCTCCCCAACCCCCAATAGCTGAAGGATGGATTAAGCTCAGAAACGTGAACAAAATTAGATATATTTCCAGTACCGTCTCCTTGACGGATATCGGGCCTCGTGCTCACCTGTTAAGTTCCCTTTTCTCTCATGATACAGAACCATTCTGGGCACAGCAGAGGAGGGCTTGCCCACGCGCACAGACGCCTGTGCCGGGGCGGGGTCATTAGGCAACTCAGGGCTGGGGCAGAGAACGGATGCTGCCTGCCGGAGTGCGAGGCCCATCTCAGCCAGGGCGAGTGGGCCCGGCCCCGAGAGCAGCCTCTGGCCTGAGCCCCGCTGGGCACCTGGGCCCTTTCTCCGCGCCCTGCAGCAGCTGCCTGTGCGGGTGTGAGCAGCCGAGGTCCAGCAGCCGCTCCCGGGGATCCCCAGTGCCAGTCGGGGGAGACGCCCTTTAACCAGCAGCCCGGGAAGCCCTCGGAGCAGCCGAGCCATGGTGCAAAGGGACCAGACGGAAGATGTTGAGCAAGCATGGAAACGGCCCGGGAGCCGCCACTCAGCCGGGCTGGCCCTGGAGCGCTCCCGCCTGCCCAGCCTGCAGCCGCGCAAAGAGCCGAGCCTGCCCCAGTGCAGTCTGCGGAGCCACCCGCAGACGTTCGCTGGAGACAGCGCTGGGGCTGCCTGGCGCCCTGCAGGCCCAGAGCCGGGGCGACGCTCTTCCATGGTAAAATTAGACATCCGGCACATGCAGTTCTCTCTTCTATGCCCCCGGGGGAGAAGCATGTACAATGGCGTGTCCTCTTTGATAGGGTTTGGTTGGGTTTTTTTAACGTTACAGAAGGCAAGGTCAAAGATATGCACCTTTCACGTGGGGTATGTCTATACTACCCACCACATCGGCAGGTAGTGTTCGATGTATCGGGGAATCAATTTATCGCATCTCATCTAGATGCAATAAATCGACCCCTGAACACGTTCCCCCGACGACTCCGGAACTCCAGCTCTCCAAGAGAAGTGGAGTCGACGGGGGAGCAGCCGCGGTCGACCTGCCACCATGAGGACAGCCAGGTAAGTCGAACTAAGATACTTTGATTTCAGCTATGCTAGTAGCATAGCTGAAGTTGTCTAGCTTAGTTCGACATCTCCCACTCCCCCCCCCACCCCCCACCGTGTAGCCCAGGCCTTGGAGTGGAAGGCGGCGACGTTTAGGATGGTCCGTGGTTCCAGGGAGAGTTCGTTCCACATTCTCAAACTGGCCCACAAAAAAGTTCTGTTTCCCACACAGACATGGGGTGCCTTGAAGATAAAGACATGACCTTTAACTTGATTTGAAATGCTATGGGAAGCCTTGTAGTAAACAGAGGACAGGTTTGATATACTTGTGTTGCTGAGGAGAGACACTACGGCTTTCTCTACTAATTGGAGTTTCCTAAGTGCTAAAGGTTGCATATCCTTAGTGTGTTATACAAAACAAAGGAAGTGACGTTGTTTAGAAACAATTATTTTTTAATACGCTGATTTTTCAGAATGATCTCGGGGAAGTTTTTTAAAATCCCATCAAAATCAGTCTTCTCTACTGCATACCAGAACTCCAAAATGTCCTTCCAATCTACTACTCACAGAACATCTGTCTGAGGTGAGGATATTGTCTGTTGCCCTCTAGAACTGAAATTGTCCAGTGTTAAAAAAAAAACCTACTGTATCAAAAAGAAGCTCACAAATGGGATGACACTTAGTCTTTTTTTTAGAGTGTTTGCCTGACAGATACACACATATTCTTTTGTTATTGGGAACAGTGGTGGTGATACAAGTTTTGATTTTGCCTGGAATTTTGTCAGTGGACCTCTGAATCTAAGCAGAACCTCAGTGAGACACCACATGGGCACACAGAGTTTACTGCGGGATGAGGGCCATAGACTGATGTTATTGCTGTATTATGACACTTTCCAGACTGCATGGTTCCTGTGTCTGATATACTATGACCTATAAGCCACCCTTCTCTCATTTCCTTTGCTTTCTTCTCCTTCCTCTCTGCTTTGGCTCACTCTCAGTTTTCTTACAGCTTACAACATGAACAAATGTAAAATATTGAGGCCATGATAAACTTGGAACATATCTTTGTATTTCTTTTTATTTCATTGTAATTGTTGGTGTGGTTTTTTTTTCCTTTGTACAATAAATAACTATTGAAGAATTTAAGAAAATATAGTTGCTGTGTTTGTATGTTCTACAGACATGTTATCCAAGTGGACATTAAGCTAAATATTTAATGTTTTTTCTTCTGGCCCTGCAAATGAAATTAATTAGCTAACAAACCTCATCCTCAGAGCTGTATGTGCCCCTGCTGACATCACCTGGCATGTGCTAAACCAAACAGAACCAAATTGTCATCTTTTTCATTAGAAAAAAGGATTGGGTGGCTAAAATGAATCCGTGTTTGTCAAATGGAAATGGACAAAATCAGTAATGAATGAACTTATATATTCAATAGTCCAAAGAGATACCACAAAAAGTGGCATTAAACATGGCAGATTATATATTTGTATTCTCCCATGCTACAGTGCTTCTTGCAATTCAAGTTTACAGTGATTTACTTGGATGGATCAATGGGTCAAAAATCATTAACTAGTCTACACGATTCATGGTTTTTGTTTGTTTTATGGAAAGCTTCCCCACACTGCTCTGCCAAATGCTGCTTCAATCTTGGCCTGCAACACTCCTGCTGTTGCAGTTATGGGCTATTTCTAAGTAGCAACTGCCAGTCGTTCCATGATTTTGTGAAGTAAACATCAAGTAGAGATCACTTTGAAGCCAAACTCATTGTAACTAACCATCTGAGCTGGATTTGAAAAAAGTTATGAAAGAGGTGACAGGCCAGTGTACTAACAAATGGTGCCTCCAAGTATCTGAGGCCAGAGCCTCATCTGGAGTAAATCTCTGTCATCTTTGGCATCGAGGCGCGCTGGTCTCCTCTGGGACTGCTGGAGGAGAAGGGGCTGCGGAGTCTCTGCACTATTGCAACCCCCTCTTGTAGAACAGGCTGCTCGAGACGCTGGTTAATCTGCCTCATTGACCTTTCATTCTGATTTATGCCTTGGGCAAATCATTTAACTTCTTTGTGTTTCAGTTTCCCTAGCTGTAAAACGGGGATAATGATCCTTAAGCTTTTGTGTAAAAAGTAGCTACAGATAAAACCATTTATATGAGTGCTAGGTAGTACTATTGCCACAGAAAAATTGTCCATAAAACCACATGAACTTGGGCTGAAAATAATTCTGGGACACCTGCTTAGTATATAATTTGGCAACCTGTACAATGTATAAGCTATTTCTTTATTTTCCTGAGTATGTTATTTTCCTTTAAGAAACAAACTCATGGTACCCAATTGCCAAGTGAGTTTTAATAAACATACAGCTACATCAAACACACTTGGCTAAGCAGGATTTTTAATAGCCTCTGCATTTTACAATGGTCACTAATCTCCTGGGTACGATCGTACGCCTAATGTCAGTTCTGTCATATGTGTTCATCCACTCTAGCTATACAGTCCAATGGACACAAAATGAGAGTATGCATATGTGTCCAATACAAGTAGCATACACTTGTAACCAGTATTTTCTTTGGTTGTCAATTACCTTAAAATCTAAATTAGTCATGGGAAGGTAATGGACACCCTCTGCGAATGATTCTTGAAGCTAGGTCTTGTTCCCAGCCACCCAGTGCTTTCTAAGATGTAGGTAGGAAATGTGGTAGCATATACATAATCCTTTCCCTACTGCATCATCCGTACAGGCTGTGGTTCTAAAACTGCTTCTGTTTAAACTAGTGTAATAGATTTATACTGCTGTAATGAGAGCAGTGTGTGACTTTGTGCTTTGACATTGCATTGTGCTTCAAGTGCAAGAGGCCTTGCTCTCTTAAGGCCTGGATTCTCAAAGCCAACTGCTTTCAATTCCAGTTCAAGCCCCTCATTGTGGCTGTTCACACTTGTTTCTCATGTCACAAGACTCTTTCCCCTTGATCTGAGAAGTGCTCTCTCCAAAAAGAACAAATCCTCAGCAACATATGTATTAGAACAATATTCAATTTCCATGGAGTGGTTTTCCATTGTAATTTCAGACAGTTAACAGATGACATTACTTATAGATCAATGTGTATAATAAAAAAAAATTACAGTTATGACCATTACACAGATCAACAACGATCATATAATTTTCACTAATGGGGATGATTTTGTTGAGCTAAGCTTGGAAGCCTGCCCCAGAGTAGCCCAGTTTGTCAAATACAGCTTTATAATAAGATTTGTGTTGCAGACTGAAGCTAAATTTTTATGCAAAAATTGAAATAGACTTAATCATCCATACAATGCATATAGGCATTAGCCTTAGACTAGTAAAAAGAGGCTTTTCAGCCAGTCTTATCACTTAAATTCTTGACAAATTAAAACAGCTGAAGGTTCTGTGCAGAGTAGGAGGATTACTGCTGTTCTCATATCAAGCTCAGTTCTGTTCTCAGATCCATAAGCTCAGCTCCCATTGGCTTCAGAGGGACAGTGATATTGGAATTGAGTCTACAAGATCTGACAAGTGTGTTAAGCAATAGGAAGCCTTAGTAAGATACTCTGGTTTCCAAAGTAGTTGATGAAGAACCAGCATTGTGTGGTAACCAACCAAAAGATTTTGAAGGCTAGTTGTAATGAGGTGAAGGGTTTGCCAGTAAGTGACCTCTCATCTCATGGACATATCAGTGAGGAGTGCCAAGGACAGAGAAGGCCGTCCTGGCCTGACAAATCTCCTAACTATCCTCCATCTTATGAAAACATAAAAGTCTGATCTGCATGCCATTAAGGATTGCACTAAAATTAGCAGTGCACAGAATAGACCATAAAATACAAGTCTGACAGATTTCAATCACTTCTTAGAGACAAGAGATCAGTTTAAAACTGAATAATCGCTCTAGCCATAAAACACACAAAATAGGTTTATTTGGTCAAGGAAAAATTCCTTGTCAAATCAATTTGCAGACTTTATGGATCATTTTTTAAATAAGGCATGCCCAGTATTTGTATGCAAAAAACTTGTATGTTGCGGTGCTCCTAATTTTGCATGCACAGTCATCTCAGTTGCAAGTACTGGTTGTACAATTGCACATGCAAAGTGCTATTTGGTCACCTAACTGGCTATTTGCACACACATTTGTCTGATTTGCATTCACAGCTGCAGATACATATATCTACACAATAGTGCATGGATTTTGACTTGAGACAGTCCTATAAATGAGTCATTAAACCATATCTGAGTACTTGTGTCAACATTTCAGCACTCTGTTTTTGATTTGGTATTTGTTTATTGTTACTGAATGTAATGGAAATTACTATTTTAATTGCATAGAATAATAAAGAAACCAGAGATAAATATGTTTAATAAGAGCTGTCATTAGGAAGATAGCATTTGGCCTGACCAATTCTACATCTTCCAATGGAAAGATTATTTCTGTACATAAACTACTGCTATATGTCCAGCCTTTTTAACACAAATCATCTTTACACCAAATACTGATCCTTATCCTGCCAGGTGATAAATCCAGGGGAAATTGAGGGCATTCAACACACCACATTATCAGACCAATTCATTGGTTTCAAGATTAGATTACAGAGTTCATGTAACCCTGCACTGAAAGCGGGCCAGCACTAAGGCTAGTTAATGATTGCATATGATGATTTGCAGCACTCTATGGTAGCACACGGTTAATTAAGGGCTCAGTTAGTGTATAGTAAGATAGGGTTGTGTGGAGCCATGTTACCTCAGCAGGAGCTCCTGGAGACATTGTGCCTTGGACTCTCCAGGAATAAGAATTGCTCCTGTGGCAAGTCCGCACTGCTGGGCAGTATGGCTTTGATCCCCTTTGGAGAGGCTGGCACCACCTGTGGGTGCTAGCTGGGAGCAGTGATTGCAATTGAGCATAAGAACTGAACCTGTGCCCAGTCCTTGTGGGGAAGTGAAAGATGAAGGAGGCTCTTTCCACCCTCCTGTTGTACGGCTGTGTAAGGGCAGGTATGCGCTGTAACTTAGCTGCACCCTGGTAGGAGGTTATAAACAGCTAGCCAGCCACTGACCTGCACTGGAGCTAGGATAGCTAATCTGACAGTCCGCTGTTCCAGTGTGTGGCACAGAGCTGACAAACTCCATAGCACAGAGCCCAGCACAACCTCACTCCTCCCCTCCACTGGTCTTTGCTGCCAGCCCCAACCCTATGATGTAAATTAAGCGTTTCCATAGTGTTATTGGTCTAGCACTCAAGCAGGAGGTGTCCCCAAGGTTGTATAACTAATTAGTGGAATACCCCCTGAAGGATCCTGGAAAGGAGAGAGGATAAGAAAAGGTGAGCCGGCCTAAAACCTGCATTTTAAACTCACCCACCTTGATTTAACTGGTGTTATTCAGAAATGCCACAATTTGCAGGCAGAGAGAAATTAACGAGGGTGGATCAGCCACTGTGCTGTCTGCACCGTGCTCGAGGAGGAGTCCAGTCCAGCACGTGAGCAGCAGATGGCTACACTGAACGAGAAGAAGCTCGCCCCCCCCCCTCTGCCCTGAGCTGGTAGTGCTCTTTATTTGATAGAACATTTGTTGCCAAACCATTGTTTGATAAAACACACACAGCAGCAATACTGCCAAGTCCATTTCACCTCAAAGCCATTTTCCACACTCCATACCCAGTCCGCCCGTGCCCTGCACTGTACACAGTCATTCACACCAGAGCCAAGTAGGTGTGAAATGCAACTGAAGCAAAATGGAAGCATTTTACACCCATGTTGGACTCTCTTTGCATGTGTGCAATCAAAAGGGTGCAAGGCGGTGGTGACTCAGATCCGTTTGTTCTAGTGTCAATCATCTTTCAAGAAGGGCCTGATCCAAATCCCAGTGAAGTCCATAGGGACCTGCCTTTCTCAGCTTGAAAACAAAATCACTTGGCTCTTCAGTGCTATAAAACAGAATCATTGTCCCTGGCTGCTTGTGATGGTGCCTCCCCCCCACCCCCATTACAGCCCATACCAAGCCAGGCAGAGAACAGTATTTCTGTATTTCTCCCTGGAGCCTGTCATAAAAGCCTATCCGCTTGTTACGTGATGTTCCTCTTTTTTTCTTCTGATGCACAAGGGAGTTGCCCCTCACCACGTTATGTTAATTGTAAAGTAAATTCTCCCGGCATTACAGTCCAACTGCACTGTGGTAAAAATCATATCAGACGTGCGAGTCGTACAACCTGCATTCAGAGACGGTCACTCACTCAGCAAAAGCACAACGTCTTATGAACTATGGGAGTGGGATGGCAGCTCATCAGCTGGCCCTGCAGTGTCTGTGTTGCAGCAGCAGCATGTGTGTAGGTGGGTGAAGTAGAGAGGAGGTCACGGTCCAGATTATTCTGCTAACATTTATTCCTGCTCTAACCATTCCTCAGCCCAGCTCCTGTCTTGAACGACAACTCTGGAGACAAGCAGAGCATCACCGAATGCCTACGCTGCAGATACTGAGCCATCAGGCAAGCAGATGCAACATGCAGAAACAAAATGAACCCTTTTCAAACCAGTGTTGAGGCAGCTGGTTGTTAAAGCTTCTTATTGATAGCAGACTCTAAATTCTCTCTAGACAGTCATGGGTGAGTGATATAATATATTTCTTTTCTGGTCCGTGGTGCTGGAATTAGGGGTGCTGAAGGAGAAACAGCAAACACCAAATACAAGGTTTCCATGATCAGCACCCCCATTATAAAAATTGTTCCAGCACCCTTGTTTCTAGCAATGTATTTGTCATATGATTCCACGTTTAAGGCTGGGAGTTGTTTGTCATGGATTTCGTGACCTCCGGGACCTCTATGACTTCTGCAGCAGCTGATGTGGCTGGGGGCTGCCTGAGTCGGGCCAGCCATACCAGTCACTGCTGGGGCAGTCTCAGGCCACCGCCATCGCCACCCCTCATCCCCCAGCAACAGCAGGAGTTTGGGTGAGGGAGCGGGCTCAGGGTTGGGGCATGGGAGGGGATGAGTGCTTTGGGCAGCGCTTACCTCAGGCTCCCCGGAAGTGGCGATATCCCCTCCCTTAGCTCCTAGATGAAGACGTGACCAGGCAGCTCTGCGCACTGCCTCTGCCTGCAGACACCGGCCCCACAGCTCCCATTGGCTGCGATTTCTGACCAATGGGAGCTGCAGAGCTGGCACTCAGAGCAGAAGCAGTGTGCAGAGCTGCCTGGCTGTGCCTCCACCTAGGATCTGAGGGAAGGGGGTGTCGCCACTTCTGGGCGGCGCGGAGCCACTTTGGGAGCCTGCCAGCTCCACCAACTCCCCCCCAGCACCAGCAGGGGTCCCAGGCTATGTGGGGGTCCTAAGCTGCTCCCCCTAGCACCTGTGGTGCACCCAAGCTGTCCCCACCCCCAAGATTTAGTCAGGGATATAGAATACAAGTCATGGCCAGGTCACAGGCTGTGAATTGTTTACTGCCTGTGACCTGTCCGTGACTTTTACTAAAAATAAACCTGGGGTATCCCATTTCTGTAAGCCCGCCCTGTGGGGAGTTTGCTTGCAGAATTGGGCCTGTCACATGTAACTGCAATTTGGGTTTGTCCCAGGTGCCTGAGGAAAGGGGCACAAATATACACACTTTGCTTGCTGTATCTGACTCGGGCATAGAGCTCCGCTGCTCTCACCGAAACCCATGGCATCCGTGTGCAAGACCTCTTTAGGAACTCCATGTCATCTTCAGCAAGAAACCGGCACTCATCACCCACAGAACTCAGCTCGCCTTGGATCCCAGACCCTGGAACAGTGTCAAGATAATGTGATCACCTGATGACTGGCTGTATGATGACAGGCATCAATGGCCTGCTATAAAAATGCTATCCAAAGAGACATGGCCACAGGCACTCATTGAATGCCACTGCTGGAAGTGGCTTCAGCTAGCTGTTGAAATCATTTTCATGCTTCTTTCCTGGGTTCTAGCTGGGATGAGAAGTAAAAGCGCTGAAACATCATGACAAAAAGCCTAGGGGGAAATCCCAACAACGCCTGTTCTCCCCAGATTACCAATGCTAGCTCTGTAGCAGCAGGAGCTTTAGGCAGTTCAGAAACTAATTGAAACTGACCCAGCAAACCTTTTGAGGTTAACTTGTGCAAGCGGTTGGTTTGGCTTAGCCAGTGACATCCATTGAACGAGGTTCGCTGGTTCGCTGTGTCTTTCGTTAAGAAAAAGATTAGTGAAAAAATAGCTGATTACTAGCCCGTTTTGCTAATCATAAACCAATCTCATCCTAACCAACATTTAAAAAAAAGATATTGGGCCAGATTGTCAGATCTGAGCGGTAACGTGAGTAGTGCTGCCCTGCGCCAGGATCCGAGGCCAGAGTTTGGCCTACTGTGATAAAACCACCACACGGATCACACAATGTAAGTGAGATGAACAACGCTGACGCTAGGTAATGAGTTTCCAAAACGTCTGTGCAACTCCTCGCAGGCCCCTTCCTGCACTGTATGAGCCCGTTCCTTTGCCCTCAGGTAGTAACGCGCTTTGAAAGGCCGCCTACCAGCAAAGCACAACCCCTGCACAACGTGTTTGAACAAACAATCCCTCAGCAGCAGTGGTGGGAGCTGTAGCTTCCTGCAAGTTATTTTAATGGCTTTATCACCCTGAACTGAGCCCTGGCCATCTGTTCCAGCCTCTAATTACAAATGCAGAAAGAGTCATTCACAATTGCCTCATAAACAAGTAAAATATAAATGATTTAGGAGCTGGTATATGTCACGTTTCACACAGCAGTCAGAGGAAAACTGCTCTCCCGTTGGTAGACTGATTTCCCTGGTTATAAAGCCCCTTTTCTGCCCACAGGAATTCCTCAAGAGCAGGGCTCCACATAGCAGGCTCTACTGCTTAGGGCTGCACCGAGGTTTGAGGGGCCTGGGGCAGAATCTGAACTTGAGACCTCCAAAAAAATTACCACGGAGGGGAGGCTGCTGAGTGAGCCTACGCCACACTCACTCCATGCTAATGGGCCTGTCTGCCTGCCCTGGGCATTGGGACCTGGCGCACAGGATCACTGTGCCGTTCAGGTTTGGCCCAGATGCACCTGCAGGTCAAATCTGAGTGGCACTGCAGACCCATACACTAGGCAGCAATGCCACTCGATTTGGGGACTTTCACAAATAGGAGGCTTGGGGCCAATTGGCCCTTTTGCGCTGCCCCGTGCAGTCCTGCCACTGCTGCTACCGTTTTGTTTCTATAGTGAATTGTTAATCGCGTACACCGCCGCAGGACTAATGTAATATTTCCTTTCTCTGTACAGTGGGGCCAAGAGCTGGAGGATGGCATTTTTCTAGTGCATTTCCAGGTAGGCAGGACAAAAATCCTGCTGTTCCCAAGCCCTCCAAACCTCTGGGCCTCCTCCCACAATAAATAAATTTTAAAAAAGCCCCATCCACTAAAAGAGGCACGTGCATACTGCTGCGGATTTATTGTACATGCTCAAAGCTATCCATTAATGCTACCCTGGCATTTGGTTTGGACTGATGTGTTCTGATTTGGGAGGTGGCAGACCGTTCAGAGGGACATTTACTGCTCATGACCACAGTGACATTTCCAAGGGTCATTGTAAATCGCTTGGTACTGGCAGCATTTGATCAGACAACAGTTCTAATGTTTTAGTGATTTCATCTTCTGATTTACATTTGATATTTTAATAGCGGTGAGTGCATTAAGATGGATATGAATATTTAATCCAATTGTTTGTCTTTACTATCCATGGGGATGCCCTTATTAAAAAGCTGATACAGCTGAAGAGGGTAAGTGAAAAGTAACACTTAAGGGCTTGATTCAGCATTCCAAACTCCTTACAGCCTCAGTCCTCTCACCACCACCCCTGGAGACAAGACTCCCGCTTCTGGTCTGCAGTAGTGATAGATCTGCTGGGTCTGCCCCCTTAGACTGGCCTATGGAGGAGCCCCCATGTTGCTAGTGTCTGTACCCCAGCATCCTGTAGATTCCCCAAACCTACTCCAAAAATCCCTTTTTCCTCTCTTGCACAGCAGTCACAAAATGAAGCATTCGTGTGGACTTGGGCAGGATTTTGCATGTTGACTTTAATTGGGGTTTTGCCTGAGTAAGAATTCAGGCTTTCTGAATAAGATACTTGAAGTTAGATAGTTGGATGGTAACTACTAAACCTGGGGAAATATCTCAATGAATCATTTATTGAATTAACTTCTCTTTTTCTGTTTACAAACTGTCGACAGGCAAATCTGTTTTTTGTTGATTCCTGGAGTAGTGGTTTAAGCTTTCACTGGAATTCTTGGTGCTTAGGTCATCACAAGCAATTTGTTGGGAGTGTCAGCATTCTATATTCAAAATATCAGCTATTTTCACTAGACAGCAAGGTCACATGGTTTCTGTTCCATGACTTGATGAATGTTACTGTTAGAATCAGGTTTTGGGTGCAAATTCTTAAGATTTCAAATCTGAAATTTTCCTTCCACAAATATTCTCTAATATCCATGTCAAATTTGAATGATTCTGTGACCATCCCTGTCTGTAAAGTTTATACAAACAAACAGAAGAGAAGAGTAAATGCAACCAAAGAGAATTCATTTAAAAAGTTCTAATAAATATTTGTGGATTTCTTTGTTACGTTTCCTCAGATCTAGTTTCCATTAGGAAAACCAGATGGAGTATAAGCAGCTCCAAATGTTTGGTTTCCTGATGCCCTAAAGGACAGGGCACTTCTCCATTCAAACACAGTATAGTGATAGTACGTGGTACTTTAAGGGCATGATTTTCCAAAGTTCCCCCTTGCTCATCCTGGGCTGTGATTGCAGTCTATGCTGCCACACATGGGAATAAGGGGATGTGAGATCTCTTTCTGTGGCCACACAGGACTGACTTGGAGCTTGAGTCTGGGCCCAGTTCAGGGAAAGGAGGGGTTGTGTGCCTGATACCCCCACAAGCAAGTGGTCGGTCAGAGTGGAGTCCAGGAGAAGCGAGGTGAAGGCAGAGCCATGGCTCTGAGCACCCCATCACCCTACCCCAGACAAAAGAACTGGCTAATATGATGGGGGGGGGGGAGCATGCTGTGTCTAACACGGTAGACCCCACACCCTCATCCCAGGCACTCTGGAGCTCCAGAAGTGTGTTTCTGAGTTACGGCTCCTTTCCAGACCCAGTCCTGGGGAACTATAGGCCTGTGTGTAAACTCCATGTGAGCAACTCCCTCTAAACATTGTGGGGTTAGTTATGTATGTAGGGACTCCTCATATGAAGGGTTGTAGGCTCAAGTCCAATGTGTAGGTTTCACTTTTGAAGCCTTTTCAAAGAAGAGTTTGCATATCAGCACTGATTTCATAAATGTTTGCTCTATAAAGGCATGGCAGAAAGTGTTTGCAGGATCAGAGTTTAAAACAGTGGAATGCTACTAACACAGAATGTATTCGTCAAAGCCATACAGCTATTAATAGAACAGCCACGGGAGAGAAAAATGCCAACATACATTGCTACGTTGTTCATTATTGCACCTCAGAAAAAGAGTTGTTATGTGTGTACTGCAAAAAAAGACCCATGGCAGCAAGTCTCAGAGCCTAACTTAGGCTTGTGCTATAGAGCTAAAAATAACACTATAAACATTCGGGCTCAGGTGGGAGCCCAGCTCTGAGACCACCCACATCACCAGTTTCAGAGCCCAGGCTCCATCCCAAGTCCAAACACCTACACCGGTATTTTTAGTCCCATAGCACAAGTCCCGTGAGACTGAGTCAAGTGACATAGGCTCTGAGGCTTGCTGCCATGGTTGGGTTTTTTTTGTTTGTTTTTTGCAGTGTAAATATATCCACAGTGTAAAACAAAGGTATGGTCCAGCCTACCCAGTGTTAAGTTACTAACTGTGGTATGTAACCTATCACTTAATTCAGCCTCTGTACCAGATGACTGGTGGATAGCTAATGTGATGCTGATTTTTTTTAAAGGCTCCAGAGGTGATCCTGGCAATTACAGGCCGGTAAGCCTTCAGTTCCAGATAAAATAGTTGAAACTATAGTAAAGAACAAAATTATCACACACATAGATGAACAAGATTTGTTGGAGAAGAGTGAACATGGCTTTTATAAAAAGAAATCATACCTCACCAATCTATTTGAATGCTTTAAGGGGAGGTCAACAAACATGTGGACAAGGGTGATCCAGTGGATATAATGTACTTGGACTTTCAGAAAACCTTTGACAAGATTCCTTAACAAAGGCTCTTAAGCAAAGTAGGCAGTCATGCGCTAAGAGGGACACCCCTCTTATGGATCAGTAACTGGGTAAAAGACAGGAAACAAAGGGTAGGAATAAATGATTAGTTTTCATAATGGAGAGAAGTAAATCGCGATATCCCCAAGGATATGTATGGGGACCTGTGATGTTCAACATATTCACTAATGATCTAGAATAAGGGAGAAACAGTGAGGCGGGAAAGTTTGCCAGATGATACAAAACTACTCAAGATAGTTTAGTCCAAAGCAGACTGTGAAGAATTACAAAGGTACCTCACAAAATTGGGTGACTAAGCAACAAAAGGGAAGACACAATTCAATGTTGATAAAAGCAAAGTAATGCACATTGGAAAACATATTTCCAACTATACATACACAATAATGGGGTCTAAATTAACTGTTACTACTCAAGAAAGAGTATTAGATTTGAAAACAGTACAGAGAAGGGCAACAAAAATGATATGGGATATAGAACAGCTCACATAAAAGGAGGGATTAAAAAGACTGGGACTGTTCAATTTGGAAAAGAGATGACTGAGGGGAGATGTGATAGAGGTCTATAAAATCATGAATGGTTAATCAGGAAGTGTTATTTATCCCTGTACATATCACATGAACTAGGGGTCACACAATGAAATTAATAGGCAGCAGGTTTCAAACAAACATAAGGAAGTACTTTTTCACACAGCGAACAGTCAAGATTGGAATTCATTGGCAAGGGAAGTTGTGAAGACCAAAAATATAATTGGGTTCAAAAATGAATTAGATAAATTCATGGAGGATAGATCCATCAATGGCTATTGGCCAAGGTGGTCAGTGATGCATCCCCATGCTCTAGGTGTCCCTAAGTCTCTGACTGCCAGAAGCTGGGACGGGACGGCGGGAATGGATCACTCGATATTTTTGTCCTGTTCTCTTCATTCCATCTGAAGCAGCTGGCATCAGCCACTGTTGGAAGACAGGATGCTGAACTAGATGGACCATTGGTTTGACCCAATATGGCCATTCTTATGTTCTTCGGTAAGTTGAGTAACACTGTAGTACCAGACATTCCCAAGTTATGAGACAGTCTGTGCTCATAACTTGGGAACAGTAAAAGTTCTAAACTGGTAATAAACTGCCCCAGATTTGTGATGTTTTATGTATGTAACAAAAGCAGCAAGCAGCAAGCTCCGAGTAGTCTCTGAGCAAATCACTGCAATTTTATTACTTTGAAATTTGGCTCTGAAGGGATCAGCTTAACCAACCAAGCAGCGATTACTGGACATTTCTCCTCACGCTATTTCAGCTTTGACTAGGCTGCATTTAGTGTTATATGTATTTTAGCAGCACGCAGTTCTGAGAATTGCTACCTCATATTCAATTTGTGGTCAGGTTTGAAGGAACCACACAACGATTGACAAGCTAATGTATCAAGTTTAGCAGACAGATAATACTCAAAACAAAATTGGGGACAGATCAGCCTCTGGAAAAGGCAACAAAGACTATGGGCCAGACTTTTACAGGTAATTAGGTACTTAAAGAGACACATAGATACTTAGTGGCTCTGTCAGCTGTGAGGCAGCATCAGGACATAGGCAGCTTTGCACATGCCTATTGGTGATAACTTAGAGTAAGTGTTCACTGCAACAAAAAAAACCTGACAGTGAGTCTCAGATCCCGGGTCAACTGACTTGGGCTCATGCTAGAGGGTTAAACTAGCCGTGTAGGTATTCCCGCTCAGCCCAGCGCCAAGACTCACCCTCCTTCCAGGGTTCAGAGCCCAGGCGACCGACCAAACAGGAATGTCTACACTGCTTATTTTAGCACCATAACACAAGCCCAAGGCTCTGAGATTCGCTGCTGCTGGGTCCCCCCCCTCCCCCCCCCTCCCCCCCTCCCCCCACGCGCACACACACACACAGTGTAGATAGATGTGGTCTCAGGGTATGTTTACTCTACTCTAAAACACCCAGAGCTGGCCCATGTCCCTGACTCGGCCTTGCAGGGCTTGGGCTGTGAGGCTATAAAACTGCAGTCTAGACTTTTGGGCTCATACTGGAGCTCAAACTCTGGGATCTTCCCAGCTGTTGTCGTCCAAGGCAGTGGGCTCCAGTCCAAACCTGAGTGCCTCACTTCAAGCTTCATGGGCCCAAGTCAGCTGACAATGGCCAGCCATGCTGTTTGATTGCAGTGTGGATGTACCATCAGGTGCCTAGGAGAGTGTAGGTGCCCCCAGGGTTAGGCTATGGTGATCCTGAGAATGTCACTGGTGGCTAAATGTTGGCCCCAGGGGCCTAAAGAAGTGTTAAGCACCTAAACCTAAATCTCTTTGTGGATCCAGACAAAGTGCCTTAATCATCTTCATTTCTTAGGCCTTGAAGTAGTAGCACAATACCTAACAACCATTAAACATCTGGGCCCTATCTCCCACTTAAATCACTGGGTATCTGCATCTTTAGGCAGCCAGCTACTTTTGGAAATCTGGCCCAGAAAAGAGATTTGAATAAAAAAGAAAGAAAAGAAAACTCTGCTTTTACCCTTCTAGCTAACATGGTCTTTCTGGTTTTCAAATGCCTCTCAGAATTAGGAGACACTGCAGAACGAAGGACAAGTTGTTTGTTTGTTTTACTAATAAACGAACACAATCCAGGGACATTTCCTAGAACTAAACAAAGGCTGGAGAGGTAATTAAGTAACAAGGAAACACTAAGTCTAGTTCAGACTTTTTTTAATTGTAGTCACAAGGGAATTTTATAATCTTATTTGCATACCAACAGATTCTAAAGCCCTCAAATTTCCCCATCAGTTATAATTGTATTCACATTTTATATTCTTTGAATTTATAAATATTAAACAGCTACTGTTCTGAAAATGCAAATCTTGCTTCTTCCTGTATTCCAAAGAGGATATTGGGGTGTTTTTCCCCACTAGTATACCTGGAGGCTCTAGTCTCCTCCCGAAAAAGAAGAGACGAGACCCAGACATAGGAAGCACAGAGGAGTACTTTGGGAAGCTTGCCGGACACAGACAGAGCCTATATAGCTCACTGAGGCCTTGGCTACCCTTGCAAGTTAGAGCACATTAAATCAGCCCTGGGCGCCCTAACTCCTGAGGTGTCCACACTGGCAAGGCATGTAGAGCGCCCAGACCCCACGGCTGGAGCACCCCTGATAATCGACCTCCACGAGAAGCATAGAGATTGCTGCACCCCAGCTAGAGTGCCAGGGTGTCAGTGCGGATGATGTGTTGCATTACTGCGTTGTGATTGGCCTCCGGAAATGTTCCATAATCCCCTGAAGTCAAGAGGCCACTGTGGTCATTGAACTCGGCGGCAGGCATGTGGATATCCCCCATCAAAGCTCTGCTTCTGACATCTGACATGCTTATCTGCTCCAGGACACAAAGCAAACCATCACGGTGGAATGCTCCTGCTGCAGAGGTGTGTGTGTGTGTGAGTGTGAGAGAGAGAGGCGGGGGGGTGGGGGCTGATGTTGGGTTTCCCCCTTCCCCTGCCACTGTCTGAACTTACAAGATAGCATGCTGGCACACCCGGCCCCCCCCCATGCATTGAAAACCCTTTCCAAAGCACGTTGCAGCCACTTGCACCCTGGGGTAGCTACCACAATGCATTGCTCTTTGTCACTTTGCAAGAGCTGCTCATGTGGACATGCGCCACAATCACAAGGAGCACAGTGTGAACACACAGCAGCGCTTTCCCTGCTGCTGTCTCCAAGGGCTGGTTTAACTCCCGGTGCTCTACATCTGCAAGTGTAGCCATGCCCAGAGTCTTGAGCTCATAGACAAGGAATGCAGCTCATGCTGCCCAGTGTCACCACACAGGGTCGGTCTCTTATGTGGAATCACTGAAAGGCCTTTCCAGCATAAGAATGGCACATAGCACTGACACCACGTCTACACAAAAAAAGGCAAAAGCCGCCTTCCTGCAAAAAGTAAATGACAACATCTAAAAAATGAAACCAAAAAGCCTTACCCTTAGTGGAATTTAACCCTGGCAATGGGACAAAACGTTAGCTTCAAGGATCCTGTCTCCAAGAAACATGCAAGCTTGGGTTTGCCAAAGCTAACAGCCTGCACCTCAAAATCATGCTAAAGAGTTAAAAAGAGCTCAGAGGGAGCACAGGGCTCACCTGTGAGTAGCTCTCCAGGGAGAGAGGCTGCCAGAGAGAGTGAGAGACTGACAGGGGAGACTAAATAAATTGGGCCTTCACAGACCCGGGGAATGGCAAATGGTAGGGAAAAGCTACATGTGTACAGTCTGTTTTATTGTTTTTAAAATGTGTTCTTTCTGTAATGCTTTTGTTCTAAATAAACAATACATCGCTTTAAGGAGGCTACTGGGTCACTGGTTGCCAGAGTCATTGCCTAGAATTGCAGGGACTGCACCTAAATCAGACCTGCTTAAGTAATCACAGGGGATCACAGGGGACTGCAGCCTATGGCCTAGTCTGAGAGTGGGAGAATCACATGATGTCACCCAGAAAGAGAAAGGACAGACTGAGATGTGAAGCCTACAAAAGGGTGCACATCAAACGACCTGGATGGGTTAAAAGTGCACATTACCTGGTAACAGTTTTGCCACCTGTACAACGGGGATGATGATACTGGGCTCCTTTGTAAAGTGCTTTGACATCTAAGGAAGAAAAGCATTATATAAAATCTATGTCATTATTATATTAATAATAATAATAATAATTAGCAGTAGTAGTATTACACAAGGCCCCAGAGACAAGATGCAACAAAAGAGCAAATTAAACAATAGGCGGGCAAGGGAGTGGGTGGACGAGTTTAGCAGTAAGATTATCTGGTGACATTCAATCTATGTGCAAAACATAATGGTTATCACTTTTAGTTTTTAAATCCTTCCTTGAAAGCTGATGTCTTGGAACGGTGGTTTTCAGCACCCTGTCCTTCTTCTATTCCCTCTGATGTTTTGGTTTGCTCAGGTTTGTCATATTGCTTGTGTCAGTCACACTTACTTCATGCTGCATTAGGTGAAATGCATGGGGAAGCTGCCTGGCATTTCATGCCAAGATATCCCAGCACTTGACACTGAGGGATTCAAAATGATTTTTTTTTTTAATGAAAAATATTGAATATTTTTATCAGTTCATTCAAGTTGTCAAAAAACATTACATCAGGTCTCACTGCCCACATTTTCAGGGGAAATTCTAATGGATACATACACTGTGTCAGAGAATGTCTTTTCGCTGCTACCCATGGCTAGAAACCAGTGACATTTCACCTTCAGCAGCGGCTGTCACTTTGGTCTGGCGCCCTACTCTTTTGTGGCAGCTGTTACTGAATGTGAAATGCCTGTTACCTGTTTCTAATCCATTGCTTGCAGGGCCTTGTGTCGTCTCCAATGCTGCAGCTGTGGAATTTGCCCAGAATCCCTCTTCTTGCCGCACAATTGTGCTCCAGTATCAAAGCTTTCAATAAAGAAACTGTTTCCAGTCCTCATGATTGTGAAGATGCCCTTGAAATCATAAGCCAAGTAAAAGGAGGGCAGTGTTGTTTTCCCGAACTGCAGACAGCCTGAAAAATAGCTCTGAAGCTGTGAACTGCCCATTAACCTCAATGGGCTGTTAAGGATGAAAGGTGACCATTTTAAATGTCAGCTCGGTTTACTATATTTCTCCACTGAACATTTGATCAGAACCATTAAACCAGGGTTTTACCCCCACTAATCCAAACGGTCTCCCCCCAGTTGTCAAAATCCCCAACTACCCCCTACTCAGCTGCCAGCCTCCACAACTCTGCTAGAAACTTCTACGGTGCAGATAACATGCTCAATAAAGAAAAAACAGTGGCATATCAAAAAATAAAAATATGTCTCAACATAAGATAACTTGTACTGATAGCAAAAGAAATAACAGGGCCTACTGATTGTGAATATTCATATTTTAATAACAATTGCCCTTCTTTAAATTTAAATGATGCTGCCACCAAATTTCCACTCCGCTGCAGCAAAATGCTGCAGAATGTAGGAACTTATAGTTTCAAGGCCCTGCTTGCAACAGACTTCATCATGGGACCTTAGTTGTTGAGAAAAGACATTTAGAGTCTGTGCATCGGGAGAACACCCCCCCTTGTCTACTTGAGGGAAATATGATTTGTAACAGAGACCATTGGAACAGCTGTGTGTTGTGTATACTTTATCAAACACTGCAGGTTTCACGCTTCTGGGTGCTGTATACTTTTCACCAAATGGGACAAGAGCCCCCACCCCTTCTTCTCAAGCCCATATTTAAAGTTAGTAAATGGTAAAAAAAAAAGTACATACTGAGTTGAATTCTTCCCTGGCATAACTGATTTCAGTGGGCTCAAACTAAGAATGAATTTGGCCAGTTCTGTGCTGAATGATACCCAATGGCTTTTTCATCCTTTGCATTCTGCCTTCTTTCCCAGAGGGCTTGGCTCCACTAGAAAAGATCATCATGTCTGAACACAGTTGCGAAGAGTCAAGTTACCCTGTTTCCCCGAAAGTAAGACATCCCCCGAAAATAAGACATACTTCCAGTTTTGCCTCTCGCTGTAATATAATGTAATGTAATTTTGGGAGCAAAAATTAATATAAGACACTGTCTTATTTTTGGGGAAACACGGTAGCTGATTTGATGCTGGATGTGATTTACCCTGGTTTATACTGTCCAGTCCGGATGGTGTCAGCCAACTCCCAACACCTGCAGTGGCTTGGAAATCCAGGGGTGCCCCACTGCCTGCATCCGCTCAGAGCTGTGGGGGGGCCCTGGTGCCCACAGCAGCCAGGAGCTGAGGTCCCACCGCCCGGCACGCACAGCCATGTGGAGCTGTGGGGTCCCCCTGCTGCAGGAGGCGACATGGGGACCCTGCAACTCCCAACCAACAGGGCTGAATTCACGGAAGGTGCTGGAAGTCATGTATTCCATGACTTCTGTGAAAAAAATTATAGCCTTAGCCATGGCCTCTTCTTCACTCTGCACAACCTCAAGAAGGAGTTCTGTAGCTTATGTGTCTCTGACACCCCAAGATACTAAGTACTGTGGACTACTCTCAACCTTCTGAATTTTGGATTTTTTTCCCATTCATATCTCATTTCTATTCCACATACTATCTATGGACTCTATATATGAAGGCTATATCACTCAACCTGCATTGGTGAATTGCATGAATTCCAGGCAGCCAAGGCAGTCCAGACTGACTGGTTTGATGACCTATCTGGAAGAGTGCCTGCATAGTCAAGAGAAAGTAATGATTGATTATTTCAAATACCCAGAGAGTTATAGTTAGTTAAACCCTGTAAAGGAAAAGCTCAAAATAAAGTTCACCTTGAATGCTTCTATGGAACTTCACCTACCCTGTTGAAGTTGAGTCAACTTTGAACTTGCACATGATTTGTTGTCAGTTTTTGTTAGCTAAGGGCATTTCTTTTTGGTGATTTACGGTTTAAGCAACAGGATTCAGTTCATATAAAACTAAATGTTTTGGAGGCAGATTTTATATCATACAACTACACACAAATAACATTTTTGACAGAAATCTTGTCAAAGTCTACAGTGTACGAAGTTGTTTGTTATCCATAATTTGTTTTGCTGAGTGTCTACTTGTCAAATGTGTTTGCAACGTGTCTAGAAAAGTATTTTTCATTTTTTACTTCAAATGACTTACATTCTGTTTCTCTTTACAACCAAAGAAGAGAAAATGTTACCAAACAGCCCACCAGGAAATCACACCAGATGTCTGTAGAATTGGGGAAGAGGGAGGGGGAAGGAATGGTAGGGTTCTGTTCATCAGCAGTCATGAATACAAATACAAACCTCTCATCATATCTCCCCAAAGCATGCATTCCACATGTTGATGACCCTAGTTATTGATGTTAACAATCAACCAAACTTCTCACAGCCGTAATTAAACCACCCTCAATGAGCGGCAGTAGCGAAGTCAGTGGGAGATGCTTTCCCGATGACACAGCTTTTATCAGTGAAATGTCTGTCTATGAGGGGTGTGTTTTTTCACACCCCTGACCAACAGAGTTTTTGCCAACAAAACTGATAGTGTAAACAAAGCCTAAGACAATTTTTAGTACAGTACTCTGCTTGCATTAACAAAAAGGATATTATAAATTGGTTTAACCATGTCTAATTATTTCATTAGCTTTGTATTCTCTTCACCTTGTGTATTCCCATTAACATCAATGGAAGATGAGAGTGCCAAAGAAAAAGAGGACAGACCCTTTAGTTCTTAAATACTTTAAACACATTTACTGGGAGAAATGATAATGCACAGTCAAGTCTTATGTCCACCAATATTGAGAGTCTGGATCTCTACATTTTATTCTATAATACAGCATCAAATAAAATGAATAAAATGTGTAAAGATGTCAAATGTAGATACCTAAAATGAGATGCCTAAATTCACATTCTGGATCACAAACAAGGATTTAGAGTAGACACCTAAAATGGATATTTAGGAACCGAAGTGCCTCTTTAGGCAACTTAATGTGGAAATAGGTGCTTTAATTTCAGCATCAAAGTTTGAAAGTTGGGCCCCCAAATCTTTATGTTTCATATACATTTATTAATGAAATCTCTTTAAAATATTTTCTTTTTGAAGAGATCTGACATTAGGATTAAATACGTTGGTAGTGATCTGCCTCTGCACTTCCTTGCTTCATTAAGCAGCCTGGATGGTACATTAGATCTACAATATACACTCGAGGAGGAAGTAGAAGCCCAGTTATTCCTTGAGGAGAATCGTCAACTAATTTAACTTCATTCCAAGCCCTGCTGTATTCTCCACGAAATAAACTACAGCCAATGCCAATTCTGTCTGCTATAACCTATGAAAGAAAGCAAAAAGGAGTTAATGAAAGTCATCGCTAGTTTCTGAAAGGTATCACAATACATTTAGTTTGTGAAATGCTCTGTTGGGTCATGGAAATGTTTAAACAAGAGAACAGCTGAAAGGTGCAGAGCCTTCTAAAGGAGACTTGGTAATGGAAATTTTTCTGGATTCCCTGCAGGGTTCTGCAAAAGTAAATTTTCACTGTAGGTCCTGGAGGAAAATTGCAATTTTAAAATGTTATTGCCACCATATTCTAGCAGAGCAGCAGCAATATACAGTTATAATTCTTTTCAAGAAGTGATTCATGTTGTGTTATAAGTCACTCCTCCAGGTGTCAAATTGAACAGGGCACACATGGTCCCCAGACAGTCTTTTCAAGAAATTTAGAAAATATTGGAGGAGTTATTTTTGAATTATAACACCCTAAAATAATCTACCTATACAAATAAAGATATATGATCTGTATATGTATGCAATATGGAACACAGGATAATGTTTGATACAAAGTTTTAACTGGCATTGGTTTGTGATTGCAACATCACTCATAAGCTTATCTCTCAACATTCAGACTGCCAGTGTATGATACAAGCCATTGCAATGTGAGACAGATAACTGGAATGTGGAACAACTGAGTTACACTATAATTGACATACTGTAATTAGGCTTGGGAGAATTAAATCTTTATTGGTAATTGCCGGCAAACATCAATATCGCAACACACATACAAACCAATGAAAAAGTATTTCCATTGATGATAATCTAAATAGGCAAAAAAATAAAAATGCTGCTTCAGAACTTATCAGAGTTCCACCTTAATAGGTATAAAACGTATTGTTATGCCAGCATAAGCGGAGCAGGAGTAGGGGTGCCATTTAGATGCGCCATCAGGAGCAGTTTCCTTCCTTCCCCAGGTTTCATATCACAAGTTAATTTTAAGAACATCTACTTTAAGTAATTATTATCTGACAATCCGCCGAACAAAATTCATACAGAAAAAAACCCTTCAAAATTAACATTCGTATTGTCTGTCAAAATTATAAATAAAAATTGAATTCTGCCATACCTAATTATAATTTTTTAAGTATAAAAATTCTTCCAAAAGATGTTTCCTCATTGTGTGAATTAAATAAATCTGTTTTGTAACTTGCTACAGATGGCAGTGGGATTCTCATGACCTGCGCGTCTTGAACCTGCGTCGGCTGTCAAGCTCTCTGGGCCCCTGACCCTCTTCTCCAACAAGCAGAGAGAGGGAGTCTGGCTACCCCAGAGCCTTAGTTTTTTCAGGAGAAGAAGGGGGAGGCTGCCCCACAACATTTTTCACATGGAGCAGGGAGGAAGACGGATTGGAGCCTACTAGCTTGTGAAGAGACCAGCAACTCATTGTCTGCTCCACTTTCTCCTCCCTCAATCCTGTGAAAAACACAGCGGCTCAGCCTACTCAAGTCTATTATATCGCACTCCTCCATTTTTCTCCTCAAAAATATCACTTCTGGGTTCTCTTCCTGGGATGCTCTCTCTGCAATCTGGAGGGAAGTGGAGAAAGAGAGAAAGGATCAGGGAGCCCAATGCTACCCAAGAAGAGTCTCCTTCTCTTTTCTGTACCCATCTGCTGCTCTGATCTTGTGGCCTACCACATATGTATGTGGTGCAGCACAAGGGAGTCAGAAGCTGCTCTACTGTGGGATGCACCCTATAATGCAGTATACCAGGTGGTTGCTCATGAATTATCCCATCTAACAAGTGCTAGTACAGTCTTTACAACATGCCATTATTTAGTCTGTTTATTCTCCATATTTTTAAAAGAGTCAAAATATAAACACAAATACTCATTTAGAGGAGTTCTCAACCTGGGGGCATCCTAACCTTCCTATATTGCTGAATGAGAGAGGTCCTGGCTATTTGGGAGAAGAGGTTCAATGTGGAAAAGGTTGAGAACTAGTTTCAGAGATTTTAAAAAAATGTAGTGGGACTATTTTTCATATCCCTCATGCAGTAAAGCCAGGCTCTCTTGGGACCATAAATACACATACAGACTGCACAGGGAAAAGAAAAATATAAAATATAAAATGTAGAACCCTTTAAAATCACATTATTATGCATGAAAAACTTACTTCAGGTAATTTTTGAAGTCCAAAATATGAAGTATTTCAGGCCTCAAAGCAAGTGTTGTAGGATCCATTGGAAAGCAGGGAAATTCCTTTTTGCAACAGGATAAAGTTCCCATTTCTAACTATACAGGAAGAAGTAAAATTTGGGGGCACACACAGGTGGTGTATATCCTGAAAGCCACACAGCTCAATCCTGTGGATATATCTATACTGCAGCTAGGAGTGTTCTTCTAGCTTCTGTAAACAGACGCACGCTAGTTGTGCTTGAGCTAGAGTGCTAAAAATAGCAGTGTGGACGTTGTAGAATGGGTGGCAGCACAGGTTAGCCACCCAAGTTCGGACCCACGGGATCAGGTGGGCTTGTACTTGTGTGGCTAGTCTGTGCCACTACCACTTCCGCAACATCTACACTGCTATTTTTAGCACGCTAGCTCGCTTCGAGCTAGCACATATCTGTCTCCTGGGCTGGGAGACACGCTCCCAGTTGCAGTGTACACATATCCATTATGTGGCGTGCAGTGGAGGTTTGTTTGGGGAGCTGTTTGTTTCCACTAGCCATTCTCCCATTTTCCTCCCAGTGGAAGGAAAATAATGAGCACTACATAATTTAGTACTTTACAGTTTACAGAAAAGGGAACATATTTTGATTCATAATCAAACATTTTGGCTTTTTGCCTTATATCAAGAATTCTGCTGACATCACTTAAGACAAGTTCAATGATGCTTAAACAATAAGGATATTAACAGAAAGAAGCCATACTGGCTTTCATTCAAAAGGAAAGCAAATATTTGCCAACAGAAAATGGCTTCAATGTATACACAAATAAGCAGCAATATAACACCGTAAGGTTCTACTGAAGCCAATGTGGTGTAGTCTGGGCTATCCCTTTAACAAAAATAAAAAATTGTAATTCCATTAGTATTTTTAGATCAGTTAGGTGGTAAAATAAATGCTAATATACCTTGAAAAGCAAAGCCCTGTGGTAGAAAGTCCCTTTTGTTATTTTTCCAATAGGTACAACGTTGCATTTTAGATCAAATTCAATTTCACTTATATGAAGTTCCCAGCTGAATTCATGTAATTTATCTCTTTCAATTGGGCCACCCATCTTATCTGCAACAAACCTGTTTTAATGTAAACCCAAAATCAATTAAATCTGTCATTTCTATCATACTTATCATGCTTAATGGTATAATGACAAAGCTGTGTAAATACCTTTATGACATATAAAAGAGTATTCCTTTTATTATCTATGCTTTAGTGTTATTGTTCAGTTACTGGTACTAGAAGTATGCTCACCATTAAATAAATTAAAATAATAATGCAGAGATTTGGAGGTGAGCAACATAATTCCAATTATCAAGAGAGAACCAGCAAAAATTACATAAAATTAATGATAAAGTAGTTCAGAAGCTAGGATTCATCTTTGAAGTTAGTAGAATCATTTTCACTATTCACTATAATTCTCAGCACTGCCATTTGTTTTAAGTAAACAATGTCAAAGACATTAGAATATGAAATGAGAAAAATACGGTCACAGCGAATGACCACTGATTTATGAAAGCAACCCAATTAAATTTAAATTTATGCATGTGTTTATCTGATTTCTTGAACGAGGGCCAGCATTTGTAATTGTACTGATTTGTATTTCATAATTTATGTATAAAAATTAATGGCTAAACTAAGGAAACCCAAGGTCATAAATGCCTATGCAATTACTGTGATAGTGCACTACTATCAGGCAACTGTACATACCAAGGCATTAAGCAAGTCCATCCCTGTTCATCAAAGCACTTAAGTATTACTTTAGGCATGTCCTTAAGTCCTATGAATGTCAATAGTACACTGAAGGCACAGCAGAGGTGAAGGAAGAATTTAAAGGTAGTGGATAGGATAAAATAATGGCTTTACAATATTTTTATGGAGTACGCCTTCCAGGCACAATGGATACATAGAAGAAATCTGCTAAAAAAATCCTGCAATTTCATCAGTTGCTCATGCCTATTTAAGAGTGATATAAACAAAAATGCAATAAGCTGAAAACTAAAACATTTTACACATAGAAACAGAGAAGTTTTCGAATGGAGAAAATTGAATCTTTTTTTGAGTTTCCAAACACAAAATTAAAAAATAAGTTAGATTAACAACAGAAAAACACTTCCCTTCTCTTACCCTTGCCCCCTTCATATCCAGTTATTTCAAAAATAACTGAACAGATTTTAATAAAATTTTCCACAAACATTCACTTCTGGGATGTAACCAGTTATGAGAAATTTCAGGCAGAAGGTATTTTTGCTAAACTTACAGCACCTGAGAATAAAAGCTCAGAATGGAATTCTCTCTATCATAATCATAGAAAGGTTACTCTGATATCATAACGATACATCTTGCTTTAAATTGACTCCATGCAACCAAAGTTTTGCTAAGTGACAGACAGTGGCTGTAGGGCGGTTCTGAGCAAGTAGAGGGTAAAAGGACCTGGTACCTTCTGTGAACACAAGATCTGCAAATTTCTTGCACCAGCTGTAATACTAGACCCCTCAAAGGGAAAAAATGAGGACAAGGATTAGAAAACCAGTTACTCATCTTCGCATAACTGCTCTTCATTGAGATGTGTTGTATATGTCCATTGCACAGTAGATGTGTGTGAATCTGATGCACTAGTTCCAGAGAGTCTTCCCTAGTAGTACACATACGGGGGGCCCCACCCCCAAGTGAGTGTCTCATGCTTCAAAGAGAGGGTATGAAGAGTGGAGCTTCCCCATTGGAAGCTGATGGGAGACTCTGTTAGCAGGACCGGTGCAACCATTAGGCAAACTAGGCGACCGCCTAGGGCGCCAAGTGGTTGGGGGTGCCAAAAAGCGTGTTCTGGGGAGGCGGTGGAGTGGAGGTGAGCTGGGGCAGGTCAGTACGGGGAGGGCGCCGCAGCAAACAACAAGGGGGGGGTGCACAGGGGAACCGCTCCCCGCCCCAGCTCACCTCCACTCTGCCTCCTCCCCTGACCATGCTGCCCTGCTCTAATTCTCCTCCCTTCCCAGGCTTGCCGTGCCAAACAGCTGATTGGCACCGCAAGCCAGGGAGGTGGGAGAAGTGGAACAGCACCACCAGCGTGCTCAGGAGAGGAGGCGGAGCCGAGGTGAGCTGGAGCAGACAGTTGTTGCAGGGGGGGGGCACCACAGAGTGGAGGAGAGGGGCGGTGATCTGCCATGGGGGGGGGGGGGGACTCCCCAGGCGGGGGTGGGCAGGAACTGAAGCGGGGGGGGGCACCGCAGGGCGGGAGGGCAAGGAGCTGTCGCAGGAGGGGTGCCGCAGGGTGGGGGGCGCAGGGAGCTGCCGCAGGGCACCCCGGGCCAGCGGGTGGGAAGGCGCAAGGTGGAAGTTTTGCCTAGGGTGCAAAATATCCTTCCACCAGCCCTGTCTGTTAGGAAAGGAGGGTGGGTCACATAATTTCCACGTGCAACACATCTCAAAGAACTGCATTTAGAAGAAGGTTAGTACCTATCTTTTCTTCTTGTTGCTCTGTGTCCATTATACAATGTAATACAGACGAGGGGAGGTCTTCAAGTGCCTGTTGTACCTCCAAAGGAATCCCTGAGCACTGCAACCAGGAAGAATTATACATAGAATATATCTATCTAAACTGCAATTAAACACCCAAGTCAGCTGACTCCGACTTTCGGGGCTTGGGCTATAGGGCTCTAAAATTGTGGTGTACATGTCTGGGCTCAGGCTGGAGCCTGATTTATACATAGTTGAATAACAAAGAGGAAAACATGCCTTGTCAAACTCTATAATCATCTGGAGAATCATTTCTCAGAACACTGTAGATCACATCATTAAAAGGGAGGGGTAACTAAATGAACAATTTTGCAAGAGTAAGGAGGGTCTGGTACCAAGATAGCTGGTCTCAGAAACCAGCCAGGCAACTGGTGAAATATTAAGGGTAAGCTGGGAAGAAGATGAAAGCAACCAGGCTGTTCAGAGGTAAGGATTCAACCTAATGTGGTGTGATTACAGCCTGGACTTGTTAATATCAGTCAAACACAACACTGCAATCAATGTAACTATTGAGCCACACATTGATATTGATATACTGCAATATGCAATTCAGTGTGATGTACTGATACTATTATTAATAATATTAAGTCATATTATTAATTATATACTATTATTATTAATAATAGTATCATCAAACATCATCATGTTTATTATAGCAGTGTCTAAGGACCAACCAAGAATAGGGCCCCATTGTGTGAGGCTCTGTACAGACACAGCAGCCCTTCACCTGAGTTTCCTTTTTTGCACCACCCAATAAGCTCCACCTGGGGTTTTTCCAGTCCATTCACAACAGCCATCTTTAGGGTCAGATTTCTTAATTTAAAGTTCAAAACTAAACACAAAAGTTTTCCCTCCAACCTTCAGCTGGGTACAGCCCTTCCCCATGTCTGGTCAGAGTCCTTACTGCCTGAGGCTATATCTACACTTAATCGGCTACAGAATCACAGCTGCAGTGCTGCTGTGTGGCTACAGTGCTTCTGTGTAGACATACCTATGTCGATGGGAGGGGTTCTCTCCTCACCACAGGTAATCCAACTCCCCAAGAGGCGGCAGCTGAGATGATGGAAGAATTCTTCTGTTGACCTACTGCTGTCTACACAATGGGCTTGGGATGGCTTAACTATGTTGCTCAGGGGTGTGGATTTTTCACATCCCTGAGAGACATAGTTGGATCAACCTAACATTTTTATGTGGACAAGGCCTAGGTCTAAACATACCAAGGCCACACAGTGGGGGAAGGCAAGCACCACCTGGGTCCCAGTTCCCCCAGACTGTGAGGACTCTACTAGGAGGTAAGGTCCTGGCAGGACCTCATTTTGACTTTTTCAAAATGAAAATTTCCATTTCTTTGGCTTGATAAAATATTATATCCAGAAATATAAGCTAATTATAGTTTTAAAAAGTTGTACATAAAAGGACAAAATCTAAAAGAAACATCTTGAAATCACTGACACTAAACATTTTGATTAACCCAAACTGATTTTTTTTTCAGATTGCTGGTTCACAAATATTATTTGAAATTTTAACTTTTTATCCCAATTTAAGATGGGAAAACTTTGAAAATTCTCAAACAGTTTCCTGGGGCAGAAAAATGTTTCCCACTCAACACTACTTAGTTGCATTTTGTTTCAGACACAATACAGTACTTACTGTGCAAGTGCCACAACCTGTTCTTTGGTAGTAGTTAATGGTAGGATTATTTTGGAAGCATCAATAATGTAATCCTGTAAAATGGAGTCAAATGGTGGTAGCCATTGTAACTTTTCAGGAATTACTTCCTGCTGGACTTTAGGCGTTGTTTGCAACTCCTCTTCTTCTTTTGGTTTTTCTTCTTCTTTTTTTCCTTTCCCTTTTCTTAAATAGAAAATAATGGATGTTTATTTAGAATGAGGTAATCTCTCAGAGCCAAATTTCAGCTGCATGGCTCTGTTTAGGGACACAGCAGGAAACCCAATTTTGGGGAGAGGAGCCTGGGAAGTTTTCTCTTCTGAATCTGAATGCCTCCAAATCCACAAAGAGGCTATTTCACAGCATCTGTGAACTGCATGTTTGTGCTCACATAAACCCTGACCAGACAGCTACAATGACACCAGCATACCTCTCCCTATAAGACTGTTTTACTACTGGATCTGCTGTGGTAAGCGCTACCAATCTGAATATAGGCACATAATAAATAAGGCTTTTTTATAACCAGGACCAGCCTTACATAGGGGAGAACTGGGCGAAAGCCCAGAGCACCATTATAAATGAGGTGTCCCGCCTCCCGCCTCCCGCTGGTGTCTGCAGTCCTGCAGCTCTGCCTCCTGCCTTGGAGTCACCCCTGGCCAATTGCTCCTGGGAGCTTCCTGTTTGCCCCCCCAACAGAGGGACAAAGCTTAGAGTCTGCTGCTGTGTCTGAAGGAGCTTTGATGAGTGCTGCTCTCTTAAAGGGGCAGCCCACAGTCTCTCACAGGCTCCCCCAGCTCTCACACACTGTCTTTTTCACACTCACCCCCCAACACATACTTATATTGTTGTTGCTTTTACTTGTTGGTACTTCCTGCAATGCACATATGTTCTCTGTAATTTTATTATTTCAAAGTGCTGTTATTTTAGTTTTTGACTGGTCTGTGCATTTCTTATGCTTACATTTAATTATTTGAGTAGCGAGTTCTAAAATGCCTAACCCGTCCTGGCTGCATTAATTATCATTATTACTTTTATTATCATATTGTGCTTTGTCACTTACTATTTAAAGTGGTACAATCAAATAATTATATCTCTAATAAAGATAGTGTACAAAGTATCAAAGGTGTGTTTCTGATATCTGTGTTAAAGCTCTAGAAATGATACCTCAAGGCTTGGGATTGGGAATATTTTGCTGTATTATCTCCTGATTGTTCTAAATTTGCATATAAACTTTCAAATTGCTTTAATTGGAGTCTGTATATTTTTTCTTTCTTTATATAACAATTAGATAGAGTGGCCCTGTCAGGTAATTCCTAAATTATTATCTGCAAAAACCTTAGCATTTTCAGGTGCCTAAATAGTCCCTGGAATCATGGTTAAACTTTCCTTCCTTCCCCACCCCCGCTCCCGAATCTGAAATGGTGCCCTGGGTGAGCCAGGAGGGCCACGGACTCTGGCAAGAGGCAGCCCCCATGTGACAGCGTAAAGCCCGCCTTGAGCCACATGCCGAGCATCAGGCACCACAAAATACAACAGCAGTGCAGAAAGGTGGCATTACACCATATGCCATGCCACCCTTACTTCTGCGCTGATGCAGGTGGTGGCATTTCCTTCAGAGCTGAGTGCCTGGCCAGCACCCGCCAGTATCAGGCTGCCATGTGCTTATTTGTGCCAGGACTGAATCTAGCCTCTGGCATCTCTTTCAATACAAATTAAACACTGGGGGAGGCAGAGGAGCCCAAAGGTGATGGGGGGGGGGTGAAGCCCAGGGAGCCCACGGGGGCCAGGAGTGATGTGGGGGGCACCAAAATAGTTGGCCCAACGTGCCATTTTTCCTAAGGCTGGCCCTGTCTATAGCATATATGTAAACCCATTTTTGAAACATTTTTGTAACTAAACAGAATCTGGTTCCCTACAATGTTGGTAGTTTATAAACAAAACAACTCCTATGAGTCCTGTAAAGTTTTCACTTGAAAAAAGTCTATGACTTCAAACAAACAACCAAACCAACCAAACAAACAAGGAATCAACAAAATGGTTGAGCAGGTAATACAAAGCAAGCTGCTACAAACCTCAACTACTATATGACATATCCTATTAAGATTTCATAAGTCTATGTATTTATTGATTATTCATGGCACAATCTGCATTCTTCATTGGAGAATATGATTTCAGAAATGCATATGATCATGAATGGCAATCACAAGATTCTAGCAAAAATGTAAAGTAAACATTAGTTTAGAGCAGATAAACTTGTGATATGTGTGCTTTTCTTTGTGGCAACTATAAAAATCTATATATTACTGGATATGTCATCCAAACATATTTCCAAAAGTGGAACAAACACACATTTAACACCTTTGAAGGCAGTATGAGCATTTTTAGACAAAACTGCACATCAGAAGCCTGCTAAATCATCAAGAGGACAATAAAATAACCTGACGTCAACTGTACAAAATTCAAATTATAAAATTCCAAACTTCATACATATAGTTTCAAAAGGCACTACTAGATATGTAGAATACTTTCTTTACTTACAAAAATACAAAAGACCCCACATCTTGTAACTATCAATCCTTTCCTCACAGAGTTTGAGACCTGAGCAATGCATAACTTGAACTTCCATCTCAAAGGCTAGTTACTCATTCAACTTAATCAGAAGCAAACGACTCTGAAATCCAGCCAAACATACTAATTCTCCCTCTCTCTAATAACTCCAGCAAGTGAGAAATTCTGGCTTACTTTTTAAATTTCCAGCACTCCATGGACTTTTGGAGAATAAACAGAAACAATTAAAAAACCACCAACAATATGGACTCAGGACAGTCCCTAATTATTTTATACTTTTAGAATTATTAATAAAGTTGTAAAAATTCTCTCATTTCTGTATTCTTGGGATAGAATGCTCTGTACAGAATAATGAACCATGTACCAGTAGTCTTTTTCAAGGATTCCTGTCTCCAGAAAGCTTTGAATACTTTTATTTTGCCTTATTAAGAATTATGGTATTAACGGGTAGCCCACCTCATACATTTTAAGGCCAGAAGGGACTAGGGATAATCTAGTCTGACATCTTGTACAGCACAAACCATACATTTTCACTCAGTAGTTCCGACATCAAATCCATAACTTCTGGGTGAGATAGAGGATATCTTTTAGAAATGCAATCATTCGAGTTCTAGAAAATTCACCACCTCTCTTATTAAGCTGTCCCAATGGTTAATTAACCGCACTGTTAAAAATGTCTGCCTTATTTTTAGTCTGGATTTGTCTAGCTTCAGCTCCCAGTCCTTGGATCTTGTTATATCTTTGTCTGATAGATTAAAGAGCTGTTTACTAATAGATTTTTCTTCCTCGTGGATGTACATCTTTGAGCCCTACCTTGGGTTCTGCACCAAGCAGAGCTCAGCCAGACTTGAGATCAGGTCCTTAGCTTTCAATAGTCAATACTTACTATCTGTCAATAGTTTGCATTTTAACTCGAAGCTAAAATAAAAATACTTCATCCAAATTATAATACCTTGAGCCTTTCTCTCTAGTGCTGCTTTTGCTGAGTGAAGAGGGAGATCGTCCGGAAGATTCTTGTTTTTCCTCCACAGGAGATACCACTGCACTACTGAAATTACAAAGTAGTTTCCCAAATCCTCTTTACTTGCTTGATGCAAAATTCAATTGACACACACACAAAAAGCAGCACATAGACAACATTAAGAATCACCATCTCTAGCAATAAAATTCTTACATAAAGTGTAGGGGTACTATGATAAGTGGATGATCCCCAAGAAAAAACTGGAAATATTCCTCCACATCCTCTACCCCTTTCCAGTGTCTTCTCATTCCATGTATCCCCCACCATCTATTTCTCTCTGTCCCCACAATCCATGCAGTGCTGCAGGAAGTCATCTGTACAAAGATGCCCCAGCTATTCTGAACCCCTGCACGTACACAGACAAGGCGCCTCCCACATATATATGAGGCACCTCAACCTTAGCAGGCAAGCAGGATGCAGATGCATCTTCCTGATCTCTGGGAAATGGGGAGCTGCAGCTGTCAAATTAAAGCTCCTAATCTCTGAGTTGGGACAATGGTTCCTCTCTCTCTTTCCTCACAGCAAAGAGGAACCAGAAGGGATATCTCTGTTTCAGGTGGGCATTGTAGAAACCTCTACCTTTCACCAAGGAGGGGAGACAGCAAAGTTATTTTTCTCTCCCTCTCCATTCAAAGTCAGGGTGGGGAGAGGTTCAGTAGTAGGTAGTTGATTCTCCTGGCTGACACAGAGTGTGCTACACTTTTCATTTATCAAAGCTGCGTGTTCAAAACAATATAGGTAATAGCAATGGAGCATAGAGTCCCCACACCAGTCTTACAGCTCCACAGGGATTTGACTCAGTCCCAACTGCAGCAGGGATGGGACTTATGTAAAGATAAAGAAAAGGAGACAGATAATTCCCTTCTCTGCCACAGATTTCTTGTGAGTCCTTTGGTGAGTCACTTAGACTCTTAAAACACTTGACTGCTTTTAAAAAATTGTGTCCAAAGTCCCATTTTCAAAAGTAATCTGGGAACAACTGAAAGTCAGAGTATCTTGGATCCTAAGTACTTAAGTCACTTTTGAAAATTTTATCCTTAGTCTCTCTGTACCTCAATTTCCTATCGGGGATAATAGCACTTCCCTAACTACCAGGGTGTTGTGAGGATAAATACATTAAAGATTATAAAGTGTTCAGATACAATGGTATTGGGGGACAGAGAAGTATGATAGATAGATAGATAGACATGCAGTGTTGTAGCCATGTTGGTCCCAGGATATTAGCAAGACAAGGTGAGTAAAGTATATCTTTTATTGAACCAATTCCTGTTGGTGAGAGAGAGACAAGATTTCAAGATTACACCAAGCTCTTTTTCAGATATATGCAAGACCTGAAGAAGAGCTCTGGTTAATTTGAAAGTGCCTCTCACAAACAGAAGTTGGCCCAATAAAATACATTATCTCACCCATCTTGTCTCTCAGCTAGACAGATAGATATTTCAGTAATTATGAAGTGAAAAAGAAATTTGAGACAAAAACTTAAAATTACTTTTAATCATTTTTATTCTCTTAGGAAACTGTCCAACTGAAATTCTATTTTTCAATAGTGTTTTAAAACATTCCTATATATTTAGAGATTTTTTCCATTCCATTAAAAATAGTTTTGTTTATAAGTCAGTCAGTATGTAAGCCTAGTCTGAATTTAAATGCTTGTGTGACGGATATTGCAACCTCATGCTGTCTCTTTGGGGAAGCAGATTGTACTAGGTTTTATGAATGGTTTATGTATCAGTATGGGCCAACGATTGTATGCAACTCTGTGGAGTGGGGAGGGTTGCCTCCAGGAACAAAGAACAGGGGGAAGGGGGCAAGGTAATTCAGGTGAATCACTCAGCTTGTAAAAACCTCCATAGAGGTACCCCATCCCCTGAGGAGACTTGCAGCTACTGGTTCAAACTGGGGTTTCCAGAGATCAACAGACAAAGGGCTTTTGATATAAAAAAGCTGGGTTTAAACTGACTCAGGGGCTTCTTTCTGATCCAGCAAATGGACAGGGCGCCCCACCCTTGCAGAACAACTGGAAAGACTTTGGCCTACTAGGGCCCCATAAGACTCCTTGCACATTTAGAGAATTTTAATCTGTTTATTGTTTTCATTATTTTTTCTCTGTAAGGCTTTTACCTTAAGAATAAATGTGCTTTCCTAGAAAGAGTTTTGTAACTTATAACTGCTAGAAATACTGTTCATAGCCCTCAGAGAGACATCAAAGCACAAGTGCTGCTGGCCATTAGGCAGACTGGCTTGCTGGGGATATCAGAGGGTAAGGCAGGGAGCAGTGCAACCTTAAAACACCCAGTCAGAGGCGAGTGGGATAGGTGATGGATGGAAACCTGAGATCTGACTGGACACTTCCATGGTTAGAGGGATACAGGTGCAGTTACCCTGTGACTTTTCAGCTTGAAAAAGAGGAGACTAGGGGGGATATGATAGAGGTATATAAAATCATGAGTTGTGTGGAGAAAGTGAATAAGGAAAAGTTATTTACTTGTTGCCACAAGAACTAGGGGCCACCAAATGAAATTAATGGGCAGCAGGTTTAAAACACATAAAAGGAAGTTAGTTCTTCTTCACACAGCAAACCTGTGGAATGCCTTGCCTGAGGTGATTGTGAAGGCTAGGACTTTAACACGGTTTAAAAGAGAACTGGATAAATTCATAGAGGTTAAGTCCATTAATGGCTATTAGCCAGGATGGGTAAGGAATGGTGTCCATAGCCTCTGTTTGTCAGAGGGTGAAGATGGATGGCAGGAGAGAGATCACTTGATCATTGCCTGCTAGGTTCAGTCACTTCGGGGTACCTAGCATTGGCCACTGTGGGTAGACAGGATACTGGGCTGGATGGACCTTTGGTCTGAGCCAGTATGGCCATTCTTATTTTCTTATGTTATTGTTAATTAAATCAAAGGTCATACCTTGCTCTTTCTTTGCTACCTTTTCTAATAGAAGAAGAAGATGTGGTTCGTCCATACAGATCTTGGGATTTTTCTTCTAAACTGAAGGAACTGAAATGATACAAGATATTTTATACTGTTAGAATAGGCCAATAGAGTTGTTGCACCTTCAAAATACAGCAAGTATATTTTATGAGAAATAAAATATTACGGGTTGAACCTCTCTAGCCTGGCAACATCTGTGGTCCGTCATGATTTTATTCTTTGTATTTGTTATGCTTTATCTACTTATTTCCTTGTGCCAATATTGTAAAATTGTGTAACGACACTAACATTGTTACGAAGAGAGCTGGAAAGCCTTGGCTAGGCGGCGATGCAAGCATTATTCCGTTTAGTTGCCAAGGCAAAACAAAAATAAAGAGACCCGCTCGCTACAATATTGACCTCCTGTGGTTTGGCAAATTCTCTGGTTCGGCACCGGTCAGATCCTTAAGGTGATGGACTAGAGAGGTTCAACCTGTAATTAGTGATCTTGATTAATTACTAAGTAGTGAAAAATCCTGTGACTCACATAAAGAAAACTGGACATTATATTGCCTTCAGGGTGCTACCAGAGCAAGGGGTTGTAACAAGAAGGGCAAAGAAGGAATATTTGATAGAATTAGGACCTGCAAAGAGCACTGACGTTTAGGTTGTAACACAGGATCTCAGAGATCTTTATGTATTCATGTACAAGTTAAAAAGGGAAAGATGATAACAGAGATCAACTTGATGACAGCAGAGAGGGTTTGGGATTTACAAAATATTGACAGAGCCTTCTCTAATCTGGGAGACTGTTTAGATTAAATCATTTCCAGAGTACCAATTTTCTGAGTTCAAATGTAACAGGGTTTGTTAGGTCAACTTTAATATAAGTAGGAAAGAGGTGGACATCAGTTTTTGACATTACTGCAACACAAATGTAGAAAGCCACCAAAGAGTATGATGGTTTCTTGCTTTTGGGGATATACTGCTTTAAACCTCATTAATTTGGTTCGGAAAGAAGTTCAGCAAATTCATGGGTCTCGTAATTCTGACACAGGTACTAAGCTTTGAGAGCTTAGTAATAATGCAGATGGCACACTCTCCTCAATCCCTGGGAGCCCCTCCATCGAGAGTTGAAAATTTTTCACGGCTCACTTTTCTAAATGTAACCAACCCAACTGAATCGTTCTGTGCTGTTTAAAATATATCAAAATTTGGAGTTTATAAAATGCAAAGCCTTCGGCTCCTGAAAAAGGAAGCAAAATGTTAAGGTTAACCTGGAAAGATCTCACTCACAATAGAACGTCAAAGTTGCAGTACTGTTGGGCTATGAGAATGCAGAGGGGAAAAAGGCAAGTTATTTTAGTGAAATGTAAACTTTCCAAAGCAAATCTGACTCACGCCTCTGGTAGTTTAGCATTAACTAAAATTATAGCACGATGATCATTAAGCTCTTGAATACTCAGTTCTTCCAAAGACAAAAGTTTCGTTCCAGGCTTTACCTACAGGAAAATTAGAATAAAAGAAAAGAAATTTTATTCTATTAAAGGGGAATGAAAATAACTTATTTTGAAAAAATAAGGTTAAAAAGAGTCTTATAAGATTCCGAATCTTTAACAGAAAATAGCTGAGAACTTCAAATTACAAACACATTTAAAAATAAAATACATAAAAATCAGTTGCTTCTTCACTTATCTGCCATTGAAAAGCTGCTTTACAAATAATTTCATTTGTTGTTATTCTTACTAGGTGTTACTAGTGTATAATTTTCTTACTGATTGTTGTTCTTACTAGTATATAATCCAGAACTAGTTCAGAATAAAGACAGGTTCATACAATCCAGGGTAGGATTTTTAAAAGCACCCAAGTGATTTAGGAGCACAAACCCCATTGACTTTAAATAGGACCTGTGCTTGTAACACACATGGGTATTTTTGAGGATCCCACCCATAGTTAAGAGAGCAACAGATGATAAAGTATGGAGTGGTCCTTCTAGAAAGGCCATTTTATGGGAAAGAGAGCTGTAACAAAGCACATTTTGGTCTCTTATATTCACATCCTGTTTGTTCCTTTTGTGAAAAATCAATATAGTTATTTAGATCGTAGATTAATATATTATACTAGCAGCTGAAAGCCCATGTTTGAATATGGCAGTTGGGTCAAGTAATATACTATGTGTGCAGTTTCCCACACAACCAATGAATTCTTCCATGCAAATTAACTATAGAGCAAGGTTGATGACTGGTCGAGGGACCTCTGATATATCAGTGGTTGAGGACTCTTGGCATGGCATATATACATGCCTTATTGTGGCTGAATATGTCACAGGTATAATTAGGAAAGTAAAAATGACTGTCAACTTCAAAACTGTACAGTAGCAGACCGTGAATCACAGGGATGACTGAACTTGGCGATATTCTGAACAAAAACAGCTCTTAACCATTCCTGTTGCTGTTTCCATTGCTTCACACTGACTCAGCAGATATAGGCTTCAGAGTGACACTCAGAAGGACAATCTTATTATACAGATTGTAGTGAAGAAGAGCAAGAGAGGAGCCAAGTATCTCAGGAGGGATCTGAAAAAGGAGTCAGTTGTTGCAAAGCACTTATGGTCAGCAGGAAAATTCCAGATAGGGGGACAGCATGAAAAAAGATGTGGATTCATTTGCCAGAGAAGGTGATCAAAATAATGACAAAGTGCACCAAGGTGACACAGCATAGGACAGGAGAAGGGAGCAAGGTGTTTCAAGGGACCAGATCCTGGTCCCTGCTATTACTCCTTTTTATTCTGGTGACATAACGGGGCCATAACCACAATATTGTGTTTGAAGGAGTGAAAAGTCAGGCCCTGCATAGACTTTTAAATAATACTTAAAGTAATTTACCTGACCATAATCATAGAACCCATCAGTAATTATGTTACTGGATGATAAGTAACCCATCTGGCTGTATTTTTGGGAAAGGTTGTTATCAAGTAGCTTGTCCAGAGCTCCTTCACTGAAGTTATTTTTGCGCCCTGTTGACAAGTTAATTTCCTCCAGGATGTCTAAAGCACTGTTCAACAAAATAGAAACACTTGTTCAATTAATGTGACTAATCCATCATTAAGTACTAATTAATTAATTACTAGACAGTACAGAGATAGTACTCTGCACTGCTACTCCAGAGATATATTTATTTTCAATCCTTGCCTCTTGCCCCTAGGGCCAGTAGAAGGCTCTGAATGTGGTGCTGCATTCTGTCTCTGTAGGGAAAAACATCCTTCGTATTATTCAAAAGCAAAAACCATTCCTCTAGCCAATTAAGTAGGAGCATTAAGACGAAGAGGAGTTCTAGTTAGTTCTCAGTCAGAAGGATGTTGACTATGTCAGAGATCTTGAAGATAAGGGGAGTGTAAAAGAAGAGAAAACAGAAGGATAATCTGAATTCATATAAGAATCTGGTGAGTTAACTATGTATCTATATATATAAAAGTCAAATGGTGTATGCGTGTGTGTATGTATGCGTGTATGTATGTGCGCTTGCTCCTTCCACACCGTTTGAGCTAGAGACTTGAAATTTGGTACAGTTAGAGGTCTTGGGGTCCTAATCAGGGTAAGAGTCGAAAATTTTTCAAATCTCACCTCTGACGCCCCCCAGGGGTAAAATTATTTAAAGGCCAATCACATCAGCTGGGCAGCTGCTGTTCTCTGTGACATAGTTATGATGTCATAATACCCCCTCCAACGGACCCCACATTCGCTCAACTCTCTGCCCCCTCCCCCCTCCAATGGACCCCGCACTCGCTCAGCTCTCTGCCCCCCCCCCTCCTCCAACGGACCCCGCACTCGCTCAGCTCTCTGCCCCCTCCCCACCTCCGACGGACCCGAGCAACACCGGGTATTTTCGCTCGTTATGTATATTTTCTAGCACAAAATAACCAAATATACAATTCCACAGAAGAGTTACGGTTCTTCCATAAGCCTTGCAGGCTAACACAGCTAACTCAGATGTTGATGTATGGAGATTGTAGAGTCCTTGTAGAGGAAGAAAAGAGTAATTATCTTGCGCAGCATTCATTTTTGTGATGTTTCAGCACAACTACGTTTACTTAGGACCTGGAAGCAAAATTCAGCCTTTGTGTAATGTGTGCAAATCCATTCTTTACAGATGATTTGTGACTGAAATGAGATGGAAAATGGTCAGAGTGCTGATGGGGAAAGTCTCGTGCTGAATCTAACCAATTGTGCAAGAAAGGATTCTTGAAATCTTATGCTGTGTGAAAGAGTTTCTTTGTTTCTACCACAGAGTCTGCTATGTTTTGATCAGCAGATTTGACCTGAATGGCATACTATCTGACCAATCCAGGCTGTTTTTGCACTGTGTCTGGTACAAGTGACAACCACTGAAAAAAATTCAAGTCCCTTTGCAGAGAAAATCAAACAGATTCAGACTGAACTGCCTGCTTTCATGGGTGCAGGATGCTATCTAGTAGGTACAAACTTCTCCAGTTAAATTTAGGCCAGTGATGCTCACTGAGGTACTGGGAAGTACTGGGAATTCTTCAAGCCACAACCTGTGCTTCAGACATATGTCCTTCCTGCCTAGGGAACACCAGGGAAGAACTGGATGCACTGTTGATGGAGATGATCAATGTCTCCAATAGAAAAGGGAGGTTTGCTGGCTTTTATATAAAAAGTCATTGTCCAACCATTACTCATTAGTGGCACATGAGCTAACACGCTATCCATCTATTGTCCACTAATCTTCCATTTTTCATTAAGTTTATCATGAAGATCATGGAAAGACAGCTCTGTGAGTAATCTGACACTTCACATTGCCCTGGACTTTACCACTCCGTGTACAGGCTTTCTTTACTGTTGACCATGAGCTGTTGTTCACTCACCTGTGAATTCCAGCAGAGTGAACAGAGCTGCTCTTCAGTAGCTTCATTTCCACATAACAGAGAGGTTCAAGGCGTTAACTGTGGAAAGTTGTTTTTCAACCCCTATGATTTTCTGATGGGGAATTCTTGCCCCACTTTCCTCTTCAATGTGGATATATTAGGAAGTTTAAGGAGGTGTGAGCTACAGTATTGAATACATTGATGACACTCAGTTTAATGCGCCTGATCCAAAACCTATTTGGTCAATGGAAGTATTTTCACTGACTTCAATAGGATTTGGATAAGGCCTTATAAATCTATTTCATATGACGCAGTCAGCACTATCAACTTCCTTACTAAGCATTTGGCTGGCCTAGGATGAGGAGGAGGGCTAATTGGCTTTCAATCCAAGTAAGACAGAACCTATGCAAAGCAAATATGGGACAAGCAGTGGGAAAATATAACAAAGACAGTATCTGCCCTTTATTCATTGCCAGAATTTGAAGTCTGGGATTACTGCAGCATCCCCAGCTGCTATTAGAAGAATATATACCTGTAGTGACCAGAACAGGTTTTTTCATCTATGTCCAGTCAGGAGATTGCAACCATTTGAATGCAACCTTATTGCTGTCATCTGTACTGTTGTCACCTTGAGATTAAATTTATCCTAGTGCACTCTCTGTGAGGTTACACCTTAAATCAATTTGGAAACTGCAGCTCACACAGAATGTTGTATCTCATTGGTTAGGTGGAGTTTCTCATCAGGAGCACATTACAGTCGTGTTCCTGTGTAAGCTGCTGTGGCTGCCTGTTGATTTCTGGGTGGAGTTTTAGGGTTTGGTTTTCATCATTTGGTTTGTAGCTGGGGTGGGTATTTTTCCCTTCCTAGGTCTGGGGTGACTGTTTGGCATTTGCTGGTTGGCATTTGCTTGATTGTATTTTATGTATAAAAATGCACTCAGAACCCTGGATAGGCACTTTTTTGGTACACATCTCAATATAGTAAAATTCTTGTGATCTCAATGAGATTGCACTTCCTCATATCTGGGCTGAATCTGGCCCATAGTGCTAATCTCAATTGAATATGACCTTTGCACGGTGGCCCCTTAATTTTGTTGATATAAGTTCACCTTCAATGTTAAACATAGTTTTATTAAGTTCCGTCATAGTAACAATACTGAGAATGCTTCTGTAATTTCAGGCAGGCAGGCACCATTTTAAGCTATTTTCTTGTAGTATAGTTGGCATGTAAAATCTATAACTTTCCTTCTGAAAGAAATGTTACATTGTGAAACTAATTTAGCTTTAAGAAATGCACAATTAACTTTGGTATAAAATCATAAATATACAAACAGCAGCTTTATTACCATCTTCATCCAAGCCGTGCCCTCTGTCCTGACACTACTTCTACTCACCCTAGCCTGCAAAGTTCACCTGCTGTTGGTTCATCGCTGGCACAAACCATCACAGCCCAACAGGCATTTCTTCTGACTTCATCACTCTTAGAATGTAGCAGTTTAACGAGTGGTTCAAGTCCACTTGCATTTCTTAACTAAAAACAGACACAAAAACATTGTTCATGTAAAGTTATGTTCAACCCACTGAGGGACGTCTGTGCAGGCCTCTCTGAAACACTCAAGTCCTGAAGAGAAGCTATGCAGGTGGATGGAAGGGACTGGCAGAATGTCCTCATACAAGCTTTCTGCATGTACTGCATACTCCAAATAGAAAAAGGTTAAGGGTGGGCTGGAAAAATACACATACCCATTCTATCTCCGGTCTCTTTGTCAACTATTATATACTCTAAAAATGGTACGGAATGTACATGCCAAGGTTTCCATGGAGAGTTTTACAACATTCTCAGAGTTCTGATGCCTCCTGGCAACTAATTTACATCACAATATATATGAATTTGTATTGTCTTGTATGTATGCCATAGTCTCATTAACACCCTTTCTCATGGGGTGCTCCAGTACTTCTTCCAAATACTCATAGAAATATCAGTCATTCCAATTTTCAGAGGGAAATCAATATATATAAAAGTCAAGTGGTGTATGTATGTATGTATGACAGCGAACTCCTTCCGCACCGTTTGAGCCAGAGACTTGAAATTTGGTACAGTTAGGAGTCTTGGGGTCTAGATGCTGGTAAGGGTCGAAACATTTTCGGATCTCACCTCTGACGCCCCCCAGGGGTGAAAGTCTTTTAGGGCCAATCACATCAGCTGGGCGGTTAGGTGGTGATGATGTCATAATACCCCCTCCAACAGACACCGCACTCGCTCAGCTCACCCCTCCCTCCTCCAACGGAACCCCGGAGATCCCTCAGTTCTCTGCCCCTCCCCCCTCCCAACAGAACCCCGGAATCCATCAGCTCTGTGCCCCCCCCACCTGCGAAGGTCCCCGGAATCCCTCGGCTCTGCCCCCCCCTGCGACGGATCCGAGTTGGGTTTGGTGGGACGGTAAGTGAGGTGGGGGTGTCGGGTTCGGTCGGGGGGTGAGGTGGGGGTGTCGGGTTTGGTCTGGGGGGGGGTAAGGTGTTAGGATGGGTGCCCAGACCAAACCCGACACCCCCCCCGGCTCACTTACCCCCCAACCAAACCCGACACCGCCACCTCACCCCCCCACCAACCGCAACACCCCCTGACCAACCCCAACACCCACACCTCACCCCTCACCCACCCCGACACCTTCCCACCCCCCCAGACCAAACCCGACACCCCCTGGCTCACTTACCCCCCGACCGAACCCGACACCCCCACCTCACCCCCCCCACCGATCGCAACACCCCAAGACCAAACCCGACACCCCCAGGCTCACTTACCCCCTGACTGAACCCGACACCCCCACCTCACCCCCCCAAGCAAACCCGACACCCCCACCTCACTCCCCCACCAACCGCAACACCCCCTCACCAACCCCAACACCCACACCTCATCCCTCACCCACCCCGACACCTTCCCACCCCTCCCCCAGACCAAACCCGACACCCCCCGGCTCACTTACCCCCGACCGAACCCGACACCCCTACCTCATCCCCCCAAGCAAACCGACACCCCCACCTCACCCCCCCACCAACCGCAACACCCCCTGACCAACTGCAACACCCACACCTCACCCCTCACCCACCCCGACATCTTCCCACCCCCCCAGACCAAACCCGACACCCCCTGGCTCACTTACCCCCTGACCGAACCTGACACCCCCACCTCACCCTCCCACCAACCGCAAAACCCCCTGACCAACCCCAACACCCACACCTCACCCCTCACCCACCCCGACAACTTCCCACCCCCCCAGACCAAACCCGACACCCCCCCGGCTCACGGTGCACTGTGTAGCACACAGATTATTAAATACACTGTTCGGTCGGCGGGTGAGGTGGGGGTGTCGGGTTTGCTCAGTGGGTGAGGTGGGGGTGTCGGGTTTGGTCGGGGGGTCAGGTGGGGGTGTCGGGTTTGGTTGGGGGGGTCTGGTGGGGGGGTCGGGTTTGGTTGGGGGGGGTCTGGTGGGGGGGTCGGGTTTGGTTGGGGGGGGTCTGGTGGGGGGGTCGGGTTTGGTTGGGGGGTAAGTGAGCCGGGGGGTGTCGGGTTTGGTCTGGGGGGGTGGGAAGGTGTCGGGGTGGGTGAGGGGTGAGGTGTGGGTGTTGGGGTTGGTCAGGGGGTGTCAGCTGTCTGCCCCCTCCCCACCGCCGACTGACCCGAGCAACGCCGGGCACTTTTGCTAGTATGTTCTAAATATGTAGATACAGATAAATGGAGAACCCCAAACCCCTTATTTTCTGACCTGACCAGCTGCCTTGACCCTTGAGAAAGTTTTCTATTTATAGAGTGTGTATATGCAAGAAGCTTCAAAACACAGCCATTAATAAATAGATAGGCACAGGTTCACTTACTGGGTCCCACTGACCAAAGGATTAATGATCTTCTCCATAAATTATGTCTACAAGAATCATATCGAACTCTCCTAATAGAGGGCTAGTCACTGTGCCACAAGGGCCTGGAAGGCAGATAGTAAAAGAACAATAGGGGAAGCTTCTGAGCTTCAAAAAGGTCCTTTTCAGGGGGAAAAATTAATTTTAAATGTTTCTGAATGTTGGTGGTCAAGTTTCATAGTGGGTGAAAGAAAGCTCACTGAAATTATTGGAGCTTCACCAGACATGAACTTGGCCCATTCAGCTTATGTATATCTACAGCAATTAAATGAAGATTACAGGGGGTCCTCTATATTTCAGTTTTCCCAAGCACTCATGTCAAACTGAACTAAGCTTATCAGAAGAGAAGTTATCTATTAAGGAGACACAAATTGATTTACTTTATATAAAGTAAAGGATTTTTTCAGACATACATATTAAATTGTGTTGGTCCCACAGTCAGCAAAACACAAACATTAGTTTTATTTAAAAAAGTGAACATAATAAATATCCACAGATCAGATAAAAGGTGACATAAGACTTACCTCAGTTCTTGCATCAGCGTCACAACCAAGCGCAGCTACAGTGAGTGCTGCTTTGCTTTGTACCAGGCTGTTGGTAGACTGTAGTGGTTCTACAATTGCATTCATAACACCATGACTCTGGATGTTGAGACGTAATGGCTCCTGCGTGGCCATATTTGTTAGTACGGTAGCTGCATTAGCAATAGTCCCATCTCTCTTAGCACTCAGGACATTTATCAATGGCTCGATTCCTTCAGCTTCAGCAACAGCACTAGTTAAATTGGGGTAAGGGGAAATCTCTATTACTAAAGCCAAATGTATATATTTTTCAACTTAAGGTATTTACCTTAATATTTTATCTCAAAAAGAACAGGAATAAAATGTTAGAAAACACAACAGTGATTTTTGTACAACTCTGAATTACAGTATATAAATACAACTATCCTGAAAAATAGTCTGATACCAGTAATATATTTCATTCATTGGGTGGAGCTGAGGAAGGCACAGCATGAACAGATGACAAAGAGTCAGACACTCCTGAGTTCTAATGACAGCTTAGACATAGATTCCTTCTGAGGCCTACAGCAAAAGACTTATGTCATGATTTTTAAAGATGCTGGACACCTGCAACTCCATTTCCAGTCACGGAGATCTTCAGATGCTCAGCACCTCTGAAAAATCATGTCCTTAACCCTCTAGCTGTGTACAATAGTGCATAAAGCAATAACTGATATATTTGTGCGGTATAATTCCCTGGGTGGCATTAAACCAACACAGCAGCCCTCTTCCATCCCCTCTCAGTGCCCATGGTATGTTGAGAGCAGGTGGTCAAAACATGCTGAGCTCCAGAAATCTCCAGCAGGTGAAGGGAACCCTTGGGAGACCATTGCAGTGGTGACAGTTTAAAATGTAGGTGCTCAAAAACTACATTGTGGGCCAACTCAATCAACATCTGCACCAAGGATGAGGAAACTGAGAAGGAATGGAAGAGAGCTGCTGTGCTGGCTTTATGCCACCCAGGGACTCCCTGACACGGAGACATCTTGGGGAAAACAATTATAACTACTGAACCAAGAAACAGGTGAACATGGTTGAACCATATGCAGATTGAGAGCACCTGATTGTGCTCTTTCTTGCATCAATTTTACATTAATGTAACCCTGTGGATGTCAAAGGCATTGCTCCTGATTGATACTAGCATAAATGAGATCAAAATCAGGCACTAAGAGAGTAAAGACAGCAGAGGAATCATCCAGACTTGAAAAATTTCTTGTTAAATCACAATTTTGCAAGGGAAAGAAGGTTGGAAATACTAGAAAACCAGATGAACACTTAGAATATTGACTTGTAGGATTTCTAAATAACTTTGATTGTGAAGCCCAAGTTATAAAAGAACTCTTCTCTAATCTTCTAGGAAGCCATCTCTAACAAAAGGAGCTATGTGCAAACCATGAAATAAGGTCAATATAGGCAATGCCATCATTATAATCTCCCTGTCTAACATCCGGGAGAAAAAAATCCTGAGAGCAGCAGCTGACATTACCTATAAAGGTACTAAAATCCTGATTTTCCTCTTCCGAGACCTCAAGAGAGAAGTTGGATTGAATGGGACAGAAATGCTATGATTCCCAGCAAAGCTCTGAGTTGCTCATATTGAAAATGTGTACATTTTATGGGCTACAAACTCACCATTGTGCCCTTTTGGGGAAAATGTGTCTACTTCCCTAAGTGTCCTAGACAAAAAAAAAGAGGATTGATAGGAGTATATCTTTCTTCCTTCAAACATGCTGGGACAGTTATTCTTTCTATAGCATCAGGTTTATTCCCTTTGTTCTCTGGTATCCCCACCCTCTGCTAAGCTGTGAACGAATTTTTAATTTCTCCTGTCCTAATGTGTATTCTCCTTTTTTCTTATTGTTAATATCAATGTTACTGGTTCTTGCAGTATTACACAGTAGCAGAAATCACTGTAAAAACTGAATATTTTTTCTTATAAGTTTGTATATGCTATTTGATCAAATGACTTGAGGCATATGCCCAATTTACTATTTTTTCTTCGTAATTTTACATTGGGATGATCTGTTTGTTAAACAAAAGTTGGCAATGCTGTTAACACAGGAAATATGCAGATGGCAATCTGAATTTTCCTTGTGCTCTCTTATTTTTGTATCTTTTACTGCAGTACATAGTCTTTAAAAACTGTAAACTCCCTATTACAGGATCATATCTACATTGCTACTGCAAAAAAAGAGCTTACAGTTTTTTATTATCTTCAGTAACTTGCCGTCAACATATTAATAACAGAAATCTAGATGTGCTGTTCTTCTTTTAACCATAACAAGAATCTGGTGAATGGATCTTGCTAAAAATCCATACTAATCCCTCAAGTAGTTCTCCCAAATGTAAAACAATCATATGCCCAAAATTATCAAGTAGACAAGAAGTATTCATGTCATACAACTGTGTCAAGCTATTGCTAAAAACAAATCTTTTCACTCTGCAATCTCATTCAGAACATAAGAACTCTAAATTTCAACCCAAGATTTTACTTTTGAAAAAAAAACCAACAAACATTCTAAAGCTTGGTATCTTTGTTTTTGCTGCTCCCAGAATGTAATAAGAGTTAACATGGAGTAGGCTGAAAAAAATTTGGTAAAAATTACGCCAAAAGGCAACAAGAATTGAGTGTACAGTAAAACCTCGATATAACGGACTAATTCGGGCGAGGGGGTGTCCGTTAAAGCCAAAAGTCCGTTATATAATAAAGTAGGTTTTCCGAATGCGTATGTTAAAAAATTGACAAATTAGTTAGTTTACCTGTTTTTACTTATGTAGACATGCTTGTGTAATTAAAATTAAGTATGTATGAAAAGTTTAATTTCACAGAAAAGTTTTCTATACAGTAGACTCTCGATTATCCGGGATGATCAGGAAAACCTTAATCCCGGTTAATATAATAAAATCCCCGATAATCACGCATCTACTGGGGGGGAGGGGGGAAATGGTGGTGGTCCCGTTTAGACATCCCGGTTAATCTGCAGCCCACTTAACCCGCGCCCGGATAATCAGGAGTCTACTGTAACAGTGAATTAATAACAAAAAATAACCTGTTAATGTAATTATAAGCAAATCTTGGTTAAAAGCATTTTAAAATTATCAGGGTGTTAATTTTCACATATGACATACGGACCGGAAATTTTGTCCGTTAAATCCGAAGTCCGTTAAATCGAGGTCCGCTAAATCGAGGGTTTACTGTACACAACATCTTGCAGGACAGGCTTTAACAGGAGCTTGAACACTAAGGGGAAATATTGTATCCAGCCCTGCATAGGTACATAAGTGTGGGTTTGCAGGGGAGGGGAAGGAGTCGACTGATTTGATTAGGATGCTAACCTGGGAAATGTGAGACCTCAATTTAATTCCTTACTTTTCCATAGCTTTCCCAATTGGGAAAGTTACTCAGGGTATGTCTACACTATAAGTGAAAACTGTAACTACTTATACATCTTCCATTACTGCAGTATCTGAGTGCGTCCCAATCACCAATGGATTTATTCTTCCAACACCCTATGAGGTAGGGGAGTACTATTATCCCCTTTTTGCAGATGGAGATCTGGGGTACAAGTGAAGGTGTGATTGTAGCACAATTAGGCTTACTCATGCTAGCTTTAATCTAGCTCTAGCACAGGTAACAATAGTCATGTGGATATGTCAGGCCAGGCTAGCAACCTGAGTGTGTACCCCAGCTCCCCAGTGGACTTGTAGTTGCACAGCTAGCCCATGCTGCCATATCTACACTTCTACTGTTATATGCGCTAGCTTTATTAAAGCTAATACAATTATGTTTAAAAAATAGCATTGTAAGTCCTGAAAATACAGAGGTAAGGATACAATTAAAAAACATCCATATAGATTAAAATAAGGAAAAGCAGAGTTAAGTAGAGCTGGTCAAGAATTTTTCAACTAATCTTTTTTTTTTTTTGTCAAAAAATACCAACTCCATCAAAACTGAAACTGTTTTTAAATTTAAGCTAAATTAGGGTGAAAAAAAGTCTTAAAATAAAAAAGCCAAAATCATATCAAACTTTGGAAAGTTTTTATTTTTTCAATTCCCAAATGTTTTCAACATTTTGACTTTTCATCCTGATTCAGGATGGTAAAAACTTTCAAATTCTCAAAAATATTTCAGGGACAGGAAAACAGTTTCCTTCTGCACTCTAGAATGAAGGCCCCCCCAAATAACCTTAACTCTGCCTTATAGTGATACCATGCTATAAACATACAATTACAATTAATGCATTTTAGTGTTTGTGTTCCCAGATAAGATAAAACTGATTTTGAAGACACTTCCCTCCTGCCCCCATGGTATCACTACAGGGGAGAGTAACATCTGACACTAAGGACTAAATTTCATAAAGGACCCATTTTAAAATGAATTTTAACTCAAATAAATTGACTTAAAAATTCTCAGCAATTCTTTCTATACTCAAAGAGTAAGTGCTATAAATTTGGGCAAGATACCGCTGTATTCTGCATACATATCAAAGAGGTTTGTTATTAATGCAAAACTTAAAACAAACTTAACCATATAACCATGACCTGCACTTCCATAATGAGAACAGGTTTTCCAACATGCACGGAGGGGAGAAACACAATGCCGTGTGTGGATCAGATGAAAATTTGATTCATACTATTGGTATCCTGAGGGTGCAACAGAAAGGGTATATCTACACAGTAATTGGGAGTATGTGGGAACAAGTCTCCTTTCCCGGCTTGAAGGACTCAGGTTAGCAAGGCTCACACTTGTGCTCTAAAATAGTTCTTTAGATAGAGCTTTGAAGTTGTGGCTTGGGCTGGAGCTCAGGCTCTAAAGCCTATGGAGTGGGGTGGGGTGGGGCGGATAGAGTGATGATCACTTGTACCTAAACTACCATTCATTTGTATTTGATTAAAATCAAACCAAGTTTGTAATCGGTTCTTCCTTATCTGTTAGTACAAGGGCATTATCTCACAAATTAATTCATTATTTAACTACACTGGACCCTTGCTATAGCCTGTGTCGCTATAGCGCAGGTTCGCATACAGTGTGGTCGTTGCCAAGGATCCCAAATTTAAATATTTAAATTGGGATCCATGGCAATGTGTCCCCCACGTTAACAGTGCTAGGTGCTGTAGAAATACAGAAAAGAAAGACAGTCAATAACCCCAAACAGCTTACAAGGAGTTTTTGCCTGGATTTCTCAATAACCTGTTTCTTATGTTATCTCTTTGGATATGTCTGTACAGCATTTTGGAGTGAGTGGGAGCAAGCCTCACACCTGGGCCAATAAATTTGGGCTAGCAAGGCTTGCACTAGTGCTCTAAAAATAGCAACATAAACAGTACTTTGAAGCTGCGACTCAGCCTGGCGCTCTGAGGAAGAATTCAATCAGAAAAATGTGGATGATAACAGAATAATTTAAGAACATCTTACTAAGATACCCCAAAAGCCGCCATCTCACAATTGAGGAAGAAGGCTTTGATGGTTAAAAAATATGGTTTAGAGGGAAAGTGAAGACAGCTATAATTTTTTTAAAAATTATATATCCAATGGAAGAAAGGGGAAATTGGCAGCAATGAATATAAATCAGAAGTTAGGAATTGTAGAAAATTAATAAGGGAAGCCAAGGAACACAAAGGTTTGTAACCATTAGAGGAGTGAAATTCTGGAACAGCCTTCCAAGGGAAGCAGTGGGGGCAAAAGACCTAGCTGGCTTCAAGATGAAGCTTGATAAATTTATGGAGGACATGGTGTGATGGGAAAACATAATTTTGGCAATTGATCTTTGACTATGGTAATAGAGGGGCCTGGTGGTATATGATGGAAAGTTGGAGGGGATGGGATCTAAGATGCTACAGAGAATTCTTTCCGGGGTGTCTGGCTGGTGAGTCTGGCCCACATGCTCAGGGTTCAGCTGATCGCCATATTTGGGGTCAGGAAGGAATTTTCCTCCAGGGCAAACTGGCAGAGGCCCTGGAGGTTTTTCGCCTTCCTCTGCAGCAGGGGGCATGGGTCACTTGCCGGAGGATTCTCTGTACTTTGAAGATTCTGTGGCCTGAGTTGCAGGAGATCAGACTAGATGATCATAATGGTCCCTTCTGACCTTAAAGTCTATGAGTCTAACACAAAAGAGAAATCTATAGTCAGCAGAGTTTAGGACAATAAGGAGTTTTAAAATATATTAGGAACAAAGAGAATCCTGGCAAGATCCATTTCTAGATGGTAATTGTAGAATCATCAGTAATAATGCAGAAGAGCCAAAAATGTTCAATAAATATTTATATTTTCGGGAAAAGAGATTATATAATGTAATCATATGATGATGCTAACACTCTCCATTCCACTAGTACCTCTGGAGGATGTTAAACAGAAGCTACTAAAGTCAGACTTAAAAACCAACAGATCCAGATAACTTGCATCCAAGAGTCTTAAAAGAATTCAAGAAGGATGTTGATAAATTGGAGAGGGTTCAGAGAAAAGCCACAAGAATGGTTAAAAGATTAGAAAACATGCCCTATAGTGATAGGCTCAATGTGCTCAATCTATTCAGCTTAACAAAGAGAACATTAATGGGTGATTTGACTAGTCTATAAATATCTACCTGGGGAACAAATATTTAATAATGGGCTTTTCAATCTTGCAGAGAAGAGTATAGCACGATCCAATGGCTGGAGGCTGAAGCTACACCTTATTTCCAGTTTAAATTTATTTAAAGTTTTGACAGTGAGAATCAACAAGGGTTGTGGTGGATTCTCTATCAATGACAATTTTTTAATGAAAATTGGATGTTTTCCTAAAATATATGCTCTAGGAATTATATCAGGGAAGCTCTATGTTCTGTGTTAGTCAAGAGGTCAGACTAGATGATCATTATGGTCCCTTCTGGTCTTAGAATCTATGAATCACCACGGGTTAGGAAAGGCATAAAATGCAGAACTATGAATTCTGCACACTTATTTTAAGAATAAATAAATGAACTGACTGCACAGGAGTTCTCCAAGCTTGAGGCGAGGCAGTCCCTGGCCCTTGTGAATATGTGTGAGAGGAAGGGTCCAAGGAGATGTTCTTCTATCCTTCCCCTGAGGAGAAGGGTCAGGAACAATCGCAGCCCCAAGCATGACTGAGTAACTGCAATGCAACACATATCTCCTCAAACAGGATAGCAAGGAGGTGGCCTCTTGGCCCTGCCTCCTGTGCCCAGGCTACTTTGTGGAGAAGGCCTAGCACAATGTGGCAAGTAGGTAACGCTGTTCAAAAGTATGGGTGGAGACTGTGCTTGCCCCTTGTGCACCAGTAAGCTTGGAGACAAATTGTGTCTCACAAAATCTGTCCCTGAACTACATCAAGGGGGCGCAGCTCCACATCACGGGTTACACAGGGCTGTGCTTTATTGGCACTCATGAGATAAATTATAAAGTAATTTCATTTTGTGCCACTTCCACCACTACCCTACATCTATTCTATTCATAGGTTTTTATGCTGCATTCCATCATCAAGAGTGGGATTTCACTCAATTACAGCTCAGAAAAATCAAATGCTACCTCCTCACACAGGGACACTGAACTCCTTATCGACTTCATTTTCAAAATGTTTGTAATTTGTGTGCAAAATTACTGTGATTGTGTGTGAGATGCTTAGCTAGCCATTTATGTATGCATATACTTAATTTTCATGCATAATTGCCTAATTTTATGCATAATTTATGTGCATCTTATTACACAAACTTGTTTTTTAAAATCAGGTCCTATATATGTCAAATCATATGACTTCATTTCCACACTAGGTATTTCTGATCCAGCTCAATTACATAATTTCTGACGCTAAAACAACTTCAAAGCCCAAGAAAACAGCAGCAATGCAGGACTGAAACCCACACAAAGGATAGATATTCTTTTTTCCTCCCTTTTAATGTTGTGCTTTGTTGCATCTTTATTTGTCTTGTCATATAATCAGAATAATGAATCACAGGAATATATATATGCAATACATATCTCTTATGGTTATCAAAATCTTCACCTTTGCTTTGACCTATAATAATTTCCAAAAGCAACGTATTGCTTAATATAAATTAATTTACCATGTACAGTATCACTAAAATAGCTCTCATTGTTTTCAGTGATGTACAAAAGAGATTCATGCTGATTTATTTATTTTGTGTGTACCCTGCTCCCTGATTGGGGCCACCATATGCTACCACAATGCAAAACATAAATAAACAATTTTGATATCAGTAAATAGGAAATAGTCATTCACTGGTTCAGGCCCAAAAACTGTTCCTGGTCTTAAGCTCCCTTGGTTAGCCGGGACTGAAATAGCTGAGTCATTTAGAAGCCCATTGATACATTCTAATATCTGTCATTAAATTTACCTGATATAGTTACAAAGAGCTTTATTATAACACCATAGTATACTGAAATTCAAATCCATACTACATGAGATGGCAGTGAACCCCCTATTTAAACTGCCTCACTCTTTCCATAATAGAAAATGTTGCAATATTTTTTGGAGGAGCTCTAACAACTCCATTATTTGCAGAAGGGCTTTGAAATGCAGCAGAGAGAAAGCCCTTTGGTTAGAAAATGGCCTTTTCTTTGTCCCTTGAAATTCCATTTATGTTTAGCTTGCCTGTGATGTTCAGGAAAATTATAGTAGCATGAACATTCTAAGCAGAAGCATCAGACACTGCAATGGGAATGTCTGGAAGCTGACAGAGCAGCTGCAACATTGCGGGTCAGGAGAGAAGAGGACAAAGCCACATCAGGCTCCACACAATCACCCCTCTGAGTGGCCCATCTTCTCCTTTTGGGGCCCCAAATAAGATAGGAGCTTTCCCAGTTCCAGGGGAAGGGAACAGAGTTATGGCAGGCCAGTCTTCCAGACATCCAGCACCTGGCCTTAGCAGCTCATCCTCCCTTCTGGGATCACAGCCTTCTCCTACCAACAGTCAATGTAACTCAAATAGTAAAATTCTGTGCTGCTACACAGAAGGTTCAAAACCCACTGTTGGTGTGTGATGGAGGAACTGTTACAGAATTTGTTTTTCTCTTTAAAACAAACTAAGAAATTACATAAAAATACTATGGTAAAAGAACATTATTAAATTTGCATAGTCAAGCACTCAGTAATTAGGAAATGCCAGAATTAAAGCTGCCTGTGCAACCTTAGCTATAAGTCTTTGAGCACATGCATTATGATGAAATCTTTAATTACAGGATCACATACTCTTTTTCCTGCAGGACCCCTGCACCATTCAGTGTGCACAATGGATTCATAAGAGGGCTGAATTAAGATTGGATGGACAACTGTAAATCTGCCATTTCCCAGTTGTCACTGTTCCGCTTTGCAACCTAAATAAAGTTCTTTTAATACAGTTTTTTTTAATGTATAAATACGTATGTGTGAGGAGGGTCAGTAGGTCCACCAAGCTGCAAGGGCAGTGGGGAGCTACTGCCCCTTTGGGACAGCCTTGGTCACATCTCCACGTTACTGGGGAATTAGGGTCGGGAGGTGTGCTGTCCCGAGTCCGTGGTGCGCCCCTCAGGCAGGGGAGCGCTGGCAAAGGGTCCGTGGCGTGCCCCTCAGACAGGGGAGCGCCTGCTAGAGTCTGGGTGCAACTCACAGGTAAGGGGGCACCAGCAGGAATCCAGGTCATCCGCCGGTGGAAGCCCCAATCCCTCTTCAGCATCCGCCTCCATCCGCCAAGGGTCATGGCTGGGATCCGGTAGTCCCTCCGGGTACTCTGCGGCTGGCAACCCCGGTTCCCCCACAGCGTCCGCCTCTGTCAGCCATGGGTCACTGCTGAGTTCCAGGAGTCCTTCCGGGTACTCTGCAGCAGGCAGGTCTGGAAACCGTAGTCCTTCCTCTAGACCAGGGTTCCCAGGGTCCAGGGCCTCCCCTGGCTCGGAAGCAGGGTGTGGAGGGAGCAGCCCGCGGCCAGCATCTGCCTCCCTCCCTGGTACTGCCCTGACTGAGCTAGGGGCCCCACCCTTTATACTTCCTGTTCCGCCACTCCAGTTCCTGGGGGAGGGGCCAGCTTGGTCTGGGCCCGCCCACTCTGGCTGAGAGAGTGTTTCTTTACCCTCCAGCTCGGAGGGAGGCCACGCTGCCTCCCTACAGTATGTAAGAAATATGCAAGACCATCAGAAAATTTGCCTCATCATATTATTTACTAAAATTTAAACATAATATTCAGAAAGCCCCTGCATCTTTAATTCATTAAAAAAATTCACCACAATGAGAAATTGGATCTCAATGTATATTACTGAATAGCCTATCAATGGCATGCAGTAATAAAAGGGTAGGTATACCCTGCACTGCTATATGAATAACAAGTTTGACTCCCAACCGTAATAGTCTCCAACCTGGAAGGAGACAGCTTCTTGTCAGTCAGTGGAAACTCAATGTGGTCAGTTAAGGATTGTTGTCTATCAGCTCTGAAGGTAGTCTCAGTTCTCTGCAGCTAACAAGGATCATATTGCAAGGGCTTGAGGGACAGAGGGCGTTATGGCCCAACAGATATTGCCACCTTCCATTGGATAGGGTCTGTACATAATCATTATCCTTCCAATTTAGAGTCACTCTCTTTCCTTTTTGGAATCATTTTTGACATGTATAACTACTACACAAATGCCTCCTCCATATTAGGTGTTCAGAAGGCCTGTATCTCAAAGTGGTCTGGCATCAAAAAGGATAGAATGTTTAGAAAATCTGACCTATGAGGAAAGGTTAAAAAAATGGGTATGTTCATTCTTGTGAAACGAAGACTGGGGGGAGACCTATTAAACAGTCTTCAAATATGTTAAGAGTTGTTATAAAGACGATGGTGATGAATCATTCTCCATGTCCACTGAAAGTAGATGCTTCATCTGCATCAATGGAGATTTAGGTTATATTTTAGGAAAATCTTTCTAGCCAGAAGGGTAGTTAAGCAGTGGAATAGACTTCCAAGAGATGTTGTGAAATCCTCATCATTGGAGGGTTTTAAGAACAGCTTGGACAAACACCTGTCAGGGATGGTCTAAATTAACTTGGTCATGCCTCCACACAGCGGGCTGGACTTGATGACTTCTTGATGTCTATTCCAGCTCTACATTTATATGACTATGGTTTCTGTGGGATGTGGCATAAAAAAGTTATCTGTTGCCAACATGTCCCTACATTGTTTCAGAGTTGAATTGTCATCAAAAGATGAGCAAAACCGATTCAAAAACAGAAGTCACCAAACAAAGGGTAACTCCTCTGTACCATCAAAGAACTCTCCATTTGGTTGAGGTAATACCTCTTATACTGAACAAGGGCAGCCAATTTGAACTTCTAGCTCAGGGGGGTTTGTGTGCGTCACCTGGCATCATTTTAAGGCTGCAGATAATTACCCATAATAGCTTTCAGAAATGGCATTAGATTTCAATTGAGGTTTTTTTAAAAAAAATTAGGGTTATGCATTTTCCAGTTTTCAATGGAAGTTACTGCTTTAGTTCTACTTTATTAGTACAATTGTACAGACTCTATTGTTCAAAACCAAATCAATTTAAGTTACATTCCATCAACATTTGGTTACACATGTACTGAACTACTTTGGGTAGAAATTATTTTCTTTCATTCTTTCTTCTTTGAAAAGCACCTATAAGAACAATAAAACCAAACTAAAACGGTAAGATGTTCAGGGCAAGGACTAACTGTGTTTGTTTTGTACAGTGCCTAGCAGAATAGTCTTTGGGTGCAAATGTTCAAATATTTAACAGCTAAACCAAACAAAAAACTATGATTAAACATAATAGTACCACACAAAATAATTCACTCTGATTGTCACTAGGGGTCAGTATTAAGACATATTACCTTCATACAATACAGCTAGTGAAATTCTGCTGTAGGTTCCTCTTTCGGGAGTACATTTAAACTAGGAAAAGGGAGACATTTAAACTAGGAAAAATGATAAATCTGTAATATAAATTACCACACACCACTGTTTTAAAATTTAACACTCAGAAGAAATCTTGCAATTTGTATGCATACTCAACAATAGATCAAGTATTTTCTTGTGTATTTTTGCTCATTCATACTTCTATGTTAATTCTAAAAGATTATCTTGTATGGTAATAACTCTTTCCTTTTAATCTAATTAGTGAGAGTCAGACCCAATCTATGATTTGAGAGAGACAAGGGCTTTGTTTAAACTTTGCCTTCTCTCATAGCTTCCACCATCAGGCACTGCCTAGCACACTTTTAACAACACCAAATAAAATGCAACGCATTAAAAATTAAAATATCTGTACAATATAGTTTTATGTTTTTACCATTTAATGGGGATGTGGGGTAGGTCACTAGCTGAGCTACTGATGAAGACATACATTCCAAATGTAAACAAACAGATGATTAACGTTTCTTCCCTCAATAGCTATGCATTTTTAAGCACTCGCCATCTGCATCATTGCTGGATATTGAAAGCACTTCTTTAAAAACAGTGGTTGGGTTCTCAGCACAGGATGAGTCCATTTTGCTATTATTTATAAAGCACTGTCCAGATACAATGGACCAGTAGCTGAGCTGGGTCAGCAGACCAATGAATTTCAACAGAGGCTTGATCCAATGCCCACTGAAATTAATGGTGGAACTCCCCTTGACTTCAGAGGCACTGGATCACGCTTTAGATGAGCCTTGTTGACAAGGCAGCAAGTTCCTGACCTGGACCTTATAGCCTAAGGTCCAGATGCTGCAAACACTTATACATATAAGTAAAAAGATGCTCAGATACCACAGTTATGGAGGCCATACAGTTACCTAGATGGATAGAATTTTACCAACATGAGTAGCTCTCCTGAGTTCAATTAAAAATGAAATGAAAAATGTTAAACCCACTAGTCTGGTAACCGTGCTCTTCTTGGGATGACCTCTTATGATCCCCATAATCTTGATGCATTATTTAGAAGATCCCTGGCAAATCAGTAGTGGTCACCTGGACTTGTGTTCTATCACACAAGAAATCATGCACATACTACAACTTTCTTCAGCCCTTGATGCAGCCTCAATAATCTGTTTTCTCCCTCCTCCCTCAAATAAATCTTTAGCTGAAAACCCTATATTTTGCACGTACAACAAACTATCAAAAATATACATTTTGGATAATAATATCCTCATTTTTGTGGATAGTGTGAATGATTTAGCATGGCTGTTAAATCTTAAATCTATTAAATTTATTTCTTCCTTGATGATAACTCTAGAAGATGCCTAAAATTCAAATGAAACGAGCATTACTAAGACAACTACAAAATGATATATATACTGAAACAACACTCAACATAGGAGATGGAGTCAGAACAGTTTCTCTCTTACCATCTTGTATATTTAATATGTTAAAGTCCACATTACCTCAGAGTGTATCTAACTACTTTCATTTTACTTTTAATAATTGTCTATATATGGCTAGGTTGTCCTATAAAAATGAAAGGCAAAAAGATACAGATATATTTTAATAGGAATAGAGCCATATAAAATGCAGGTTCTAAAATAACTTGTCCAGTATGGAATAATTTCTTTTTGTGTCCAATAGATGGCAGTGATGTTATAAATTAATAGAAAAACTTTGCTGAAATATAAGGCCGAAAAAACTTCTTTGAACTAAGAGCTAGTTGTTATGGATTTCATGGAGCTGGGACACTTTATAAATAGACAAACTTCATGGGCTCTTTCGTGCAATTTAGTTGACAATGGCATTTTGGTGTTCAAGTGACTGTATGGAACTTCATAGTTATACAAATCAGCATTGCATATTGTAATAGGGTGCTTGGAGGGCCAGTGGGCCTACTGGTTGGTGTACCTGACTTCTGGCCTCTTGCTTCCCTAGCAGAGGTGACTCAGCCCTTAAGAAGATATGGTAGGGGGACCCGGGCCCTCCCCCTCCCCCGGGTCCCAGTCCAGGATGCTGTGTGATGAAATGCCAGCAGGACTCTCCAAAAGAAAGTCTAATCTACTGCCCTGGGCTACTTCCTCTCTCTGTCTCTTCAGTTCAAGGGTGGCCCCACAGTCCAAACAGTCTATAGTGGCTCAACTCAAGTAGCACCCCTTGTGGACATCTTCCAGCTTCCTGACGCAGTCTCAGGTCCATCTGCCCAGTGTGGATGTAAGGTTAAAGGGGCCTAATCCTAAAATGTCTTTATAGTTCAATCACACAGGTCTCTCATGGCTGGGTGTTCCTTCATGGGTGCCAGGGAGGGCTCCCCCTAGAGAGCTCCCAAGAGTTTCATACCACATTACAATTTTACAGACAGGCAGCTAGCTTCTGCCTCTGCCAGTCAGCCCTGAACTGAGCCAGGTTCTTGCCTTTTCTTCTTCCTCCATGCCTAGCACTGGCTGAAGTTATAACAGGACAGGGCTAGCTGGTCTTATAGGCTTTCCCTGGTGGTGTCAGGTTTCTTGGCTTCACCATGTATATCCCACCTTATTAGGATGGCTATTTCTGCATTCCCAGAATACCAGACATTCCAATACTTCCAAGAAAAGCATGGACCTGCCCCTGCTGGTGTGATCCCACTTCCATCAATGTGCTTTGGATGGATGGTGCGGGAGAAGTCATGCTGCATGGAGAAGAGGGCACCCTTTTTAAGGAGATCTGTAAGAGGAGCTGCAGTCTATTAAGGACTTTGTATGCTCACCCACTGTTAGAGCCACTGGAAAGTACTGGAAAGTGGGAATAAGATTTTATGTCCCCATGCACAGGTTATAACAGAATTGTGCCTTGGGTCAACTCTTGGTTTGGGACCACTGAGCTCCGCAGCAGGCTCTGAGCACACCCTGAGTCCACAAGCCCCCCCATATCTATCCATTCACTCTTATGGGTCTGGCCAACTTTGCAGGGTTTCCGTGTCAATCTCAGGCCCCTGAGGTCTAAAACTTCTCAAAGCTGCACTCCCTATAGAGGCAATCTCAAAACCAGAGCCCTGGAAGACCACATGAAAAACACCTGTCTTGGTCTTTGCTGATATGATTGGGCCTTCATCTGGGTATTTGGGAGGTCCCTCTGCATGGGATCCCCCTAGTTCAGGGACCAGTGATATTCCCTTTTTAAAATCTGGTGGGTTGGCAGTTTCTTGGTCTGAGGTGTGGGTCAAAGGTTTTGCACCTTTGGTCCAGGGTATCTAGGGGCCTCTTGATCGTCAGACCACTCCGGAGTCTAGGTGAGGGGGGAATAGGTTGAAGCCCCTCAAGATGTTGGTTTCCATGGCTGTCTATTATTTGGCAGTGTGGGACCTTGGTTCCAGCAGGTCCCTGGTGGAGTGTTAGTATTGGGTCTTGGCCATCAGACAATTTCCCATGAGACGAATAGTGTGAGCTAGGGTTTGGGGAATGAGGTCACATCGCCCATTGTTTTCCTCTGGACGAACTGTTCGAATAGGACAAACTGAGAACCCATCCACATCTCATAGCTTCTGGGTAACCAGGTGGGGTCTTGGTTCCAGAGGGCACCACTCATTGTGAAGTGTTGCCGGCACGTCTCTTCCACAATGTCCCAGACATCAAGAATGACCTGAGCATACTCTTGGGCCGCAACAGAGTCTCTAAAGCACAATACAGTTGTGCCACCCCAGTTAGGCATGGAGCCAGCAAAACAGCTCTTTGGTTTAGGGGCCATCGAGCCCCATAGCCACTTCCTCAAAAGATTTCAAGGAAGGCTTCAGGATTGTCATCAAGTGGCATCTTGGTAAGCCTGATGGGCAATGGCCATGGCTAGGATGAGGCTCAGTGGCACTGCTGTATCAGATGGCTATAGTATCACAACCAACTGCTGTATCAGCTGCTGCTGCTGGGCTGTTAAATTGTGGATCAACAGCTGCTGCTGGTTGGCCATTTGTTGGAACACTTGCTGCTGCTGCTGCTGCACGTTCTGATTGGCCATTCATTTTAGCAGCAGATCCATCTCCATTAAGATATGGGAGGAGGTGTTTCCCCCTGCACCGAGACTTCCTTATGAGCATCTTCTTTCATTCTCCACCAATTTTGTAATAGGGTGCATGGAGAGCCAGGTGGCTTAGTGATTAGAACATCTGATGTCTGGCCCCTTGCTTCCCTAGCAGAGTTGCCTCAATCCTTAAGAAGGGACCCTTCAGAAGCAACACCTCCCAGCAAAGAGTTTAAGTCCACTGCCCGGGGTTACTTCCCACCTCGTCCCTTCAATTTGGGGTGTGGCCCCTACAGTTCAAACAGTCTGTAGATGCTCAACTCAAGTAGCATCCCATTGTAGACCTTTTGCAGCATCTTGCCACAATCTTAGGTCCCTCTGGGCAGGGTAGACATAAAATTGGAGAGGCCTAACTCCAAAATGTGTCTATAGTTCAATCACACCGTTTGCTCACTGCTTGGTGCTCCTTGGTCTCCTCAGCAGTCTCCCTCAGTTAGGGACACAGTGATTCTTTCCCGGTGGTTACCCCTCTTTAAGTCAGCCATATGCTGTTCTTGTCACACACAAATTTATATGTTGCTTTTGGCTTTATGCATTAACACTCTGGGGTCTTATAAGAAGGAACTCATAACAAATAACATGGTCCTATTCTCATTAGTTCCACTTGTGACTAGAATATCCTCAATATCATCACACAGCAAATTCACATCATTTTAAAGATATATCTGCATTCTCATTAAACATACTTACTTTCAGTGGTTTACAAGTGAGGCAAAAAACTAAAAACAAACAATAAACAAACCCTGTTCTAGGATGAATATGGATTATAGTATCTCAGGCTGGATATATTTTTTTCAGATAAAAAGAAAAGAGAAAGGGTTAGTATATTTTTTAGTTATATGAATATAAAACAAATAGGGGCCAGATTCTCAGATGGTGAGCTGGCGCTATGTTGATTTGTATCAGCGAAGGGTTTGGCCTTATCATTCATGTTAGTCTTTGCCTCATCTATGACTCAGAAAAGAGTTTCATTTAGAAGTAAAGTTGGCAAGTAATTACAGTCACATATCATTCATCCTGCATACACATTTAATGTAAGTTACTGCTTTCTGATCTGCATAGCAGACCTAGGATCAGATTCACTGGTCCATCTAAGGTTGGTGAGGACTGTGTGAGAAGACAAAAGTAAATTTAACCCAGCTTTATATTCCCCTGATCCTTGATCTGTGCATGGATCAGCTTAGCCAAAAACTGCTGTAATTTACATCAGCTGGCCAGGGCCTCAATGAACAGTTTCTGTAGCTGGACACTACCATGGTGTAGGGATGTCCTGACCACATCCCTTATATTGGGGCCTAACGGAAGTGGCATAGCACTGCCATACCAGCTCATCACCATCAAAAGATTTTCCTGGCAGCTGCAGCAGGTTAAAGTCTGGCTTCTTGGCTGAAATACTGTGCTCTCTTTTATGTGTGTGTAGTTCCCACTGACAATGACTAGAGATCTAGGACATTGACTGGAGAATTTTTTTTTAAATCAAAGTATGTCCAGATTAGTATTTTATATAGTTATTTATTAATTGCACACTTACCTTGCATTGCTAGGACTGTCTGTTGTCAGATTAGCCAGAGCTATGGCAGCAGCTTCTTTTACCTCTTCATTCTCACTGCTTAGCAACTGAACTAGCTGGGGAATCCCTTAAAAAAAATAATTGTATGTATACTGCTTTAAATAACCCACGGAAAACTGTAAAATGATAATATGGTCCTTACAAAATGGAGCTTAAATGGAGCTAGTTCCATCTCCTCCCCAATTTACTCACCTTGGATGCCAAAAGCATCTTTGCTAGCTAAATTCTCACACATCGCAGAAATAGCTTGAGAAGCGGCAGCTTTAGTACCATCATTGTCAGTTCCCAAAAGGGTTACGAGGCACTTTTCAATCTCTTCTTCATGAAAAATTTTTCTATTTTCAGCTTTGCACAAAACAAAAAATAGCATTAATCTTCATAGAAACATGACTGCAAATGAGAAAAATGACATGTTTGATCTCACACAAATGAGAAACTAAAGCCTGGTGTGTGGCATCACAGTTCAAGGCAATTGCATCTATATTCCTCCTTTATGGTCTACCAAGGGCAGAGACCCGCATTAAATATCAAATATCAAAGTAGATAAAAAGGATGCATTTTAATAACCAGCTTTAAACACAATTAGCCCAATTCAGTAGAGAGTTTGTTCCCTGATAGGCTTAAAATCACAGAATTTGTGCAGACTCGGTGATTCAGCTTTCACATTTTCTCTGTTTACTACAGTCATACTCATTAAGGGAGTTCCCCCAGTTAATGCTAACAGGAGTCATGTACATGAATTATAAAAACAAATATATAAGTTAAAGAACAATTAAGCTGTGTACTTGATGGTTCCCATACCAGTCACAGTATTATATGGACCAAACAAAACGCAAGGGCAGATAAAACAGTGCAACACATAGTTCTTCATTAAAATGCAGCTTTAAAGAAAATGTCAAAAGACTTAGTGCTCAGTCTTGCCCTTTGCTGCACTGAAGAGTGCATAGAAGTCTCTTCCTACTATACAAGCAGCAGCACAGGATCTTTCCACAGCACTCAAAGGAGAGCTGGCCAATAAGCTTAGAGGCCTCACCTACCCCAAAATAGGTGTGGTCTGAAGTTTAGAGGGCATGTTCAGCTGCCTTCCTTCACCCAGTGAGGATACATGTTGCTGTCAGCAGCCATGTTCAGGGTAACAATAAAGTGCACACCACGGTGCATCCTCCCTGACTGGCAGGACTCTGTAGCAAAGGAAGCACTGGGTAGCATATCTGCTGCTCTTCATCACGGTCATCACTAGGGCTGAGAGTCAATAAATCACTTAACCATGCTTTCGAGTAATCTCATTGACAGCAATAGGACTACTTATGTGCTTAAAGTTATGCATATGGGGTAAAATTTTCAAAAGTTCATGATTCAGGAACTCAAGTTCCATTGACTTTCAACGGGACAGATTTATAAATCACTTAGTCACTTTTGACATTTTTGCCACTATTATTTAAATTCTTTGCTGAATCAGGGCCTAGGGCAAGATGCATCCCTCAATCTGTGGTCTAACTGAAAAAGAAGATACTTTTAATATTATTTAAAACATTTAAATGCATTTTATAAATTTGTATTCTAAGGACAAATATTTAAAATTGTTCTTCTCAATGAAAACTGAACTTCTGTAATAGCTCTGGTTTGGAAAAAAATATCTCAATTTGACCATAAAGCTAATGAAAATTTTAAATCAAGCCTTATTATTGCAGAAATGGCTCAATGCATACATATCACAAGGCTAGCTGTTTTCTCTTTTCCAGATAGTTTCAACATATTTTATACTTATCAAAGCTACATAATCTACATTGCAAAGTATAATACACAATAACTCAAGTATTGGGAGAATTTTAAGCAACAGCAGAAAGAAACTTGGCACAGCATTGATGTGTAACAGCCAACTCTCTCAAGAGGGCATTAAATGGGATTACAGACTGATTTGACAAGTAATAGACTTTGCTTGTGACCTGTTGCTTGCCAAACTAATCTGTAATCCCTAATGCTCTCTAGGGGGGTCTTCTTGCTTCAATAATTAGTTTTGATATAGCAAATTCATTATTGCTATATGGAATTTTTGTATTTTTTTAAAATGCTATTCTTATTTTTCCGAATGGCATGTGTGATTAAGGAGGATCATTTTTTCACATATAGGAAAAAATATATTTACTGCCTACATGAAGGCAAATTAAGAACATTAATACTGTGCAGTAGTTCCTTTAAACTAGTAAACATAGTTATTTAAAATGTATTAGAAAGAATTAGAAATAATCTAGAACAGCAGATTTTGATTTGATTTTATTGTATCCTACAGTGTACATATAAAGAAAATGATCATTTTAAGTTCAATTTTCCATCTGTATTCTAAGGACAAATATTTCTGGCTAACCCTATCTCTATTTGCATGAGCTTGTCCATTTTAGTTTTATGATGGGCCTTTTATGTACAATAAAGCTTCTCCTGTTCAGATGCCAATGCCACATTTATAGTGATAAATCTCTTGACCCTGGAATTATTTGAATATATTAATCTAATACTACACCGAGCAATCAAGACACAGGCAGCCAGCAGAGTCTGGAGGACCAACACCTCATCCCGTTTTTGAGCACTGAGACCATCATGAACTAACTTGTGTTTAGTACTTTTTTGTTTGTTTACTTCTCCTTTTTATCCAAAAACTAGGAACAAAGAACCCAATACACTATTTCCCTGCACCTTGTTGCAATCATTTATTAGACAAATTAGAGGACTGGGCCAAAATAAATTTGATGCAGTTCAACAAGGACAAGTGCAGAGTCCTGCACTTAGGGCGGAAGAATCCCATGCACTGCTACAGACTAGGGACCAAATGGCTAGGCAGCAGTTCTGAAGAAAAGGACCTAGGGGTTACAGTGGACGAGAAGCTGAACATGAGTCAACAGTGTGCCCTTGTTGCCAAGAAGGCCAATGGCATTTTGGGCTGGATAAGTAGGGGCATTGCCAGCAGATCAAGGGACGTGATTGTTCCCCTCTATTCGACATTGGTGAGGCCTCATCTGGAGTAGTGTGTCCAGTTTTGGGGCCCACACTACAAGGATGTGGAAAAATTGGAAAGAGTCCAGAGGAGGGCAACAAAAATGATTAGGGGCCTGGAGTGCATGACTTATGAGGAGCAGCTGAGAGAACTGGGATTGTTTAGTCTACAGAAGAGAAGACTGAGGGGAGATTTGATTGCTGCTTTCAACTACCTGAAAGGGGGTTCCAAAGAGGATGGATCTAGACTGTTCTCAGGGATACCAGATGACAGAACAAGGAGTAATGGTCTCAGGTTGCAGTGGGGAAGGTTTAGGTTGGATATTAGGAAAAGCTTTTTAACTCGGAGGGTGGTGAAGCACTGGAATGGGTTTCCTAGGGAGGTGGTAGAATTTCCTTCCTTAGAGGCTTTTAATGGCAGGCTTGACAAAGCCCTGGCTGGGATGATTTAGTTGGGGTTAGTCCTGCTTTAAGCAGGGGGTTGGACTAAATGACCTCCTGAGGTCCCTTCCAACCCTGATATTCTATGATTCTATGATTTATACCAAAGTAAAGTTAGGGAAAAGTGGGTGAAAAATACCACTAAATTACAATTACAGAATTTTAAATCCATTTTGTTCTCACTTTGCACTCATGTAAATGACTGCTTATTTGTGAGACAACAGTGAATCAGGGACAAAGTTTACAGACTATAATTCTGGATGTACAGAATAAAAGCCCTTGCAAAGTATTAAATCCAGAATTTTGTGGCACAACAAAGCAATCTTTAATAGCACAGTGATTAAACTGCCATATATATAAACAGAGCACTGAATTAAAGATGGTGTCCAAAATTTAATAAAATATTTGTGCCACCTAAGTTGCTTTGTTCATACAGTGTAACCCTTTTGTGACATCTTTCCCAACAAAGAAGAGACAAGGCAAATATTTTTTGAAGGATGACATGCAAAAAAATAACGTGTTTACTAGCATCATATCCATCAGGAAAAAAGCAACTTCAGCGACAGCTGCCAACACTACTTATTTCAGACTCTGACACTGGTTTATAGCTAACTGTTGCAGTCAGAAAATAAGATACATGTACCATCATATCAGAGGCACAATTTTCCATTTTAATGCAAGACCATAATTCTTTTCCTCTACTCTGCTGGAAATGTTCTCAAAATCCAGCTGTGTTCACCAAACCTGCAAAGGGCAGATTACTGAATAGTTATAACAGATTTTAATGATGTTACATGCTGACTCAGAACTATAATGCACTATATTGGATTTCTGCCCAAGAAGTCATGCACTCGCATTTTAATCAGAGTAATAATTGAGTACTATATCAGACACTAGGCATACTACTAATGCAATGAATTTACAAATGCTGCATGTTTAGTACCTTTATAGTACTAAAAAATCCCCAAAATACAATTGCTGTTGTATTATTGTTGACTAGTGTAAAAGCCCGTGGACATGGGCCAACAGTAACGCCCCCCCCCCCCGCTCAGCCCCTTCCCACGGCCCCCCCGCTCGTTCAGCCTCCCCTCCCCCCCACGGCCCCCCTGCTCGTTCAGCCTCCCCTCCCCCCCGCCCGTTCAGCCTCCCCTCCCCCCCGCCCCCCCCGCTCGTTTAGCCTCCCCTCCCCCCCATGGCCCCCCCCGCTCGTTCAGCCTCCCCTCCCCCCCCACAGCCCCCCGCTCGTTCAGCCTCCCCCCCCACAGCCCCCCGCTCATTCAGCCTCCCCTCCCCCCTCTGCCCCCCCCCGCTCGTTCAGCCTCCCCGCCCCCCCGCTCAGCTCTCTCCCCCTCCCCCACTCCAACGGCCCCGGCTAGGCTGGGCGTAGCTGGCAGTGCCGTGCCCGGGCGCCTCCGCCCCGCCGGCCCAGCGCCCCCTTCCCGCGCCCCGCCCGGCCAGAGCCCCCTGCCCGCGCCTCCTGCGCCCAGCCACCCTCCTGCCCGAGCCCCTGATCCAGACCCTGCTTCCCTCTTGGCGGTGCACGCATGGCGGCCATGTTGTACTGCCGAACTACACCTCCCAGCATGCCGTTCGTCTGGGCCGTCTCTACTGCGCATGACGGCTTTACACACACTTTTCTAGTCTTTTATTATATAGGATTCTGATTTTCTCCTACACTGTTCCTGGTAATTGCTAGTGTTCCACCTTCTCTTCAGTTAAGAAGTTAACTTTAGATCATGAACCTGGCAAGCTGCCATGTATTTAACATCTCCCTCTCTCCCTGGTGCCATGTCTAGGAGTGAATTTATTGGACAGAATTTCACACTAGCCCAGTATAACACGTTGTACCTTCACCCAATTTTCAGCCATCCTAAATCCTACAGTTTTGAGGCAAATATTCTTAATTTTCTTTTCTAACCTCTATTTTTCTAACTTGTTTCATCTACACTAGTGGTCACCAACTGATCGATCGTGATCTCTGGTGGCGCAGCGGGGCTGCGGCTAAGACAGGCTCCCTGCCTGCCCGGGCCCCACACCACTCCTGGAAGCAGCCAGTCTGGCCCCATGGTCCCAGGGGTGGAGGTGCAGGGGTCTCCATCCGCAATGCTGCTCCTGCCTGTAAGCACCCTACTTACAGCTTCCATTGTCTGGGAATGGGGAGCTGTGGCCAATGGGAGCTGTGGGGGTGGTTCTTGCAGAGAGGAACAGTGCGTAGACTCATGTGTCCCCCAGGGGCCATAGGGGTGCGTTGGCCCTTTCTGTTAGCAGTGGGGGCTGGGGTAGGCAGGGAGCCCCATACTCTGTCCTGCACCCCAAGCCCCATCCCTGAGCCTCCTCCCAGAGCCAGCACCCCATACTCACTCCTGTACCCCAACACTCTGCTCCAGTCTGGAGCCCTCTGATGCACCCAAACTCCCTCCCAGAGCTTGCACCTCTCACACCTCCTGCACCCCAACCCCCTGCTCAGGCTCAGCCCAGAGCCCCCTCCCACACTGAGACCCCCTCAGCTCCAGCCCAGAGCCTGCAGCCCCTCTCAAACCCCAAACCCCTATTCCAGCCTGGTGAAAGTGAGTGAGGGTGGGGGAGAGTGAGTGACAGGTGTGTGTGAAATGAGTGGGGAGGGGCTTTGGGGTAGGGGCAAGGCCTCAGGAGAGGGGCGAAATCGATCCTGGGTTGCCCTTAAATTCAAATTGAGATCTTGGGTGTAAAAAGGTTGACAGACCACTGATCTACGCCATATTTCGTTGTCTGAAGAAGAGACCAAGCCTTTATATTGCAACTATTGATTGCGTTTGTAAAGAAAGGTAATAAGAAGATGCATCATCACTGACAGTTATATCCAATGATAGAAGATTGCATATGATACAGTAATATATTACAAGTAGTTCTTGTCAGAATGTGTTTAAGAATGTCGTACTGGAGATGTTAGAACAGTAGGGCACCAAAATGCAAAAAAAAAAGGTGAACAAATGGGGAAGAGAGGTAGTGTTTATATGTAAGAAGTAAGTGTGAAAGAAGAAATAAAAATATATTGTAGTAATAGGAACATAAGTAATCTGCTTAGGATGCAGTACACGGAAACCAGTGATCGGACTATGAAAAATAGTGTTTACATCCTTATTGTTCATTTTCCCTCAGAATGTCATAATAAAATAGCAACACTGGAAAAATACATAATGAAAGTCTTGACACAATCTCCTCCTCACCGATCTACAGTGCCAATCATCAACGCACAGAACTCTCACTGACATTCCATGTGCGGAACTTCCATTGACAGCTGGAGAAAATGAATAGAGACCCATAATGTGAACTGGTGGGGCAGAGTCACTCTTTTCCTATAGCATTTGCAATAGAAATAATTGTAAATATTCAATTTCTCAAATTACAGAGGTTATAAGAAGAATTACATGAAGATACAAGAAAGGAGACCTGAGAGGCTGGGGAGGGGAAGAAGAGTTTTTTCTAACTGTACATTCAATTAGACAATACATTTACAAAATGTACATAAATTAAATTTATAATGCTGCCCTGTGATCTGAAGACATTGGAGATTGTCTGAATGCAGCATTGTTTACTATCTGAGCAGGATGGGGTATCCCCTACAGACAAGGAGCCAGAAGAGCTCCCCTTTTTCTCCAACAGGATATGTACAGGACCAAGGAGAGGGTGCCATGGAGGGTACAGCAGAGGTTGCGGCAATGAGAACAGATCCTAGAGATGTAACCATAGCTGGGAAATTGGGGGGAGGAGGAGAGGGAAGACACTTCTGAGAAGCCCTGTGATAGGTGTGAAAATATGGTGTCCCATCTGCGGCCAGCTGGGTCATTTTGCCTGGGATTTCCCAATCCAACCACTGAAGACCAGTGCAGTTCTGGGAAGGCCAGCTCCACCCCAAGCTCAGAATACACTGTGAGACTGAATCTTTGGAAGTGGAGGGAGTCACACAGCCAGTTCATCAATGGCATATAATTTTCATGCTGAGCCATTCACACTGGAAGCTACTGCCCACGTCATCCTAGACCCTCTGGGATGCACATTCATCTGATCACTAGTGGGAGCAGAAGGTGAAAGTTAACTGGTAAACACTAATTGTATGGAGAGATACTGGGGTTGCTAAAACCAGAGTTAAACTCTATGTAGTGAAACCCATAGCTGTGAAGTCTGGGTTAAAGTTCCCAGTGTAAAAGCCTTCACTATACCTATAGCACAGACTTCCATACAGACCCAGAAAAGTCAGGAGTATTGGCTGTAGATGTGCTAGCAGACATTCCATTTTCTTTGCTGTTGGGGAAGGATATTATGGCTTTTAAGACAGAATGGGTGAACTGGGCCCCTCAGTTAGCTCCAAAGCTGCAAGGGACCATGTCAACCAAAATGCAAATGGAGCAGGTGACAGGGAGAAGTAGGGTTGGGTACCCTCTTTAGGTAACAAAGAAACTGATACTTGAGATAGCCACAAAGAAGGGGGAGCTTTCCCACCACCTCCAATGTGTGACTGCCTGGTGGTCTGTGAAAATAAAAAGGACACTGAGCAAGGAGGAGAGGAACTGCTACTCATCTCAACTCAACTGTGGGGAACAAAAGCAATAATATTCCTCCTCCCGTCAATAAAGCTGCGTTTAGGCCACCAGGGTTCCAAGGCCTGACCTTCAAGGAGGTGGGATAAAGAAAGAAATTTGGCTCGGTGTGTGTGTGGGGGGGGAGGGGTGGAATGTTTATTATGTGCATTGTCGAAGTTTGAAGTTATAAGAGGTATTGGCACACATGCCAGCCAGGGAACAAACTTGTGGGTTCCCCTAGGATGCCAGACAACCACCCACTTCATTATGGGGGAGATTTGACAGATATTGCAACTGCATTCAGTATCTTTGGGACCTCTGTATTACATTTATGAAAGGTTTACATAAGATTGTGTTCTACTCCACAGAGGATGGTTACCACGTTTCCTATAGGAACTAAAACTGTAGAGGGTGATTACTTCTGAGATTGTGAACAACTCCAGAGAAGTTCCGCCCTTGAGGTGGTTTGTGTATACTGGTTCAGGCTGGGTTTTTCCAGAAACTAGCAGACAAAGAAAGGGCTTTTGGTATAAAAGGATGAGCTTGAACTGACATAAGCAAACAGAGAGGACCCTTCTGCATGGGTTGTGGTCACTGCTGGACAGAAGGTCCTGTCTATTTCTGGGTCAGAAAGAAAGGCCTGTTAGTTTAAACTCAGCCTTTTATACAGAAAATCTTTTCTTTGTCTGTTGGTCTCTGGAGACCCAGTTTGAACTAGCATATGCCAGCCTCCTTAGGGGGCTCTCTGGAGGTGTTTACAACCTGACGGATTGACGGATTGACCCACACTATTTTTAATTCCTAGAGGAGCTGCAGTAACTCTCCACTCTTCCCACCAGGGGTATTTTAACGTATAGACTTAAACAGCATCCTCATGGGCAAAAGCGATGACTATGTTCTGCATAATTCTGAACTCAGTGGTGAATTAAAAAAACCTGTCTGTAAAAATAGGAACCATGCTATGAATAATTATAAAAAGAGAAGAAGAAAAACTACCTAATTCCACAGGGATTATTAATCTGCAGGCCATTTAAAATCTATTATGCCCCTGCAACAGGAATTTGACATTTAGATGAGCAGTTGTAGGTTCAAGAGAGGGAAATAGCTCAATTATTGCTATTCAGGTTTAACCACTGCCAATGTGGAATATTTTCTGGCAAACAACTCTTGAGATATCAGGTATCTAAAAACATTAATTAAAAGATAAAGGCCCAAATTTTCAGAGGCCAAAATTCCTTTTTTGGATGCATTTTGTACCCACATATTAGCAGTTTCTATATCTAACTAAGTACCTGTTTGCTATTTTGACCACTAAGATTTGCAACTGCAATTCATTTGTGGAATTATTTCTTCCCAGCACAATTAGTATTCTCATGCTGGGAAGTGACCCTCAGAGGCTGGCTGAAAATTCACCCCCACAGGATTTCCATAAGAAATGAACATAGAACTTTAAGAAGTGACATACGATCATAAGCTGCTTTAGCAATTGCCTTTGCTGCATTCTTCTGAATATCAGGAATGGCAGACATTTCTGCAAATGAAAGTAGCTTTTTAAGGCCTCCTGTCTGCTGAATTAGTTGCATAGTATCCACATCCTCAAGACAATTTGCCACCACTGCAAGAGCTTCCACGTGAAGGTCATTAAATTCCTAGCAAGAAAAAATAAAATGTCTTCTAATAAGGATTAAAATATCTTTAACTGTTCTACCTTCTAAGATAATTACCCTGATTAATTACTGCACATTCTGGTAGACAATGAAATCCATTGTACATCTTTTAAAAATATGTTGATAGATTGGCACAACCTGTGTTAGCATGGAGTCAAGCTTGGTTATAAATATGAAAAAATGGAAAAACCATTGATTTCAATCGGTTTTGGATCAGGCCCTTAGAGAGAACCTGGTATCTTAAGATTTCAAAGAGCTTTTATATATATTAAGCCTCACAATACTTTCACAAGGGAAATAAGGATCATTATACTCATTTTACAGATGGTTAAAACTGAGGCAGTAGGAGGCCTTCATTCACCTTTTTAGTATGTGATGGGGAGGGTTATTCCTGTTTAGCCCCCCTACCCCACTCCTACCCCCAGTGGGACAGCATCACCTTTGCCTGGAGCAGTGGAGTATCCAAAGCAGGAATGGAACCTGGAATCATTGCTGTTTAGACTAAATTAGGGGAACAAGATTAGCTCTGAAGTTGTGCACTAGCACTGGACAAAATACAGAAAATGGAAAACTGCACATAAAATTAAGCCATGTGAATTTCTTCCACTATTTGAAATACTTTGAAAAATGTACAGTAATGTCATTATAAAAAGAGTGTTAACAGAACCAAAGTGATAAAACAATAAACACAGCATGAAAACTAGTGATTCTCCCACTCACTCAGCAGGTATAGCTGTAAAAAAAAAAATGATTTTCCAACTATCATTTAGATGTGGTGAGATTTTATTTTTATCTGAATAAACTGACATGCTGAAAAACAAACCCAAATCTGCTTCCCAGATGATGGTTAATATGAGAGAAACCCTTCCTTTACTTTATCATCTCTCCCATTATTACTGATCAGTACCACAGCAATGACAAAAACTACCTAGGCTGCTGCTCCTCTTGGGCCCCATTCTGCCATTCTTGTGTTGAGTACCTCATTCATGAGTGACCCATTGATTACACATACTACATTCAATCTTCTCAAGTGAAAAGCAGAGTTCCTTGCAATTAATTATTATTACTTTGGAGTAATAATAACAAAAAGGGGCAAAAAATTCAAAAGGCAAAAATGTATTTTGTTTATACTTTTCAAAGAAATAGCATAAATGAACATTTCTTTGGATTTCATTTACATTAATTTGTCCGCTCATTGGTAGCATGAAACAGCAATAAAACAACACACACATACTAACATAATCTTACCACAACACCAAATTCAAAATGATGAACTTTTTTTTTTTAGTAGGATGCATGGATGAAAACTGGATACAGAATATCTGAAACACACTTTTTCAAGTTTACATTTATAGTTCATATTTCAAATAAATTATACCTTAGTTTCCAGTATCTTAAAAAGATGATCTAATCCTTGGTTTTCTCTCAGTATTATCCTGGTTTCTCTGTCATTGCTGATTACATCTAGGGTTTTGAGAGCTAACAATTGAACAACGGGATATTCGGATTTCAGCAGTTCCAACAAGGCAGGAATTGCATTTAGTTCACGAACTGCAGCACGGCTTTGAAAATCCTGTGGTGAAATACAAACTGAGCAAGTGTAATTGAGAGCACAACATAACCGCATATTGACTCTCAGCATTATATAAAGAACAGAGAAAATCTGATTTCTAACATATATTCATGAGCTTATATTTTGCAACTCCTAATTCTGAAGGTTTCTTTCCTTTTGGGCTAAAAATGGAAATTGAAATAAGTATTCCACAAAACAATATTCCAAGTAGTCCAAAGAATTTTACCTTACTAAAGTATTAATTATAAATGTCTAGTTATGGTTGAGGAGGCTGAAAATGTTGATGCTCATCTCAGTCCATATCTGGATTTTTTGGAAAAGTTTGGTGAAATTTAGTTTGATCATTTCAAGTTATCTTAGTGACAAAAAAAGAGACTTTTTTATACTTTGAGGCACTTGCCTGGTTTCCTCTCTTAGGCTTCAATAACTGAAGAAAATGGTTTTGTTTAATATTTGAACCCTTGCATATATATATCTAATCTCTCTCTCTCTCTATATATATATATTGCTCAATGAAGAATGTATACTATATCATATTTAAAATGGTAAAATAATAAAGTGGTTATGATCTGTTTATAATAGCATACTGCACCTGTGCAGTGCGTAATTTTCCTTATCAATTTAAGCAAGCACCTGGTGCAATTATCCAGATACGCCCTGCAAAAAAGTCAGCAAGATAGCAAGAGAGCAGAAACAGCAAAACATGTTTCAGAATAAAGACTTGTTCTGAGCCCCAAAAAAGAGAACCATGAATTTAATTCATTACTGAATTTGCTTAGCCTCTGAAAAGAACTACTATGCAACTGTATCATTCTTTAGCTAAGCAGCATATGGGTGACATTAGTGCTGATTGTGAAAGTAGTCAATTACAATACCTTCCTCCCATATTGAAAGAAAACTGCCAACAGTTTCCACCTATATTTAGGAATAAGTTCAAAATCATTGCTGTGGACTTGTTTGCAAGAATAAGGCAAAATGCAATTTTAATCACCCTATTTGTGCAGTTTGTGACATTTCTGTAACCCTTACTATGGGGATAAAGATTTGCCAAATGAAAAAACAAGATTTTTTTTTAAACAAAATTTTTTGAGTCTGATTCTGATCTCGCTCACACTAGTGTACATCAAGAGTAACTAAGTTGAAGTCAAAAGAGCTACAGTAAGGCAAAACTATAGCTGAAATTGAGATGAGATTCTTGCACTTTGAGATTAAGTGATATTTTAGTAAATTAATAAATTCTAGATATTATAGAAAAAGAACCAGATATTTTTAAAGTGAATAATCTCTAGAAAAGAAATAAAAATATGATGCTTATCTGCCTCTGTAATTACCTGTACGAGGTGATAGATGCATTCAACAGAGTTCTTCTTAACGTCAGGATCAGGACTACTTAGCAATCTGATAAGTGGTTCTAGTCCACCTTGCTCAAATATTTGCACTTTACTGGTATATTCAACTGCCATATGTGCTAGGCAAAGACTGGCAAACTCATGGACAACTATATCTTCTAGAGGGTAAAAATAAAATTAGGTTTTATTCAATAGAATATATGCTCATTCATCCAGTGGGTTAAAATATTATTTGAAAGTCAATAAACATTAGCTGTTAATCTTACCTTACTTCGCTATAAACATGCTGTTCAATCTACATAACATATCATAATACTCAGTAAATTACTAAATTGTGGCTATAAAAGCACTAGGTCAATCACTTATCTAATGTATTATGACAAAACATAACTTACAAGAAAGCTTTTTATTAAATTGCCTGATCAGACAGTGAAAGTAAATTACTTTTGACAGCATTTTTACACAAAGGAGCACTGCAGGTTACCTTCCGGCGCCAGCCGAGCTATGACTGAATTTGTGACATCTAGCTCTCTCAATAATTTTCTGACGTCATCTACAATGACAGAAAAATAAATATGAAGATTTTTGTGTGGATAGATCGAAATAATGTAGAAATACAGCTAATGCACAGAATGAAAAGCAAGGTGAAAACTCAAGGAGTCTCTTTAATGCTACTCCCTGACCCCGAGAAACTGACTTACACCTGATCTACAGTTAAAAATTAGATTGACTTAGCTATGTTGCTCAGGACTGTGAAAAATGTTGTGCCCTGAATGCCATAGTCAGGTCATGCTAACCCCTGGTATAGATGGAGGTAGGTCAACAGAAGACTTTTTCTGCCAATTTAGCTATCGTCTCTTATAGAGGTGGATTAATTACATCACTGAAAAATCCTTTATTCAATGTGGGAAGCATCTACACCAGTGGTCTTCAAAGTAGGGGGTGCGCTAGACCTGCCATGGGGAGCCGCGGTGTCCCGGTGCCGTCGCAGGAAAGAGGAAGTATTCTATTTGTGTCCTGCCGAAATGCCGCCGAAAGCAGAAGTTTTCTATTCAGCGGCATTTCGGTGGACATACCCCCAGGCCGCAAGAGGACTCTGGGAAGCAGACGGGGGCCGCGGCAGGAGAACTTTGACAGACGCTTATCTACACTATGGTGCCACATCAGCACAGCTGCAATGTCATAGCTGTGCCACTGTAGCAGCTGTAGTGTAACTGTAGCTAGGAGAGAAATAAAAAAGACAGTTACTCACCTCTTGTAACAGTTGTTCTTCGAGATGTGTTGCTCATGGCCATTCCAACAAGTGTGTGTGCACCGCGCATGCACGGTTCCGGAAAGTTTTTCCCAGCGGTACCCGTAGGGTTGGCAGGGGCGACCCCTGGAGTGGCGCCCTCATGGCAATGTATATATGCCCCTGCCGACCCTCCCCCCGCTCAGTTCCTTCTTGCCGGTACTCCGACAGAGGGGAGGCGGGTGGGATTTGGAATGGCCATGAGCAACACATCTCGAAGAACAACTGTTACGAGAGGTGAGTAACTGTCTTTTCTTCTTCGAGTGCTTGCTCATGTGCATTCCAACAAGTGATTTACGAGCAGTTATCTTGGAGGTGGGAGAGGAGTAGTCTTAGTCCCTGCTGCCAGGACCGCTTGTCCCATAGCAGCGTCTTCCGAGGTCTGCTGCACGATAGCATAGTGCGAGGAGAAGGTGTGGACCGAAGACCATGTCGCTGCTCTGCAGATGCCGACAATTGGAATGTGCGCCAGGAACGCTGTGGATGTGGCCTGGGCTCTGGTCGAGTGAGCTGTTAATGGCGGAGGAGAAACGTTCGAGAGGTTATAACACAGTTTGATGCACGAGGTGATCCATCCCGAAAGGCGTTGAGAAGAAATCGGCAACCCCTTCATCCGCTCCGCTACTGAAATAAAAAGTTGTGGAGATTTACGAAAAGCTTTTGTACGTTCTATGTAAAAAGCTAGGGCCCTTCTCACATCTAAAGAATGTAGCATTCTCTCTTTGTTGGAGGCGTGCAGTTTAGGAAAGAAAACAGGGAGAAAAATGTCCTGGTTCAAATGAACGGCGGAAACCACTTTAGGCAGGAAGGCTGGGTGAGGCCGTAGCTGAACCTTATCTTTATGGAAGACGGTGTACGGTGGCTCAGAGGTGAGTGCTCTGAGCTCAGAGACCCGTCGGGCAGACGTAATGGCCACAAGGAAGGCCGTCTTCCAAGAAAGATAAGAGAATGGGCAGGTGGCTAGGGGCTCAAAGGGAGGCTTCATGAGGGCTGCCAACACCAGGTTAAGGTCCCACTGAGAAACCGGCGGTCGCACCAAGGGGTACAACCTTTCCAATCCCCTGAGGAAGCGTCCCACAAGTGGGTTGCTAAACACCGAGGTTTCCCCAACTTCTGTATGAAAGGCCGATATGGCTGCCAGGTGTACCCGAACCGTGGAAATGGCTAGATCTTGTTTCTTAAGTTCCAGAAGGTAATCCAGGATAAGGGGTATGGGAGCTAAAGTGGGGTTTACTCCTTTACCCTGAGCCCATAGGGGAAAACGTTTCCATTTGGCCATGTAAGTGTTACGAGTTGACAGCTTTCTGCTACCCAACAGGACCTCCCTGACATGAGTGGAGCACTGAAGCTCTGAGAGGTTCAACCACGGATATTCCATGCCGTGAGGTGGAGTGATTGGAGGTTGGGATGAAGCAACCGCCCGTGGTCTTGGGACACCAGTGTCAGGAGGAGAGGGAAGGTTATAGGTCTGGACACAGAGAGAGACAGCAACAGAGTGTACCAATGCTGGCAGGGCCACGCCGGTGCTATTAGGATCATGGACGCTCTGTCTAGATGGGCCTTGAGCAGCACCCTGTGAATGAGTGGGAATGGAGGAAATGCATAGAGAAGACCCTCCCTCCAAGGGATCTGAAAGGCGTCTGCCTCTGATCCCGAGCTGAGGTTCATGAGGGAACAAAACCTCTGGCATTTCCTGTTGGCCCTCGTGGCGAACAGGTCTAGGAGGGGAAATCCCCGCTGCAGGAAGATTGAATGCGCAACATCGGACCTGAGCGACCATTCGTGGCCCCAAAACGAGCGACTGAGGGTGTCCGCTAGGACATTCTGAACCCCTTGGAGATAGGTGGCTATGAGGTGGATGTTGTGTGTGATACAAAAATCCCATAGGGCCAGGGCTTCCCTGCATAGGGGAGAAGAGCGAGCACCACCCTGTTTGTTTATATAAAACATTCTTGCTGTGTTGTCCGTCTGGACCAGCACACACTTGCCTTGCAAATGGTCCCGAAACGCCCGGCACGCGAGACGAACTGCTCTCAGCTCCCGGACGTTGATGTGGAGGGACAGCTCGCTGTGAGACCAGTGGCCCTGAGTCCTGGTGTCTCCCAGATGAGCTCCCCAGCCGAGGGCGGAGGCATCTGTCCCTAATGTCACCGTCGGTTGGGGTTTGTGAAAAGCGACCCCCGCATTGAGAGCGCTGGGTTGGAGCCACCAATGGAGTGAACTCAGCGTGTGGTTTGGGAGGGTGACGACAAGGTCCAGTGGGTCCCTTCCCTGTTTGTACACAGTCGTCAACCAAGCCTGCAGTGGCTGTAGCCGAAGCCTGGCGTATGGTACCACGTACGTGCAGGCTGCCATATGGCCCAAGAGGACCATGCAGTTTCTGGCCGTGGTAGTTGGGAACTGGAAGACGGAATGAACCAAGTTCGTTATGGCCTCGGCCCGAGCTGGAGGTAGGAATGTCATGGCTTGTTGAGAGTCCAATACTGCCCCTATGAACTCTATTCTCTGAGTGGGTTCTAGGGTCGACTTTGGCTCGTTCAGTATGAGGCCCAACCTGAGGAATGAAGCCCTGACGAGAGCTATCTGCTGGATTGCTAGTTCTCTTGAGTTTGCTCTGATGAGCCAATCGTCCAGGTAAGGGTAAACGTGTACCTGTCTCCGCCTCAGGTATGCGGCTACTACCGACATGCACTTTGTAAACACCCTTGGGGCAGTCGACAGGCCGAAGGGGAGCACTGCAAACTGGTAGTGGTGATCCCCTAACACAAATCTCAGGAATCTCTTGTGACTGGGGATGATTGAAATGTGGAAATATGCGTCCTTTAAGTCAAGGGAGGCGAACCAGTCTCCGCGATCCATGGAAGGAATAATGGTCGCTAGGGAGAGCATGCGGAACTTCAGCTTCTTTATGTAGGAGTTGAGGCCCCGCAGGTCTAGGATAGGGCGAAGGCAGCCTTTGGCCTTCGGGATAAGGAAATAACGGGAATAGTAGCCCTTGCCCCGAAATTCTTGAGGAACCTCCTCTATGGCACCCAAAGCCAGGAGGGTCTGGACCTCCTGAACTAGGAGTTGCTCGTGAGATGGGTCCCTGAAGAGGGATGGGGAAGAGGGGTGGGTAGGTGGAAGGGAGGAGAATTGGATAGAATATCCCACCTTCACCAGGCTGAGAACCCATTTGTCTGAAGTGATTTGGGACCATGCCTGATGAAAGTGAGACAAGCGGTGCAGGAAGGGACGGAAAGGCAAAGAACTGGACACTGGATCGCCACCCCCGGGCTCATCTTCAAAAGTTGGGCCTAGTGTTAGGGGGTTGTCTGGGCCCCTGGTTCTGCTGGCCGTTGCGGGATGTTGAGCGCGGTCGGCCTCTGTTTCCCCTTCCCCCCCTTCGGGCTTGGTCTCGCCTGGGAGCTGGCTGGTAGAAGCGAGACTGCGGGACTTGTGGGGGCCTAAACGGACGTCTAACTGTTTGTGGAGTGTGAAGGCCTAGGGAACGAAGCATGGCCCTAGAATCCTTCATAGAATGTAATTTCTTGTCCGTGTCCTCCGCAAACAATCCCTGCCTATCGAAGGGTAGGTCTTGAATTGATGCCTGGACCGGGGGAGGGATACCAGATACTTGCAGCCATGCCCCTCGCCTCATCACTATAGCAGTGGCCATTGTCCGAGAGGCTGAGTCTGCCGAATCGAGTGCTGCCTGCAATGCCGCTCTGGAGATTACCTTGCCCTCCTCAACTATGGCAGTAAACTCCGGTGACGAGTCTTTAGGGACCTTTTCCCGGAATTTGGTGAGGGCAGACCATGAATTGAAGGCATAGCGGCCTAGCGCTGCCTGCTGGTTTGCGAAACTGAGTTGAAGGGAGGCGGACAAGTAGACCTTTCTGCCATAAAGATCTAGTCTCTTTGCATCCTGGGACTTGGGTGTGGGTCCTGCATGTCCCTGTCTCTCCCTATGGTTAACAGCATCCACCACCAAGGAGCCCGGTGGTGGATGGGTAAACATGTGCTCATACCCCGCTCTTGGTGTAAAGTAGCGGCGCTCTACCCCCTTTGCAGTTGGTGGGATTGAGGCGGGAGTCTGCCACAAGGTGGTTGACATCGAGTTAATTTTCTTAATGAAGGGCAGCGCAATCCTCTTGGGCCCATCTGCAGAGAGGATGTCCACTGTAGGATCCTCCTCCTCCTGTACTTCCTCTGCAGGGAGGTTCAGGTTCTGGGCCACTCTCCTGAGGAGGTCTTGGTGACCCTTGACATCCATCGGCGGTAGGCCTGATGTTGAGGAGCCTGCCACCGCCTCGTCAGGTGAGGAAGAGGAAGATGTGGCAAAAGGAGGCTCCTCTTGGATGGGCTCTCCCGTGGGTGGGTCAATCGGCGAGCCAGCAGAGGAATGGTGGGGAAGAGATCCATGGTACTGTCCCAATCCCGAAGGGCCCGGTACCGGTTCCTCTCCCGTCACATCTGGCGGAGGTCTAGAGATAGTCGCCGAAACTGGACCCCGCGGCACCGATGGTAGGGACATCGACACAGATGGTGGTCCCTGCATCTGCTGAAAGGCCCACGGGGTCCAGAAGGGCCACTGCACCGGGCCTTGGTTATGCTGGGACCAGGGTGCCGAGTGGTGAGGGGAGCGCCGGTGCCGTGAATGGTGCTGCTCTGAACCGTGGGAGCGGTGACTACGGCTCGACCGTCGAGACAGCACTCCGGTGTGGTGACTGCGACCTGAATGGGAGGAAGCTGCGTCGGATTCAGAAGCTGAGCTGGGCCATGGCGGTGCCACGCCCTCCCGTGCCGCGATGTGCCTCTGAAACATCGCAGGCTTGCCAGGGTAGAGTAGCGGCGCCGAGGGAGGAGGCTGGGTGCATTCCCCGGGAGTATGTGCCGTCGGCGCCGAGGGCGTCCGCACCGCAGGCACCGCGGGTACCGAGGCAGAAGGTACCGCCAGTACCGGCCCAGTCGGCATTGGTGGTATGATCGGCGTCACCAACCTCGACGAGTGTGTCGGAGCCGTAAGCGGTGCTGGGGCCGTTGCTGGAGTCGGAGCCGAGATAGACGAGGCCGGGAAGGACGGTGCCGTACCGACTTCGCTAGCGGATTCAATCAACTCCTGGGCTGCCTCGAAGGTCTCCAGGGTTGACGGTGCCGGGAAGTCCGGAAAAGGCCCGTGCAGCGCTACACCATCTCCCAATGCGTGCGCGCGCACCGGGCCAGACGCTGGTGGCACCTTGCAGGACTCATCTAAGTGACCCTGGGTGTGCCGCGTCTTTGCCTTGGCTTTACGGGCCGGCGAACGGCCTCTCTGCTTCTTATGCGGCACCGGCGATTGCGAGCGGTGCCGTCTAGGGCTTTCGGTGCGGCGCGGGGACCGGTGCCGGTGCAAATTTTCCTTCCTCGGTATCGCCGGGTCCCGCACCAAAGCCGGAGCGCTTCGCGCTGAGGTGGATGGGAGATCTCCCTGAGGCTGTAGGGCAGATTCCATCAGAATTAGCCGTAAACGATGATCCCTCTCCTTCTTTGTTCTCGGCTTGAAGCTTTTGCAAATCGAGCAGCGCTCGGACTGATGGCCCTCGCCCAGGCACTTCAAGCACTTTGCGTGAGGGTCACTGTTAGGCTTAGGTCTCCCATAGTGCTCGCAGTTCTTGAAGCCCGGCGCGCCAGGCGTGCCCCGGAGCGAGGGCTGAAATAGAACACTACAACTAATCTAATATAAGAACAGATAACAATCTAACACTAGAGATACAACTATATACAGAATTTACACGGTCAATTGCTAAATAGGTGGGATACCGCTAAGTAGCTAAAGGGGATTCCAGCTAACCGTCATGGGCGGGAAGAAGGAACTGAGCGGGGGGAGAGTCGGCAGGGGCATATATACATTGCCATAAGGGCGCCACTCCAGGGGTCGCCCCTGCCGACCCTACGGGTACCGCTGGGGAAAACTTTCCGGAACCGTGCATGCGCGGTGCGCACACACACTTGTTGGAATGGACATGAGCAAGCACTCGAAGAAGAACTTGGATTTTAGTGAGATGGTAATGGGCAGAGTGAACATATAACAGACAGAGCCTTGCAAGTATCAAAGACAACATTCTTTGATTTTTTGACTTACAGAAGCATCCACAAAATTCATTAAATATTCCATCAAAAGATGCAGGAAAAGGAGAGATTAAGAACTTGTGTTACTGCACAAAGTGAGTAAAGATCTGTGTCCCAGTGAGTGTTCCGCTTTAGGTGACTCACTATCAGTAACCCTTTAAGTAGGTAGGCGTTTCGGAACAGAGTCCGAAGAAAGAACTGCAGCATATGATCTGGCAGGATGAACTCAAACACAGTGGTCAGAAAACATGTGCACCAAGGACCACGTTACAGATCTGCAGATTTCAGCAACCAGAACATCTTTGAGTATGAACACAGATGTATGACTAGTAGAATCAGCAGTCACTCTTGGGGGAGGTCTAATCTCAGCAAAACCAAAACAGGCAATAATACATCCATAGGTCCATTTAGAAAGCCTCTGAGTGGAGATAGGTCTTGGAGAGTACCTATCTGCAATAGAAACAGAGTTTAGGGGGTCTTGCTGAATGGCATAGTTCTGTCCAAATAAAAGGCTAATGCCCTTTTAATATCTAAGGGCTTGTCCTCACTAGGGGAGGGATCGATGGCAGATAGCTGAAGTTTGCGTATCTGCCGCCCACTTACCGTTCGTCCCCACGGCAGCGGCAGTTGGCGGCGCGCTCCCCCGTCGACTCCAGCTTGCACCTCCCGGCGAGCTGGAGTTCCGGAGTCGACGGGGGAGCTCCGGGCGATCCATTTATCGCGTCTTAGCGAGACGCGATAAATCGATCGTCAGAAGATCGATCTCTGGCAGCGCTAGTGAAGACCAGCCCTTATATATGAAAGGTAGACTCCTGTGCAGACTGATGAGACGAGGGGGGAGGAACTGGAAGGTGAATAGTTTGGTTGATATGAAATTCAGAAGACACTTTAGGTAAAAACTGCAGCTGGGATCATAAAGATACCTTCTTCTTAGAGAACAACGTATAAGTAGGATCTGCCATTAGAGCCCCACCATCACCCCAATCTGTTGAGCCGAAGTAATAGTCATGAAAAAGGCCATCTTCCTAGACAGACGTATCAGCAAGAATGTAGCTAGTGGCTCAAAGGACTGTTTTGTGAGACAATTAAGAACCAGATTTAGATTCCAAAGTGGTGTAGGGACTCTAATCTGTGGAAAAAGACTGAGAAATCCTTTAGGAATCTCACTGTGGTAAGAGGAGCAAATACAGAGAAACCTTCTATGGCAGATGGAAAGCTGCTATCACCGCTAAATTAACCTTGACAGAACTCACAGAATGGCTTGAATTTTTCAATTCCAACCAGTAATCCAAGACTCAGGAAGAGATGACTGGACAGGAGAAAGATGGTGCTGGTTACACAAAGATTAAATTGTCTCCATTACTTGTACAATGTCTTGTAGATTCCTTTCTGCTATTTAAAAGTACATTTTGTCCTTTGATGAACAGGTGGTCTCCAGTCCCAAGAACCACTGTGGAACCAATCTTGCAGTTTCAGAACATTCAGACTGGGGTGAAACATCTGACCCACATCTTGAGACAACAGCTGCAGTTTGATCGGGAGCCGCCACAGAAAGCAAGTGGTGAGTTTGATGAGGTAAAGAAACCAAACTTATCTTGGCCAAGTTAGTGCAATCCAAATGACTTTGGCTTGGTCTCGTTTGATCTTAATAAGGACCTTTAAGAGCAATGGAGTTGGAGGATATGCATAAAAAGACGTTTTGTCCATGTAATGGGGAAAGCATCTCCTAGAGATTAGTACCCCATTGGAACAGAATTTCCTGCACTTTGTTTTGGCTACTATACCAAAAAGGTTGACCTATAGAAATTCCCAAGCTAGGAATATTTTGCTGAGGACTCGAAAATCCAACTCCCATTTGTAATTTAAAGAGAAATATCTGCTGATGTTGTCCACCATGCTGTTTTGTATATCAGGGAGATGAGAAGCTGAGATGAGTATCTGATTGGGTGTGCTTTGGTGCAGAGTGAGGGGGGAAACGCGCTCTGTCCTGGTGATTGATATAATACATGCATACTATTTTGTCTGTCATGATCTTGATGGACTTGTTTTTGAATAGGGGAAGAAAGTGGAGGCAAGCATTTCTGATCACTCAACTTCAACAGATTGATGTGCATGCACTGTTCCTGTTGTGACCATTTGCCTTGGTCTGTGTGAGGACCCAAACGTGTTCCCCATTCCAAGAGGAAAGTGTCCAGTGTTATAAGGACTGTTGGGGGATTCTGGTTTAACAGTATTCCTGCACAAACCTTGGAAGGATTCATCCATCAGGTGAGAGACTGTAGGACCTGGCTGGATACAGAAAACTTCTTGTTCAAGCTGTGTTTGGTGGGTACATAAACTATTCGGAACCACCCCTGGAGACATGAAAGATGCAACCTGGTGTTTTATGTCACAAAAACTCAAGTTGTCATGAGTGCCAGTAGTTGCAGACATGTCCTTGCTGGTCGCCAGGCTTGCTCCATCATTAACCACCTATACTTAATTTCCCTGCTCTTCTGGGATCTTCCTTTAAAAAAAGAGCAGATCTTACATTTGCTGGGATGTGAGAGTCTTCCAAACAACAAATGCATTGGGAGTGCCTGTCACTAAAAAGAATTGCTTTGTGACAAGAGAGGCACCTTTCAAAAGTCTGGGGAATCTGATATTCCTGAAAGTAGAAAATTTGTTCAAGCCCCTCCATAGGGGGAAAAGAAAAAAACAATTTTTTTGAAGAAAAGAACAAGGGAGAACAAATGTTCCTACAACTCTAAGGTACTAAATTGGCTTCTACAAGGACTAATTATAGAAGCCTAAACACTAATACAGGATGGGAGAAGTGCACAATAAATTGACACATACTGGACTCCATCTCTGGCCAAAGGTAGCTGAGAAGCAACTGAGGCAGTTAATCCGTGCAGCCCTATGCTTCACACACTTATAAAAAAGTCAGGTTACTTATAAAAAAGTGACATCATCTGTGATACTAGCAGGGTGGAAACATATAAGGGAGTGTAAAAATAGTATTTACTTACACGTTTTTAGTCGATAACTTATTTAACCATAGCTTTTGTTGAGGATGGTAAGCAGTAGCTAATTCTTTTTCCTCTACTTTCTATAGAACAGGAGTGATCAAGCCTTTCTAGACATGCTAGAATTCCAGTAGTTAGCCATTGGAATTTAGACCTAATTATTACATCAATATCAAGTTGTTTGTGATGAAGTGCATTTCTGCTCTCACTATATCACAGACAATTGAGTTACAACAGAGACAAATTTGGCCCTTTGTGGGTTTTTTTAATGTAGGTATTTTATATATTAGCAAAGAAACAAACATTAGTAGGATGTTTTAATTAGTATCAAAGTTTCCTTTCACATGCCACCTATATCTGCATCAACTGTATTGACAAAATACAATTTAATGACAAAAATTAAAAACTGAAGACTCTTACTATTAGAAGCCATGATCCCAAATACCATGGTAGCATTTCTGCGCACAAGTGGGTCTTCATGTGAGACTAGTTTAAATAAAGGTTCCACAGCTCCAAGACCAAGGAGTGTCACTTTATTTTCATCACCTAATAAACAGTAATTAGGTTTAAATTCCTATATGAATTATTGAAAATATCTTAAACCAGAATGCAACAAAAAGCCATTAATACTAATGCAATGTACATAAGATAGTTTTGATATCAGTCTCTTTATTTGATTACAGAATATATTTGAAATAGTACCAAAATGATCTAAAATAAAGCAATCTAACATAACACTGTCATTAAAACACTGTCCATTCTTTGATGGAATTATAGCCCTAAACATTGCAGTATTAAACATAATACACCACATGTAAATAAAAAAATGTGTGGTTCACATAGATGTGATGTCATGTCTAAGACTGGATTAAAACATAGGCACTAACGGCCTGGGTCTAAGACCCCAGCTCTTGGAGTCACATGATCACCTCAGACTCCTTGTGAAAATATAAAGTAAGTTTCTAGCCCATATGACTGAGAAGAAAAGTTGAAAACATGAACCAAGTGTAACTGCTTGTCTTCAGAGAGCCTGAAACAACAGCTCTGAAAGTTGTGCACTGCCCTCTGCATCTCAATGGGGTGTTGATCCAAGGCCCACTAGGCCCAACACCAACCTAACAAAGGCGCAAGAAAAAAGCAAGATCCTTGCCACTAACCCAGGATTTCACAAAGTTTTGCTGGTATGCCCCCATTTTAATGAAGTTTTTCCTGCTTGAACCCCAGACAGCCTGGAGGACACCATTTTGAAGAGCAAACTGATATTCTTTGCACGGTCTGACCTCACACACTCCATATAAAAAAGTCACACTGTGCAGACACCATTTTGTAGAGCAAAATGGTTTCCTCCAAGCATCATGACCTTGCACTTACTGTTAGCAGCTGATGAGTTGCGCTCACTCAGGTTTTAGCCTATACTCCCCCTTGGGCTAGCTAACTCAAATTAATGGCATGAGTGAACCGTTTTTTGCATGTGGATGGGTTACCACCTGAGTTAACTTTGCAGTGAAGACAAGCCCCACTACCTAGAATATGTCTCCACTGCAATCAGGGGTGTGACTGCAGCTCAGGTAAGCATACATGCACTAGCTTTAATCATGCTAGTGTGGCTAAAAATAGTGCAGATGAAATGCATGGACCATGATGTGGGCTAGAAAAGTGAGCATGTACCTAGGTTTCTGGGTGGGTTTATACAGCCTATGCTGCATCTTCACAGCTATTTTTGTCCGTGCTGGCTAGATTAAAGCTTGCACAAATATGCCTACCTGAACCACAATGACATCTCCAACTGCAATGTAGACACACCCCGAGTCAAGGCTGATTGCAAAAGTACACTCTAGCCCACTGTGGGATCAGCAGAAATTCACATTAACTATTTAATGGATTATTGATTTAGCAGAAACAACAAACTACCGTATGTTCCGGCGTATAGGACGACTTTTTTGAGACTATTTTCCTGGCTTAAACTCAGGGGTCGTCTTATACGCCGGTAAAAAAAAACACCACACACAAAAAGCGCGTGCGCCCCGCTCTCCCGTCCCCGCCGCGCAGCAGCCGCGGCGGGGACGGGAGAGCGGGGCGCTCCCAGCAGCCCGCCCGCGGCGGGGACGGGAGAGCGGGGCGCTCCCAGCAGCCCGCCCGCGGCGGGGACGGGAGAGCGGGGCGCTCCCAGCAGCCCGCCCGCGGCGGGGACGGGAGAGCGGGGCGCACGCGCTTTTTGTGTGTGGTTTTTGTTTTGTTTTTTTTTTTAATCCGGCTTTTTTACTGGAAAACTCGGGGGTCGTCTTATACGCCCCGTCGTCCTATACGCCGGAACATACGGTAATATGTTTGCCATTTTTTGACATCATGGCAGATACAGTATTGTTGCGGTGAGCAAAGGCATAGCTGTCAAGGGCTGTTGAGGTGGGGAACAAGGAATTCAACCCCCTCTCCTCAAATATACAGTAATTTCTGCCCTGCCCAAAATATTGCTGCATCTTCTCCTCAGAATCTAAAGCCTCAACTGCATATTGTTTACCAAGCCCCGACTGCATACTTTCCAGCATTCTAGAAACACCAAATGCTTCCTAGCCAGCAGTCAAAGGCTTCAGCTTTTCTCTAAAAACTTTGACAATATCTTCAATTTCTGTCAACAGAAAAATCTGCAGCACACAGAAACCTTACAATTTAGGGCAACATAAAATAGATGGAATATCATATAAAAATAAATTAAACCAAAGATACCACTACAGTACACTAATTAGACTAGACTGGGTGTAGTAGAGTGAGTGGGAAAGAATTTGGGAAAGGCAGGGTCACATAATTGTGGGTTCCTTTATTAATTATTATTATTGTTGTTACCATAAGACTTAGAGGCCCCGGTCAGAAAACAGGACCCCATTTTGTTAGGCCATTTTTAGGTTCTGTAAAAATTCAGAACAAAAACATGGCCCTGCCCAGATTTATTTTTGACTAGCAAAAATACCCGGCATTGCTCGGGTATCTAGCTGAAACGGTGTGGAAGTAGTAAGGGAACATACATACATACACACATACACGCATACACCATTTGACTTTTATATATATAGACTAGCAAAAGTGCCCGGCGTTGCTCGGGTCAGTCGGAGGTGGGGAGGGGGCAGACAGCTGACACGCTCTGACCAACCCCAACACCCACACCTCACCCCTCACCCACCCCGACACCTTCCCACCCCCCAAGACCCCTAACTGTACCAAATTTCAAGTCTCTGGCTCAAACGGTGCGGGAGGAGTTCGCTGTCATACATACATACATACATACACCACTTGACTTTTATATATATAGATGTGCCACACATATAGTGCCTTGATTATGTATCATTTAAAGAAGAAAATTTAGGGGGATTTCAAATACTAGACACTTGTTTGATTCCCAAACATGTAGCAATGATTGAGACTGGTTATTCTCATAAGGATCTTCTACTATAGAAGCACTGTTCTTGAAAAAGAAAAGAAAAGGGGGGAAAAAGGATTTAATGCAAAATACAAAAACAAGGAAACAAATCCCCAAGACACAAAAAGCTTGAAATAACTATTTCTCCGATTTAAATTATGTACTGGTATAGCAAATTGTAATATACAAAGAAAGAATCTCTTGTTTTCCAAGATGCCACAATCTCATGCTCAAGATAAAGCAGATTCAGATTCAAAACTATCCTACATTCAGAGTAAGTCTTATTATTAAAAAGATGCAAAAATATAACTTCATACAAAACACAGGACTTCCTTATAACTGTAAATAATACGAGAAATATTTTACAAAATCCAATAGGAGCATTTGCTGTCAAGCAGGATAGTTAGAGTATGGAAACTATAAAAACGTCAGACAACTAGTCTAGAAACTTAGGAAATGTACAGAGAAACTGATCATGAAAACACAAACCTTTTGATGCAAATTTATATATAGCATCACATGCTTTAGCCAAAACTTCCTCTTCTGGAGAATTAAGCATTAGCACCACTGTGGCTGCTTTTTTGCTTTCAATCGATAAAGGGTCAAACTACAAACACAAAAGAAGAGAATCTTCTGAGTCATACTAAGCCTTACTGTTCAATGAGCAGCCCACTATATTTAAAAAAAAAATTAAAAAAAATCAGACTTGATTTTGTCTGAGATGTATAGGCCGGTTAGATACCGTATATACTCGAGTATAAGCCGAGTTTTTCAGCCCACTTTTTGGGCTGAAAAAAGCCGCCTCGGCTTATACTCGAGTCAGTTCCTCCCCTCCCCGCCGGAAAAAAAAAAAAAAAAGTGCCTCGCTCTCCCGTCCCCGCCGCGCGGGCGGGCTACCGGGAGCGTCCCGGTTCCCCCCTCCCCGCCGCGGGCGGGCTGCCCGGTTCCTCCCCTCCCCTCCGGAAAAAAAAAAAGCGCCTCGCTCTCCCGTCCCCGCCGCGCGGGCGGGCTGCCGGGAGCGTCCCGGTTTCCCCCTCCCCGCCGCGGGCGGGCTGCCGGGAGCGTCCCGGTTCCCCCCTCCCCGCCGCGGGCGGGCTGCTGGGAGCGCAGCCCGCCCGCGGCGGGGAGGGGGGAACCGGGACGCTCCCGGCAGCCCGCCCGCGCGGCGGGGACGGGAGAGCGAGGTGCTTTTTTTTTTTTTTTTTTTTTTTTCCGGCGGGGAGGGGAGGAACCGGGGCGTAATGCATATTTACTCTCCTTTAGGCAGGTTGAGCCAATAATGATTGCAATCAATACAACAGTCTTTAATCAGTATAGTTTTATTATAGAAGCTTCAAGGGTCTCCAACTATCAGATGCACTCACTTACATTTTGTGGGTGATTTACCGGATGTACCTTGTGAAAACTACTAAAAGAAGTTTAAAATGTATTTTCATTTGGAGTGAGTGAAAATCCTGATAGATACGGTATCTATTTTTATTTTTGAAATTTACCGGTAGCTGCTGCATTTCCCACCCTAGGCTTATACTCGAGTCAATAACTTTTCCAGCTTTTTGTGGTAAAATTAGGTGCATCGGCTTATATTCGGGTCGACCTATACTCGAGTATATACGGTATGTTAAAATGGGTTTTCCATTTACTCAATAGGATTCAAGAACATTATTTTTTCATCTTTCCTAATAACAGCCAGAGTTTTTGCTGAAAGAGAAGAGGGGAAAACTCACCTTTAAACTTGCTGATTTAACATAAATTTAAAAATTCAGTGAAACTAATTATGCATATGACACATGCAAAGTTTTATTAAATTACTTACCAGCAATAGTTTCAAAAGCAGAGATCCTAGACCTAGACTGCTGTCAAATCAAAAACCACTAACCTCTTTCAGAGCTCAGCAAAGTGAGTATTGAGTATCACAGTTTCAGGGTACCTGCACCTATATTCCCACACCTCTTTCACCTATATCCCACTCAGCCTGGTCTCAGATCTCTGGGCAGCAAGCCATTCTGCCTAAAGGCCAGCAACACCTGTGCTTTGCTTTCTCTCCAAGGACTATGAACAGTATATTTTTCCGGCAGTTGCAAGTTACCACAAAGATCTTTCTAAGCAAACAAACTTATTCTTAAGGTAAAAGGATTAAAGTGAAAACATAATAAAAACAATAATCAGATTTAAACACACTAAACATACCAGGAGTCACCCATTAGATTTATCGGGCTCTAATAGGCCACAGTCTTTCCAACCCTCCCCTAAGGACTGGGGCTCGCATTGGACAAAAGGTTCTGTCCATTTGCTGGATCAGAAAGAAGGCCCTGAGACAGTTCAAACCCAGCCTTTTTATATCAAAAGCCCTTTATCTGTTAGTCTCTGGAAAAATGTGTTTGAACCAGTCCATGCAAGCCACCTTGGGGAGGGGGAACTTCCTTAGATATGTTTACAACCTGAGTGATTCACCTTAGTCACTCCCCACTGTTTTTGACTGTAGAGGAGCTGTGATAACGCTCCCCCTTGGAATTGTATACAATCCTTGGCCCACAGAGATACAGAACCTTAGCACAATATGATCCCCAAAAATATTGCATGCGATTGCAATAACAGTCACCGTGTATTTTGCAAATACCCATTTGATAAAAAGTGTGAAATCCTGGCTCCACTGAAGTCAACTCACACGCCACTGAAATCATTGACTTAAATGAGACCAGGACTACATCATATGTGAAAACCCTGGGAAAATCTTCACACTTCCTTGTATATCCAGAAAGTCCTGAAGACAGCAGTAATGATGTGATTTCATCACACAGAAGAGGTGAAAATTTTCACAGAGATTTCTGCAACTCTGATACTACATGACAGCCACTGAGCAGCATGTGGGGAGAATTCTCTGAAGAGCATACCCTTGTAAGGAGCCCATGTACTCACACGTTGCATGGGGAACGGGATTTTGCCCTAGTGCATATTCTGCTGCCCTGCTACATTGTGGTAGGTTTTTTTAAATAGAATGATCCTTCCTGTCCTATCATCTTCCGAGATCCCTTGTTAAACACACCACTCTCCATGATCTTCTGCTAGTTGGAGCATTACCCTGACACAATCTCTATTCAGACAGCTGGAAGTGGTACAAGTGTTCATTTCCATTTATGACCTCTCTCATACAAAAAGAAACCCTCCATCAAATCCAGCTGCTCTGACCCTCTTAATAGACTCTTTGAAACTGACATAGCTTGAGAAAGGGCAATTTTTAAAAACAGCCTTTTGTTCTTTATTTAGACTGAAGCACTTCTGAAGACTTTAAACTTCAACGAGGAACAAAAAATAAGCTTTTTTTTTTGCTTTAAAATACAATTTTTGTGACTTTGGGAAAACAGTCTTCTGTCACAGCCATATCACATTCAAAGACTGTGTCAGAGCATCTGTGTTAAAAGGGCTAATATATAGCAGACTGCTAAAGTCAGGGAGATTTTCTAATCCTCAAATGTATTTTTATTTAAAACTAGCAGAAATACCCGGCATTGCTCGGGTCCGTCGGAGGGGGGGAAGGAGACCCAGCGTTGCTCGAAGAGAGCTGAACGAGTGTGGGGTCCGTTGGAGGGGGGGGAAGGGGGAGAGAGCTGAGCGAGTGGGTGGGGAGCATTGGAGTGGGGGGAGGAAGGGGAGATTTTAAAAATTTTCAATTCTTACCTGAGGGGCGAGAGAGCTGAGCGAGTGCAAGGTCCGTTGGGGGGTGGGGTGGTGGGAGGGAGCTGAGCGAGTGCGGGGGCCGTTGGAGGGGGGTATTATTACATCATAACTATGTCACAGAGAACAGCAGGTGTTAACCTGCTGCCCAGCTGATGTGAATGGGCTTTAAAGAATTTCACCCCTGGGGGACGTCAGAGGTGAGATTTGAAAAATTTTCGATTCTTTCCTGAGGGGGGAGAGAGCTCAGTGAGTGTGGGGCCCCTTGGATGGGGGGGAAGAGAGCTGAGCGAGTGTGGGGTTCATTGGAGGGGGGAGGGGGCAGAGAGCTGAGTGAGTGCGGGGTCCGTTGGAGGGGGGGCGGGGGCAGAGAGCTGAGTGAGTGCGGGGTCCGTTGGAGGGGGGTATTATTACATCATAACTATGTCACAGAGAACAGCAGGTGTTAACCTGCTGCCCAGCTGATGTGAATGGGCTTTAAAGAATTTCACCCCTGGGGGACGTCAGAGGTGAGATTTGAAAAATTTTCGACTCATACCCTGATTAGGACCCTAAGGCCTATAACTGTACCAAATTTCAAGTCTCTAGCTCAAACAGTGTGGAAGGAGTAAGGGAACATACATACACGCACGCACGCATACACCATTTGACTTTTATATATAGAGATTTAGTAAATTAAAGCATTTAAAATACAAATAATTGCATATCTAATATACGCTATATGTTGTGTTAGTACTAGTATACTATTAAATAGATTTATACCACAGAATTACACACCTTAAACCGTTTATTATTTGTGTTGCTATACTCATCTTTCATAACTCTTCATACTACTAATACATCAGTGATCCATGTTGTTAAATAATCCTGAACGCTGAAATCAACTAAATGTATATACACATAGCTCATCAGCCAAGGATATCACTTAGGACCAGGTAGATCTCAATGAGTATTTTCCATTTTTCAATAAAATTCCACTGTTTCCTAGAAAACTTGCCAATCATAAGGGAAGCAAGCAACGTTTCTGCAAGTTTCTGGATTATAAAGCTTGTAAGGAAGTTGTGTTACTCACATCCAAAATGCCCCCATCCTGCAGGGACAGAGCCAGGCACCTATAACTAAGCAAAAGTCATCAGATTACAGAGATGGGGTGCTGACAAAAGAGCTGAGCCAGCTCCCATTGACTTCAACGGACATGGGATCTGGCCCACAATGGGTAGTGGAAAGAGATGACTCTACCAGCTCTAACAAGAAAGCTACATAAAGAGGATCATCCTAAGGCACCAATAGCCAATGAAAAGGAACTGAGGAGCTAAGTTTGGACTATGTTTTCCCTTCCACAGTGTATGTGGGAGCAAATGAAATGAAAAGAGGGCAGAAATAACCCCCAAAACAGCAGCAAGACTGAGGGAGTAATGGAATCAACACAGCATTCTTCCATCCTCCCCAGGAGCCCATAAAAGCCCCTCCACACAATTACTCAGAGATCCATGCTTTGCAAGCCTGTAAGCAACTGGCAGAGCCAGGGAGCAGCCACTCTACGTGGCATGCTTCCCATAAAAAAAAATCAGTGGATTTTTGATGCAATGCACTATTAACTCTCATCCATGGCTTCTACCACCTCTCCCATCTTTCCCCCCAAAAGGGGACTACTGCACAGCCACTGGAGACACAGCCAATAGCAGCATGGCTTCTAAAGGACAAGGGAGAGGAGGGAAATGGGCAGCAATGCACAGAGGCTGACTGCAGATAACACAAAATCCACAGTGCTAGAGCTTGAAACATCTATAAATCCTTGATGTCTGTGTAATAACAGAGCCATCCACACTGCTACACACCTATCTCCACTGAGATGAGAATGTGCCAGTTACCAGAATTTGAATGCTATGGAGTTTCCGGTTCTTTCCCCCTTCCTCGGATGATTACAGTGGGAGGGAAGCATATAGACCTTAGAGAAAAATGAAGCTTGGATTGTTTCATACATTACTGTTTATAAACCCCACCAAAGATAACGCTCTTCAAAAAAAACAGCCCATGCCTGGTCATTGTTTTGCATACTGCCCAAAGAAAGCAGAAATGGAATCATCTTTATGAGACATTTTTAGAATGCATGAGGAAGTTAGTGGGAGTGAGGAACTGTGTAAGAAGGGTATGATTGGAGCCTATAATTGTGTAATATGTTCATTTCATTGCACATAGCATTTTATAAACTTACCACATCCTTGGGAGGAGGCTCCACTTCCTTCTTTACTTTTTTACCCATTCTAAAAACAAACAAAAAACCAAAAGCAGGTAATAAACAAACAAGTGATGTTGTATGTCTTAGGACCTAGTTCACCAGGGATGTTGAACAGAAGCTTTTAAGACAGACTCTCCCAACTGTTTGACCCAGCCAGCCAGTCTAGACAAATCTTAGAGGACTCTTTTGCACGGAGTAACAGTAATTTCTTTGGCTGAAAGTCATCCTTTGAAGACAGCAATATTATATTTGTGCCACAGAACACACTTCTTAACACTTGATCACATTTGGAGAAGCTTAAATGCTAACAAAATATACCTCCGAAAAGTGATGAAGAAAGAGACACTAGACTGGAAGGCAATGCGATACTACAAGGTCAAATTGTAGTGGTAGTTGTTGTTCGCATATAAGAAATATATTAAAGATTAACTTTTCTGTAGGTTTAGGTTCACATGCATACACAAAACTATGCACCCATTTATTACAACTGTACATGAAAATGGGCATGTAGTTGCATAAATATATTTTTCCATGGATGGTTGAAGTAATTACCCACACAAATATAGACAGGCAACTCTATGAAGACACACTGGTATTCACAAGCAGTGGAATATCAACATCCTCTGATGGCTGATAGGGGCAGATTAGCCCCTGGAAGAGGAAAGGGAAACGAAGACAGAACAAATTATTTAATAAAAATCCAGAGCCTGTTTCTCCACTGCCTTGTACCTTGCTTAGTCATATACATCTGTGCAAAGGGAGTGTATAAGTGTACATCTGTGCAATTCTGACTTGACAGTGTTTTCATTCACTTTATACAGATATAGATAATTACACAAGGTTCAAGGCAGTGAAGAATCAAATGCTTAGAATTTTATCACTGCATTCTGAGTAATGCTAGACTTCCCTACAATATTCAAAGAGTTTTTGGGTAATGTTAAAAAGCATTATAATCCATATGAATGAGCTTTAATATGAAGGAATTATGTATTCAGAGGGCTAGCAGCCTTCAGTCTCACCTCAGGAGCTTAATTACCTTACACAGATAGTTACTTCACCCCTACATAAGACGAGGAAGACTTTGTAGCACCTTAAAGACTGACCAGTTTATTTCAGCATAAGCTTTCGTGGGCTAAAGCCCACTTCATCGTATGCATCGAATGGAACAGATGTAAGACGCATTTATACACACAGAAATAAAAAAAAAGTTGTACATTAGCATACCAATTTTAAGAGGCTGTTTAATTTGGATGGGCCATTATCAGTGACTATCCTGGGTTTCAGTACATTCTATCATCAAATAGTATCATCAGTTTAGTTACCATAAATCTCCCTTTGTTTAGTGGCCACTCTGGGCAATGATCCATATGAATCCCTTTTGCTTTCTGCTAATTAAAAAAATGTTAATTTTATACTGAATTGTCTCAGTCAATTGGAGTGAATAGAATGGGGTGGAAAAGATACCGACCCACAATTATTAGAGCTGGTCAGGAATTTTCAGACAAGACAGCTTTTCACCCAAAAGTATCAATTTGTCAAAACTTCAAACTTTTCCAGTTAAAGGGGGAGTAATGACAAATCCTTTTTGGGGGATGGTTTCTCAGATCCAGGATGGAATTCCTGCTAACAGTGAGCCATTGCCAATAGCTTGGCTGTTATGGCATTTACCTGGGATACAAAAAAAATGGAGAACTAAGTTTAAGTCCTTACTCTGCCTGATTTAAAGCAGAGACTTGAACCCAAGCCTCCCAAAGTCACAGGTGTTTGCCCTAACTACTGGGCTATAGAGTCTATTGCTTTTATTTTGGCCCAATGAATATTGAATGATTTATCAAAAGTGGAGCAGCTCCAGCACTTGAGAGACCCACACTGTATAATAGCTTGTTGGGTAGAGCATTCAATTAGGCAAAGCAGGGAGCTGAGCCTAAACCCCCATGTCTCATGCATGCCCTTTGAGTACAATAACCACCAGGCTATTCCAGGGATGGAAAGGTTACTCTCCACAACAAATTTCAAGAGGTCTCGGGCTCATTTTGCTGCAGAACAGGAAGTTTTTCAAAAGCACGTTTGCCTGTCCTGTGATAATTTTCAATCTCCCAGCCAGTTCTAATGGCTATTCCTCAGTAATGCAAATCTCTGATACCTGCTGACTGGCTGTTCAATCTGCATATTGACTGTATGGCTATTTCTCAATAATCACACAGGATGCATATTCTTGGGCTCTGACTTCCTAATGCCCTCAGCCATATATGTCCACAACACAACTGTCTGCTTCTGATCCTCATTCTTTCTGACCCCTTTCAATTTTCCCTCCTGTATCTTCTTGCTCCTGATAAAGGCTAAGAATTCCACACACATAGATTCCTATCATATGAGAGTACAGTCTGTTACTTTACCATATCTTGAATGTTTTTTAAATGGTTTCTGATGATATCTGCAGCCAGATTCTCTGGAAGGGTAAATCAACCTAAACCAGGCAGATTTGGTTTCAGGACTCCCCATACTGTGGAGAGTCCTCCAGTGGTGTAGGGTTGTTGGAATGCAGGAAGCATGGATGGAAGAAAGTTTGCAAGGCTGGGATGTTTTATGTCCTGGTGATCCCCTGCCTTCCAGAACAGTCCTGGGGGTTGCAGGCAGCTGGCATAAAGTAGAGCCAATGTAAGGCACAAGATTTCCCACACAAAATGCTCTAGTGTGAATTTATTTCAGAGGTTGTTTTCTGTTCCTGTTGCTATAACTGTCAGCAATTTTTCCCTTGCTTTCCTTTGCGTTCTGACTAATCCTTGCACTCACTCATCCAACCTTTGTTTCATTCTCTCATCATCATAGTTGTGATATCAAAGCTTCGTAAAGATTCATAAAGACAAGTGAGGGATTTTACATTTTAGTCAGCTGTTAGCTAAGGGAAGTAGCAACACCGGAAAACAAGTAATAGTGAGAAGTGCAGTTTCTGCCAATTTCCACTGCTCAGCCCCTGAACTAAAAAAAAAAAAAAACTGTATTCCAGTTTTCAGTATATGCAAAGTTCAATAAACTTCCCCCAGCTGAAAATACAGTGCCTCGTTCTCATGTACTTACTCAGAAGCTTTTTATAGTCTGTAATGTAGTTTGCCTAACTGGTTTATGTAATAAGGTTCTTTTAAGGTTAGAATGAAAGGAAAATGCAATGCATCTAACTGAAAAAGAATACACTCCTGTTCTTTGAATGTCTTACTATTTTTTATTCTCCATTGTTTTTAATGTTATTTTAAAAACTTGAAAATAAATTTATTTTAATTAAATTAGTTAATTAAATGTTTAGAATACAGACACCCTTCCAGCGAGATTATAACTTTAACTGTGGCCAAATTCTGGGTCTAAACTACTTGTCAGTATGTCCCGTTTAAAGATGGAACTCTATATTAATAAAAAAGCTGTATCACCAATTTGAATTTGAGAACCTAGTAAATGATCTTTTAACCAAATCACTCTCATTCTAAAAGCTTTTACCATCACAAGACCTACCCTTCTCCTAAGTTACTTGAAATCAAAGAACTAAGGGCATAAAAATTAAGGGCTTTTAATAACTTAGTCAAATATAAAATTAGTATTCTAGGACATCTGGCTTTTTTTTTTTTTAAACTGAGGAGTTACACATAGTACAAGTGAATTTTCAATGCATTATTCCCTAATAAACTTCAGGATTAAATGAGTGTGCAGAAATAGTTTTCCTTTCCAATAATTCATAGAAGAGTGATGGATGACAAGTAAACTGTAAGGAAAACAGTCTGTAAAACTTACTTTGAAAAACGTGAAAAGATCCATTGAAATTTGCAGTGTCCAGACACACTCAAATCCTAACTATTCCTATACAGTACCAGATGTCTACTTCTAATACCCAAACGAAATGTCAGTTTGTATCCACTTAAAAAGAAAAACGTACATGGTGGTGGGATCGGATATTTGCACTTATAAACACTAACTGGCTCCAGTGCTTCCCTTCACCCATTATCTAAAACTCAAATGACAGAAGGAACAGCCTAAGACCCTGCAAGCACTGAGCAGCAATGAGCTGTGAGACAAAGCAATGGAGTAAGAAAGAAGCCCGGCCAGATGTGGAACTTATCTCTGTCAAGAAATCAGAGGTCAGTTCTGGGGGCAATTACTTCTTATGGAGAGGGGGTATAGAGAGAAGGATGTAAGGATAACTTCTGAGCAGTTATTTATCACTTGATATACCTCTGTAGCTATGACAGTGCCCTGCTCTAGGAAAGCTTGTGGCTGTGCTATTGCAACCTTGCCACCAGCTTCAAGCCTTTCCTAAGAAGGATACAGAAATGTATTATTTTTCTTCAACATGTAAATTAGTTTTATTTAATTAAAATGAAAACTAATTAGACTAAATAAAGTCTAGGTATTTCTTCTACATTATAGAAATCCAACCTTTCTTTCTGTCCCAACAGCTAAAATGCTTCCCATCTCCTGCCTTGATTACTACAACCTAGCCTACCATATCAAGTTTAAACTTCTCATCTTTACCCCCAAGAGCCTATATAACTGTGTCCCAGCCTACATCTCAGGTCTCATTTCTTATTGTCCAACAGTAACGCCGGCCCTGTAACTCCCTTTCTTTCCTTCTCCAAGTCCCATCATTGAGCTTTCTTAGATCCTGTCCCCTATGTATGAACTAACCTCCCAAACCCAGTACACCAGGACCTCACCCTCTCCTCATTCAAATTGGCTTCCTCCATTCAGACAGCAACTCCTCCACTCTGCTCCATTTGAAAGCATACTGCTGTAGTTTCTGGGGATGAGGCGGGGCTCTCTTGAAACAATACTGCTCCTTCCCTTCCTTAATAATCTGTGTGTGCAAACCTCACCACACAGTTCTTTTTGCCTTCTGATTTTTGAACCTTTACTGTCCACTTGAATAATGTTTTCAAGCTTTTCTCCACAACCAGAAGGACAGAATCTTACTTATTTTTCATGGAAGCTGAGATTCTCACATGACTCCAGGATCTGGAGTTTAAAAATACACCAATGTCAAGACTTGTGATAAAAATCACAAGAGTAGGCAATACTAAAAGTGATTGATAGAGTTATCTTCTTCCATGTTGCTCCCCAAACATACTTTAGACCTCTTCTGAAGAGAGCCCTTCAAAGCACTTGGTGAGGGTATTTTAGTCTTCATGCTCATTGAACCCTCAGATTTTGACACCATCAATCGGGTACAATTGCAAGGATTTTCTATTGTGCCATTTTTTCACTAAGAACGAATTTTGTTTACCACTTCATTTCAGATAAGTCAACAAACAGCCAAAGACACCAATCTGGGCTTTGAACTAAGAAATCACCCATTGAGCTCAAATCTGAGCAGGCATCCTAGATGTACAAGGATCCATATGCTCTTTACCAACCTTATATGCCACATCATCCTGTGACAAAAATAGTATATTGAAAAAGTACTGAACTACTACATTTTATTTTCAGAAAAACTCAAAGTAAAATGTTTATCACAAGGACACAGAGACTATTAGGTGAGTCACTCAATCCCTGTCCATGTGCAGCTGAAAACATTCATGTCAAGTCCTATTAAGACTGTAGTCTATTTGGGGAAAAAACGGTGTCTTTCTCTGTTTTGTATAGTACAAAGCATAGTATGTGATTAATAAACAACTAAATTGAATTAATGGATAGAAATGAGAGAAAAAGAAAACAACAACAGGATTTGTTAGGCACAGAGAAATTGCCATATTGGATCAGAACAGGTCCATGGAGTCTAGTATCCTGCCTCTGACAGTGACATGTAACAAATATTTCAGATAAAGTTGCATGAAACCTGCCTTCAAATCAGTCTTCCAAACTTGCATCAGCTAGTGGTTTGCCAATTCCTTGAAACATGAGGGTTTCTCTCTCTACAGGGTTTTTTTTAATCTAGCACAATTGTGGATGTTCTTATTAGCTATAGAAATGTTTAATCCCTTTTTAAATTCTAGGTTATTAGCCTCCATGATATATTGTGGCAATGAGTTCCACAAGTCAAGTATGCATTGTGTAAACATGATTTAATTAGTTTTATATTTGTTGCTTTTCAATTTCATAGGCAATCCCCTTTTTCTTGTATTATAAGGCTGAATAAATATATGCACTTGATTTACCTTTTCTATACACTATTCATTTTGTTTATTCATTGTCACCTCTGAAAAAAGGCCTTCCTTAGCCCATATCAAATCTCTTCATTTAGCAGTCTTTCCATGCCTTTAATCATATTTGATTGTTGTCTCTTGTCTCCTTCAATGTCTGTTATATCTTTTCAGATGCGATGACCAAAAATGAATACAGAATTCAAGTTTACTTTGTACTAATAGCTTCTAACATAGCATCATCAAATTTTAGTTTCTATCAAGTTCCTTGACTGGAAGTTTACAAAAGCTGTCCACAACATTATTCAAGTCATTTCCTGAGTTGTTACAGATAATTTAGAACACATTAATGACACTACAGACTTCAAAGTATTTCTTCCAATGTACATTACCTTGCATTTATCAACAATGACTTTCACCTGCCATAGAACAGCCCTTCACCTAGCTTTGCTATGTCGGTCAGGAGTTCCTCACAATCTTCTTAAATCTTGATTAAACTAAATAATTTTGTCTCATCTGCAAATTTTGCCATCTCACTGTTCTCTCGCTTTTAATTAACTAACATATTACATAACATCAGACCTAGTGTATATATCCTTGGAGAATCCAAGCTGTGACAATTTGAATGAGGGAGATTTTTTTAATTATGTGTGAGATTTTAAATGTCACATTGAGACACACAGCAAAATCCCTCATCCCAAGAGAAGAGACTTGAAGAAAAACTGCTTTAATATGAATCTAAAATAAATGAGACATGACAGTTATGCAATCACTTTCTGTGCATTAGTAGCGGGGTACTTTTAATACTCAAGTCAAGACACGTCTGCCACTGCCTCACAAGCGAACCATTTTAAAGGGTCATATAGATCTGAGGTTCCTAACTTTTCAGGCAGCTGTGCCGGTTCACTAAACTAACATCCTGATTGTAACAAACAGTGCCTCTTGGTTCCCATTTCAATTGTGCACATTCTCACACAGTTTTTCACAATGTTTCCAACTCTTAAGATTTTATCACAAGCATTGCAACATTTGGTGTTTTTCTTAAAGCCTGTCTCCTGCAGTCATGTGAGTATCTGAGAATCTCAACTTTTATTTAATTTTAAAGTAATTTCTTCTGTCCCACATAGTTGTGAAAAAAAGCTTGAAAATGGGAACCCTAAAAGTTCAAAAGCCAGCAGGAAAATAAAAAGAATGTAAAATTATTATTTTAAAAGTCCCATTTTTAGGGGGACCTTGACCCTTGATTTTTAAATGCCTGGAGTTGGCACATGACCACAACCCATGTACATGAACAGAGTAGCCACAAATGAATGGGAAGCAGGCAGAAACTCCAGGTTACTCGAATTCACCATTAAGGGTCTGATCCAGCTCCCCTTAAAGTCAATAGAATGGAAAGAACTCCCAAATTGGACTGGATCTAGAAAGAGGCAATTTACACTACCAGCCACAGAAACCTGAACTGCCAGCACTGTTGACATAGACCAATTGTTGGGAACTACTGATGAAGACTGGAAAATGATTTGCTGTCCCCACTCCCGTCCTGCGGCTACCTGAGACCGTGTCTTCCTTGCTTTGATACAGTGTTTTCTTAAATTGCCTGTCTCACATTAATCATCGCTGGCCCAAGCAGGCAGGGCCCTGGTGAGCCCCAGCAGTGATGTTGGCACAAGGGATTTACCAGAATTTTAAAATGGGGCAATCTGAGGACAAACCTGGATCAGAGCCCAACGACCAACAGCGGAGGGGAGCTGCGCAGAGCAAGCAGACCGATGCACCCAGGCACTGGAGAGTGACCAGATGTCCAGATTTTAGGGGGACAGTCCTGATGTTGGGTCTTTTTCATATACAGGCTCCTATTACCTCTCGCCCCTTGTGCTGATGTTTCGCACTTGCTGTCTGGTCACTCAGGCACTGAGCCCCGCCTCCCTAAGGACAGCTGGACAGCTCCCTAAGGACCCCTGCACATACACCAGCGTTGTCGGCCACTCTCCCCCACCCCGACCGACAGACCGACCGACCGACACCTCCCCTCCACCACCCCGACCGCGCGGGGAACGGGCCACTCACCCGCAGCCCGGGGATGCCCGCCGCCAGCTCTCTCCCTTGCCTCCGTGTTGTTTGCACGGTTGCTAGGGAACGCCGAACGTGCCTGCGGCGCACGCTCCCGAGGCTCCCTCTGGCTACGGAGGGAGGGAGGAGGCAGCGCAGAGGCTTCTGGCGCATGCGCACACGACCTCGTCGAGGGGGTAGACTCTTGCTTCGCGGTTCGGGTTGCCTGGGGCTGGCGCCTGGCGCGGCGGGGCGCGGGAGGTCGGGTCTGAGTCCGGTGCATTAAGGGGGGGCGGCGATCGCACCCATAAACCCCTCCTTGTGAAAAGGTTACAAACTGCGGGTACTGCGAACCAGGAACCTATCCTTGCAACAAAGCCCAGTGCCACCTCTGTCCTCATATCCATTCAACTGACACCATCATAGGACCTAATCACATCAGCCATGCCATCAGGGGCTCCTTCACCTGCACATCGACCAATGTGATATATGCCAGCAATACACCTGTGCCATGTACATTGGCCAAACTGAACAGTCTACGCAAAAGAATAAATGGACACAAATATGACATCAGGAATGATAACATTAAAAAACCAGTAGGACACTTCAGTCTCTCGCTGGTCACTCAGGGTATGGTTAGACTGGCGCTTTGCACCACCAAAACCCTCCTTTAGCGCTATAATTTTCCTACCGAACACACTTCAAAGGGAGATTTAGCGCAATGACTCCCCGTTTACAGCGCAAGTGTTAAACCTCCTTTTCGAGAGGGATAAGCCTTTTTGCGCTAACGTTGTAGCACAAGGGTGGGAATGTGGACACCCATCGGGTCTCTTGCATGCCTCCAAGCAATGGAAAGCTATCAGCAACCCATTGAAGGCCATCAGCAAGCCATTAAAGACAATGAACTTGCCATGTAAGGCAAATGACGTGAGGTTTTGTTTTTATAAAGGCGGAAGTAGCTTTGCAGTTTCTCTCTAACAATTAACACAGCAAATAACCAGTGAAAATGCTTGCAGACGGAGCTGTGTGTCTGAAATAGACAGCCTGTCAGTTTTCGCTAAGGAAAAGTAACTGACAGCCAGATCTCATCTCCCTGTGAACAACTTCCCAGTTCCCCCTCGCCCCCCTCCTTTGCAAAACACGTTGCACCCAGCTGAATGCTGGGATACCTACCCTATCCCGCAACTACTACTGCCGGCAGAAGCACCACAAATGTAGCCATTATTTTGCGCTACAAGGTTTCAATTTGTACAGTCTCTAGCACGATACCAATAGCGCTACATTGGGAAGCGCTACAAATAAACACGCTACAATCTTCAGTCTAGCCATACCCTCAGTAACAGACCTAATAGTGGCAATTCTTCAACAAAAACACTTCAAAAACAGACTCCAACAAGAAACTCCTGAATTGGAATTAATTGCAAACTGGATACCATTAAATTAGGCTTGAATAAAGACTGGAGTGGGTCATTGCACAAATTAAAACTATTTCCCCATGCTAATTTTTCCCCCTACTGTTACTCACACCTTCTTATCAACTGTTTGAAATGAGCCATCCTGACTATCACTGTTGCACAAATGGCTCGTTTCCTTTGGAGGTTTCCCAATTTACCTTCAAAGAACAGGCAGGCCCTGGAGAAAGCTTGAATGCAAAAGTTTATTCGCTAGCGAAGTGAAGCCACAGAGATAGCTCTCAAATTATGGCTTCCCCTCATACATCATTATAAGACTTTTTATATGGTTCTTTACATGGAGGAGGAGGCAAGAAAGGCCTCATGCAAATTAACAGGTGAAAAACATGACGTTATTTCCTATCTATTTACTTATTTGTCTGGAAAGAACAAGACATACAAACACAAAGTTCCTATCATGAAATGGTACATATGGGGTAAGAATACATGCAGATATGAGCTAAAACATACGAGGTAAGACAAATGTATGAAATGTACAGGACAAGATAGGAGTTTGAACCCTGTGAGGCCCAGTAGTGCCTTCAGGAATGCATAACACAAGATAAAAACTTAAAGCAGCCCAGAGTTAGTTACACAGCTTCAGTAAGACATTTTCTTATAATTTTAACCTTTTCTTACATCACTACAAAAGTTTTTTCCCCTGCTGCTAATAGCTCACCTTAATTGATTTGTTTTGTTAGAATTAGTATGACAACCCCCATCTTTTCATGTTCTCTGGATATATAGCTATATAGATATATCTTCCTACTGTATTTTCCACTCTGTCCATCTGATGAAGTGGGTTTTAGCCCATGAAAGCTTATGCCGAAATAAATTTGTTAGTCTTTAAAGTGCCACAAGTACTCCTTGTTCCAGATGCGGTGAGCCATCTGCTTCCCCACTCACTGCCCAGGGCTGTGCTCAGAAGCACACTACATCCCTCTGCCTGCCCCGCAGCTCTTCCCTCCGTATCTGATATCTGATATGATGTATTGAGTTGCTAAAGGAGACTTGAGTCAGTGAAACACTTTACAGATGCCTTCCCCCTCCAAAAATTAAAATGCAGTCCTTTGCATTGGTTGCCATTTGGTGAAACTAAAGTGCCTTGTCTGCACATGTTTTACAGAGGGATAGCAAATAGTTATCCCCACAGAAAAAATATATATATTTTCTTAACATTGAGGACAGACTGCATTAACAATGCGGCTTCAAATGTCAAATGAACCATTATTATTCATAGCTTGACAACTCTGATACTGATTGTGTGGCTAATGCTGCTCGTTCACCATAAGATGTATTTATGTATGAATGTCTGCTGCCCCCTATTTGTATAGGTGTTATGGAAAACCAGATAAAGCATTTTAAATTAAAGGAATTAATAGAGGCTTCCCACCCTCAATTTCCTTTATTAAGGGCTTGTTTAGATGGTGTGACACTGAAGGCGTGATGTTAATGCATGTACATTACAGTGTTGTAAACCCTGTGTGGATGCTTTAATGCAAGAGTAAGGTGACCTTAGTTTTGTCAACAGCAGGCAGGGCAACCATAGAAGATTGCAGAAATACTTCCCCAACACACTATTAATCATCAGGTTTTTGACCTGTTCTGAAACATTTTAAAATTGTGTGTAGTACATGTGTATCCCCTGTTTGATATTTAAGTCCAAAAAGAGGGAGTGATGTTACGGAGCATTCATCTGAACTTTTCCTGTAGAAAGGCCTTTGCAATATTTCATAGAGATCCATTTTGGAATGACAAAATTTGAATAAATGGTTTAAGATTAAAATTTAAGGTGATTTTGCTCCTTCTTTCTATACTGAGCTGGTCAGGACACCCTTCGTAGGAAGGAGAATGAAGGCCTGATAATGTCATAACAGAGCCTGTTGTGCACACAGAGGGTGTTGGCTTAGCTGTCCAATGATCCCTTCTATAAGTAATGGAAATAAAGTGGTGACACTTGTACTATTAAAATTAACTGATTGATTGATGTTTTGGTGCTTTACCTATACAGGTTTCTCTTTGATTTCTGCATTTATGGACTCATTAACCACACATGACAGAAACTTTATTTTATCTCAGAAAAATTTAACTTATACACACAGCAGTTGTTGTTTTTAAACCTTTCATACATCATGATAGCAATATTGAGTTCATTATTGCGATATCCACAAAGGTGTGAGATCACAGCCTGAAAGGCACAACAAAAATATTTTCAGCTCACCACTTAAAACATTGTTGTATTGTGTCTCAGAACAGGTGCAGAGTGCAGGGCAGATCAGTTTGCTCTGAAACATCCAGAAAGAGAGTGTGGCAGTTACTAAACATGCTCTATATTTGTTTCTGAAGCAGTATAGGATGTTTTCATTGTAGGCAAGACACTTCCTGTTTACTTATCTTATAGCTGAGCCAATCAGAGCTCAAAGGTGGGAAATGTTATAAATATATCTTCTAAAGACAGCCTTGTGACATCAGTGGTTGATCAGTGCAAAAGCCTGCACATTTCTATTGTGAGGGATGGATTTTCTGATAACACTGAGAAATGATTGGAAAAAAGAGGATGTTGACATTCTTATAAAGGTATGAAGAAGCCAGGCTTGTATGCTGCACATTATGGACATACTAGCACAAATACCCGGCATTTCTCGGGTCCGTTGGAGGGGGGGGGGGAAGAGAGCTGAGTGAGTGGGGGGGGGGCGTTGGACTGGGGGGGAGGAGGTAGAGCGCTGAGCGAGTGCGGGGGCAGTAGGAGGGGGGAAGGGGGGAGAGAGCTGAGCAAGTGCGGGGGCCGTTGGAGGGGGGAGAGAGCTGAGTGAGTGATATTATTACATCATAACTATGTCACAGAGAACAGCAGGTGTTAACTTGCTGCCCAGCTGATGTGAATGGGCTTTAAAGAATTTCACCCCTAGGGGGCGTCAGAGGTGAGATTTGAAAAATTTTCAACTCTTACCCTGATTAGGACCCTAAAGCCTATAACTGTACCAAATTTCAAATCCCTAGCTCAAACGGTGTGGAAGGAGTAAGGGAACGTACATACACGTACGCACGCATACACCATTTGACTTTTATATAGATAGATTATAGAATCATAGACATGTAGACCTAGAAAGGACTTCAAGAAGTCAAATCCAGTCCCTGATGCTAAGGCAGGACCAAGTAAACCTAGACAGGTGTTTGTCCAACCTGTTCTTAAAAACCTCCAATGAAAGGGATTCCACAGCCTTCCTTAGAAAGCCCATTCTAGATCTAGAACAGGGGTGGCAAACTTTTTGGCCAGAGGGCCACATCAGGGCTGCAAAATTGTATGGAGGGCCAGGTAGAAAAGGCTGTGCCTCCCCAAACAGCGTGGCCCCCAACCTTCATCCGCTTCCTCCCACTTCCTTCCCCCTGACTTCTCACCTCAGAATCCCCAACCCACCCAATACCCCCCTGCTCCTTGTCCCCTGACTGCCTCCCCCAAGAGACTCCCCACCCCTAACCACCACCCTCTGGACCACGCCCCCTATCTAAGCCCCCTGCTCTTTGTCCCCTGACCGCCCCCTTCCGGAGAACCCATACCCTAACTGCCCCCCCAGGACCCCACCCCCTACCCAACCCCCCATTCCCTGTCTCCTGACTGCCCTGACCCCTATCCACACCCCCATCCCCTGACAGGCCCCCCCCAGGACTCCCACACCCTTTCCAAACCCTCCATTCCCTGTCCCCTGACCACCACCCCAGAACCTCCACCCCATCCAACCACCCCCTGCTCCCTTCCCCTTATACAACCCCCCACTCCCTGCCTCCTTCCCCCTTACTATGCTACTCAGAGCAGTGTGTATAGCTCTGTGCATCCCATCTGGAGCCAGACATGCTGCCCCACTGGAGCGCGCAGTCCCCCCACCCCCAGAGTGCTTCCACGTGGTGCACTGAGGCCATGGGGGAGGGGATAGCCTCTCCATTATCCAAGAAGTCACTAATGAAAATATTTAATAGTACTGGACTCAGGACTGACCTCTGAAGGATCCCACTAAATACTACCTGCCAGTCTGATAGCAAACCATTCATAACTATTGTTTATGTATGGTCTGTCAACCAGTTGTGAACCCATCCTGTTGTAGTTCATCTACAGCAGTGTTTCTCAAGCTTTTTGACTCCAGATTCCTGAACTGTGTCAGGGAGATCTTAGGGACTTGTGCCAGTTTATGGACCAGTCATTGAAAAACTCCAGTCCTGGAATCTGATTGACAGAATGCTGTAGGTCCAGATTGATCAACAGCTTCTTTTTAAACCAATCACAGGAACAGGAAGTTGTCATGCAACTGGGTTCTCTCTGCTTTAGACTGCTTCCCTGATGATACCTGCTCTTACTGCCTGCTACATCTCTCCTGGCTCCTGACACCTACCTCCTGGTTTGCCTTCTGGCCTGTCTTATACTCTTGTTATCTGATCTGTCCTGACTCCAATTCCTGGTCTGACCACTAAGTCAGACCACCTACATCCCATTGTGACAGTTTGCATGGACCACTTAGGGCACAGGAGTGGGCTTATTGCCAGCAGAATGGATCTGGCTAACACTTCAGGAGCACCGAACATGCTTGAGTGGGGTGCTTGCCTTCAGGTGGACAATCAAGCTCTGCAGGCCAACGTCATCCATCTGACCTAGAAGAACCAGCTATTGCAGGAGCAAGTAACACAGTTGTGTACTGAGAATGCTGCATTCCAGACACAGCTCATGCAGCCCTGTTCTCCGATACATCTGCTGGAATAGTTTGATGGCAATCACCAGTTATTCAGGGTTTTATAAACCAGTGCCGCCTCCTGTTCATAATGCAAACCTTCATCCTATACTTCTGATCATGCAAAAGCAAGCCTGGTTAGCAGCCTGCTGTCTTGGGAAGCATTACATTGAGCCTTCCCCTTGTTGGAGCGTGACAGCCCACTACTGTCAAACTAGGAAGTCTTCTTCCAAGCCATGTCAGTACTATTTGATAATCAACACCAAACTCAAATGGCAGAAGCTGCCCCAAGGAAGGTCTGATGGGTTAGGGCTCCATAGTCTCCTATGCTGCACAATTCCAGCCAGGTCATGACAGATACAGACTGGAACAAGGTAGCACAGACGGACCAGTTCCAGTGGGGCCTGCAAGAAGTTAAAGACGAATTAGCCCAGGTAGAGATTCCTGTGAGTCTGGATGCCCTTCTGGGCCTCGCAATCCATATGGACAATGGGTTACAGGAAAGAAGGGAAGAAAAAAAGTGGGGTCATGCAACTCCCCAATCCAGGTATTGTGACTGAGCCAGTGCAGGTGGAGGTGGTCTGTTGATGGCTCACCCCCAGAGAAAAGGAATGATGACACCAGAACCACCTCTGCTTTTACTGCAGAGAGTCAGGTCACTCCATCTCTGCCTGCCCTGTATCAACCCCAGACTTCAGTCTACACTGGCGCACACGTGAAGCCCTGCCCCAGGGCTCCCCACTTGCAGGTGCTAGTCCAGTTGCACATACCCCTGATTCCCAACCTATCTGCCCTCATTGATTCTGGCACAGCTGACTGCTTCATGGATGAAGTAGCAGCCCAGACAATGCAGAATCCCCCGCAACACAAGGCCATGGCTAACCATATAAAGACAATTGATGATCTTCTGGTCCAGTAATGGAGGCTATGATTCAGAGGCACTGAGAAACATTACTCTTTGGCGTGATCCATTCTTCACACTTTCCCCTGATCCTTGGTATCTCTGGGCTAGCCCTCCATAACCTACTCATGTGGTAGCAAGACCATAAAGGCTCTGGACTACCCCCCTTAGCAGATCTTGGTGTTCCCTGTGATCATCCTGCATGAGCACAATGGAGGTTCCCCCTAGCGCCTCATCAGGGGAGGAGGAAGAGGATGCAAGGACCGGTTCTGGGCCTTGCTCCTATCCATCAACACCTAGCAGATTCAATGTGCTGATCCCTGAGGTATGGTACCGAGCTCAGTACCTGGGCCCTGGTCCTGTACCACGGGAGAAGATAGTGGGGCTCTACCCTCCAATGCGACAGAGTATGACTTTCTCGACTGAGATCCTTGGGCCTGATGAAAATCCCAAGGAATCCAAAATGGCCATTGCACAGGAATCTGCCACTGTGCCGGCCAAGCCATTGGTGGAAATCCCTGGCCCATATCTGCCATTGGGTACTAGTGGTCGGACTGGTGCTGGCTCCTGTAGGATTCCAGCTCTGAGTCTGGGGGGCAAGGATTTACTTTCCAGTGACCATGGGGGAGTGGTGCCAGATGGTACTGGTGAGTGGTGCTGGTAGCAGAGTGACCAGTGCTGTGGCATCAACGCTGGTTTCCCCTTCGACAGCAACTGTGGTCTCAGTGCCTTAGCTGCTCTTGCCTCCAGTGTTGGTTCACACCTGGTGGGGGGATGGAGGTACCAGTAGAGACATCAGGTCCTGTGCTGCCTGGAACACCTCTGGCATAGATGGAGGTGCCAGTCTTGCGCTCCTATGGCTCTTCCTTGGAGGAGAGTCCAGTGGCACCTGACTCCATGGTTCCCTCTCTGGGGCCAGCGTTGACGGTACAGACTGGCTGCTGTTGGGTCCGAGTTGCTCTGCGCGGGGCTCGCTCTGCCAATTTCCTTACAACCAGTACTTCAGAGTGAGGGAATGTCTCATACCTATATTAGAATGAACATGAGCAAGGACTCAAAGAAGAACCTGCAGCGCTCAGGATTTGGTTATAGATAATTTAATACCAGAAAGTGAATAACTTCAATGTCCTGTTTGTAGGTTTAATAATCTTCAGTAGTATCACTTTAAATTAATGATCTTAATACTAATTATACCAATTGTGTGTTACAACTGATGATGTTTTTTATTCTGTGTGTAATTAACCTGTGAAAATTACTGGCACGAGATATTACTTAGGCAAATTGATTAATAGGATTCAAATAGTTAGCCATTTACATTAATAAGAATGATAGCCATAATTACATTAACTAGAATAAAAATGACTGTCTGAGGTTAGGAAGAATCAGAGAGGTAGCCGTGTTAGTCTGGAATAGGAGAAGTGACAAAGAGTCCCGTGGCACCTTAAAGACTAACTAAAGTATTGAAGCATAAGCTTTCGTGGGCTAATACCCACTTTGTCGGTTGCATCTGAGAAAGTGGGTAACTTTGTCAGTTGCATCCGACGAAGTGGGTATTAGCCCACGAAAGCTTATGCTTCAATACTTTAGTTAGTCTTTAAGGTGACACAAGACTCTTTGTCACTGAGGTTAGGAAGAAATTTCCTCCATAGGTATGTTTGGGAGTTTACACCATCCTTGGAAGAAGCTGGAAGCAGCCACTAGTCCAGAGACAGAATACTGGACTAAAAGGCCTAAAATTATCTCATCCAAAAAACCAATGTTTTTGTTCCTTTGTGTTTTTGGTGCCAGAGTATTTGCAGCATAAACTACCAGTAGGTGATGTTCTGTGCACTGCTGGTAAATATGTTAATTAAACTCTATGTAAATGAGTCTAGGACATTTTAAACATGGAAACCATTGTAACAATTATATGGGATTGTGTGACATTCCCCTCTGGTGTTATCCAGACCGGTGATCTGCTAGGTCACGCCAGTCCTTGACTCTGGGAGCCAGCCTTACACTGCTCTGCTGTGAGAACCCCCATTCCTGGCCTGTTCACACACAGCCTCTAGAATGTAAGATGCTCCATGGATTGTGCAACTGAACGACATTAGCCAATATCTCCAGTCCCAGACACAATGCTAGGAACCTCTGTCTTGCAATGTCCAGTTATACCTGCTGGATGCTACAAGCTTATATGAGTTCATCAATTTAACAAAGAAATTGATATGTACTAGACTTGTTATCCCAATGGGAGTCTCTGAGACACTTCAAAGCAGACACACTGCTTCAGGTATAATAAACAAACTGATTTATTAACTATAATGATAGATTGTAAATTATTATAAGTCAAAGCATAACAAGTCAGATTTGGTCAAATGATATAAAAGCAAAATGCATTCTAAGCTGATCTTAACACTTTCAGTGCCCTTACAAACTTAGATGCTTCTCAACACAGACTGGCTGGTTGCTCTTCAGTCAAGCTCTCACCTTTGATCAGTGCTTCAGTCGCTTGGTGCGGTGTCTGTAGACATAGGTGGAAGAGAGAGAGTATGGCAATTTTTTCTCCCTTATATCATGTCTTTTCTTCCCTCTTGGCTTGCCTCCCCCCACTTCAGACTCAGGTGGTCATTACCTCATTGCAGTTCCAACCGACAAAAGAAAGGGCAGGTTGACTCACTTGAGACTACTACAGCTTAACGTTGACTTTAGCGACGTTAAGTCGACATAAACCTGTACCCGTCCTCACACGGACACCATTTGCATCGATTTAAAGGGCCCTCAAAATCGACTTCTGTACTCCTCCCTAATGAGAGGCTTAGCGCTGAAATCAACCTCGATGGGTCGATTGTGGACTAGTGAGGACTCATGGGACGTTATTGGCCTCCAGAGGCTGTCCCACAATGCTCCATTCTGACCGCTCTGGACAGCCTCACTGCTCCACTGTGACCGCTCTGGACAGCACTCTCAACTTGCTGCTCTGGCCAGGTAGACAGGAAAAGACCCGGGAATATTTGAATAGCATTTCCTGTTTGGTCAGCGTGGTGAGCTCACCTGCACAGCTCAGTCCCCATTCTGAAAAATCAGCAGCACAAGCTGCCATGCAGACCTCAGCATCATAAGACTCCATGCAGAGCTCAGCAGCACAGGAGACCAGCCAGAGGAAAAGAGCTCCAGCATGGTCCAATCGTGAGGTGTTGGATCTGATCGCTATCTGGGGAGAGGAATCCGTGATGTTGGAACTCCATAACAACAAACGGAATGCCAACACGTTTGCCAGGGTCTCCAAGGCCATGCTGGAAAGGGGCCACAACAGGGATGCCCAACAGTGCCACATGAAAATAAAGGAGCTGAGGCAAGCGTTCCAGAAAGCCAAAGAGGCAAACGGACGCTCGGGGGGCGCGCCGCGGACATGCCGGTTCTACAATGAACTGAATCAGATAATGGGGGGCACCCCCACCACCATCGCACCGGTCTGCGTGGACTCCACACATGGGATAATCATCAGGCCTGAGGAGGATTCGGATGAGGAGGACGATGAGGAGGACGGAAATATCATGGAGCACCAGGAGGCAAATGGTCAAACACTTTTAGCAGACAGCCAGGAGTTGTTTATCACCCTGGAGCCAGCACCCTCCCAACCATCCCAAGGGGGTACCCCAGCCGGCGAAGGAACCTCTGGTGAGTGTTCTTTTTTAAGGGATTAGATGACTCATGATTTTTAAAGGAAGCATTTATTAATGATTAACTTGCCCTAAGGACTTGGCATGCATTCATTGCTGGTCCCTTTTTACTCAAACAGTTTGTCAATATACTCCAGTATTGAGCGGAAATCCTCTATGGACATTTCCATGAAACTTTCGAGGAGGTAGTGATGAACCTTCCGCAACAGATTTCTGGGGAGAGCCGCCTTATCTGGCCCTCCGTGATAGGAGACCATCCCACGCCACAAAATTAGTAAATAGTTTGGTATCATTGTGTAGCACAACATTGCAGCGAATGGACCAGGACTTTGTAATGATTCCAGCAACATGCGTTCTCTATCTCTCTGAGAAATTCTAAGGAGAGTGATGTCATTCATGGTTGCCTGTTTGAAATACGGACTGCAATTAGTAGGGAGACAGCGAGTGAGAGAGCCCGTAGCGAGAGGAGGCAGGGGTTTTGAGCCTGTTTCCCCAACCAGCCTGTAGCCAGAGATTTTTGGTTTTGTTTTGCATTTCGCGGTTCACTGGGAGCCACGTGGAGGGGGGAGGAGGGATCCACATGGTGGGGGGAAAGGGGGTGGGGTTACTTTGGAATATCCGAGCGCTGCTGTAAAGAGTATGGCTTAGCTTACCATGGCCGGTTGCATGGTGATTTCAGTAGCCGTGTTGTGCTGAGGCTGTCTCATGTGTGTGAGATGCTTCTGTGACTTTTGTGTGAGCCATCCAGTCACTTTTAGGTGCGGAATATGACCTTGTACAGAAATCATATCGGGCCTGTGAATACTGTGGTTCCCAGTTGCATAGTACTCCCATTGTGATCCGACAATGTATCTGTCTCATAACCTTGTACGTCGCCCACAACAGCTGCACATTTCTCTCTGAATCCCCCCTCCTGCCCCTCACGCCGGCTATCACAGATACGAAAGCGTAAAAAGAAAACGCGGGATGACATGTTTAATGAACTACTGCAGCACTCTCGCGCTGAGGCCGCTCGGCAGACTGAATGGAGGGAAAGATTGCTCCAGTCAAGGCAGGAATCAAGATGTGCAGCAGAAAAGCGCGAAGAAATGTGGCTGGAATGTGAAGAAAGGCGGATGGATGCTTTGCTCCGGATAATGGAGGACCAAAGCGACATGCTCTGGTGTTTGGTGGAGCTTCAGCAGGACCAAAGATCGCCTCTACAGTCTCTGTCTAATCACCTCCCCACCTCCCCAAGTCCCATAGCTTCCCCACCCAAACGCGGGGTGAGAACCCGGGGGGGGGGGGAAGCTCCGGGGACCGACCCACTCTACCCCACAAGCCAGCACAAGCAGCAGCAGAATGAGTTTATCTAAAAACTTTTAAAAGCTGCTGTGTCTTGGCCCCTCTCCCCCCGTCCTCTCCCCCTTTCCCCCTCTCCTCTCCCCGCTCCTCCACCACTGCGACTGCTGGTTTCCCTCCTCACCCACTCCTTCTGGGCTACCTTGCCAGTGATCCCCTGTATTTGTGTTTGTGATGAAGCAATAAAGAAACCATGATTTTTAAAACAGTGAATTTATTTCCTCTGAAAGCATCGGGAGAGGGGAGGGAAAGAGGGTGCAAGGACGGCAGGCTTAGGGCTGAGCAGAGCAAGGGAGCGGGTTGTCAAATGCCATCTTGGGCACTCATAAAACTGGTTTTCAAGGCGTCCCTGAGGTGCAGCACCTCATGGTGTGCTCTTCTACTTTCCCTGCTGTTTGGCTGCTGGTAAGCAGAGGACAGGCAATTTTCCTCTGCCTCCCAGCCCGCCATAAACGTTTCCCCCTTGCTCTCACAGAGATTGTGGAGCACAGAGCAAGCAGCAATAACAATGGGGATATTTCTCTCGCTGATGTCTGAGCGAATCAGTAATGATCTCCATCGCCCCTTGAGTCAGCCAAATGCACACTCTACTGCCATTCTGCACTTGCTCAGCCTGTAGTTGAACAGCTCCTGACCCCTGTCCAGGGCTCCTGTGTAGGGCTTCATAAGCCAGGGCATTAAGGGGTAGGCTGGGTCCCCAATGATAACGATCGGCATTTCCACACACACCCACGGAAATTTTCTGGTCGGGGAAGAAAATCCCTTGCTGCAGCTGTCTAAAAATCCTAGAGTTCCTGAAAACATGAGCGTCATGAAGCTTTCCCGGACATCCCACGTACAGGTCGGTGAAACGTCTCTTGTGGTCAACCAGTGCTTGCATGACCATAGAATAATATCCCTTCCGGTTTCTGTACTCTGTGGCATCGTTGTCCGGTGCCAGGATAGGGATATGAGTCCCATCTATAGCCCCACCACAGTTAGGGAATCCCATGGTGGCAAAGCCATCAATTGTAGCTTGCATGTTTCCAAGGTTTATAACCCGGTGTAGCAGCAGCTCGACGATTGCCCTGCTTACTTGCATCACAGCAGACCCCACTGTAGATTTACCCACCCCAAACTGATTCGCGACTGACCGGTAGCTGTCTGGCATTGAAAGCTTCCAGAGGGCTAGCACCACTCACTTCTGCACTGTGAGGACCGCTCTCATTTTGGTATTCTTGCGCCGGAGGGCCGGGAAAAAGCAAGTCACAAAGTTCCATGAACGTGCCCTTATGCATGCGAAAGTTCTGAGCCACTGGGAGTCATCCCAGACTCGCAGCACTATGCGATCCCACCAGTCCGTGCTTGTTTCCCTGGCCCAGAATTGGCGTTCCATGGCATGAGCCTGCCCCATTGCCACCAAATTTGCCAGATTGTCAGTCTCCCTACTTCCAAAAATGTCAGTGTCCCTGTCCCTGCTGTGCATGTCCAGGTCCATCTCCTCATCACTGTTGTCAAGTTCCAGAAAGTGCAGTTGTCTCCGGATCGCATTTTCTGCAGACGATGCAGCATAAAATTCACAACAACGTGCGAGGTCTTCACAACGGCCAGTACTGCAGCGGTGGCATCAGCGGGCTCCATGCTTGCAGGTTTTAGCGCAGCGTGGAGAAAGGGCGCAAATAATGGGATGCCTACCCACAGTGCACCGCTTGAAATGGGGTCGGCGGCGCGAAAAAAGGGCGCGAAATTATGAAATGCCTACCCATAGTGCAGCACTCAAAATGGTGCCTGCTGGGGACTCTGGGAACTGTGGGATAGGTACCCACAGTGCAACGCTCACTATGTCGATGCTTGCGACAGTTGTGCGGACAGACACTGCCGACTTGCTGTGCTTTGTGGGGACACACAAAATCGACTCTATACAGTCTGCTTTAAAAAATCGACTTAAAGGAAATCGACCTACTGCTGTACTGAAGACATACCCTTACAGATCCTTTTATTGTTGCCTAGGCTGGTGTCCTTTGTTCCTGTGAAGCTGGGCTAGGTTTGTCCCATACGTGCCTTGATTAGGTGTGAACTGCCTCTCTGTTTGTGGAGAGTTTTTGCCTGGGCTTGCTTTAAGGCTAAGCCATGAGGATACATTTTCAACCTCATAATCATATATGTGAAATTTTAACTTATGACCTTACTGTGACATTGCACTCCATATGTTTTATGGAAATAAGCTTATGAGTATGAATATGATGTTACTGGAAAATGCTGTATGCAAAAGGATCTCTTGAAAGGTTATGACCTACTGAATATATTAGGAAACACTATTTCACTAGGAAAGTGTTGAAACACTGGAATGGATTACCTAGGGAGGTGGTGGAATCTCCATCCTTTGAGGTTTTTAAGGCCTGACTTAACAAAGTCTTGGCTGGGATGATTTAGTTGGTGTTGGTCCTGCTTTGAGCAGGGGATTGGACTAGATGATCTTCTGAGGGCTCTTCCAACACTAATCTTCTATGATTCTATTACTACCCGTAGTGTGCAGAAGATTTATGGAAGTTAATCAAAACTCACAATTGTGACATATTTGCAAATGACAGAAATTTTGTATTTAGGAGTAATTTACTCTATGATTCATAAAGATACTTAAGCAACAAAAACAATACAAATATATTCAAAAACAGAAAATTCCATGTCTACATTTCTAGAGATCAAAGACTTCATATAAGTAATAATGTGTTTGTTCAATATACATTTTAATAGAATTCCTTTTGATGATCTAGGCTTGGACAAAGCTACAATATAATTTGCATACATTCTAAGAATGGTCACAAATGACTTGAGCAAACATTCTGCCTAATTTGATTAAATTCAGGTATTAGTGAACCAAATCAAGTGTGACTTAAAAAAAAACCCTTTGAAATGAATATTGTGGAACAACATATTTGATATTTAATTTTGAAAGGATTTTTTAAAGTACATAGGCTACTCCTAAACCCAAGCTCAAAGCATTTGAAGAATGGTAAGTCTTAGAAAATTTGCATGTTTAGGTTTATGAAATTATCTTTCTAAATATACTGAGAGCACATAGTTGAAGGAGCCATTTTTCATTTCCTCATCATCAGTATTGGAATTATTATTTGCCGGATGGTGTGTCTGAAATAATTCTCCCATATTTTTCTGAGGTATCAGTCGTATTTTATGCTTTCAGAATATATTTGCTGACATGTTGTGCAAATAATTCTCTCATTTACTTGGTTTATATCAGTCTGAAAAGACTGTTAAAAGGATTTTTTCTGTTCTGACAGGAAGAAGCTGATTTATGGAATAATGAATTTACATCTCCTCATTTGGGCACTCCAGCTGGGCATATTACTTCATGCATTAAAATAGCCAATATCAATGTAAATGGCCCTCTTCCTCCCCAAAAGAAATAAAAAACAGATTAACAAACAATCCCTTCATTCTTTTGCTGTGCAAAATAAGATTTCCACATGTTCATTCCTTGCAGGCTCCCTGGCTAAACATTCACCAGGAGTCTGTGCTGGGATTATTGAAACATTTCTTTCCACTGTAATATTATTCTCTTATATTTATATAATATATTCACAGCTAAAGTAATGGATGAATTTGGCCACAGTTTGCAGATGACAAATTTTACATCATGAACATTTGGGATTTGGTGATTGAGCTGCAACCTTTTCGTCTAAGACCATGTAAATGAAGCAGAGTCATCAGTAGTTGTTAAGGAGCTCTCCAAGAAAAAATCGGAGAAGAGAAATGGTCTGGTGGTGAGGGTGCAACCTTATGATATTAGAGACTTGAGTTCAATTTTCCCCTTCCCACAAAATACTTTGTTGTGCAACCTAGTGGTAAGTCAATTACTGTCTAAGTCTTAATTCACTGTCTGTAAAAAGCAACTAGTATTACTGCCCTACCTTGTGGGAGTGGTGTGAGGCTGAAGGCATTAAAGATGCTCAGATACTAAAGAATTGGGGTTTAGTAAGCACTTAAGATAGACAGAAGTGGTGTTGATGATTCAATGGGTGGCACTCATTAATTTTTTTCATGCTCTATCATTTTTCTTTGATTTGGAAAAGTTAGAGTAGCAGAGTTAGAGTTTCATTTTTTCTTTTGCTACTCTATAACTTTTCCAAAGTTACAAACATTTTGAAAAATTATGGAGAAGAAAAACTAAAAAAAAGTGGAAAATGCCTCACAGTCAGTCAATCTATTACACTGAGTGGCAAAAAAAGAGAAAAAGTAGAACAAATAAAAATCCAAAATTTTGGAATTGTTTTGGTTTTGAAAATTGAAATGAAACAAAAATCAATTGGAAAGGAAAGGGAAGGAAAAATCTATTACATTTCAGTTTGAAATTTTCCATCTAAAAGGTCATAAAAATGACATTTTCAGTGCAAATAAATTTGATTAAGATGAAACTCCATTTTTTGTTGGGAAAATTTTTGATTGAAAATTTTTGACTAGCTCCTATAAAGCACTTTGAGTTTCTTCAGCAGGAAAGGCAGTATAAAAATCTTATTAATCTAAGTATTTCTTATTGTTTGTTTTTTTTGCCAAAATATTTTCTTATCCTGATACAATGTATTTTTGAATTGTCTGCTGTAGTTTCTATTGTTTAAATACAAAGCCCATGCAATGGTCCTGTATAACTGAAAAGTTTCTAAATCGAGTGGACATGTGTTGTATTGTGCTACAAAAGCACCTTATGTAACACCCTTACAGTGGAAGAAGTCTTTATGGCCTTTCTACAGGCATTTTTTAAATTAAAAGTACAAACCAATATACCGAACCTATTTTCCCCATGGATCCTAATGACTCTTAAGGACACACTTGTTTTGGAACATTACTTGATTCAGATTAAGTATGAGAAGGCCATTCACCCGTGTCTTGCTTGCCAATCACTTAATAAATCCAGAAGTGATTTCAAAGATGTTGGCACTGCTATCTCTGAAGTGTGTTATGGTGCCAAATCAGAGGTGGGAAGACTTGAATTCACAACTTGAATATTGGCCCAGAGCTATCAACTAAGGACACCTCATATGGGTGCTCCTAGAAAAGCTAAACAAAGAGGAAGATGAGTGCATAAAGCAGATGAAGTTTGTTTTAGTGTTGTGACCCTGAAATTGTATCAGAATTGGCTAATATATGTTTTAACTTTACATAGCTTTTGATTTTAGCTATTTTTCCCCAGCTTGTTTGTTCATTTCTTATTTTGATTTACTTGTGTTGAATATTAGTTGAGTATGTTTTTAGCCCATTAAAATGTTACCTGTTCACTGGCTATGAAGAAATTGGAGACAGTGGGTTAAGGTGTCTTGCCAGAGTGCAGTCAGGAAGCTCTTTGGAGCCCTCTATTTGTTCTGCTGAATTAGATGGTCTCTTTTCTTTGGCTATTTTATCTTCTTTCCACTCTGTTAGCCTGCTGAGATATTTTAAGACTGTTTCTCCTGTTATTGATTGAGTTTGTGTAATTGTTGAACTAGGATTGTTTTTTCCTCTCAGTGGATTATGCTGCTGTGGGCTGCCTTTTCTTCTCTCTCTTTTCCATGCTCAGTGGTTTCACTTGCATTACTGCTCTCTATAGACAGCTTGTTTGTGCGTAGTTCTGAGTACAGGATTTTCTAGAACCTGCCACTTCTTTTTTCTCTTCTTGAGATTGTTGGTCCTGTAATCGGTCAATCTACAGTAAAGATCTACTATTTTGTGCTTTCCCTATCTTATTTTCTGAGTTCTAGATAGTGAGTGCTATGGCCTTGGTCACAGTGGAATCAGAACAGTGCTAAATACTACATAGTTTTAAAAAAATTAGTGTTGACCAACAGCATTAATTTGCATTCAGCTGCTATATGTGCCTCCTTGTTGTATCATATAAACATGCTAGTGGCATTCCAAGCAACATAGACCTCTGGGAAACAGCATAGTGTCTGGCTTTCATTGAAGACTACAAGGGTTTTGGCAAAACTTGTGAGGTATATAATTATGCCCTGTTCCCCTTTTTTTATCTGCAGACAGACACATCTGTAGAAGCTCAGTGCTATCCAGCCTCCTGAGGCTGCTATCCATGGGGTTTGGCTCTGTACAATGTTGTTTTGTAGTCATACAGCCTGTGATTTATTTAGTTGCCCACAGACCCATGACATGCTACATAGCTACATACTATGTCTATATTTTGTGCTTAATTTTGAATACGTCTGCTCCTTCTGCCTCTTTTTCCATGAAATGGGAAATATGGTCCTCTGTTTCTAATTTACCTTTACATCTATTCTCTAGTCTAATGCATTATTTCTTTTGAGACCACATTATTACTGAGGCATCATCTTCTGAACTCTTCTTAGTTGTTAAAAGTGAAGTGCAAATGTAAATGCAAAAATCCTTAGCATTTCAATAATATGCACTGAATGTCCCCACTAACCAAGCTAAGAGAAGCATTTAGCAAATGAACAACTAAAAGCAAATGAACAACTTTCCTTTAGGTCAAGGATTGCTGGTTCCTGTTCTATTGTGATAACCCAACATGTGTCCTGCTGTGATGTCACAGCCACTATAGAACTCCATTAGAGCTTCTACCCTCTCTGTCTGTAAGTCCAGTTCTTTAGAACATTGTATTGTTGCTCCTTTTGACCAGAGCAATTAGCCAATATTTGGAGTCTTAAGAGTCGTGTCTGTTAAGCAGAGAAATTGACGATGAGTCGGGGATTTTTCTCCTGCAATTCTGTTTACTTACAAAGAATGTAACAAAGTCCTGCTTCCCTGAACACAGTAGGACTCCAATAGGAGGCATTTTCTTTGCTGACACTTCAAAGGCTCTTTCCAGCAGCACTCTGGTCAAAAAACTCTCTCTCCGTCTTGGCTTTCTCTCAGGGCCACATTACCAGTGCTTATTGTTCTCCTGTTGGGTTCCTGCTGTCTTCTCTGTGAGCTTCTGCTCACAGACACACACACTTCCACTAAACAATACCCAGCACCCTACATTTTCATTCAGGTGCTAGCAAAACCCCTCCACCCACCCAGCTCAGCTTTTAATCAACCCTGCCTATGGACTGTGTTTTGGGGGTGTTCCTTATTGTTTCAGCTCTCTGACTCCAAAGAGGAGTTTAACTGCTTCTTACATTTATCCCTAGTGAAGGGCATGAATTGCACCCACCTGCTTTCACCCAACCTCCATCATAACAGTATTGTTTTTTTTAATGTTCTGTGTCTATTTTATAGCCCAAAGGATGTAGAAAGAAGATGTAGAGGTAAGGAATAGAGGTGTTGATCAGAAGAGTTACAGTAATTCAAGAAAAAGGATAGCCCCAAATGGTAAATAATAAAAAAAAACAAAGATATTTTACAAAGAATATAGTCTAAGAAACTGAGCCTTACTTAATTAACCCTCTTCCTGACAGCTCTATATACTACTAATATTCCATTGTAGCTGAGGTGCCCTTGAGGTGTCCTAGACACCAATGACCCACAAAAGTGAGAGAAAAAAGTGAGCTTTTTCTGGAGTTGTTTATATAGGAGAGTGTTTCTTTTTGGCTGGCTACTGGATCTTGTGGAGATAATCAGCACATGCTGCTGAAGTAAACAGAATTTTTGTATTTACATTTGCAGTTATTCTTTAATCTCTCTCTAAATTACATTGTTCATTTTTTAATGTGCACTTTTAGCTCAGAAAGCTTTACTTACATGTAATTTTGCTGTTGATAATCAAGTTGATGTGATGTGTTTAACAGAACCTTGGCTTAAAACTGTATATAATTAGCTATTATTGGAAGCCAGTTGAGTTGATTGCTTGGGTTTTTTTCATCCACTGTGCCAGAATTTAAAAAGAGGCAGGTAGACACGTACTTTATTCTGACCCCTTTTTCTTTTATAAAATCCTGATTTGAACAAGAATTAGGTTTGGGGTTGTTTTATTCCTGAATATTTTAACCTACTAGTTAGAAATCTGGGATTTATTTTGTTTACCAATAGATCTAACCAGTTATGATACTTGGGATAAAGAAACATTCTCTTTCTTGGGAGGAAGAGAAAGAAAAGCTGTTGAAAGGCAGCTGGATAGTCATTGCTAGTTTCCTCTTGCAGTTCTTCCAGTGCACCTTACTCCTGACCTGCATGAAGCCCTATTGGATCTCAGGCAGCAACTGCCATTGATACTAAAATGGGTATTTTTGTGATAGTCTTTCAGAGAGGACTAAACAGAGACCCCCTGCGTTCATTTCTCTCAGGACCAGTCCAAGTTCAGAGTTCAAATTTCCAATTGTGAAAAGCTATTCATCAAACCCACTGTGCTTAGCCCAGATATTCAGGTGTAGTGAATTGACCTTGCTGTTTTATTTGGTAAAAATGAGAAAGTCAGCACTTTGTCAGTAACAGGGGGCTGGGACACTTTTTTGTATTTTTATGTCTGATGTTGTAAGCAAGTAGTTTTTAAGTGAGATGTAACTTGGGGATACACAAGGCGACTCAGACTGCTGAGAGGGGTACAGTAGTCTGGGAAGGTGGAGAACCACTGCTGTAGTGTATACATAGCCATAGGGCATGTCCACTGCACATTCCTTTCAGCAGTGTGTCACATACATACGCTATATGCCTCGCTAGCATAGGTATACTTAGCAAGTAGATGGTGAGGCACTAGTTAGGTGAGTAAAGATATTCCTGAACTCTATGGGTATGAACTCACCCAAGCAGTGCCTCCTGTGTCTACACTGCTAAAAAGCAGTGTAGTGTCCCTCTGTCTCCCTATTGCTGGAGTCTTTCTCTGCCACAGGGAAATCTCTGGCAGCAGGGTAAGACTCTGGCAGTGGAGAGAGACTTCAGCATCTCTCTGCTGTTGGAGCCTTTCCCAGCCACAGGGAAAGGCGCCTACAATGGAGAGCTGGTGGAGCCCATTCCTGGAGCTGGGAAAGGCTCCCTCTGGCAACTCCCGGCTGCTGGTGGCAGCTCATTGCTGAAGGAAACTTTCCTCGTGGCAGAGAAAGGACTCTGACAGCAGGGAAAGGCTCGGGCAGGTTGAGGCAGCAGTGACAAGCTCTATGAGCTCCCTGCTGCCTCCCCACAGCTAGAGCCTTTCACTGTCTTCGGGTAGCTGCACACCACAGCATGGACTCAGCCTGCTCTTCATTGCAACGTGTAGCTCCACATACCTTATACACCCCTGAAAGAGCTGTGCAGTTCAGACGTAGTCTTAGGGCTGGTCTTCACTACGGGGGGGATCGACTGCAGATAGGCAACTTCAGCTATGTGAATCACCTAGCTGAAGTTTGAGTATCTGCAGCCGACTTACCTGCCGTCCTCACGGCGGCGGCAGTTGGCAGCGCGCTCCCCCATCGACTCCAGCTTGCGCCTCCCGGCAAGCTGGAGTTCTGGAGTCGACGGGGGCGCCACGAGCAATTGATTTCTCACCTCTTCACCAGATGCAAGAAATCGATCGCTAACAGATCGATCGCTACCTGCCGATCAGGTGGGTAGTGAAGACCAGCCCTTAGTGCAGACAAACCGCAGTGGCATAAAGAGTGTGTTACAGAGTACTGGGGTAAGTCACTTTTTGCGTGTGTGTCGTGCATCTGTGCTAGGGGGCTGCACTAGTGCCGCTACACTTGTACAGTTACATCAGTGCAAAACCCCCCAGTTGATACAAGGTTTCAGAATGCTCAAGAAGCAATTGTTGGAAGGAAAAGGAACATCTTAAGAAAATGTGCCTATCAAGTAAGAAGAAAACCCTCCATCATGAGTGTGTGCCCCACTGGCAAAAGGCACAAAGGTTGTACTGCACACAGTCCTGATCAGTACAGAGATGGAACCCTCTTGGTTGGGGAAGAGTGACAAATTTATACCCTGCCTCCCTTTATTTTTAGACAGTGGCATACATTTCAAAGAACCTTGAACAATTGTTACACTGTCATGAAATGGCTGAGACACTTGAAAGGGACTCAAAAATCCTGGAGGAAAACAACATGTTTTCAAAGAGAACTAAGGATTGCTAAAAGGGATCCAGAAAAAATAAAAAACAAAAACAGAAGTTATGTTTTAAAAATCTGAATCGGTGCCACATGCCAAGAGAGCCAAGACCTAAAGTTGAGAGTCAGTGCCATTCTTGTTCCAGAATGGCCTGTCCCAGTTAATATTATTCATATTTGAGGGGTCTGTAATTTAAATCATTGGCCTTTTACAATAGTACCAAATTCCCAGGATTGAGAACTTAGTTACTCCATTGTGAGGAGTAACTTTCATTGTAGTAGTTTAGGCCTAATCTATACCTAAAATTTAGTTCCCACTAGTAGAAAGGGGGTAAAAAATTTACACCTCTGAGACATTCAGTTAAGCTGACCTAAATCCTGATGTAGACACTGCTAGGTTCTTGATGAGGTTTCAAGATCATTACTAACTATAAACACCAGTAAAGATGTATACTCACTTCTGTCATTCTCAGTCCATTGTGAAAAACATTGGACAGTGTCTGGCTAATTGGCTCTGTATATTGACATCATTATGGTGACAGATTAAACAGAACAAAAGCATCTCAGATTGCTACAAGAATGATAACAAGCTATGACAGGGGTCCAGATAAGAAAGGATAAATGTCTTTCACAAGAAAAAGGTAGATTAATTGGACACTGTGGTAGGTGACTGTAAGAGAGTACCTTTCCCCGACTCTAAACTCTAGGGTAAAAGTGTGGGGGTATCTTATATGCAAGACCAAATAACTTTAAGCTACTTTCCCAGCCTAAGTTAAATCCTTTCCCCCAAAACCCAAACTCCTCCAGTTGGGGATTGGGACCCGCTGCCACCATCAATGTGAATATTCCAAAACCATGGAGTGGGGCACATTGAAACCCCTGATGAGTAACACCCCCCCTCCCTACCTAGGAGATTGAGAACACAGAGACTCTGCTCCACCCCCTGCTACCTGGGAGAGAGATTCAAGTACACAGACCCTCACTACACTTTTTTTCAGTCTAAGAAATCTTCTTTCTTATTCTTACTTACTTTCTTTCACTATGTTCTCGAAGTTTTTAACCTGTTTTTTCTTTAAAATTTTTCTTTCTGTAGCTTGCCCGCTTGCCTGGGCTCGATCCTGCTTTTTACTTTCTCTGGGCTTGATCTTGCTTTTTACCTTCGACAAGCCTCTGCAAACATAGAAGCTCACCGTCCTGGGTCCGGAGCGCAGTTAGAAACAGTCACGCCAACTCACCCATAGTGCGCCGCTCTGTCCCAGACTGCCGGCTGACTCGCAACCGGTGCAGCCCCACTACAAGCTGCTCTGGGGTGACCCCAGCGACCTGGTGGGACTCAGGCCAATCAGCCGGGGCTGCCCAGCCGGCACTCACCTGCGCAACCGGCCCCCATTGCTCCATCGGGGGCCCTCCTGGTATGCGCTGCAGGGCCAGCAGCAACTGCCCTGCTTCCCCCAGCCTTCTGCCACAGGGGCATCATTTCACGGGACCCTGCTCGCTGCGCCATTTGTTGAAAGGTACACTGAGTCCCATAGAAATGAGGCTCACACACAGTGGCTAATGAAAGTAGTGGTGAGTTTATTGAAGGCTAGTGACATATCTGCACCGGGGGCCCCATTCACGGTGCTGCCACTGAACATGGGGGACCTGGCACATCGGAGCAATGTCCAGGATGAAGCCCGACACACAAGGGCACACGGATACAGAAATACTCATGCACATTTGCATCTCATACATAACTCATGAATAGCTAATCACATGTTTTGCAGTGCAGCCTCATTTTACCTTTCTAGTTTCACACAAGCCGAGATTCACACAGGGTAGGTAAACAGCTTCCCAGCTGCAACTGGGGGGAGTCTTCCCATGAGATAACACTGAGAGCCAAGGCCGTTCCCTTAGAGACGCGATAAAAGCCAATTGCGCCACCTAGCGTATGCCCGTACAATTATCTTCCACGTCCTACAACACTATATAGCAGTTTGGTGAGCTCTACCACACTGTACAATTTAAGATCCAGACAGAGAGAAGTGCCATGTTTCTTTCACATCCAGTCATGCAGACAATCAAATCCAGAGCTAGTGTTTTTGGACACAACTTAAAATCTCCCTCCGTTAGAGACTGTTAGGGCACTTCAAAGGCAGGTTCATTTTGTCACAGTATTGTTCTATGGATTCTGAATTTTGGTTCAACCCTGTTTATTTGGTGGTTGTGATAGGATCACTTCTGGGCTCTCAGCCAACCACTGGTAGGTCCCTGATTGGGTGGGCAAGACAAAGTTTTTTATTCAGCTGTTACCCTCTTTAGGCAGAGCACCACCTGCAACAGTCTCTCCCAGCCACAGGCAGCTGTCTTCCAAGCAGTTCCTGACCCCAGCCAGGCTTCTCCTTTCCAATCAGCACCAAACCGAATTGGGCTCTCCCTTTTTAGCTCCTCTCTCCAAGCCAGATACCTACTGCAGCTGTAGCAGGACAGGGCTGACTGAGACAATCCTTTCTTGGCCAGTGTGGGGTTTGCATACCCAATCACAGTGTTACATAACTGTAGTTTTTGAATAGCTAATTGTCAATACAAATTTGACGGAGTGTATAAATACCTCGCTGGAAGTGAAAAGATTAAGGCACAACTCCAGGCACAGACAGCCCCATGTAGGCGCCCCTGCAAAGCATGTTCCAGGTGGCGGTGGGGCTTGAAGCACCCAAACGGCTCAGAAGGGGACTGACCAGGCAGGGAGAAGGACCAGGCCTCAGGAGCTCCCGAGGAAGGACACGAAAGCTGCTCCTTTGAGAAGAGTGGAACTGACCCACTAGAACCCAGAGAGACTAAAGACACTGTGTTTTTGTTCTGCATTATCTTGATTGCAGATGGGAAAAGCTTGAACTATAGAGTGGAGAGATAGGACGTGGCCCAGGGAGGGCTCTCTTAAGGTGCTCCTGGGTGCCTGACCTTGGCTACCTTCACAGGGCCCTGGCCCAGAACCCAGTGGAGTGGGTTCCCCTACCATCCTCTAACCACACTAGGTGCCACCTCCATCAAGTGCCCACCATTACAACAAAATGTACACAGGCAGCTGCAAAGTGTGATGTCTTATCTACAAGGCTTGTTCCTAATAGTCTACAAATGTAGGCCACAGAAAGTAATTGTCTAATAAGTGCTTCCGTTTAGTCTCTTAAAAGATCTACTGATATGACTGATAGCCTGTAATTTGCAATTTGACCAGTAAGCACACAGCTACAACTGGTCACCAGTAATAAAGGATGAACTGCTAGTCCCTAGGTACATAATCTAAAACTCAACGAATATACTAAAGACTTGACTAGACTAAATGTTAAGGTGTTTGTTTTAAACATCTACTCTAGACAAGGCAGTGTGCTTTTAACACCTGGTAACCTGGTTGAGTTAAAGCCTAAGCTCCTGTCATCTTTACTTCAAGGCACTTAACAGGTGGTGCACGGCCTTGGCTAGATTAGATATTTTAAAATAAATTCATTAACACATGTTTCACTATCATGACATCTTAAAAGCGTAGTCTAGACAAGTTCTAAGAAAATGTTACTGTTATGACAAAGCACCCAAACTGAGGATCTTCCTTTGCAGATTAGACCCCCGGTAGCTAAGCACAATGGAGAACTGATTTGTCTGAACAGCTGAAGTTTAATCCTTAACTGTAAATGTCTTGTTCTGTGGGTTTGTGATAACTACATTTTCTTGTTACAATATAGATTTTATTGGGCTAATTTATTGACCATTGTTATTATATTGGTCTGCGGGTTACATACAAAGTAAACTGTAACAGGGTGCTGGCGAGAAAGCGCTGAGTCAACCCCTGTTCCCTCTGTTAGTTCCTGTAGGGAGGGTTCTGCTAGCTCAGCTCCCATAGCTGGGGGAGTTAATTGGCTGGCAGGGTGCACCCAGGGGTGAGTGGGGCTTGAGGTAAACCACCTGGGAGCCTTCCAGGCCAGAGCATAAAGCTCGCAGGAAGGAAGTTCAGAGGGGGGAAGAGAACAGGGAGGAACAAGGTGTTATTGTTCCTAGCTAGCTGTGGGAGCTAGCTGTCCCCCAAGGCGGCCAAGTCAGGGGGCTATCTTGTATAGAACTGTAAATAGGTGACGGTGGGGTTTGCACAAGAGAATAAAGGAACACTGGTGCTTCCAACAAGGGGTTCTTGGCTCATTTTTGCAGTGAGCGGGAAAAGGCTCGCTTACATAAACACTAAAATGCAGCTCCTCAGTGATTTGCAGGTCCTCAGCTGAAGCAATACTTTATCTTAGTGGCCCACATTCATCCTTCTGTAATTCCCCTGAAGTCAATGGGTTCACAATGGTTCACATTCCTCACTTGTATAAAGATAATTCCATTATAGTCACTGTAGTTACTCCAAGAAAAATAAGCCCATGTTAATGTGGTGGGTGACCATCTTGGTGACGTCTGCCTGTTGTGTACCTGTGCTGTTTACCTGTTTATCTGGGTTTAGGACTTCACATTTATTAGTAGTGAATTTACCCCAATTGCCCACAACTCCTACTGCTCTTATGTCTCTTGGTCACTTTCCAGTTTGGTTCTCTCTTCCTGTATTGAGTTTGGTACCTCTCTGACTCAACACAGCTGAACTTACGTCAGGGAAGCAACTAGCAAAGAAAGACACACAGAGGCCATGCAAGGTGCAGAGAGGCTTATTTTTCATATGTCCAATAAATTGACCCAGAAAGCCTGTAGAAACCCTACAGAATCCTAGATTGGGATACAACTAGTGGGATGCATCACTATTTGAGACTAAAGAGGGCCCTGTGTATTATCACTATTGCTGCTGTTGTTCCCATTAAGTTGCTAAGGGGCAGATTTCCAAAGGTTTTTAGGCACCTAAAGATGCCAAGAGTTGTCCAGTGGGATTTTCTAAAGTGCCTTAGCTGGACAAGCACCTAACTCTCATTGATTTAAATCACTGAGCTATGCAGTGCGAAGATCTTTTACATCAGGAAACCTGACAAGAAGATGAAAGACAAAATGAGAATCACATTGCTCAAACCCTAAAGGCACTCAAAGCACACAAACAAGTCCACAGATATGTTTTAATCTGTTTGCTGAAGACTTTAGGCAGCACTGAAGCAGTTGAAGTGCATCATTTTAAAAAAAAAAGCTATATTTATAAAAAAATATATAAAAAATAAATACAGGGCTGTCTATCTATAAAGGTATATATTTAGACAGATACTGATATCCAAATTCTAGTTACAAAATCCACCTATGGGCACATTTTTATTTGGGAAATATTTCACAGTACATTCTGGTAAGACCTTATTCTGTGTAATTTATCATACATGTCTTTTTAAAAAGAAATTGTACAGATTCAGTGTAAATAATGGTGATGTACAACTCCTGGTGATAAATATGTATCTTTTTACAGGATGCAGGTGGGATTCTGTATATTAGGAACACTGGGTTCTTTTAGGGCTCAGTCATTCAAGTTGCTGAGTGTCAATTCCCACTGTAAGACTGCGTCTTTAGCCTCCCTCTTTAAATACGTTTTTTGAAACGCCTGTGTGAGCTCTTTTTTTAAAAAAAGATTCTTAATGTATTATAATAACCACATGCATTAAAATATTATTTCCCTTCAACACAAAACAGATGCTACAGTAATCATAATGTATACAAAGAACTTAATCTAAAACAGCCTTGATCCATATCTGTAGTCCAGGTTTTACCTTCTTTTGTAGTTTAATTCCATTATAGGCTAAAATCATGAGGCAGACCTTAGAGTTATGTGAGAACCTACATTTCCATTGTGTTTTCAGTCTCCTTGTGACCAGTAACACTTGGTTAATCCTTTGTATTGCTTTTTGACAAGGACCATGTAGGATGCATGACTGGCTCAATGTCAGATTAATTTTGCTATCTGTTGTTATCTCATTTTTTTGTTAAAGGCGGCAGCAGCAGAAGCTACAGTACAATGTTTGGGAATTGGGATACAGTTCTGATATAATGAAGTCCCAATCACAAACAGAACAAACAGCATTCTTTGTTATTATCTGTTTAACCATCTCTTACCTAAGACTAATACAATACAGTAATTTTGTATTCAAATGGTTAGGTTTGATATGACTTTTAGTCATGCGGAGCCAGGTGCAAATTACAGGACATCAGTGTTGTGAATTGTGTAGGAGAAATCAGTAAGAGCAGGAGGAAAGTTATAGATCTTTAAAAAATGGAATGGCAATGACAGTAATGCAGTCAATAATGATTACAGTGTGTTTCAGTTTTCATTGCATTCCACTGCATTTTGAGTTTCCCCAAGCTCCAGGGTCTGGCTGTCAATTTCAATATTTTTCAAACTTTGGGCCCAACCAAAACTGAAGACTTTATTCATCTGTTATGCAATTGTTATTCGGACAATTATCATTAACATTAATGGGACTAATCCAAACAACAAAAAAACTGTATTTTTAAAATATTCTGTTGATATTGAACGAATTAATATTCTGTAACAGCATATTTTAAAACAAAACTGATATTCTGAGCCACCTTGCCAGACAATTATACCCATCTGCCAAGCCTCTTAAATAGGTTGGTAAAATCAACAGTTTCTAATGACACAAATATTTGCATTTATAGGAAGATTTTTTGCAGTGATTATGCTGTATCTTCCAAATATTTCATTTTTGAATAAATCTGCACATTTGCCGCAATGTCCGGCTACTTCTGCTATTTTCTTTTGGAGTCACATAGACCTTTCCCACAGACTGAAAAGTTTTAGGGGTCTTTGATTATTAGAAATTGGGCAAATTACCCAGAGAGTGGTGCAGAAAGACAGAAGCTAAGAACTGAAGTTGTTTAAATCAGATTTTATAGATAACTGTGTTTTCTACTGTACAGTGCTTACACAACATTTTTCATAAAGAGCTCAACTTTTCTGCTGATCTCAATGGCAAAACCTCCCTTACCTCAGTAGGAGTAAGACCAGACTCAAGGCCATGAGATAATTACAGACAAGAGGACACTATTTGAAGCTATGGAAAGAAAATTCAACATCTTTTGGATAATTTACTATGGTTATTATCTGTTTAACCATCTCACACTTTTATAACAGACAGCTAAGAAAATACTTTAATTAGTTTAGCCAAACACATTATCCAGAGCTGTTATGCCTGAAATTATTAACTTACTATTGTGAGATGTTAGACGGGAGCTTTTTTCTAAATATACAGTGGAATCCCGCTATAACGCAACAGTTGAGATCCAAAAAATCCCATTGCATTAAAAGTGGGGTTGCCTTATAACAGGATTTCTCACAATTAAAAAAAGAAGTTTCTGGGTTCTCTGGACAGAGAACTCAGGGGCTGCAGGCTGCGGGTGCTGGTGTTCTCTGTCCCAGGCAGGCGCGGGGCCGCAGGGGAGAGAAGCCGCGGCCCGTACCTACCGGGGACAGAGAACAGCGGCTCCTGCAGCCTGCAGCCCTGGAGTTCTCTGTTCTCGGCAGATGCAGGCCATGGCTTCTCTCCGCGCTGCCCAATAGGGGAGAGAAGCTGCCACTGCCGCCAAGTGGCAGGACATAGGGACATATCCAGGGAGCCAAGGTATGACAGCGCTATAAACGAATTCGCGTTATCACGGGGCACATTATACTGGGGCTCCACTGTATTTCTAAACAGCAAGAAGGTAAATATAATAGAAAATACAGTAACACCTCAGAGTTACGAACACCAGAGTTATGAATTGACTGGTCAACCACACACCTCATTTGGAATGAACAGTATGCAATTAGGCAGAAGTACAGACCAAAAAAACCCAAATACAGTACAGTACTGTGTTAAATGTAAACTACTAAAAAAATAAAGAGAAAGTTTTAAAAAAGATTTAACACAATAAGGAAACTTTCTGTGCTCGAGTAGTATTTAAATTAAGACGATTAAAAGCAGCATTTTTCTTCTACATAGTAAAGTTTCAAAACTGTATTAAGTCAATATTCAGTTGTAAACGTTTGAAAGAACAACCATAACATTTTGTTCATAGTTACAAACATTTCAGAATTATGAACAACCTCCATTCCTGAGGTGTTTGGAACTCTGAGGTTCTGCTGTAAGTAATGCAGGCCAAAAGGTTTTATCAGGCAACAACCATAAATGAATATAGAAACAAGAAGGTGGTTTTTTATTGTAAATCTGTCATGTGCGCTCAAAGGGCCAAATCCCATTCACATTATTCATTCACGTTTTCCCAATTGTGGCAAATTACTCCCACGATATTGATGGGTCCAGCGCTTTCTCTTCTTGTGGGGGGAATTCAGGGAGCCTTTTTCTTGCCTCTGAACAGGGTATTAACTGTCCCACTAGTATCCTAGAGGGGAGAAGGGGAGAGGGAGGGACCCGGGCCCACCCTCTACTCCGGGTCCCAGCCCAGGGGCCCTGAGGATAGCGGTAAACCACTGGGATTGGCTATTCCTTCCCCTGGACTACTTCCCTCTCCTACTCTTCAGCTTGTGGGGGGCTTCCTGCCCTCTCTCTACACAAGCCAGGTGTTCCTTTACTTAAGGTCTGGGTCTTTCTTAGCTTACCTCAGCACTTCTCCAAACTCTCTCTGCTCCAACTCCTCCAAACTCTCTCCGCTCCAACTTCTCCAAACTGCTCTCTGCTCCAATGCCTCCAAACTGTTCTCTGCTCCAACGCCTCCAAACTCCTTCCAAACACCCACACCTGTCTGCCTGAGGCAGGGGTTTTTATTAAGGCCTTAATTGACAGCGGGTGCTCCTAATTAACCTGCTGCCTGCTTCCCTAGTCTACAGGGAGCCACGCCCTAATGAACCTGGAGCTGATATATCTCCCCTCAAGCACTCTGCCACAGCTCCCTGACCTTCCTCTATCACACAATGATTACTCAAAATAAAATATAAGAATCCATTGTGGAGCTGTATAATGTAAAGATTGTTCATGCAGAACTATTCAGAATAGTTAGTCTTTCCTTCATGTACAAGTGCTATAGAACTGTTAGTTTTTAGATTTGTTGAAATGAGAACAGGAGTTTCAGCACATGGGGACAAAAGAGAACAATGGTTTGGATGGCCAGTACAGGATGAATTTCAGAGGTTCATGTCCTAAGTAAAATTTCATTTTGTCTCATTTTAAAATGTCTTGTTTCTGATGGGCCATTATGTGAATGAAAAATTATCTTGAGGTTAAGACATCAGTCTGAGAGATGTAGGCTCTGTTCCTAGATCTTAATGCTTGTGTGATTAGGGCTAATAGCTACATCTCTCCTGACTTAGTTTCCGTATCTGTAAAATGGAGTTAATAATGCTTCTCTACCATTTAGGAGTCTACTGGGGCTGAATAAATTAATATTTGTAAAACTAATTGGAGCTTTTTGGATGGAAGGTGATATAGAAATGTAAGGCATTATTCATCAACATGGTCACTCATCACTGGATCTCTCTCAGGGCCCACATATTCTGGTTTTTAGTTTTCCTAATCTCTCCCTCTTAGGAAGATTGCTCATCTCTGACAATCTCAGGTTGAGCTACTGTACTTCAGCATATCATACTCCCCCCCCCCACGTGTTAACAATGTATTCATATTGTCAAGGTGTGTCTCCCCACTCTGAACTCTAGGGTAAATATGTGGGGACCCCGCATGAAAGAAGAAATAACCCCCCAAGCTTATTTTACCAGTTTAGGTTAAAACTTTCCCACAGAACATAAACTTCCCCTATGTCTGGGCTTAGAAAACACTGCCACCACCAATTTAAGCCCCCAAAACCATGGGTTAGGGTACATTGAACCCCCCCTTAATATACCCTCCAAATCTCCCCCCTTCACCTGGGACAGGTTTGAGAACAAGAAATCCCTCATTTGCTGTGAGACGTGCCCGATCCAAACCAGGATCAATCCAATGGAAACAAACGGTCAGAGTCTTAAAAGAAAGATTTTACTTAGAGAAAACAGAAGCATAAATCCCTTATACAGAAATCATAGACTAAACACCTCACTTACATCACATAGCATAACTGACCCCGCCCGTGGGAATTCTTCCACTGCTACAGCTTAACAGCAAAGAAATACCATGGACCAATTATCAAGTGATACAGTTCAAGCCTAAAAATCACTTACTACTGGATTTACTTCTTAGAAACTTATAGAAATGTAGAATAGAAACATAGGTGTGGTTCGTCTCAAAGCCGAGCGAGCCGAGGAGAAACTGAAAGTAAAGTCTCCCTTTGTTCCTAAGGTTGATTACGTCATCTCCCTTTCTCAGGTTACTTCAGGTTAACCGTTCACAGATAAAACAGTAATTCTAAGCTACTTTATACTTATGACACATATAAAGATTGCTATTCTGCCTAAATGCTGGCATCAATCAAAATTAGAGCAGTAGGACAAATTCCTCAATGGTGTAACTCCATTGATTGTCTGGTTTGAATCTGGAACCAACTGAGATATTGAATGAATTTGGAGTCTTTTGGAGATTTTCCTTTCCAGCTAAACTAAATATTTTCAGAATGCAGAATACAAACAGGGATTCCTACTGTTAGCAATTCCACATCATTTTTGATAAATGTACATGGAAAAGATTGGCAGAATGAATGATGCATGTAAATAAATCAGACACCTAGATTAAAGCTTTTAGTTGATTAACTAGCTGTCAATACTGCTGTAAAAGTGTACAAAAATCCATTGTGTGCCTAGGTTATTGCTTCTCCACAGGCGATACAATCATGAGTGTGTAGGGGGAGGGGTAACAGCAAGTACTAGCTGTATGTTTTCAACTTATAAGTTAAAATAAATAGTGGTAACCTATTTCCCCAGCAGGAGTGCTGGGGAGGGCGGGGGAGACTGTAGGCAGAAGTGGTGGGGGAAGGATACCCACTTACTCTGGCCCAGGGTCCCACAAACCCCTGTCTGCCTATGGACAGGGAAGGAGAGCAACCATAAAGGAATTGGGTGCATCTTCCTGATTCTGGGGCCGTTTCCATATTAGATTTAGCGTACCATGATTTACAGGAGTACTAGGATAGTTCTGGCCTCCAAGGGCCAGAACATCAGCCAAGAATAGCAGAGTATGGTAGTGCTCTGGCCACATGATGTCCTACCTTTTATGACCCCAGCTCCTCCTACATCGGGGAATGCACAGTGGGACCTGGCATAAGAGCCAGCAGTCACCAGCTGGAGAGATAGACTGGCATTCCAGCCCCGCTACATCAGTGGAATAGCAGAAAGAGCCTTGATCATAGAAAAGAAGCTAGCCAGTATGTGCATCCAGTACTGACAAAATCAAAAAGGGGGGGCATGATAAATATGTTAAGTTTGTAGGATAATTATGCCTGTGTTGTCTATACAATATGTTTAAAATTCGCAGCCGTGTTAGTCTGTATCCGTAAATAAGACGAGGAAGACTTAGTAGCACCTTAGAGACTAACCAGTTTATTTCAGCATAAGCTTTCGTGGGCTCTAGCTCCGTGTGAGTGAGGATCCCTCAGGCGGGCACGCGCGGCAGCCATTTTGTGCCTCCGAACTACAACCCCCAGCATGCCGTTCGTCCAGGCCGTCTCTACTGCGCATGACGGCTTCACACAAACTTCCCTAGCCAATTATTATATAGGATAAGCTTTCGTGGGCTATAGCCCACTTCATTGGATGCATAGAATGGAACAGAAGTAAGATGCATTTATACACACACACACCCTTTCTTTCTGTGTGTATAAATACATCTTACTTCTGTTCCATTCTATGCATCCAATGAAGTGGGCTATAGCCCACGAAAGCTTATCCTATATAATAATTGGCTAGGGAAGTTTGGGTGAAGCCGTCATGCGCAGTAGAGACGGCCCGGACGAACGGCATGCTGGGGGTTGTAGTTCGGAGGCACAAAATGGCTGCCGCGCGTGCCCGCCTGAGGGATCCTCACTCACACGGAGCTAGAGCACCAAGGAGCAGTTATACATATAAAGTTAGACATAGTTGGAGGGAGCTGAGCGGGGTGGGGGTGGGGGTGGGGTATTGAACTAGGTCTAAACGTCCTAAACATAGAAGAGAATCTTACTAAACCTCTGCAAGAGATGGACTGTTCAGTAACAGAAGGGCAGTCTCTTATGAAAATGGTATTTAATTCGCAGCAGTCCATCAGACCAGATGAAAACTACAAAACTTATTAGATCTGAGAGCAAATCCACCAGAAGAGTTTAAAGTAGGAGATAGTCAGAATGCCTGAGCTTCCAAGGAAGAGAAGTTTCCAAGAAAATACAGCTAGGAAAGGTGAACCAGCTATCCAAATTGAGCAAGGGAATTTTATAAATGCATCTGCTTTAAAGTAATCTATTTTACAATCTCCAGTATTCAATCAAGATTTGAACACAAAATTATTTAAAAATTTGAAACACTCATAATAACTCAAAATATAACAGAAATACAAGTTCAAGACCTGTTTGAGTTGTACAGTTCTAATTTCAACCATGATTGACTGATTACTCAGCTTCTGCTGCAAACCAGCTGTCAGCATACAAAAAGATTGTTGAAGTCAGTTCAGAAATATCTTATCTTGCTCTGTCAAACTGAACTTCATCTTTTTCTGAACTGGTGAAGTTGATACAAATTATTTTGGTGGTACCGGTAACCAATGCTGTAAGTGAAGGTTGTTTGGGTGCTCAATGTTGTACTAAAACATGGCTTCGATCCACAATGGGACAATCGCAGCTCAACGGGGTATCGTTTTACATGTACACATGGATAAAACTGGTGACTTACAGTTTTTAGGTGTTGCAGAATTCATTTCAAGAAACTCAGCATGAAAATGGTAGTTTGGAACTTTTTTCACATTTGTAAATCATTCTTTTTACTCTAGTAATGCTTTGAGTAGTTTTGTACCATGACTAAATTTGTCCACTGTAACAACGCCTCCTAGTCCAAATTCAGTGTTTCCTTTATTTATTAATGAAATTCCTAAAGACCCCACTTGTCTATTTCCATGCTGATACAAGTCAAGCAGAGCCAGTTGGCATAAAACTGTATTGCATGTGTCTGTGGGGGTGGTGATATTTTTACTTCACTGGCACATTTGCAGGCATTTGTTCCAGTGTGTTGAATTAGATTATAATGAAATCCAGGAATTGCACACAACAATTTAGCCTCTTAATTCAGTTGGGTATATTGTATGAGACACAGATCTACTGCAATGCTAATTAAAGCATAGGGAATATTATGACTAGGAATCCCTTAGTATATTTTACCACTTTAAAAATAGGATCAGAACTAAGAGCCAAATGTTTGGTGAGATATACAGTCCTGAGGTGAGTGTGCTAAATATGGGCATTCAAGATAATGGGCACTGTAAAATGCTGATAGTATTTGCATATCCTTGATGTCAGTGCTCAGCTGCAATGCTGTCACTTTCTACTTGTCTAAACATCTGTAGTGTAAATTGACACTACAACAACAATACATGCCAGCACAGCAGTTACTACATGATCTTTTGATCTCTTTGCAAAAGCTATAGAGGGAAGAAACTGCAACATACAACACGGTGTTTTCATTTTCCACAGTTCTGTCTAGCATTTCTTTTAGAATCTCTCTTTTACAGAAAGACTTGAAAAGATCTGGTTCTGTTTTGATGTGGCTATGTGGGACTGCGATTAATTATATATATATATAATCGCAGTCCCACATATATATATATATATATATAAGCAAAGAGATTAGAGGCTAGACCCAATCTTTTTCAGTAACTATATATATTTATTTCTTTGCAGCTTAAAATAGGTGTAGGATCCCTATGCTGAAAAAGGTTGGGTCTAGCCTTTAATCTCTTTCCTCATGTTGTGTAGCGTTTTGTTCAACAAATAACCCCTTTGATTTCAATAGCAATGTTTGACAAGTAAGGTTCTACTCAAAGTATGGGTGTTAGAATCTGGCCCTTTATGACATGGGACTCATCTCAGTCAAGTCTCTGTAACTGCTAAAAGACAATGAGGACTAGAAGAATAAGAGTCAGAAGCTCCTGAGGAATATTCCTGACTGCCAGTGACGTGTGGCCTTATCCAAGTTATTCAAACCTCTCCATGTCTGTTTTTTCCATCCATTGAAAATCAGTTAATTAACAATCTGTTACTATTTGTACAGTGCATTGAAAATGTAACATGCTATATAAGTGCTAAGTAATTATTACTTCTTTGTTGTGATGTTTCAAGAAAAGTATATTTTGGCTGGTGATATGCTATACTTAATGGCTCCAAGGAGGTTTAATTGTTGTTTGATTACATGATAAGCAATTGTATTCAACAATTGTATTGTCTATTAACTGTACCAGTGGTTCTCAACCTGGGGTATGTGTATCCCTAGAGGTATGCAGAAGTCTTCCAGTGGGTACATCAATTCATCTAGATATTTGCCTACTTTTACAACAGGGTACATAAAAATAATTAGTGAAGGCATACAAACTAAAATTTCATACAGACAATGACTTGTTTATACTGCTCTATATATACTATACACTGAAATGTAAGTACAATATTTATATTCCAACTGATTTATTTTATACAGTAAAACCTCGATTTAACGGACTAATTCGGGCGAGGGGGTGTCCGTTAAATCAGAAAGTCCGTTATTTAATAAAAATAAAAAAAAAAAACACGAGCTGTCGGAGCAGCAGCCCGCCCGCCACAGGGCCGGGGCGGCAGCTCCGCAGCCTGCCCACTGCCAGGACCCGGGTGGCAGCCGGGAGCCGTCAGCCAGCCCGCCCGCTGGCGGGACCCGGGCGGCAGCCGTCAGCCAGCCCGCCCGCTGGTGGGACCCGGGCGGCAGCCGTCAGCCAGCCCGCCCGCTGGTGGGACCCGGGCGGCAGCTGGGAGCCGGCAGCCAGCCCGCCCTCGACAAATGGATTTTGGATGCATCAGACTTGCTTAGAAATTTTGTCCGTTGCATCCGAAGTCCGTTAAATCGAGGTCCGTTAAATCGAGGGTTTACTGTAATTATATAGTAAGAATGGGAAGCAAAGCAATTTTTCAGTAATAGTGTGGCTGTGACACTTTTCTATTTTTATGTCTGATTTTGTAAGCAAATAGTTTTTAAGTGAGGTGAAACTTGGGATATGCAAGACAAATCAGACTCCTGAAAGGGGTACAGTAGTCTGGAGAGTCACTGATCTGTACAATGGCTTTAATGTATATGGTTCTATAAAATAGAAAAGTTGTGCCAAATAACTAATAGGCCCTTGCCACCCAGAACGTAGCATCTAACAAGGGAGAAATATGGCCTTAGGTCTAAAGCAGGGGTCTCCAAACTTTTCAGCCCGAGGGCCGCATTAACTATCAAATAGCAGTTCGGGGGCCGACAAGATAAGAGGGCGGGGGGGGGGGGGGAGGCGGGTGTAAGAGGGCTGGGGGGGGGGCAGGGCCGGCGACAGGAATTTTGGGGCCCCGTACGGCAGACCGCCACCCGCGGGGCCCCCCGCCCCCGGCCAGTCTCCCGCCGCCTGCGCTCCCCCCCCTCCTGCCTCCCGCGCCCCCCCGCCCCCGGCCAGTCTCCCGCCGCCCGAGCTCCCCCCCCCTGCCTCCCGCGCCCCCCCCGCCGATCTCCCGCCGCCCGAGGGCCCCCCCCGCCGGTCTCCTACCTCCTGCGGCCCCCCCCGGCCGATCTCCCGCCACCCGAGGGCCCCCCCCGGCCGATCTCCTACTTCCCGCGGCCCCCCCCGGCCGGTCTCCTGTCTCCCCCCCCCCCGCCGATCTCCTGCCTCCCGCCCCCCCACCGATCTCCTGCCTCCCGCCCCCCCCCGCCAATCTCCCGCGGCCCCCCCCCCCCCGGCCAGTCTCCTACCTCCAGCGGGCCACTAGAAGTCAAGTCGGGCTGACAAGTTTCTGGGCTGGTCTCCTTTGCTGGCCCGCCACGGCTTCTACAACCCCCCTCTCCCGGTTCGCTCTCGTGCCTGGGGTCCCGCGGCGAGCGGGGCGCGGCAGCGGGTCTCACTTCCCCCGCCGCCCGCCCGCCCGGCGCTCCCGGGCACCCGCCCCGTCCGCTTCCAGTGACGGGAGGGTTGTTTTGCGGGGCTGCTCACCCCAGCCCGGCCCCGCGTGTGCGGCAGGGGGAAGGGACGCGGCCGCAGCGCTGGGAGAACCCGCCCGCTCCCCTCCCCAGTGCCACTCACTCGCCGCCGCTGCCGGGAGTCCGCCGGCGACCGCCGCAGGCAGGAACCGGGACGCGGCGCCGACTTCTCCGCTGCCCGGCGTTCGCTGGAGCCACGCGCAAGGGAGCAGCGCAGGCTGGGGAGCAGGGCTCCGCAGCGCGGCCAATGGGAAACCACCCGCCACCACCCCCCTTTCCGCGTAGACAAAAAGATCTCCACGGGCCGGATGAAAGGGCCTCGCGGGCCGCATCCGGCCCGCGGGCCGTAGTTTGGAGACCCCTGGTCTAAAGCACAGGATTTGCAACAGCAGAAGAGCAAAACCCTCAGTGTGAAAAGTCCATTGTAGGAGGAAGCAGATGTTAGAAAACAGCCACAACTTCCCCCTATCATGATATCTACATAGTACTTTTCAAATAGTTTGTAACATTGCATTACATGAGGGGATAAGATATGTATGTCTATGAAAATACTTCTTGACCATTGTTGCTACTGTGCAGAAGTGTTCTCTCTGAGATTTGACTGAATAAAAAATTGACAGGCCGGAGAAGAATATTTCACCACAATCTGTTGTTGGCATTAGTGTTGTGGTAAACATCTCAAAGACTTTTCAGTTAGTTGGGTAAAACACCTGAGGGACAGGAATCAAGCTGCATACCTCAATAATTAATTTCATCCACATTCTATATTAACGTAAATGTTATCTATTCCAAGAAAACTAGATCATTACAGTAAAACCCCGATTTAACGGACCCCGATTTAACGGACTTCGGATGCAACAGACAAAATTTATGAGCAAGTCCGATGCATCCAAAATCCGTTTTTCGGGTCCAGGCAGCCGGCGGGCTGGCTGCCGGCTCCCCGCTGCCGCCCGGGTCCAGGTCCCCTGCTGACTGCCGCCTGGGTCCCACCAGCCGGGACCCGGGCGGGCTGGCTGACGGCTGACGGCTCCCGCCCGGGTCCCACCAGCCGGGACCCGGGCGGGCTGGCTGACGGCTCCCGCCCGGGTCCCAGCAGCCAGGACCCGGGCGGGCTGACTCACGGCTCCTGACTGCCGTGATAGTTTATTATACCATAAAACCTTGATATAAGGGACTAATTCGGGCGGGCTGCTCGTTTTTTTTATTATTATTAAATAACGGACTTTTGGCTTTAACGGACACCCCCTCGCCCAAATTAGTCCGTTATATCGAGGTTTTACTGTATTATTGTTCTAAATTAAGTCATATTCTTAAGAGTTGTATATGAGTAGCACCTAAAGTTGTCTTATAGAAGAATTCTAAGACCTCGCTGCTAACAGGTGATAAATGCTTTAGAATTTTTTTGTTTTGTTTTTGTTAAATAAGTTACTTTAAAATATTACTAAAGTAACTGTTAGCAAAGCCCAGAATGGAATTAAATGGGGCTAATCCACAATGGAGACTTAGTCTCAACATTGCAAGGCCTAATGTTTAGGTACCCTGGCACCTAATGCAATATACTATCCTGAGTTAGGTGCCCAAGCTCCTTGTGCAATGAAGGGGAAGAGTTAGGTGCCTAACAATGAGATTCACAAAAGGCTGAATGGGGAGTGCCTCAGTTAACCAATAAGAAATGCTGAGGCAAGGCCAAACCCCACCCTTCAAAGGGATTAGATGCCTTATGTGGGCCAGAGGGGAGTGCCTTTCTGTGTTTGGGATTCATAGCTGCAAACCCTCCCTGGAACTATGGCCTCAGACCTTTCTCACAAGGAACAGGAATGTTGGTAGTACTGCCTCCCCTTTACAACCTTTAATCCATTGGCTAGTAGAGCACTCACCTAGGATGTGGGAAACAGACATAACTTCAAGTCCCTTCTCTGCTTATTGTAGAGCAGGGGTTTTAAGTCAGTTCTCCAAATTCCCAGGTTATTACCCTAATTGCTGGGCTATGGTGGATTCTTCTAGCACAGGTGCTGGCTTCCAATTTTCCCCAGGTATATTCAACCGCTGCTCAGCCCCAGGCTTGCCCCCACTCCACTTCTTCCCCCAATACCCCACCCCCACTCCCACTCCACCCCTTCCACCAAAACCCCACCCTCACCTCACCTCTTCCTGCCCCCTCCCCTGAGTGTGCCCTGTCCCTGCTCCGCCCCCTCTTCCAGCATTTCCTGCAAGCCACGGAACAGCTGATGCGTGGTGGGTGGGAGGCACTGGGAGGGAGAGAAGTTGATCAGCAGGGCCACAGAGAGGCAGGAGGGAGGGAAAATCTGGCTGCCAGTGGGTGCTAAACACCCACTAATTTTTTTCCATGGGTGCTCCCGCCCTTGAGCACCCACAGAGTCAGCGCCTATGTATTCTTGGGTGGGATCTTCCTCAATCTCTACTGCTGAAACTGTTTCTCTTTGTATAAAAAAATCAAATATTCTTTGGAACAAGGGTCTCACAGCTGAATGCCTTAACCCTAGGCAATGGAGTTAGTCTCACTCTTTCTCTGGCCCAATAAATATTTAGTTATTTACACAATGTGGAAGAGCTTCATCAAAAGAGATTGGGCTATGACAATTTACACCAGCTGAGGATCTGCCCTATAGATCAACCCTCCTGACTTCAAGGCCGGGCCCCAGAACACTATTCCAATCGCCTAATTTCAATTGGGTTACTGCCCTTTTGTGCCACACCAAGGGCACAAAAGAGTTCTAAAGTCAGCAGATCCAGCTATCAGAGAATACCCCATGGGATTGGGTTCATCATCATCAATCCTCTTCACTCCCGCTGGAGTATAAGGCACCAACAAATCTCCTCCATGCCTCTCGATCTTGGGCAAGCCAGCTGATTTCATTCCAGGGATTGGGGTACTGCCTGGATGATTTGGAGCCAGAGTAGCAGCATTATGCACCCCTCTCCTTATAGCCCTTTGCATAGTGGGGAGGTCAGTGGCATGGGTGGAGAGCTTCAGCACTCTAGAGCAGTCCGTTGGAACTGTAGGCACTATAATGTAAATTATAGCAAAGAATGCTGTAATTTACGCCAGGGACTGGGCAGGTTCAGGCTGGGCCCAATACAAAGGCGAAACAAAAATTATTATTTGTATTTGTATTTATTTCTATTGCAGCAGCACCTAACGATCCCTACCAGGATCAAGCCCCCAACATGTAAGATGTTGCACAACATACGGTAAAAGAAAATATCTGTCCTGAAGAGCTTACATACTAAACAGACATATGGAACAAAGGGACAAAGAGCCCTGATCTCAGATGGGGTATCTGGGTACTACTGTAATACAAATAATAATAATAACAATTACCATTTTCTTCCTTGGTCTCCAAAGATGTTTCACTGTGTATTGAAATGCTTTTGTAACCCACACTTACACAATGTGGTACTCTGTCCCCCTCTAGTGCAAGGCTGCACAGACTGGAATTATAAGTGTTACAGCCTTCACTTTAGCAAGGGTGGGCCTTCTAGCTCAGGTAGTAGCAGCTTATGCTTTGTGATTTAGAGGTCTCAGGTTCAATACCATTGACCAACCCTGGAGTATTATATTACACAATGTATGTTTTATACTGTATGATATATCATAATATAATAATAATATATAATAATACTAATATATAATTGTATTATCTCAGGGAAATGAAGAGGGAAAGGTCCTCTGTCTCTATAGGTCTGATTCTGGACCAGGTAATACTGGTGAAAATCCAGTTTATTCAGATATTCTGGTTTTACATCAATATAACTGAGACCAGAATAAAAGATGTTTGTGAGTCTGATTCCAGGGTTTGGACACCTGGCAGCAGTCCGGGTGCCTATGCATCTAACAGGGTTAAATCTGGCTCATTTTGGCTGCTAAGAGTCACTGCTTGAGCCCACTAGTTTCATAACTTTTATAACTCTCTCTAATGGGCCTGAACTGCCAATAAAGAATTCACATCAAATAGTCACTTGCAGACACCTGTCCCAGCTCCACTGTCCAGTCCAGGCTGATATGGGAGTCTGTGCTTGGGGTACTGCTCAGCACACATTCCAGCTCCTTGTAAATGGGCAGCTCACCATGGTAATGTAGAAGTAGATTTGTTATCCTTGGCCTTCTGATAACGCGCCTCGAGCCCTTTTATCTTTTTCCCACACTATGTTCCAGTCTGGTTGATCCCATTATCATCCAGCAGTTTCTGAGGTATGCCATTGTACTGAAGGGCATTTCTCTTTTGAGTACCAAAGTCATGAGTTTTGTTTGCTTCTTCTCAAAGATGAACCAGAGCTTTGGTGTTGGCCCCTGGCCACGTGGCTGCATGCTGACTTGGCATTCTTCTCACTCCTGCATCAGACACTGGAGAAGATATTGCAAGCAATATGCATCTGAGTATACTGAGTGGAACCATAAGAACTTTGGCAACTTCCAGGAAGGACAGATCATGGGTAAGACAGGACAAAGGAATAGATACCCTGAGGGCTTATTGGAAGGGATTGCTGGACCACCATCTATTAATAATAGTGACAGGCTGTAGCCATGTGTTCACACTGCAGGCATCTCGATTAACAAGTTAAATCTCCAGTGAAGACAAAGCCAGTGTCCGCCAAGGACTGTGGGACTGATTCACTTTTGCATTATTCCAGATTTTGATGGAGTTATGCTGGTGCAACAGTGGAGTAACACAGCAATGCATCAGGCCTTATGCTGCTTTAATGAAACCCTTCAGAAGCCAGCGGTGGATGTAGAAAAGTCCCCTGAGTATAAGTTAATTCATGTGGGAGTAGGACATATCAGGTGTAACTTTTAAAAGTGCTTATTCCCCTATCTGGGAATCTGAAAAGGAGCAGGAATATCATGTTAAATAAAAATGGATGTAGCAGAAGGTGGCGAGAGAGGTTAAAAAGGGAATACTTAGAATCTCTTGTGCCTAGTGGCACACGAGGCAACCCATTTCCCCCCTGACTACTGTCTATCTAAAGCAAGATGTTTGACTTCATCATAAGTTGTTGCCATCATGGCACCATCCTTTTTAATCATCCTGTGATAGGTCATTCCTTGTTCTCCCCACCTTCTCTTTCCTGCAGGTGAAATCCAATCTAAGGTGCACCTGTAATCCTTCTGCCAGGTGGAGTGGGCAGCAGCCAGGGCCGGGTTCAATATCCAGGGTTTCCTCTTAAAAATATAACACAGAACCAGCTTGAGCCCCCACCCAATAATCTGGGAAAACAACACCATTCCTGGCATGGCTGGCCCAGTTCAGCTGACTTGGGCTTGTGGGGCTTGGATTCTGGGGCTATAAAACTGCAGATGTTTGGCTAGGGCTGGAGCCTGAGTTCTGGACTCCTACAAGGCAGGAGAGTATTGGAGCCTGGCCTCCAGCACAAGCATCTACAGTGCAATTTTACAGCCCCATAGCCCTGTGAGCCTGACTGAACCAACACATGCCACCCACAGGTGTTTAATCAAGGTGTGGACATAACCTAAGAGGCAATATTTTCCCCCTTGCGAGCACTGAATCTGGGTAATTTTATTAAAGAAAAATACAGCATTAATTTGGGAACAATGACATGAAAATATGCAATCAATAGATAAAACACTTGTCCCACCGTATCTCAGCAGTATCCTTTGCCTTGGTTTTCCACCTCACGGTGTGAGAATCCAATGGATGAATTTCCCTCCACCGCACCCCACTCATGATTTGTTGTCTCTTTAGTGATTTCACTGGATAGTGGGAACCTCTCTGCTGCTGCCTATTCTGTGTTCTTTTCCCTGCAACACTATCACCATACCAAGTCTAAGATTCAGCCCCCACACGTTATTAGTGAGTTCAGCTCTAATGGTCCCTGAGAAATACCCAGGACTCTCAATTGAGTCTAGACATTTCTGACCTTAAACACTGGAAAGAGAAGAGTCAATGGCTTCTTTAAACAGGCCCACACCACTAGGTGAAAACACCTGTTCCAACCCCCTCTGAGTTCCACTTGGATTTGGCATCACTATGCCCCGCTTAGGGAGTGAGGGTCAGTTTAGGGTGCCTCAATAAGGACATGCTAAGTACATTTCTACTGGCCTTTACTCATACAATAAAGAGAACAATATTTAAGTATCCTATCAATCAATATTAAAGTGAATCTTTCCCTAAAGCAGCCATAATTGCTCACTTTGGCAAGCAGATCTGCCTGCTGATTACCTAGGCAGAGTAGGTGTGTGTATGGAAATATGGTCTGCTCCTCAGCTCTGTTCCCCCAGTTCATCACTTGATGGCAGGAAGAGCTCATTCAGACCCTGCTTACATACCTTGTGCTACTGCCATGGGGTAGCTTGATGCAGAGACTGAGTTTCTAATGTGCAGAGAAGTGCTCAACCTCGGCTCTGTCCCATGCCCTGCCTCTTCCTGCCCCCCGCTCCACCCCTCCCCTGCCTCTTCCAGTCCTGTTCTGCCCCCTCCCCTGAGCACACCCCACTCTGGGAATAGGCAAAGGCAGGAGGTCCTATCCCCGTGCTGATGATAAGTGGCCATTACGGACTGCAGTTTGCCCCAGTGATAGGGGGCTGGATGATGACTAGCAGTAGGCACTGAGGCAAGGTGAGTGTAGAGGGTTAGAGGTGCCCCTGGGAGGAGAGACCCAGATTGTGGGTTACTACTGGGGGGCAGAACCCTGAGATAAAGGAGTACCAGGGTCCAGGAGGGACATGGGACCAGCAGCAGGCAAGACACTGGTCTCTATAGGGAGTTCTGAGCTGGAATTGAGCTAATTCCCAGGATAATCAGCAGGAGGCACTGTGCCAGTGAGTCATCACTTTGCTACATGCATATTTCCACATTGGTTACACAATCTCTCCAAAGAATTCCCAAGATTCTTCTTAAACACTTCTGGTGGAATGAGTTCAGCTTCTGTAGTATACATCCACCATCTGCCATGTTTCTTAGGCATACAATAGTGTTGGAAGGACAATAGCATTATACAATCACATTTTAGTGTGTAGAGGTAGCCTCTTAATCTTCCAGATATTTGATAAACAGGAGAACAATCCACTGGCCTTACCAGTTCTTGCCTTCACTTCTTTAGTGAGCTGGCCATTAGCAGATATTGCACTTCCAAGGGAGATGAAGTCATCAACTTTTTCATACTGTTCTTAATCAATCACATATCTGTCAGTGTTGACAGCATTCTCTCTTATCTCCATAGTCTTGGTCATCAGAGTACTGATACAAAGTCTCACGTTAGCAGCTTCTGCTTTTATGCTCACAGTCTTTTCGTTCCATCCAAGTAATCCAATATGACTATATCATCTGCAAAATCTGTCTGCTGCCCAAACAATACCAGTATCCTTGGGAGCAGCCATTGCTGTTCTCATTACAAAGTCTATGACAGTGCAAAAGAGAAATGGGATAGTTTTTAATCCTTGCCTTATGCAATAACAATCTTAAACAATCTTGTGTCTCCAATCTCTGTCCTAATGCAGCACACAGATGTCACACAAAGCTTTGTAAAAATGGAATAGGGAGGGAAGTATAATTATTGAAGGAGAACAGAAGAGTGATATATTTTTATTTTGAGTGATGGTATTCAAAAGTGGTAGGAAAGGAAGAAAAACAGAGGAGAGGGAACTGATGGGAAGACTTTAATAGTCTTCATAATTCCAATATTTATAAAAACATGGAACTGATTAGAGGCAGAATAGAAGCTAGAAGAAACGTGGAGCAAGAAGATGAAAGAAGAGAGAGAGGACAGGTCAAACTGGGAGAGAAACAGACAGAAATGGAGGATCTGTAGCAAAAGGGGTTCTTACATTTTTTTTATCCTTGTTTGTCACCTCTGTAATGCTCTGAGAAATGTATGTATGTTTCCTTCAAATATTTGTCTTCATGCTGCCTTCCACCAATGCATGAGATTGTGGACAGAGACAGAGGAGAGCTGGTAACTGACAGGGAAAGATCCCTGAGATGGATGAAGAAGCAAGTGGGTAAATAATTAAACATGAATTCATACAAGCTATTCCTTTGTTCCCTTTTTTGAGAAAGGAGGGGAACAAAACCTGATTTATCTGCTAGCATAGATTATTTGGATGGAACAGTATATGGAACTCTGCTGTTGTAGCAGACGTTTTTGGATTTGCCTTAGGAGATAATCATGTTGTTTTAGCTTAATCTTGTGTTTTGACTGATCTTCCTCTTTCCTGCCTATAACATTTGTAACTCTGCAATGTAATTTCCTTGTAACAAAATAGGTGTAAAAAAAGGGAAGAGAACACCCTCTTCTTCTATCATGTCTTTTTCTTTCTTTCTTTTAATACCTACCCTCCATACCCTTCACCATCCATTTTCTTTTATGTATGTTTGTGCATGTGCATAAGAAGCAAATAACCAGGACCATGTTTTTTTTAAATAATTGGTGTCTCCCTGTCAGCATAATTAAACTGAAGAGGGAATGCAGTTTGCCAAGTAGGAAAATAAACTGGAGTCTCTGCCCTATATAAAAACATAATTAAAACATTTAGCAGCCAAAAAGATCAGGAGACAAAAATGTCATATTGTACAGTTTCATTTGCCGGAAACACTCCTGAACTGAAATTGGAAGAGCTGACACCATGCCTTAGGCCTGGTTTGCAGTGCTGGTCTCCCTGCAAGAAACTGACTAGAATAGTATCAAGACAATAGCTCTGGTCTCCAAACTGTAAGCGGCATGGGCATTTTTTCCTTTCCCTATCACAAATATTTAAATTTGTTTTTGAGTTGGTTTGAGGTGTTTGTGCAGGCTTTTATAGGTAAATATTAGTTTAACTAGTGTAAAAGCCCGTGTACACGGGCCAACCGTAAGGGCTCGTGCCCCCCCTCGCCCAGCTCCCTCTCCCCCCGCTCAGCTCCCTCCCCCCTCAACTCCTCGTCATGTGCCCGACAGCCCAGCTAACTTTATATGTATAACTGCTCCTTGGTGCTCTCTAGATCAGTGGTCGCCAACCTTTTGGTCCTCACGGACCACTAAAGTGGTGTGGTGCAGGCCCCCCTCCCCCCCGGCTCCAGCGGTGCGGCTCGGCCCCCCCCCCCCCCGGCTCCAGCGGCGCAGCTCGGGGCCCCCCCCCCCCGGCTCCAGCGGCTCGGCACGGCCCCCCCCCGGCTCCAGCAGTGCGGCACAGCCCCCCCCCCGGCTCCAGCGGCGCGGCTCGGCCCCCCCCCGGCTCCAGCGGCGCGGCTCGGCCCCCCCCGGCTCCAGCGGCGCGGCTCGGCCCCCCCCCCCCGGCTCCAGCAGCACGGCTTGGGCCCCCCCTTGCTCCAGCGGTGCGGCTCGGGCTCCAGCGGCGCGACGCGGCTTGGGCCCCCTGGCTCGAGCGGCGCGGCGCGAGACGGGAGGCAGTAGCGAGCCAGCGCTTGCTGGCCGCCGGGGACGGGGCGGGACAGGCGCCCGCAGCCTCTTGCCTGCCCGGAGGGGCGGCCGTGAGGGAGCCCAGCGCCGCGGACCACCAAAATTTTCCCGCGGACCACCGGTTGGCCACCGCTGCACTAGATCGCTCGGGCAGGCCATTTTGTGGCTCCGAACTACAACCCCCAGCATGCCGTTCATCCGGGCCGTTTCTACTGCGCATGACGGCTTCACACACCATTCGCTTGTCTTTTATAATATAGGGTTTGAACAGCTGAAGCCTTAGTAGAAGTTCATGGCTGATTCAAAGCCTCCAGTATGCTGAGGCTGAGTTTAAACAGTTACCACTTATCTGGCAGGACTTCAGGTGCCTCGCAGCTGAGTTGAACACAGTGTCAAATGAAGAAGTACTTGTCTGAGGAACTGAAAAGCACATTGGATTGCATGTCTCAAACAGCCCTGGACTGTCTTTTCTTCATCTTGGTTTCAAAGCAAAATGAAACCTCTTGGCTTTCTTCTCATCTCACTCTCCCATTTAGTATTTGACTTCTGCTTCAGGTATTGCAGGACTGTGCAGCAAATGACATTGCAGGATTGCTATTTACATTGGTGCTGCAATTTCTATAGCAATGAAAATGTACTTCCTCTGCTGTTTGCAAACTTTGACAGCTGACCTCATAGTCTGACTTACAGAGGAAGTGTTAGTAGCAACTTCATCTGCAAACATAGAAACAGCAGAAGTACAAGAAGTATGCACAGCCAAATATGCCGGTTCTTTTACATCAAATTTCTGTTACTCTGTTTCTGCAGTCCTTGCACATGCAAGACTGCCATTGATTTAAGAGTTATGTGCATATAAAGCCTCCAGGTTCAGACCTATATTGATTGTGTATCATTTTATGCATTTATGAATTAATTTCTATGCCTATTTTGTTAGAAATCATATACCAGATCCTCTGCTGGTGTCAATAACTACAGCTCCAGTGACTTTAATAGAACTATGCCATTTTACACCAAAGGAAGATGTGTCCCCACATCTGTAGGGGTTTTATGATAAAAAAGGTAACTCCCTCATGCATACCGGTAATTTATTTGCATAAATAATTGTATACTCTGCCTTAATCCCTTGTGAACCCACAGAGAGTCATTTGCTTAACCCCTGCGAGATTTCTGCCAAGCAAAATAAAAAACATGCTTTTATTGATGGACTATGTAAGCATATAAATTGTGTCTCAAATATTCATCAGCTACTTTTCAAGCAAGCAATTTGCTAGACAAATTATATATAAATTATACAAATAATAAGATATTATAAGGCAAATCACTGTATTGTGTTGCTTTATAAATCCTTTATCTAAATTCTTTATAAATCATTTATCTAAGTTCAGGTTATTCCATTTGCCAATATTTTTATTACCCAAAAGAGAGCCAGAATCTTTAGCTATATTCTTTGAATATTAACCTGATCCTAAATAAATAATGTATGATATTATAAATTAGTTTCATTGTAACTTAGCCTTAATTAAAATTAAAAAAATAAACTTCTCCATGTTTCTAGTGTAATATCCCAATTTAGATCCATTCCCCAGGAGACATTGCTAAAAACAAATAGCTAGCAATGTATATTGGTTGATATCACATTAGTTTGAGGCCAGCTACTCATACCGTGCACCAAGCATGAGTAAACAGGCTTTTCACAGGAAGTCGATGCATGAACTGGGTGAGGTGAAGCTTTCCCACTGTTCTACCTGGAGCAAAGATATGTAGTACGGTAGCTGCATAGCCATTCCATGGCCTATTAAACACTGCAATGCTGGTATTTTGGTAAGTTGGATAATACTTTGCAGACCCACTGGCTACTCTATGAGCTCTACACATGGGAGGCTTATAGGTTTGGGCTCTACTCCTTGTGAACCCAGAAAGGGTTAACCACTTCACTGGGCAGAAAGGAGGAGATTAGCCCTTTTAGACTGCACAAGCTGCAAAATGGGCAGTTGTGGCATATTAAGCTTCTAGGAATTGGAACTGAAAGCTGTGGTGCCTAAGTGGGGGAAGTCATAAAAAGGAAGCAGAAGGCCCCAGAGGGAATTAGCTAGCTACTCTCTAGCTTCATCCTGACTAGGGGAAAGGAGTAAGTAGTGAAATTAACTTCCTGCTTGAACTAAGGAGGCCTATACTACTGCCAGAGAGTGACCACAGTAAGACTGTTTTTATTTGCTTGTTAGCTGAAGCAGATGGAAAGAAGCTGCCCTGTGTTCTATTACATTTATGATTATAGCCAAGAGAACTGTCCCATCACTATGTTATTTTTCCAAAGCTGGGAGTGGAATGGATTTTCTATTCTTTGTTTTTAATATAATTTAATTATAATATAATATATAATTTTAATATAATTTATAAAAAAGGGGATGTGACCCTAACCCATAGTGGTAGCTGGTGTTCTTGTTACTGGCTTCATAGTAGCAGATTGAGTTTCCCGCTGGAGAAGAAAAGAAAACTCATCATTGCTCAAGTTGAAGCATCAGAGTCATATATGTTTATAGTTATTAATACTATTTTTCTATAAATCAGTTTTTAATATGTCTATCTTCAGAAAATATTAATTTTGCTATCTAAGCCATTGGTCTTTGAAATTATGCTTATCCATATTCCAGGGCCATTTGAAATTTCTTCCAGTGCTGTAGGATGCAAGGAATTTAGTAACTTAAAAACGTATCTGACAAAGATGCTAGATAGTCAGGATAAGTGAAATGCTTATGCTTGTAAAATTATAAGGAAATTATTACTGACTGCATACATTTTGTATCTGCCATTCCTAAAGTAAAGTATCAGAGGGGTAGCCGTGTTAGTCTGTATGCACAAAAACTATGGGGAAAATTGACATGCTCAGACCAATTTATAAGGAAATAGAACAATTTATAAGCATGCTCCAGCTGTAATTAGTCTGTACCGCAGTTGGCCTAGCTCTAGGAAAACTCTAGGGGCCTTTTGTGCTTTGCAGCTGCAGAAGATAATTGCAAGTCTTAAGAGGAATTATCACCTTCCAGTAGCCAAGCAAAGAATCTAAGAATTCAGTGATTTCCCCCTTCTTCAAGGTAGAGTCCTTAACTCACCCATCACAATTGTCCTTACTGACAAATAAAGCTTGTCTTAGACCATATGCATATTGGGGAAGTACCATGTTAGAAAACATGCTAACATGCTCCACTGTGATGCTAAACAGAACTTAGCAACTAATGTCACCAGGAACAAGTCATGTTTAAAAGCTAGTTAGCAGGTCATGGTTAACATCAGCTTCTCTTTGGCTGGTGAGATGACAGCTCTCCGTCTGTTTCAATCTACTCCAACCACTATTGATGTTAGTCAGGGACAATCAGTCATTAGTACACTATTAATGGGGAGAAGAGACAACTGCCCATAAACTCTGATTGAGAATATCCTGTGCCAGAAGAGTGAAACAAAGACTGATACAGACAGGATGAAACAATTAATTCTTCCAAGCCTATGCTGAGGCTGAATTACAGGCTACCACAGGGTCTGCACAGGTTTCCTTCCTTTCTCCCCTGTGTTCTGGCTGAGAAAAAAGTCCTCACACCTTTCTTTAGTGTTTCACCCTAGTGCTTTTATTTACAGTGCCACAAAATGGTTCCCTTTAGCCCCCAACAGTTATCCCCAGTGGCCCTTAAGGCTCCCTAGCCTTAGTGAGGAGGAGAGCTCCTATCTCCTCCTTGGCTAGCCTCCTGACTGAGTTTTACTCAGGGCTTTTCTAGCCCTCTCAGTCATCAGCCCCAGCTGCGGCAGCTAAACTCAGTTTCTGGCCCTGAGCCAGCCCTAGTTAGGGCCCACAGCTGGGCTCCTTACTAACTGTTTGGAGCCAGAGCTGCTGGCCTCTCTGCCAAAAAGCATGGTTCAGCCACCAGCAGCAGGGCACTCAAGGGGTTTTATCCCTGCCCTGCCACACAGACCAAGAGAATCTTCCTTTCAGCCTCCATTGAGCTACCTAATCCCAGCCCAAGGAGCTATCCAGGGTGGTAAAACACTACACTAATCCTGAGTGTCCACAGTCTGCATCAGAACCAACTACTAACAGCTGCAAAGAACTATCATCCTTCTTCACTGAAAAGAAAATGCACATTTGGGAAGGCTTCTCAAATAACCTGGATCCATTCCACCCGCACCCACCAACCAATAGCATGCATTCCAAAAGTTCAGTATATTCACTCAACATGAAATTCTGGGCTGTAAGAGAACCCAATAGGAGTCTCAATCCAAGACTTTTGAATCTGATCCATGCCCTTCCTGGTTTGTGAAAGAATCATGGACAATCGGTGCCACTCATGATGGAATCAGCCAAAACCTTCTTCAATGGAGGAATCTTATCTTTCTCCTTCAAACACATAATTGTATGACCAACATGAAAGAAATCCATCATGGATACATTGGTTCTAGCCAACTACTGCCCATGTCAAACCTTCGGTTCCATAGCAAGCTCAAAGAGAAGCTAGCCAAAGGCCAACTACAATCCCATCTTGTACAAGTACAAGAACAATCTGGATTCAGGACAAATTGCAATGGAAAATGAGATCTGCCACTAGTCTGATCACTTGTGGAGTCCAGAAAGGATCAACTCTCTCCTTGGTCCTAGTCAACATCTCCATGAAGCTACTAGATAAACTAGTCAGATGACATGGCCTCAATTGCCAGCAATAGGCAGAAGAAACACAGCTCTACCGATCCTTCACCACATATGACCTCACCACTACCAAGATGACCTAGTGCTTGGATGAGATCAGTTCATGTCTGAAGAACTGGTTGAAGCTGAGCAGGACAGAGCATATGCTGGTAGGCATAGGAAAGCATTCTGAAGAGTTTGCAGCCATGGCACAATTGAAGGTACACACCCGCAACAGGTCAATTCAGTCCTTAGCTTAGGAGTGCTCCTGGATTCCTAAGTGACACTAAGCTGTCACTTAGCAGCATCCATAAGGCTTTCTGCCATCTCCCGAAAGCTAGCCCATCCTGACAATTGACGGCCTCAGTTATACCTTTATCACCTCTTGTCTGGACTACAGCAATGCAATATACCTGGCCATGAAGGCTTCAGTGCATAGGACACTCCAACTGGCACAGAATACTGCAGTGTGTCTCCTCAGCAACAAAGGCTACTGAAAACACATAAGATCTGCCCTCTACTCTCTACACTGGCTTGCTATAGAATTTTGAATCAAGTTCAAGATCTTGGTCATTACCTTCAAAGTATTCCATGGCCTGGACCCAGGATATCTAAAGAAACAATGGAAATGAAGATTGTGGTTAACAACTCTGCTCCTTTGGACAAGGGAACTTTCTACAATAAGAATAAAGCTAATCTCTCCAGGAAACACGGCTTTCTTGGAAACTAGTCCCAGACTGTGGAACGAACTCCCACAGAAAGCAAGGACTATCACAAATCTCACCACCTTCTGCTCCAAGTGCAAGGCACATTTATTTGATCTTGTGTTCTCTATCATCTGTGTATAGGGTGTGTGTGTGGTATTATGTGTCTTTAACTTATGTACACACTTCTGCTGGGGAGAGGATGACACACATTGACAGATATTAGTCACACTGCTTAATGCAGTATTGGAAGGCACTTTTGTCAATGAAAGTAACATCCATGTAAAGCTGATAAAGTTATTATATCTGCCATTTTTAAAGAGTTTTCTGCTTGCCTTAACTGGGTGCTTCTGTCGGCCAGGAATAAATATGAATGTAGACTCATGGACAAATAGGTTTACATGAGGTGACTTACACTGACCAAATTTTGCACTGTAGGCAATGTCTTGTATACTATGGTGATAAGTGGGGTATCAGAACCTATACAAAAAGAGTGGGGAACACTTGTGGTACCTTAGGCCAGGTTTACACTGTGGGGGAGGTGGGGGGGTTACCTAAGACACGAAACTTCAGCTACGCGAATAGCATAGCTGAGGTAGACGTAGCTTAGACCAACTTAACTCTGCATCCTCACAGCGGTGAGTCGATTGCTGACACTCCCCTGTTGTTTCCGCTTCTGCTTCTTGGGCGGTGGAGTTCCAGAATCTAGATGAGACGTAATAAATCAATCCCCGATAGATCGATCACTACCCATCGATCCAGCAAGTAGTGTAGACGTGCCTTAGAGACTAACCAGTGCCACAAGCACTCCTTGTTCTTTTTTGTGGATACAGACTAACACGGTTACTACTCTAGAACCTACATAGTATAGGATAACCTTTAGGCGCTGAGCTCCTTTAAAAACTGGCTATGTTTATTTTTAGGCACCTAAGTAAGTGATCTGCTTTCCCCCCCCCCCCCCAAAATACTGACCACATAGCAGCTTCCACGTCTCCAACAGCAACTTCAAGCACATGTTTTGTTTGTTTTGTTTGTTTTTTTGGGTGAATCTTGTTTCAGGAACAAAAAGGAAACAGTCAGAACACCTCTTCTTATACTCTTACATAACTTTATAATTTAAAAAAGAACTGTGGAGAATGAGCCGTGAAGTCCTTGATCTTCCTCCTTCCATCCCACCTTCTCTTCTGCCTGAAACTGCTAAGATTAGAACACAGAATAAATTCTAACTCCTGTTTGGATTCAAGTGAAATGGAGAATAAGCACCACTGAGTTATCTGGCTTTCATCTTGGTTAAACTTTATATAAAAGATGGAAGTTAAAGGGAATTGAAGAGGGTGAGGGACTCAACAATTGGTGGTTGTGTATGGAAATTCCTCTGATTTATGGGCTTCCATGTAAATCTGGTCTTTTTGCTTACTGACCAGCCCCTGAGCAAAGCGAGATATGTGACGTTCCAGATCAGTATGTGCAGTCCAGAAGGTAGTGGATACCTCCACCATAAATACATGAACAGTGCATGCTTAACCTGACCGATGTGGAACCTGAACACTTGGTAGAGTTGTAGTTAGTGAGGGAGATGTGTGGGATGTAGGTAGTGTTTCCTTAGCAGTCAGAGTCTGAGACAGAAGGACGTGCCTTGTGAATATGCCAGTTTCAGTGTGTGTGTGTGTGGATGCTCTGGCATGGTTATGAAGTATTTTGTCACCTGGTATTTCCTTGCTCCTTAGGGCAGGGATGAAACTACTTAACTAACTGGAATCCCTTTTTAAATGAAGCTTTTAAAAACGGATTATTATAGAATATATATGACGGGGAAATACCTTTTTTAAACACGGGCAAGGCAAACATGTTCCCTCAGGATGGGGATCTTCACCCTGGGCACGAGGGAGATGAGGGATCTTGCGGGTGAAGCCCCCTGGGGCTGACTGCCAGTAAGGGCAGCGCGCCGTGACCGGAAAGCTGGGGCATGGCACGCCCAGGTGTCTCAGGGCAGCGGGCTACAGCTGTACCGCTCGCCCGGGGCGATGCCCCCTCCAGGGGCCAGCAGGCCCTTCCTCCGCGGGGGGGTGAGGCGATGGGGAGCGCAGGCAGGTGGCGGGGCGAGTCTTGGCCAGGCTGGGTGACATGGAGCCAGCTTCCCCCGCCCGCTTTGACTAAACGGGGTTTTCCCTCCGCCGCCCACTCACCCCGGTGTTCCCACCCCTACCCCGCCCCGCTCAGGGAGCGGACCCCGAGGGCTCAGGGAAGACTGAGAGGCTTCGGTGCTGCCAGTGCGCATGCTCGGCTCTCTCGGGCATGCGTATTGGTAACAAGGGAGCCGAATCTCACGCGGTCCCCTGAGCCGTTCCCGCCCCGGGGCGGGGCGGCCTGACGCAGAGCGCGGCGGGCGGAGGAAGCCCCGGGGAGGAGGCGGGGCTTTTTCAGCGAGCGGCGCAGGCGGCCAGGCCAGGATGCGCCTGGCATCCCGCGGTAGGCAGCGCGCCACCCCCGTGCCGCGCCCGCCGCCCCTCCTCCGCCCGCGCCCGGGGCGCTGAGCCGCCCCGTCCCCTCGGCTGCGCCATGGCGGCCCCCGGCAGCATCGTGTCCGTCATGGCGAGTAAGACCAAGACCAAGAAGAAGCACTTCGTGGCGCAAAAAGTGAAGCTGTTCCGGGCCAGCGACCCGCTGCTCAGCGTCCTCATGTGGGGGGTCAACCACTCGGTAAGTGCGGGGCTCCCCGGCCCCCTCCGCAGCCCCCCGAGCAGCCGGGGCATCCACCCCGCTCCGGCGTGGGGAGCAGCGCCTCTTCCCGCGCGTGAGGGGCGCCTCTCGGGGGCCCCGCGGGACGCGACGCCGCGGGTGACAGCGGGTGTGCGGCGCGCCGGACTGGCGGGGAGCTGCCGGGACCGTTCTCGTGGCCGGGCTGCGCCGCTCACCGTGGGGCTGCGCCGCTCGCAGCAGCTGCTGTGACCGGCCGTGGCGCAGGGCAGCGCGGTAGCGGAATCGGCTCGTGCGCCGCCGCCAGCCCGCTGGTTTCGCCGCCGCAGCTGCTGGTGCTGGGGACTGATGCCGGTCGCGGAGCCGCGGTGAGTGTCAGGCAGCGGCAGAGAAGCGGCTGCTGTAAAGGGGAGGAGGCGAGGGAGGCTCGCTAGCCGCAGGCAGTGTAGTCTCCCTCCCCCGCCTCGAAAGCCCGGGTGTTAGTGTCAGAGCCAGAGAGCGAGCCGAGGAAGCGCCGCCGGCTTGCTGTGCTGCAGTCCCTGTCTCTGAATCAGCGAGAGCGACTCGTGGAGCGGAACCCGTGAGGTGTTAATCTGATTATACGGAGGAGCAGCAGGAGGAAAGCGGAGACATGACCGCTGGGTCTGGGCAGAGCCGTAAAAGTTTGCATGTGTAGATGCGTATTGTCACTGATCTGCCCTGATGCAGCAGCCGGGTGGAAAAAGCCAGGAGAAGCGAAATCGTCTTTGAGGTCTTCAGTGGCTGGATGTGTCTGTGTGTGTTATGTACACGTCTCGCTTTCCCACACCTCCCCCATTGTGCAACTGTGACGAGGATTGTTAAAACGTGAGACTAACAGGGGTCTAACGTTTGCATTAAACCTTTCTCCAGATAAGGAAAGGTGACTGCATAGGGCAGTAGGCAAAATACATAACAGAGGTGCCCATTAAGTCACAATATTTCTCATTATGATTTGAGCTGTTCTACCTTCACAACAAGATTTGTTCTTAAGAAGTGGGTATATTGGATATACTATGGTAATAAATGCAGATTTTAACTTCTTGAGTTCTGGTACCTCAAAAACAGTTTAAGCAAACGTTTCTGTTTTTTGTTGGGGTTGAGAAGGTTTTTTGTGTGCTCTTGAGATTTTAAAACTGCCAAATGGCAACATTTTCCAAGTGTCGTATCACTCTGCAGGTGATATGCTGTTATAACTACATGCTGTCAAGGAATTTAATGTAGCCAGATACATAAACTAACTGTGGCTTGTGAGTGTTTAAAATTGGGAGCCTAATAATGAAGGTGTCACATGCATGGGGCATTATGTGACTCAGGGCACGGCTTTGCATCTTTAAATAGCTAATGCAGAAGGCTAATGATGTAGAGTCTAAAGATCACCTAAATCCAGACATTGGAGAGTAAAGTCAAAAGCTTTTTGGTCTCATGTTAGTTTTTTATTGCCTGTTCTCTATTAATGGAGTCCCACACAATTGATACTTTGGTATTCTTGCAACTGGTTAATAGGAAATACAGATTGAGATCACTGGATAAAAGCAGACATTTCAATACAACAATGAAGGCTGTCTTACTACCAACAGTCAGACTCTCCTTGTCATGCCACCCAACCCCTCTAGTCCTGTCTTTTGTTTAACTTAAAAAAAATAAATGATCTCATCCCAAACCTGTAGTCCTCAGTCAACCATCTAATCATACACCATTTAACAGTCTTAACACATTTGATGAATTTTTTAGAAATTCGGTAGGTTCAGATTTCTTTACAATGGTGGGCAAGCTTCATTATCTCCATGGAGACAGCCTCTGAGAGTTAGTTACTTTATTTATGTGATTTGCTTAAGATAACAGAATAAATTGGTGGCAGAGCTCAAAATAGATTGCAGATCTCCCAAGGGACAGTTGTAGTTGGTGGCATCCTGTACACTGGGCAGGTAAGGGTGGAGCAAATAAGTACATTACTTTTTGTCACCATTACTAGTCCTAGCAGAAAAGACCAAAATGTCTGTCCCACCCCCACCCTAATGGTAAAGTAAGTAGCAAGCAAGACAACTTCATGTATGACACATAACTGATCTATAACAGCATTTGATATGTTTCCTTCAAGCTTAAAGCTTTTGATATCTGTTGGGAAATATAGCAAAATCTAAGTGAAAATAAGCAAATTTAGTAACCCATAAGTTATTACCGTTGTCTTTCTCCCTCTTTCTTCATTTTTTTCATATCTCTAAAATTCATTCTGTCCCGCCTATCTTTCTCATTTTGTTTATTGCCCTCTTTTCCTTCTGGAGGGAAAAACAGCCTCCCCTTGCTGTTTCTCATTCACCAACGGTTGTTTTTCTTCCTAAGGTGCAACAATGGGGAAAGAAGGTTGAATCCTTTCTCCCCTACTGCAGTCCTGTCAGGTTCTTCACATTCTGTCTCTCTTCTCTACTGCTCCCCACCCACAAATAACTTGAACTTTAAGATGTGTAGTAGGATGCATTCTGCAACTGTGTGGGCATGAATAGTTCACTTCCTAGCTGTGTCCTTTGTTTCCTGTGCTCTGAAGAGTTGGGAGAGCAGAGATGCTGTCAGTTGACTAGATACAAGAGTGAGATGGCATGTGGGGAACTGTGCCTCTAGTGAGGAGAAACAAATTTCTGTGACATTATAGAACATGTAAGACAAATCTGGTATGTATGATGCAACACTTCAGAGCAAAATATGAAACTATTGTATGAAATGTAGAAAAGATGAGAAGCTTTCTTCCATTGTGAAATCTATTTTTCTGTGTATGAGGCATTCTGTACAAGAGGATACAGTGTAACATTGTTCCCTACACTTTGAGTTGAAAATAAACTAAAAGCTTGACTAGGTCTCAAGTGAAATATCAGTGTTTTAGCAGTAAACTTACTTAAAATAGAGTTAACAAAGTCCTGTGGCACCTTAAAGACTAACTATAAAGTTTTGAAGCATGAGCTTTCGTGGGCTAATACCCACTTCGTCGGATGCAAGCAGTAGAAGACTTCTACTGCTTGCATCCGACGAAGTGGGTATTAGCCCACGAAAGCTCATGCTTCAAAACTTTATAGTTAGTCTTTAAGGTGCCACAGGACTTTGTTAACTCTGCTATTCCAGACTAACACGGCTACCACCCTGTTACTTAAAATAGTTTCATGTGAGAAATGTATGATTCTTTGTTGGCAGGAAGTGGTTCTGAGCATGAATGCATGATATACAAATCTTCCCATGATCTGGTCCCTAAAGAATAAACTTATAAAGATTAAAGTGAATAAAATAAATTTATATCCACACTAGTCTTTTGCATTTTATGTCCATGGAGAAGGAAATTTTTTTTTTTAATGACTTCTCATCTTGGACAATATTGAAGCAAAAGGACATCTGATGAGGGGAGCTCTGAGGCTTATCCTGCAACAGAAAAGTAACAAAGTAGCTTTCAGCAATTGTACAACAGTGCCAAGATTATGACAGTTTTCCAGACCTCTTATGAGCTGCCAGAAAGTGGTGGGATATCTGGATTCAAGGATAGAAGTTGGAGATACTTCCGAGTCAGTAACAGAATAAACTGGAAGACACAAAAGACTTGGACTATTAAATGAGTGCGGCTATAAAAATATTTAAAAGAATGTGAAGTCCATAGTGATTAACCAGACACAGAATAGATTACGTTCAGTAGAGGAAATAAGACTGACAGTAAGTGTTAGCAGTCTGTTTTAGATCTGCTTTCTAATACTAAGTATGTACATCAACCAGCAAGGAAAGGAATAATGCCAAATTTTGAGATTCTGAAATACAGAAAGTACCAGTATAGTAGAAGACAAAAAGAAAGGAGAGAATAATGTGAAGCAGTCACCGTATCCTATATTTGAAATATAAATGAGACAAGAAAAAACTGAAATGGGAAAGAAGTTGATGACGTGGAGTATATTGAATGAAATCAGATTCAGAGAGGGAAGTGAACTGAGGAGGGGTGTGTTCTAAGAAAAGCTCTGAAATACTACTTGTGCATAGTGACAAGTTCTAATTATTATTAACAAGGTTCAAAGTGCCTTACTAAGGTATAGTTAAGAATCAGGGTGGTAGCTGTGTTAGTCTGGAATAGCAGAGTTAACAAAGTCCTGTGGCACCTTAAAGACTAACTATAAAGTTTTGAAGCATGAGCTTTCATGGGCTAATGAAAGCTCATGCTTCAAAACTTTATAGTTAGTCTTTAAGGTGCCACAGGACTTTGTTAACTAAGGTATAGTTGTGAATTCCCATTCCCTTGGGGGGAAGGGGTGAAATTAAGCAGGATTTTTTTCCTCCTGGATCTGTGCTTGCTTTTTTTTTTTTTTTTTTTTTTGGTCTTCTGTCATTTTGAGCTGGTAAAACCTGCAGAATGCTCTGAAAATCTCCTGCTAGTGACATCAAATTTTAATTTGAATCTGTAAATGAAAATTGATCTAAAGTAAAAAAGGAAAATTGAGCACTCAGGCTCTGGTGTCTATTAGAAAACAAAGTTCTAGAACTGTCTAGACGGAAAAAATAGCTAGTTGGTGGTGACTGGAGAGAGAAGCAGGGCTACTTGATGGAGATATGAATTGTTAAGGAGGGGGAACTTCTGGAAGGTAGGGAAATATCACCTGATTTAAAAAAAAATATTAGTTTTTAAAGCTGGCTAGCAATCTGTTTGTTATAGGTGAATTCATTAGGTGGTTTTTCCATTCTAATAATAGTAAATATGAAAGTTGCTACTCAATAGTGAAAATTCCTGACTAGAGACTGAATTTTAACTCAATATGCCTGTACTTGAAGGATGTGATGGGAAAACTAGCAGTTGAATATATTGAAGTAATGTAAACAATTTTTCTAAAGTTAATGTAAACATTGTCCAGAATACTCAAGTAGCAAGAAAGAGCAAGCACTTGTGTTCATTTCAAAATGCCCAAACTGATTTATTTGGAGTATTGCAGATTAAATATGCTACTGAATGAAACTTGGCCAATGAAGTAGAAGAGTAGAACATGGAGTTTGATTCTTAGGTGAGAGATTTTTGATGTCACAATCATGGTAGCCTCAACGATAACTTAAGTCCCTGTTTCATGTGTTAAAGCAGTTCTCCACATGTGCATAATTTAGGAGTAACTTTATCTGTTGGAGTTGGACACTTGAAAATGGCAAAGATGACTTAGGGCTCTATCCTTGGCATGGGAGAGAACGGTGGAGGGCCAAGGTGATATATGCCACCTTTGTATCTTCCCCCAGAGCTGCTGGGGGTTGGCTTGGTGTCAGGATGAAGTGTCCCCCTTCTGACAACAAAAATTATTACATGACCTCAGGAGGGGGCTCTGAAGCCTGAGCCCACTCTGTGTGTGTGTGTGGGGGGGGGGGGGACGGAGGGCGGCAGGAGTGGTCTGAAGCCAAAGCTCAAGAGCTACAGCCCCTGGCAGGGGACCTGTAACCTGAGCCCCAGCAAATCTAAGCTAACTATGGTGACCCCATTAAAACTGTCGTGACCCACTTTGGGGTCTCAACCCACAATTTGAGAACTGCTGTACTAGGTGGTTGTTTTTGCCAGCTGGAATTTGGTGATGCCTGATAGCACTTCCAGGTACTTTTCAGCCGGCTAGCCTACTTTTGTCTGCTGTCTTGATTGTTCCATCCACGTTCTGAAACAATGCAATCTGCAGCTTTCTTTTCAGACCGAAAATCCTGAGCTACATTATAACTCCTTTGTACCACTTGCCATATAGGCAATGTGCAGTGGTTGTGTTATTTAATTGTAAGCTCCTTATTTTGGTTTAATGCAGGGGTGGGGAACCTCCGGCCTGCGGGCCTTATATGGCCCGCCAAAGCATTCCATCCGGCCCGCGCGTGCGTCCCTGGCCGGCAGCTCCCCGAGGTGCTTCCCGGCCCCTTGGCCGAGCGCGGAGCCGCCCTGGGCCGACGGGAGCTGCCGGCCAGGGACGCGCGCGGGCAGCTCCCCCAGGCGTTTCCCGGCCCGTTCGCCGAACGCGGAGCCGCCCCCGTTTGGCGGCCCGGGGCGGCTCCGCGCTCGGCAAAGAGGCTGGGAAGCGCCTCGGGGAGCTGCCGGCCAGGGACGTGCGTGGGCCGCCAGGCGGGGGCGGCTCCCCCAGGTGCTTCCCGGCCCCTTCGCCGAACGCGGAGCCGCCCCCGCCTGATGGCCCGGGGAGGCTCTGCACTCAGCGAAGGGTCCGGGAAGCGCCTGGGGGAGCCGCCGGCACCGCGCGGCCACCATTAGCCGGGCGGGGTAAGGAGGAGCCACGGGGAGCCGACGGTCAAGGGGGTGTGGGGGGGAGGCTGAGCTGGGGGGCAGGCAAGGTGGCGGTGAGGGGGGAGGCCAGGTTGGGCGGGGAGGGGGGCAGGAGTCTAGGCTGGATGGGGTGGGCGAGGTGTGGGTACGGGAGGGAAGGAGGTTTGGTGGAGGGGAGGCTGGGCTGGGTGGGTCAGGCATGGGGGGCAGGAGGCTGGGTTGGGACTGGGAGGGGGGAGGAGGTTATGTTCCGTGGGATGGGCCGGGCCAGGCAGGCAGGGGTGGGGGAGGAAAGGCGGTTAGATGGGGGGAGGCTGGGCGAGAGTAAAGGAAGATCACCCCCTACACCCAGGCTGATAGCGGGAGCTGACTGGGGCAGGCAGCAGGACCCCGGCTGGCAAGGGGCCAGCGGGGGAAACCCCAAAGCAGTGCAGGGCTAAGCACTCTGCCTGCTACTGCTTTGGGGTTTCCCCCACTGGCCCCTTGCCAGCTGGGGTCTCAGCTCCCATTGCCAGCCTGGGCTTCCTTGGGGGGGGGGGGAGAACCAGCCCGCGAATGACATTATAAATGTCCAAATGGCCCTTGGCAGAAAAAAGGTTCCCCACCCCTGGTTTAATGTATACCTTATTTAGAGTGAGTAGGCTTAAAAGGTGAATTGCAGTTTGTTTTTATAAAATCTTTTACCTTTAGGTTTCTAGGCATAAGAAAATAACATAATCTCATTTCTATTATATCTCTACAATATCAGGAAGGATGATGGGAAGATTGGGAAAATACTAAAACTCAATTGCAGTCTTTATTCAGATTCTTTGTTCTGGTTTTAAAAGACTCATCTACACATAGTAACAGTACTTGCCACTCAATGCCAAACAGGCTATAGAAGGGACTGTGAGATGAGCAGTACAGCTGCTTTTTGAACTGATTTTTTTTTATCCAGTTTTTGGAGAGATACCCTTCTTCCCCTTTCCTTATACTTTTTAAAGGAATAATGAAGACTGTTTAACACCTGATTTAAATCTGCAGCTTTTTGTCTTGTGGCATCAGCTGTCTGCACCACAGATTACTCAAGAAATATCTGTTCACAGGCAGGAGGGGCCAGGCATATTAACTATACAGTGAAACCTCCATTTAACGGACTAATTTGGGCGAGGGGGTGTCCGTTAAATCAAAAAGTCCGTTATTTAATAATAATAAAAAAATGAGCTGTCGGAGCAGCGGCCCGACCGCCACACGGTCGGGGCGGCAGCTCCGCAGCCCGCCCGCCTGCAGGCGGGACCCAGCAGCCAGCCAGCCCGCCCTCAGGCAGGAGCCGGCAGCCAGCCCGCCCGGCTCCCGGGACCCGCCAGCCAACCCTCCCGCTGCCTGGACCCAGGAGCCGGCAGCCAGCCCGACAGAAATGGATCAGGAATGCATCAGACTTGCTCAGAAATTTTGTCCGTTGCATCCGAAGTCCATTAAATCGAGGTCCGTTAAATCGAGGGTTTACTGTACTAGCAACTGCGTAGCTATTATTCATAGCAGCGATGAATGCTGTTACTGCAGTTGTCAAAATAGTAGCTTTCTCAAGAGAAGGAAATGGCAAGACTAGAAGCTGAAGGACTTGATACAAATTTAAAATCTATTAATGATAGACTTGACTAAAGTCTGTAGTATTTTTGAAAGAAGACGACACTAGGAGAAGACTTTCCAAGGGGAGACAGGAGGAAATAAAATGTGGTTTATTACACCAGCGGGTGTGGGTAATAAAGTAGCTAATAAAGCAATTAGAACTATAAAAAAAAAGCAACTGGGCATCACGCCCAGATACACTAAATCCTAGAATACTGACAAAAATAGCAAAGGAAACAGGAAAACCTTTACTGGAAACCAAGTTCACTATGCTCTAGGCGCTGCAAGAGACTTGGAGAATGTTCAGCTCTTACGTCCTGGGGGACACCAGGAAAATACAGACCTGGAAACTTGACTTCTGCTGTGAAAGGTATTAAACTCCTGAAGGAATAGGGACAGGATTGATAATTCAGTAAAAGATATCCAACATAAGTTAATGAAAGGGGGACCACACATACATGACTTTCTTGTTGCAAAAATGTTGTGCAGTCAATAGTCTCCTACAAAATCCAAATACATCTTTTATAACACACATGGATTAAGATGCACAATAAGTGTGGAAACAGGAAGAGCTACCAAAATCGGTCTTAAAGTAGATCAGTGGGATAGCTGTTTGTCTGTAGTAATTTGAGTGTATAAACTAGGATGTTTCAAAGGCTGATTTTTTCCCACTTGACATTGGAAAAAGAGAACAGTTTTCTAAAGCTAACAGATTTATTAACCTTCACAGGGAGAGGCAGAATTTAGCAGAGCAAACAAGTTAATGAGGAACATAGGAACTGTCTTACATAGTTCATCTAGTTTTGTAATTCACTCTCTGGTAGGCTTAGGTTACACTACAGGATTATAGCGCGTTTGGTTATAGCGCGTCCCATATAGTGCAATAGATATTGCGCTAGAGCGTGTGCACACTAAGACCCTGCAGCGCTAAAGCATGGACACATTTACGGCGCTTCTGGCGGCACTGAGTGTAGCACAATAGGGCAGGTATCCCACAGAGCACCTCTTCCCAATCTGGCACAGTGCCTTGTGGGAAGGGGGGCATCACTTGCGGCCATTCTGCATCCGGTTCCAACTCCCCGTGATGCTTTGGGTCGTATCCCAGCAATCCCTGTGTTTCCGGCCACCTCGGTCGCCATCTCTCAACGGTTTCAGTAAGGCATGCACGCTCAGTCGTCCGTTTTCCTGTGCCGTAATGGATCGCGAACTGCTGCGGAGCATGCTGGCGAGTGTTGCCAGCACAACTCTCTGCGCGGCGGAGTTAATTCTTGAAAGGGAACGTGACAGTAGTGATGAGTCTGGAGAGGAAGACGAGAGAGAGCCGAGGAACAAATTGGACACTAAACTGCTCATTGCTTTAACTGACATGCTCACGACCGTGGAACGCCGCTTCTGGGCATGGGAAACGAGCACTGACTGGTGGGATCGCATCGTCTTGCAAGTGTGGGACGATGAGCAGTGGCTGCAAAACTTTCGCATGAGAAAAGCCACTTTCATGGGACTGTGTGCTGAACTCGCCCCCATCCTGCAGCGCCAGGACACCAGACTGAGAGCTGCCATTCCGGTGGAGAAGTGGGTGGCTAAAGCACTCTGGAAGCTGGCCACCCCAGACAGCTACCGATCGGTGGCCAACCACTTTGGGGTGGGGAAGTCGACCGTTGGAGTCGTGTTGATGGAAGTGTGCAAGGCCATTAATCGCCTCCTCCTTGGTGACGTGCGTGACATTGTGGCTGGCTTTGAGCAGATGGGGTTCCCTAACTGTGGAGGGGCGATCAATGGGACCCATATACCTATTCTGGCCCCCGACCACCTAGCAGAACAGTACATTAACCGAAAGGGGTACTTCTCCATGGTTCTTCAGGCACTTGTGGATCACCGTGGGCGTTTCACTGACATTAATGCAGGCTGGTTGGGAAAGGTGCATGACGCACGCATCTTCCGCAACACCGGTCTGTTCAGGAAGCTGCAAGAAGGCACTTTTTTCCCAGACCAGAGGATCCCCGTGGGGGAGGTGGAAATGCCCATTGTGATTCTTGGCGACCCCGCTTACCCTCTAATGCCCTGGCTCATGAAACCCTACACGGGGAGCCTGGACAGCAGCCAGGAAAGGTTCAACTACAGGCTGAGCCGCTGTCGAATGACTGTGGAGTGAGCCTTTGGGCGTCTTAAAGGCCGCTGGAGATGCCTTTATGGCAAGCTAGACTTGGCAGAGGGAAGTATATCCGCGGTTATTTCCGCGTGCTGTGCCCTACATAATCTCTGTGAGCGGAAGGATGAAGCCTTCACTATGGCATGGACCTCGGAGGTTCAACAACTGGAGGCCACGTATGCACAGCCAGAGAGCAGGGCTATTAGAGGGGCCCAGCGCGAGGGTACAAGGATCAGGGAAGCCTTGAGGGAGCATTTTCTGGCTGAAAGCGAGTTCTAATGGGAATTGTAGAGGGAGCAAACAGGAAGGGGATTTTCAAATTTCCCTGGGAATGTAAAAGGCGGGTCTGACATGGTCACCTGAGGATGCGACAGAATAGTTTGAAACTGATGCCCAGAGTGGCTCGAAGGGGAATTATGGGCCAGGCTGGAGGAGGCTGGAGGCTCATTAACGCGCAATGGGTGTTCACATTCGCACCGTTGCGCTGTAGCACTAGTGCAAAAGCCCCTATTACCCTCGGAAAGGTGGTTTACCAGTAGCGCTTTAAACAGAGACTTATTGCGCAAAATGTGCCTTGCAAGTGTGTACGGTTAGAGAGTTATAGCGCTCCTGGAGGCTTTTTAGCGCTATAAAGCGCCAGTGTAGCCAAGCCCTTACTCTGGTAGAGGGGAATACCAGATACTGTAGAGAAGATGGAAAAAGGTCCAAGGTGGCATAATACAGAAGTAACAGCCCAGAGGAAGAATCTTCTTAAGGTCCATCAGTAAGAGGCTGTCTTATACTCTGAGGCAGAAGGGTTTATATCCCTCCTATTCATTTGGGGGACTCTTTAAATCCTATATAATGTAACTCACTGTCCATGTAAATGTCTAATCCTGTTATCCTTTTGGCCCCAAATATCTTGTGGGACTGAGTCCCATAGGCTACTTATGCATAAAGTTACTATATGCTTTCTGTTTTGATATTGGATTAATCTATATTTTGTTTACCAGGAAGAGATACTTGCAGGCTAGGGGTAAAATTGTCAATAGACAATTTTCTAGAGTGGTTAATGGGGAAAGTTGTGGAAAGATTTTTATAAAGTAAAGCTATATACATTATTGGTTCTGAGGGCTTATAGTCTGATTTCTATACAGTAGACTCTCGATTATCTAGGATTGGATTAACCAGGATGTGGATTAATCAGATGTCAAAAATATGCGCAGATCGTAGGGCCGTCTCTGGCTTTGCTGCCGCCCCAAGCACACACAACTTCCTCCCCCCATTTCCCCCCCCCCCCCCAGGGCGCAGGGCAGCCAATGAACCAACACCCCCTCCCTCCAGCACAGGGTGGCTGGTGAACCAACCCCCTCTCCTAATATTTCCTATGGATGGGATTTTATTAACCAGAATTAATTTTTTCCCTATCATTTTGGATAATCGAGAGTCTACTGTAATTATGTGGCTTTCTCCTTGCTTTTAAGGGTGGCCTATGGTGTCTAAGGGGAAAAATTAATGTGTGTGAATTTAGTGCCTTATATTCACTTTTTAATTCTTATCGCCGCCTGTTTTTGCTTTGTACTTAATGGGCTTATTAGTTTTGGATAATACTCCCATGTGCCCCTTCATCCCTTGCTGGTCCCTGCCCCAGTGTCATGACTCCTCCCTGATTTATGTCCTGCGTTTCTTCCCCAGCCTCTTCTGCTGCCTATCATCCATGTCTTGTTCATTCCAGCAGTAGCCCAGCCTGGAAACAGCTGCAAGTTGGTTTATATTTTAAAATGCTTGTTTGTAAACTTTTGTTATATATAACAGAGCTGCCTGCACAAGTGTGACTTGGCGTATAGCCACATGAAAAATGGAGTGGGAACAAGACAAAAATAAAATATGACATGCTACTTTAAGATTCAGTTACCTCTGTCTGGAACACTTATCTGGCATGGCCCCAACATACTGGAAATAAGAATTGGACTTTTTTTAGTTTGGTTCAAAAAATGCTAAATGGCTTGTTTCAGTGGAGGTAGTTAGGTTATAAAGACTTGCAAGCAGTGTAGGCCTGCCTACCGGTACAAAGGATTACTTGTACTCGCTAATGCGCAGTTCCGGGGTTTTGCTTATTGTCTGAGCCTGTTGCTCCTTTCTGAGAGGCGGGAGAAAGGACTCTGTGTCTTCTCTCATGTGCCCTTCCTAGCTGCCTAGGTCAGGAATATGAACAAATGAACCCTGGGTAACACCTTTTGTGCCAAATACAGGGTGGAGGAGAGGTCATTCAGTATTTATATCTTCTCATTGTACAGTGTGTGGCCCTAAACCTTATTTATTGAACACTATTCAAACTGTGCATTGGCTTTTCTGCAATACTTACAATAGAACCTGACGCAGAGGCACTGAAATTATGGTCAAAAGAATCCACTAATTCTGTGTGCCTCATTCATACACCTAAGATCTGATTATTATTTTTTAATACTTAGCGTTCTATATCACTTCATATATTCAAAGCGCAGCTCCCAGTGACTTCAGTTGTGAGGTAAGTACTCGGCATCTTGGAGTAGATCCATCCTGTTCACTGAATGAGCAGAGGTCCTGTAGAAAAACTAAAACTATATCATAATTCTTATGCAATGGAGGACAAATTAAGGTTGCACAGGCACCTTAATTCTGGCATTTCTTAACTTTTCAATTCTTGAATTTTTAAAATTCAAGTGTTTTTTTGGGTAACTTGCTAGACCTTTTTAAAAAAGCAAACGGCAAAAGAAATTCTATCAAGGTGGCATCATATTAGTACTTGCATGAGTCTACAGCAGGGTTAGTCTTTTGATCCATCAAACAGACCTCAGCAAGGTGATCTGACTGAGTAACTGAATTCAATAGTTTTCCCCCCATCTGTGGACCAACACTAAAGAAAGATGAGATACACTTCAGAGGTTTTAGTGATACTTGCTGAAGTCCTAAGCCCTGGTCCCCACTATAGCTTAAAGTCGACTTTAGCAAGCTAAAGTCGATTTAAGCCTGTACCCGTCCTCACCTGCATGCCCTTAAAGTCGATTTTAAGGGACCTTAAAATCAACTTTTATAACTCTTCCATTAGCAGAGGCGTAGCTGAAGTCGACCTCTCTCTAGGTCGATTTTCAGCTAGTGAGGCTGCAGGTGACGTTAAGCCTCCGACCTACCCAGCAGCTCCGCGAACCCCCCGCCCGCCTAAACAACCCTGCGCCGGACCCCCCCCACCCGTCTAAACAGCCCCGCGCCGGACCCCCCCCCCGCCTGCCCCAGCAGCCCCGCGAACTGCCCGCCCGCCTGCCTGAGCACGTGCCGGACCCCCCCCCCCCGCCCCCCATCAGCCCCGCGAACCCCCCACCCGGTGGAGCAGCCCCGCCCCGGACCCCCCCCCCCGCCTGCCCCAGCAGCCCCGCGAACCCCCCGCCCGGCGGAGCAGCCCCGCACCAGACCCCCCCGCCTAGCCACGCGAACCCCCCCGCCTGCCCCAGCAGCTCCGCGCTGGACCCCCCGCCTGCCCCAGCAGCCCCGCGAACCCCCCGCCCGGTGGAGCAGCCACGCGCCAACTCCCCCCCCCCCCCCCCCCCCCCGCTCGGGCGGGGAGGAGGGGGAGATCACCGGGCTGCTGGGTCTGGCGCGGGGCTGCTGGGGCGGGTGGGGGGTCCGGCGCGGGGTTGCTGGGGCAGGCGGGGGGGTTCGCCGCGGGGCTGCTGGGGCGGGCGGGGGGGTCCTGCGTGTGGCTGATCGGGCGGGTTCGCGGGGCTGCTGGGGCGGGCACGGGGGTCCGCGGAGCTGCTCGGACTGAGGCTGGTCCCCTGGGGAGCGTGCCTGGGTGCCCCGAAAGGCGGTGACAGCTGGGGACTCCCCACACTGTGGGATACTTACCCACAGTGCAACACTCCCTCTGTCAACCCCTGCAAAAGTTTTAAGGACAGACACGAAGTTGCTGTCCTATGTGGGGATGCACTAAGTCCATTTTCTAAAGTAGACTTCAGAAAATCGACTTAAGGAAAATCGACTTAGTGCTGTAGTGAAGACGGGGCCTAAGACTTGGAATTCTTGGCTTCCATTTAAGGCTCTGGAGAGGAGTGTAGTCTGCTGAGCACACAGACTCTTCTGCCTGCTCTCCCCAAGCTTGACCCCCTTCTGCCTGCTCTCCCTAAGCTTGACCCCCTTCTGTCTGTCCCTTCTTCCTAGACATAGTCCCATTCTCTTTTCCCAGCCAGTTCCAGTTCCCCCTTTCCTGGTTCTTCATCCAGTCTGTCTGCACCCCGTATGTTTCCTATCTTTGCTGACTACAGACCTGTTAGTGGATGCAGCAAGCACAACAAAAACAGAGCCTAACTTTCTGCAGGCATTTCAAAGACTTCCCTCAAACTTCACAATTGTCTATAGCTTGATCTAAAATCAAGGCCTTTCCTGTCTTGCAGGTTGCAAAAAATGTCATTCACTAAAATGGAATTATGCTCCACCATTATGGTGAACAGTGCTAATTAAGATCATAAAGCTTTGAACCACCTCGTGTTGCCTATAGTGATAAGAGCTGCTTGTGGATGATGGAATTCCTTTTCCTGTGCATGTGAGGTGCCTAAAAGCGGAGAGTGGTCATGTATGTATAGGGAATCCATTCTGAGTCTTATGCCCATGTATAAGAGGACTTCCCTTTTCATTAGGTATCTTATGCTTTCTGCATATGATATAAAACATCTGTTTGACACAAAATCTAAATATATTTAGCTCTTCATGAATCCTGAAGAGGATGTTAAAATTTACATCTCTTTTATATAACAATAATTATAGCAGAGAGCCAATTCTGTTTATAGTTAATGTTCAGGATAGGTTTCTGTGTGAAGCTTGGGTCTTCTAAGTGCTCTAAAAACCACACAGTTGCGCAGATTGTCTTGACATTTTGTCGCTTTTTGGGGGTGCACTTCTTACATAAGTCTTAATTTATACTCTTGAGTCACTTGACATACAGCCAACAAGGAGCTTGGTTTTGCATACATGTCAATTAAATCAAAGATATAAATGAGCAAACCCTAGATCTCTTGCAGGGAGAAATATCACACATTCTCATGAGATGGTCTGGAAACTTTATGATGACCATCATAGTGGCACATGTGACAGAGCTTTTTATTTTACTGATCTGCTTCATATTATTGTGACTAGAAACTGCCCAACCAAATTTATAGCCAGGAAAAACACATCACAGACTATGAAATCTGGTCTCCGCCTGTGAAAGCTGGTCTTTTGTGTGCTTTTACTCTATACTATACAGAATTCACAAGGGAGACCTATGTTCTGCAAATTGGCAGGCCTTACCCAAAAGGGAGTTGCAGGGTGGGGGAGGAGTCCCGTGTTGTTTTAGTGGGGTCCTGGTATTGCCACCCTTACTTGTAGGAAGAGTAGCCCGTTGGAGCTACCCGGTGGGGGGCTTGGAACCAGAGTGGAACGGCAGCCGCCCTAAGTTCCACTCTGGTTCCACTGATAGCTGCCCCACAAGCTATCAGTTGCCGGCAATTCAGATGTCCCTCCTGCCACTGCTATGTGCTGCTTCTGCCCTCTGCCTTGGAGCTGCTCCCGGGAGCCTCCTGCTTGATGTGCAGGAGGGAGGAAGGTGGGGAACTAATGTCAGGGTGTCCCCCTGCTCCTGCACCACACTTACCCCTTCTCCATATAGAATAGAGTGGGGACATTGGAGGGAGAGACAGAGCTTGGGGCAGCAGTTGCTGTCTCAACTTCCTGATTGACTTCAAAAGACCCCACTTAAGGGTGGGGTCAGCTTACTTAAAGGGGCAGTGCGCATCTCTCTCTCTCCCCCACACACACACTGTGTGCCCCAGTCTGCCATGCTGTCTCCTCTCCCTCCATTCAAGCTGCCTTGTAGAGAGTGTGAGGCTACATAACAATGTGTTAATCCTTGAGGCTGCTAGTTCATCATTTAGCAGGAAGGCATTCCCTGGGAAATATCCACCCTCTTCCACCCTCTAACACGGGGGGCGGCAACCTTTTAGAAGTGGTGTGCCGAGTCTTCATTTATTCACTTTTTAATTTAAGGTTTTTGTGTGCAAGTAATACATTTTAACATTTTTTAAGGAGGCCTCTAAAGTCTATATATTATATAACTAAACTATTTGTTATATGTAAAGTAAACAAGGTTTTCAAAATGTTTAAGGAACTTCATTTAAAATTTAAAATGCTGATCTTATGCCACCAGCCCGCTCAGCTCCCTGCTGGCCTGGGGTTCCATTCATTGTGTGTGGGGGGGGGTCCGGGTGGGGGGGGGGAGTGCAGGAGTCAGGGCGTGGGGGGTACAGGACTCAAGGCAGAGGGGTGGGGGTTGTGGGGGTGCTCCCAACCCCCTGCTCTGAGCGGCTCATGGGAGAGGGCATGCCCTGATTCCACCCCCTTTCCCCACCGCCCTGTCCCCACCTCCTCCCCTGAGCTGTGAGAGTGCTGCAGCTCCTTCCCCACCCCATCCCTCTCCTGGGTGATCAGCTGTTCGGCAGCAGGGAGGCAGAGGAATGCAGCAGGCTGGAGGGGGAGGGGAGGCTTGGCTGCCGAGGGAGCCTGCCCTGCAGTAGGAGTCGGCAGCACCAATCTTCTGCCCCCATAGGAGAGAGCGGAGGACAGAGGTGCCGTGGTAAATCCAGTACTGCAGGGCAGGCAGTAGCATGCCATTAAAAATTGGCTTATGTGCTGTCTTTGGCACGCGTGCTGCAGGTTGCTGATCCCTGCTCTAACATCACCACCTCAACCAAGCTTCACAATCATAATCACTGTGTACAGTATTAAATTGTTGTATTTATTTATTTGTTTTAGAGAGCAAATATGGGAAAACTTCAGTACAAATAGTTAAAATGTAAAGTTTTATAAGAAATTGAGAAAAATTGCCTATAATAGAGAGGTTTGGGCAATATTAACTACAGATGTTGCTACCAACAATTTTTATACCTTGGATATGTGTCTACTTATGCACCATCATGTTGACCATGGGACTGAAGAAAGATAATATCTAATTCTGAGTTTCTGGTATGTTTTTAAATCTAGAACATGGCTACAGCACTTTATATGGGCAACAGTCGCAAACTATATAAGGTGCTCTATTTATTTATTTTTATTATTATTATTTTTTTCCTACAGCTCCATTGGGGCAGCACATCTAAGGTGAGGGAGGAAGTTCGACTGTCTGCAAGTTTCCAAAGTCAATGGGGGAGTAATTTGTGTTCAGATATTGTTTTAAATTAATTAGACTTCATATTTTTGTGGAATTGTCTCAGTACTAGATGACATGCTGACATAGTATACCAGGTTTATAGAGGGCTTTTAGGGTAGTTTTTTGAAGTGTCTTGATCTGTGAAATCCTAAAAGATACCACATGGCTTGCTGCATTCACTGAGCACTACACTTGGGAGCAAAGTCTTTCTTCTTCAAGTAGCACCCTGTGGGTGTTCCACTTCAGGTGTGCATGTGCCCTGTGTCTTTGATTGGAGATATTTTTTGTAGCAGTGCCCATTTACCCCATACACGCAGTCCACACTTCTTTGTGCCTCTTGCCTAGGATGTATGAGGCTGCATAGGCAAACCACCCTCAGTTTCTTCTCAGCTGCCTTTTGCCCAAGATGAAGTCTGCTGTGTGCCTGTTCTTCAATAATTAACTTTTTCTTTATCTTCTAGTATTGTAATTGTTGGAACAATTTTTCTTTTTCTTAAAAAACAAAACAAAAAACACCTTCTTGTTCATAGACATTTATGTAGTTAAGAGATTCCCCTTCTAGGCTTTTTGTTTAGGAATTCCAGGGCTCTCAGGATTCAAGAGGTGTCTCTCTGTCAGGAGACTATTCCAATAAGTGATGGACAGTCCCATCACTTCTGCTCTCTTGGTGATATGCATATCCCCTGTAAGTGCAAGATCTGCACTTCCTTCAAGAGTATATCTTCCCCTCTCCTCCACACCCCAAATAGAGAAATCGAGTTTAATCTCCTAATAATGAAGCAAGATTTACGTTCATCTTTGGATCCCCTTCATATAGACCTCCAGGTATAGTTAGAGCCCTGTCCACATCGACCTATCAGTCACTGAAGACTGCAGCACCAAGTATATCTACGGAAGTGGTTCTCAACCAGGGGTCTGCTTACGTCTTCCAGGGGGTACGTTAACTCGTCTAGATATTTGCCTACTTTTATAACAGGCTACATAAACACTATATGAAATTTGTATTTGAACTGACTATGCCATACAGTGACCTGTTTATGCTCTATATAGTATACACTAAATGTAAGTACAATATTTATTTATATTCCAATTGCTATATTTTATATAGTAAAAGTGAGACAGTAAGCAATTTTTCAGTAATAGTGTGCTGTGATGCTTTTGTATTATGTCTGATTTTTGTAAGCAAGTGGTTTAGAAGTCAGGTGAAATCAGACTCCTGAAAAGGGTGTGGTAGTCTTGAAAAGTTGAGTGCTACTGATCTATGGTACCAAAGTCCTCATCTACATCTGTCTCCTAAGCAGAAGGAGGTAAGGAGTAAATCTCCAAGCTCTTGGTGACCGCTTCACAAGAAGGCAATGGAACTTCAGGCTCCAAGGGGGGCAGGTCCCCAGGCTTTCAGTGAGGCTGGTACCACAGAGGTGAAGAGGAGTCAGTTATCTAAGACACATTCGGTACTGAGTTTGGATACCTGTATGCACAGTGACGGAGAGGGTTGAACAGACCAAGCCCATCACTGAATAACACAACGTACTGATAACAAGAGAATCAATGGTACCAAAGACTACTCACCTATCTACAGTACTGAGGGAATCCCATACCATGTGCAGCAACATCGGTACCTAAGCTATCCTCCACATGTTCCCACTCAGCCCAATTTTTGGTACTTGAAGTGTTTAGTTACACTAAGGATCTGATGATGTCTTCAGAGCTGAAGTATCCTCTGTTAACTAGGACTGAGGGTTTCTCAGTGTCAAGAGACACTCAGTTTGACTGATCCCTCTGTCACCTAGAGCACCACACTTGTCCTCATCTAATCTGTAAGCCGAACGGCTATTTCCACCTCTTAGAGAATGTGGAATAGGACTCATTAGACTCTCAAATTTCAGTGTGGGGTTCCCCTACCTATTCTAGTTTTGATGGCTTAGTGTAGACCAGAGGTTCCCAAACTTTTCAAGTGGCATACCCTCTTCCAGACCTACCAGCTTCCTGCGTACCCCTACCCTCCTCATCACTGATACATCACGTTTTGTTAACGCTACCTGTCTTTAGCCATCTGTCTGTATTTCACTGTTATGTACATATATAGTTATAGTGCAATGTATACAACCAAAACCCTCTCCTCCCTGCAAGTTCTGAGCTCAGTTAGACTGGACATTTCCTATGCAACTGAACCCATGCGGTACAGTGATTGGAGGTGAGGGCTCTGTATATCCATGTATCTGTGTCTCATTGGTACATCTTGAAGTAAATTCACTACTGTATTTTATAGAACAAATTTCCACCTAGTTTTAAAACTTCATCTGAGTAGCATATTATGAAAATATAATAAAATCCACCATTACACAATTTCTCCCTCGTGCCCCCAGGGGTACACACATGACAGTTCGGAAACCCCTGGTTGAGAGTCTCAACAGTCCAACCAACTGGGTCTTACAGGTGCAACATCTTACCCCCCTACTTCCTTTTTTTTGGATGCCACCTCCTATTTTCAGGATGCATGGGAGCATATAACATTGAACAAATGAGTTTTGGAAGCCATAATATCTGGTAACACTATCCATTTCAAATCTATTCCTCCTATATGTTCCCTCTGCATGTCCTCCTTCAGGACCCTCTCATAACCAATTACTAGAGCAAAAGATAACCTCTCTTCTATGTTTAGGAGCAACAGAACCATTTCCTGTGCAGCATGGGAAAGGGATTCTATTCATAGTATTTACTGATTCCCCAAAAGGCCAGTTTTTAGACCTCCGGTCTCTAAACAAATATGTAAAGCAACAGAAATTCTGAATGGTAAACCTTGCAGCTTTGATTCCTTCATTAGATGTTGGTTCACAGCTCTTGACCTACAAGACATACTTTCATGTCACTATTCACCCTTCACACAAGAGGTTTCTTTGTTTTCTAATAAACAAGCACTGCCAATAACAGTGTGCTCCCTTTCAGCCTATCATCAGCACTGAGGGTATTTTCAAAGATTCTGGCAGTAGTCGCTGCTCAAACACATTGGGTATAATTGTTTTCCAATTCATAAACAATTTGTTTATCAGGGACATATTGTATCAGGAAGTGTTAAAGTCAGTAAAGATCATGAGTTCTCTTTTCACAGCCTGGAACTTCAAATCAACCTCAGTGTCTATCTGTTTTGACTCCGGTGCAGCATCTAGATTTCATAGGAGCTTTCCTGGATGCTGTAACAGGCGAAGCATACCATCCAGCAGATTTTTCTCACCAGAGAATCTCCTCTCAAAGATTCAGGGCAGTCCTCAAGTAACAGAGATTGTCTTCAACTGCTAGGACACATCAGCTTGCATCTTTGTAGTGCACCATGCCAGCTTGCACTTTCCAAGATCTACAGGGATGACTTTACAAACCAAGGAAACACAGTCTACCAGGTTACTGTCTGTTCCCCCAAGGAATTCTATAATCTCTCAACTGGTCAAAGGCCAAGACCAGACTCTTTCAAGCATTCAATTTTTGCAGTTTCCCCCTACTGTAGGGATAACATCAGATGTTCTTCTTTTATATGTGGGACCTCCAAAGATACAGGGAAAATGCTCACCATAAGAGCAGCTTCTCCACATCAATCTTTTGGAAATGAGAACTGTCCAAAATCCTTATCTACATTTTATACTCTAATCAAATAGAAGACAGTAAAGATAGTGACAATGTGGCATGCAGGTATTTATATCAACTGTCAGGGAGGCACACATTCATCATTTCTCCGTGTCAAAGCACGTTGACACTGAGTTGGTGCATAGCTAATCACGTAGTCCTCTCCACTTACTGCACACACATTCAGAACATTATGACAAATGACTTCAAAAGACAATTTCCCCCCCCTAGATTACAAATGGGAACTGAACTCCAAAGTCCTTCACAAGATATTCTTATCTTGGGGTTGGTCCTGAATGGATCTGTTTGGCTCACCAGCCAATGTAAAAATGCATTGGGTATTGCTACAGCGGAGGGGCCTTGATCCCTGATTCATAGGAGATGCATTCCTCATCTCCTGGATGAAAAGACTTCTCTTTCTATCTCCAACATTGTTGCTGTTTAAAGGTTCTGAACAAGATCAAGCCAGAGTCATGCTGATTGTGTGAGTTGTACATATAATGGATTACATCAACTTCCTAGGTAGAAACATGGACGTTTTTGTACCATTTGTATTCATAACCAAGTTAATTTATCTGAATGTTAGATATTTTTGATATGAGTATTTTGCGCTGTGTATCATACAACAGAATATATTTCTGTTTTCTACTAGAGACCTTCTTTCTCAGAAATAAGTCAGTGAAATTACAACCAAATCATGCTATCTGACATTTAAAATCTACTGACAACTGCATGGACTTCAGGAGTAATCTAAGTAGTAAAGTAACTTTTTTTTTTTAAAGGTGACTAATGTAGCAACATGATTGCAACACATTAGAAAAAGTGAAGCAATATTTATTGTACACATCTGTTAAAATAAATATCACAACTAGTAGCAAGCAAGACTTTTTGAGGTAAGGATTTAGAACTTGGATTTTGTGTCCTAAATGAAAATAACTTCAAAAATCTTTATTTAAAATTCTCTTAAATCAACAAGAATGTTTCATGTGTTAACTATATATAGCTATTGTGTTGGCAACAGTGGCATCATTTAGTTGTGTACTGTATCATATTAAAGCTTGAAATAGGGTCTAGTTTTTAGTGACCTGGTCTTGTCATTGCTTCAACCTTGCATTAAATCCCATAAGTCACATCACTGTCAGTGCACTGTTGCTGAAAGGATGTGTATTGATGCTGTCATTTTGTTATATAAGCTTCAGTACTACACTGATTATTGTATTCTGTTCATGAAGAAATTCTCTTCTCTGGTTGTGATTCATTATTCCATTAACCTAAACAGTCTCATTTTTATGACTGGTTTTGACATCACTAAATAAGTTCATGTGCCTCAGTAAGATGGACTGACTCCTCATTAAGGAAAATTAATTTCAATATTGAAACTCCTGAACTGGAGCCTACCTATTGTGACTGAGTAAGACCAGAAGGGTATAGGGAGTGCTGGAAGGGAAGTATATCAGCCTCAGAATGAGCAGGTCCCTGTTCTCTGGATAGACAAACAAAGGCTACTCCGGGCTAATCAAGACACCTGAGGCCATTTAAGAAGCTTCTAGAAAGGAACAGAAACAGCTAGCCTGATTGGGACACCTGAAGCCAATCAGGGGCTGGCTGAAACCAGTTAAAAGCCCTCCCAGGTAGTCAGGTGGGTGTGGATGTCAGGAGCTGTGGAAGGAAGTTGTGCTGTTGGTGAGACTGAGTGGTAGACAACATATACGCAAGGAAGGAGACTGAGGTAAGGGTGAAGTGGAGTGTGAAGAAGCGGGGACTGCTGTGGGGAAGTAGCCCAGGGAATTTTATTGTGTTTGGTGGCTAAAAGGTCAGCCATCTTAACTAATACTATTCGGGTCCCTGGGCTGGAGCCCGGAGTAGAGGATGGGCCCGGGCTCCTCCCTTTCTACCTCCCCTAACTAATCACTGAAATTGGGAGACAACAGAGACTGTGCCAGTATGGATAGTTTCTCCTCACTGGCTTATGATGAAAATGGCTCAATAAGCTGCGACCTGGTCTCTAAAGAGAGAAGGGAGGGTCACAGTGAGCCTCTGAGGCTAGCACAAACCGCCTGGAAGCACGGAACCCACAGGGACAAGGCCAAAGGTTTGCCACACTATGTATACCAAAATTCTTGTTTTGAAAGTTCAAACAGAAACCTGACAGGATCTTTGTAGTTTTATTCAGAGTGTGGGAGTGATGATACTTATACACTATGCCTTTGAAACTATTGACACATCTGTAGTCTAACTCTTGTGATAAGCTTTTTTCCAAAAATTTCCTTTAACTTTTTTGCAGAGGATCATACGTTACCTGAACTCTGTGTGGTGTCCATATATATTGCATGCAGTCTCTGTATGATTAGGGGCTTGTTTCTATTGACTAAGACTCTGCTATAAGTTGGTTTTTTTGTGTGTGTGTACTTAAAACACAATTAAAAATGCTAATTTAGGGTTTTGACTTACTCCTGGGGGAATTCTGTGCCAATGCATAATTTGTGCAGAATTAATGTTCTGTGCAAAATTTCCTTTTTTCCCCTGCAGAAATGGGCTGCAGAGCTGCTGGCCACCATTAGGGGCCACTGGACCCAGCAGAGCCCAGCTTGCAAACAGAAGACACTGCTGGTGGTGGGGAGGAGGGAGAGGAAGAGCTGAAGAGTTCCCAGCATGCCCTGAAGGAAGGAGGTGGTGTGCAGGAAACTCCATACAAGCTTGGGACCCAGCATTAAGCTGTTTCTTCTTCTGGATTCCTGGGAGGGGAGGGTGTGTGGGTGTCTGGGTTGGGAGACACTCAAAGGTAGGCTTTGGGGTAGCGGGTGTGAGTGTCTAGGCCTGGGGGCCCTGTAGCTGGGCTCTGGGTGGTAGAGGATGCAATTCTGTCCCCCTGGCAGGTGTCTGGAGGAGAGGGGGGCAGAGAAATGAACTGGGTTGTCATAAGGGTTTATCTAACTCTTTGCTCCTAACGGGCCTTTTTTTTGTTTGTATAGTTACAGACATAGTTGCTGACAGGTATTTTGAAATAAATTACCAAAATAATTGAAGCTGGTGTTATTACATAGTGGTGTTTTTACATATAAAATAGGCACATTTTTTTTGGGTGTATAATTCCCCCAGGAGTGAAATTTTGTTGAAACTTAACAAAACTGGAAATGCAGACTGACCCCTAAAGCCTTTCTGAACAAACTATAGTAATCTGCTAAAATTAATAACTACGAATCTGTGGTGGTTTTTTACATTACAAGATTAAAAATTGAGGTTGATACTCCATTTCCTTAAATGGACATGTCATAACTTTTAAGTTTATTGTAAGTGAAACTGGTAATGCTGCTTGAGTTAAGGCTGATTAATGCTTTTTTCTCTCTATGATCCTGTTTTCAGTTGCTTATAGTTTTGCCAATCTTCAGCTGTATAGATTGAATTTTTCCATGCAAAGTGTCTGCCTTAGGCTGATTATTTTGAGCAGTTCACCATGGGGCCGACCGAGGAAGGGAGAAATATAGCTGTTTTCACTGAGAAATTCTAGCACCTCCATGTCTTTGAACAGGGACTCTAAATTTGTTTGGGGGTTTGCCTTGGTATTAGGTGTAAAATGTGCCTTTTGCTATGCACAAGCTCATTAGAAGTTTGTTGTAGGCTGACAGCTGAAGTCTCTGAAGAGTCTCTCTGCACACAGCATTCACCATCCTGACACAGCGCCAATGTTCTGACTGGATTGTTCATGTGCCTTCCCCACAGAGCAACCGAGCATGGCCCATCCTGGAGATGAGCAGTACTTTCCCTGCAGTTGCTCCTCCCATAAGCTGGAGGCAGCTGTAGTGATAGGTACTGAAACTAAGAGTGGGGAGACAGTCTTCTTTGCTCTGTGTTGAAATAGATGGGAGCCAAGAGTGAAATGAATGGGAGGAGCAGAAGGGTCTAACTACTAAGAATACTCCTCTCCAGAACTTGGAATTGAACCCAGATTCCAGAGTATTAAACTTCCTCTATTATTTAGTAAATAGCTGTGATATCCCCTGGCAAAATCTCTCCCTTTCAGGTGGCTGGTACCTTGTACTACTATCAGTTACTCTGTTCAAGTGATAAATTTATGTGGTCTAAAAGTTCTAGCCCTGCCAATATCCAATGTGTGGGGTAATATGGATCCACAGGCTTGAATCTTTTTAGTTTTGTGTTGTTTTTTTAATGTAGGAAGTTGCATACAATGTAACTACATTTAAAAATGTGAAGGTTGCAAAGTCAAGCACTTGGGTTAGGAAATGACAGAATTAAGGTTGCCTCTACAGCCATAATTTGGCCCCGATATTTACTAGGCCATATCATGTATAGTTTTTTACTTCCTCCCTCTTTAAATATTGTTTGTCTCCACAGCTCCCACGTGCATACTTGCCTAAAGGAAAGATCTTAAAAACGCAGAGGGGCATAATGGCAAGCAACTCCAGTGCTTTGTAAAATAATACTTTCAACATGTAGATAAACAATATAAATTGGTGATGGCTGGAACTGGATGGAAATGAACAACCATTCTGATATCTGGCACGTGTATTCATTTTGAAAGTAGACTACATTTTGAAAGTAGACTACTTGATAGACCATAACAGGCCCTTGTGGAGCTGTTGTGATATGTCATGTAAATCCTTTTTGTTCATAGATCATTGAGTTGGGAGACTGGAACAGCTCCAGTGTTGAATCAGCTGTTTGGAAGCAAACCTGTTGTATTCACTTCTGAACTGAGAACCATTACCAATAACCTGCAAAAAATGCCTTTCTAGCAGTATGGTATACCTTCATGAAAACCCTGCATGTAATGTCCCAAGAACATCAGAAATGCTCTTGGTCTCTGAGACCATGTTGGACAGTGGTTCAGAGTGGTGTAGTTAGTTAGTAAAATTCAGATAGGTTGGTTCATGGGGGTACTTGAGCAGCCTTCATTGCTGATAGCAATTTTTCTACAGTGGCTTTACAAAGTGTGTTAAATTAAGCTGCTGTGCTACTCTAATTAATCGCCTTTATTTTGTGGATAATTGATCAACCATCCCAGATTTCTGCTACTATAAGGTTCATCCTGTAAAATTGTTTTCTTAACTCAAGGGGTCCAAATCTCTATTGCCTTGCAGCTGCTATGGTGCTTTATACCTGTGCAAAGTGCGTGTTTAAAACAAAGTGCTTCTATTTTGAATGGGTAGCATTTTTATACACACTGCTCTTTCCACTTTGTCTAATCTTTTATTCCTGTGTAGAAATTTGGACACAGTGCTCTTGGTTCTGCATGTGCCATATGAGTAGAACCTTATACTGTACAAGCTTCTGATCAAAGGCAGACATTGCTATCTAATGCACTTTCTTGGCAGTTAGCATACTTATCCTAAATGGATTTCAGGCTCTTCTGAACTGGTGTCAAAACAAGTCTTTGGTTAGGGAGCAGGTATCCTAGTTATGGCTTGTTTGCATTACAGTAGTGCCCAGAGGATGCAACTGAGATCAGGGGCCCATAGACAAGACAAGATAGAGGGTAGGTATGGAAACAGGCCCAGAAGTGAAGTGACTTGCACGGGGTCACAAAGCAGATTAGAAACAGTCCTAGGAATTAAGTCTGATCTCCTGAGCCCTAGTCCAGTGCCCTGTCCAGACCATGCATGTGTACTAATTTTCCTAAAGAGGTGACACACCTCTAGAGAAATTACTCTAAATCAGTCTCTCTAAGATCCTAAGTTTAGTATGTGTTTTGTTCTATTTGCTTAGTAATCTGCTCTGTTCTGTTTGCTATCCCTTATAATGACTTAAAATCTGCCTCTTATAGTTAATAAACTTATTTTTGTTTATAATAAAACCCAGTTTGTGCAATTTTATAACTGGGGTGGGAAGGGCAAGAAGTTGTGCATGTCTTCCTCCCTCCATATTGAGGGAGGGGGCAAATTCATGAGCTTATGTTGTATAGATTGCTCTACAGCACAAGACAAGATTATTTTGTTGTGTACCTCCCAAAGGGGAACTGTACTTGAGTGCTTGGCAACTTTCAAGCTGAGTCTTTTCATAGAGAGCTGTTTGCAGACTCTGTGATTCTACAGCTGGTGCTGCATCCCTACCGGAGTGTGTGTGCTTTGCCAGAGGCTGGAAAGCCTGATTCAGCAAAACAAGGAGAGGGAGCACAGACAAGTGGAGGAGGTAGGGTCAGTGAAACCCCAGTACATCAGGTGGCGTCCTAGACTAGGGAGTTCAGCCTGTCACAGCTGTGTCCTTCAAGGTGTTTGAACAAATAATCTCTTCCTCATGTATTTTTATTCATTGACTGGAAGAGTAAAACAAGCTTTCCAGCTTTTTCAACTCCAGGTGGTTTCTTAACTTTGAATAAACTAGTCATTTCAACTAAATGAAATTAGTTTGTTCAAAATTAAATGACTGTTCAACTAAATGAAATTAGTCATTTCAACTAATTGCATTCATATACTGAAATGAACAAAATATTCTCTCTGCTGGTTCAACGTGCTTAGTGACTTCACCAGACGAGTGGTTTGACTTTCTTTAGAACTTTGGCAGTATGTACTGATCAATTTAAAAAAAATTGATTTTAATAGATTAAATCCATTTTGTATCTCTGACTTTGTTTAGTCTCTTGTCTGTGTATGGGGTCAGAGAAAGATATGAAACAAATCTCTTCTTTGTCGTGTTTTTTAAAGTAGTTTACTAATGGATGCAAAATGAAGCTATCTAAAAAGATGCTTGAATGCAATGAAGACCAACAAAATCAAGTGCCAAGAGTGGCTCAGACCTAAAACTTTTTAGGGGAAAACTTTGAGGGAAATGTTTACCATACTTTCTCACTTTTTGTTGTAAACACCTACAGGGTACTACATTCTTCTGGTATTCACCAAGAGCACTGTTCATAAGAACCATTGTTGTTCAAGTGGGTGTCCACTGTGCTTTAGAAAGGCCATTGCAATTTGGACTTTAAGGAATAATACACATTGTAGACCAGTAATCTAGATACTGGAATTGAAAGCAACCTGTATAAATTTATGACCTGACTAATATGAAATTGATTCACTTAACCTGAGGTATAGATAGACTGGGAAGGCTCTAACTATTTGGGATTAAGAACAGTCACCCATCTATATGTGGATGGCAAAAAAGTAGCTCTCTTGTACAGTGTGGAGGATTGAGAAAATTAATTTGCTTTTAATTAATTCATCTTAAATACTGAAAGATCAAATCTTATACTATTGAAAATTATGCTAAAAGTATTGTTTATAAATATATTTAAGATGAGGTAGATCTGTGTAAATTTGAGGGCATTAAATTCTTGTTTTGCTTCTATATTTGCACATGTACTTGTTCAAAGTGAAATGAGAAACCCCCATATACATGCAATTTCTAGACTTGATTGTTGTTTCCATTGTATTGCTCATCAATAGACATGTCCTTGTTTTGGATGTTTCTTGAACAAGTACTGCAGAAGAGTGATCCTGTAGACAGCGATGAAACTAAGATTAGAAGGTTATTTTCCACCAGCTACAGGAAATGGAAGCATATAGACAAGCGAGACTCACATATTATGGTCCAATGAGTTAAGACAGGACTGCCAGTTGATGTGTTTTAGTCTCAGTTCTACTTATCCTTTGTCTCCATTTCTTTATTTGTAAAATGGAAATGATGAAAAGCACCGTGAAAGTGTTGCAGTAGTAATATTTGAGTAAGATTAGCCTCTGACATTATCTAGGATAAAATTAAAGGTGGTTAGTTCTTGTGCTTCAGGGAATATGATCAACTGTGTTGACAAATTTACCTTTGTAGAACTCTGCAGCAAGGGGCACTATGGGAACTTCATACCTTTTTTTCTAAAGTACTGTGTCTAACAATGACTGGATATGTGGTTTAATGGACTATTGGTATGTTTTTGTATTTATGTGCTTATGTTCCTGCTGCTGTGTTAGCCCCATCTCCCTTTCCATTTCTATGTGGATACTAAAATCCATTTTCTTGGAGTGATGTAGAAGAATGGATTATAATTTTAATTTTCTGCTCCAAAGCTTTTAGCCAAAGGGGATGGATAAATTGCAAAGTTATGAAAGATGACCTTTTGGTCCAAGTAGTATGCTCTTTAATATAGTAATGAGTTCAAAGCTGCCACTTGTTCCATTTGAGGCTAATGGAAAGAATGTGAGGCTTAAGTGAAATAAGGGTATTACTATGTGTGGTCAGAGACGGACACCATGTAATCTGTGGTATCTAGCAAACACTTAAACTGCTTTTGATGTTTTTACTTGTGTGCTATGGCAGCCTCAGTGGAGCTACTGATCTAATCTCTGTGGCATAGGACATCCGAGCATTAGAAAATGGGAAATAACTAATGTTTTCTAAGATGTTTCTTTATGACTGCTCAAAGAATCACATGTTAAGGTTTCCTGGTTATTTTGTTCACACTGAAGAATTACTCAATTTCTGGGATTTAGATAATATATGAATACATGAAACAAAGCTGCATTGAACTTCACATTGCAAGCAAAATAACTGACACGCGTACACACACACACACACACACACACACACACACACACACACACACACACACACACACACACACACTGCAATTGTAAAATTCTTCTGGTGGATTTAAAACTTCGGGGTAGGAGGACATCAGTATAAATTTTTTTTTTTAAACGTTTTTTCAGATTTTTTTTTTCCAGTTGAGATTTTCCTGTAAAATCTGCTTTAATTTGTATTCTGTGGACTTAGATTTGCAATACAAAACCAAGATTTTTTCCCCCCCATGACTACTTTATCATCTTTGGTTTCTTGCAGGACAGCTGACTAAGGGTAGGGCTACACTACCCGTCAAATTGGCAGGTAGTGTTCGATCGATCAGGGATTGATTTATTGCGGCTCATCTAGATGCAATAAATCAATTCCCGAATTGATGCCTGCTTATACTCCACCTCAGCAGGAGGAGTAAGTAGAGTTGGCGGGTCAGCGGCTCTGGTTGACCCACCGCTGTTGGGACGGCCAGCTAAGTTGAACTAGGATACTTCGACTTCAGCTGCGTGAATAGCATAGCTGAAGTTGCGTATCTTAATTGGAATCCCCCCTAGTGAGCTCAGCCCTTAAAAACAAGTGTATGGTCAATATGGTTAGTGAAACTTTTGCATGTGATCATGTGTATTACTGCCCTCCTATAATTTGTGTTGTACAAGAGTCCTAGTTTTATGGTGTGTGCATTTGTATATTTGCATAACCTCAAAGTTTCCACCACTTGTGGACTGAGAACTGTTGAAGTGCAACTCAGGTTGTGTTCTTCACCAGTATATGCTTGACTGTGTACATTAATCTGGCTGGTGGTGAACTACATCAGAGATGTAGATGGCACAGTGGTACAATGGCTCCAGTCCTCAGAGTGGTGAGGAGAAACTTGTCCTCTTTCCCAGGCCCTCTTCTATACAGTCTCACAGGGATCCACACAATCCTCCCTCCAATATCTACAAGATCATTAGGGAAAAGAATGAGATTTATCAGGCTCAGCTGCGAACAATATGCAGATAACACTCAATTATAGATCACTCACCTTGGTGCAACTACCAGCGCTACTAAGATTAGCTCTTGGATGAAGAGCATCTGGCCCCAGATGAACCCAGACAAGATTAAAGTACAGTAAAACCTCGATATAACGGACTAATTCAGGCGAGGGGGTGTCCGTTAAAGCCGAAAGTCCGTTATTTAATAATAATAAAAAAAACCCGAGCTGTCGGAGCAGCAGCCCGCCCGAATTAGTCCGTTATATCGAGGTTTTACTGTATCACGGCAGCCATGAGTCAGCCCGCCCGGGTCCCGGCTGCTGGGACCCGGGCGGCAGCCGGGAGCCTTCAGCCAGCCAGCCCGCCCGCAGGCGGGACCCGGCAGCCGGCCAGCCCGCCCGCCCGCAGGCGGGACCCGGCAGCCGGCCAGCCCGCCCGCCCGCAGGCGGGACCCGGCAGCCGGCCAGCCCGCCCGCCCGCAGGCGGGACCCGGCAGCCGGCCAGCCCGCCCGCCCGCAGGCGGGACCCGGCAGCCGGCCAGCCCGCCCGCCCGCAGGCGGGACCCGGCAGCCGGCCAGCCCGCCCGCCCGCAGGCGGGACCCGGCAGCCGGCCAGCCCGCCCGCCCGCAGGCGGGACCCGGCAGCCGGCCAGCCCGCCCGCCCGCAGGCGGGACCCGGGCGGGAGCCAGGAGTCGGCAGCCAGCCAGCCCGCGAAAAACGGATTTGGGATGCATCGGAAATTTTGTCCGTTGCATCCGAAGTCCGTTAAATCGGGGTTTTACTGTAATGCTGATTGGAAGGGGAAATGTTTTGAAGAACTACTTGAGAGATTATCTTTATCTTTTGTTGAAAATGGTCAGTCCTCATTTGCAAAGCCTCAGGGTTGTTTGGCTCCTCCCTTTTGCTTGGATGATAAGTTATTGACTAAAAACCCCTTTTCACTTTCAGCTCACTAGGAAACTTTACCCCTTCCTCCTGGATGAGGACTTGATTGGAATGATCCATGAATTCATCATCTCTACAGCATAGGCTGCTTTGAACATGTCAGGCCTGTGCTCAAATACCTCCATTGCAATCTCCCTACTCTCCAATCTGTTTCAGATTCCAGTTAAAGGACTTGGTTCTAATCTTAAAAGCAAGATTAATCCGTATCTGATTTCTGCTACATTAAAATACTAAATTTCAGTCTATGAACCCCTGAAACAGTCCCCATTCTCTGGGACAACTCTGATCACAAAGTCCAGGAGGAAGAGCACAAGGGCTGGGGACAAAGCATTCTCTGTGGAGGGAATAAGCTTCCAGTAGAAATTAATCAAGATTAGTCCCCAGGAAACCCTGCCAAATCTTCCTCTTCAGAAAAGCCTTTGCACAATAGCAAGAGTCCCTCTGTTATTGACAGAACCCGGCCCCTCCCCTGCCCCCACCAAAGAAATATAATTGCCAGAGATTCCATGAAATACATGAGGGACTTTGCTGATCATTTTTACATGGAATACTACAGTGGTGGGCAATAGTATAAAACTTGAAAGGTAAACAAATAGGAAACTGACAAGCAGATACTATAGTAGCTCCCAGAGAAATAGGTTGTTTTTCTCTGTTTTATAGTCACGTCCTTCTAAAAATAGACAGAGAAGCCTTAAAATAGTGTCCTTCAAGAAAAATTTATGTATTTAAAAATCTAAAGAAAATCAAATTTGTGTGCCTTACACTCTGCAAAGAAAAATGTTGGTTTTATATCCAGTTCATTGTCAATAGTGAATGTGTATGCTTAATAAAACTTATGAATCTCTAACATAAGGAGTTGAGGGCAAGGATAATTGGGCAGAAAATGGTTGTCTAAGTCCCTCTGTTGTCTGCTAGTATGGATTCTGCCATGGCATTGATAACTTTACTACCACTTAGCTAAATAAAAAGGTGCTTTTATTCTATTTCTCTGCTGTCTTTTGACACAGTTATCTTTTCTATTTGCAATGGTGTACTCCTGGCTCTCCTTACACCTTACTGACTGCACCTCCAAATGGCTCCTCATCTAGTGTCCAATGTCTCTCGGAGTTCTGTTGTGTTAATTTTCTCACCATTCTCCCAGGCAAATCATCTGCTCCCATGGTT